>CP137666.1:36134740-36799679 GCA_037976565.1 Mesocentrotus franciscanus
TTACTTATTATTTGAACATTTTTTCGATCGCATAATTTATTTAACCAATAACATGGAAAACATTTCTTCAATTTTGCGTATTCAAACTCAAATAATAATTGATTAATACCAACTTTACTATTTAACAGAATCGAATCTTTCCAACTTCCATTTGTAATCACGTTCTTTACTTTACAAATTCCAGCTACGAACCACTTTAAAAACAATAATGTAGAGTTTTTAATCCTATTTGACTGTTTTTCCATAATATCTCCTCTTCTGTTTGTGTTACCTCAACTAAACCTCGATATTCAAATTCTGACCATGCAACAAGAAGATTTTGATGAAACTCTGACAGTCTATTTTGTTTACACAGTATTTTCATATTTTTCTTATTCAAATTATATCGTATATAAGATATCTGGAAAAATCCAATCTTTTCAATCCAATATTCCATCTACAAGTTTGTTCATCCAATAATTTGCTTATCCAAGATAAATACAAAGAATTTATTTTCAATTCCATGTCTACCATGTCAAGACCACCATCTAACTTTTTATTTATACAGACATTTCTTTTCACTCTTTCTCTTTTTGAACTCCGAAGAAAAGCATAAATACTTTTATTCAATGATTTGATAACAAATTTAGGAGCAGGTACTGCAGTTGCCGTATAAACAATTTGTAAAACGAGTAAGGCTATGATAACAACCACTTTACCATAAAACGTTAATATTCTCTGTTTCCAGTTTTTCAATATATTTTGAATTTTCCGATTTTTTCATCCCAAATTAAACATTCATTTTTCGTTTTATTTTTCCCGATAGATATTCCCAAATATTTTATTAGTTGTTCAGCACTTTCCCCACATTCTCCATTCGCATAATCTGTATTCATCTTCATTACTTTAGTCTTATCCCAATTTACTTGAGGTCCTGCCACTGCTCCAAAATTTTCTGACCTCTTCATAACATTTATCAGTGATTCTGAACTATTTACAAAAATGGTTGTGTCATCTGCAAATTGAGACACTTTTAATTCGGACAATACAGAACCTAATATATTAAAGGAACCAAAACCTTCATCCTAAGTTACCTTTATTGTAAAGTTTAAACGATTTGAATAAGATTAGTGAAAAATTGAACAAAATCAGGCAAGGTATAAGGAAGTTGAAGCTAAAGAAATAACTTGTCACCAGAGGGCGATATTTAATTTGATGGCATCATATGTGAACATCTCTCCATGCCTTCTGATCATGGAATTTCATGTTTTTCCTTCTTTCTTGTGATTGTGATAATCTACTCCCCTGAAAACAAGATATAGAATGCAGAATGATATTCTACTTCACATTTTATGAAGTCGGATATTGAACACAAATGAATACGAAGAAAATGAAAGAATTGTGAAATTCCATGATCAGAAGGCATGGAGAGTTGTCCACAAATGACGCCATCAAATTAAATATCGCACTCTGGTGACAAGTTATTTCTTTAGCTTTAACTTCCTTATACCTTGCCTGATTTTGTTCAATTTTTCACTAATCTTATTCAAATCGTTTAAACTTTACAATGAAGGTAACTTAGGATGAAGGTTTTGGTTCACTTTAATTCCATTTACATCTTCGTTATGTCGGATCTTACATGCTAGAAATTCAGCTACAATAACGAAAAGTAAAGAAGACAATGGGCATCCCTGTCTTACCCCTTGCTCAATAGAGAAAGACTTGGACATCCATCCGTAATTCATTACCTTTCCCCTGGCATTACTATACAAAGTTTGAACCCATTTAATGAAACCTTCCTTATAAAATTAAAGCGCGTAATAAAAATGAGTGGCTAACCTATCGTATGCCTTTTTGAAGTCTAGAAACATAATAATACAAGGCAACTTCTTAGCTAAACAATAATCAATGACATCCTGAGTCAGTCTGACATTTTCTGTTGCTGAACTTTAAAAAAATATAAATCCAGTTTGATCCGTGGAAATAATACCACCTATAACATTTTGTAACCGTTTTAATAAAACTTGTTCACATAATTTATAATCTACGTTTAAGAGGGATATAGGTCTCCAATTATCTTAAATAATTTTTTTTTTTTTTCCTTTTTTATACAACAAAGTTAAAACAGCTTGCCTTTGACTTGGTGACAAACACTGTTTACCATATCCGTAAGTCAAACAATCTATTATTAAATAATGTACCTCTCACCAAAAACATCTGTAGAACTCAACACTCAATCCATCGCTTCCAGGTGCTTTGTTATAATGCATGAAAGACAGTGCTTCTGCACATTCCTTTTCCGTAAGATCACCTTCACAGCATATGCCTAGATTACATTTGGCCTGCGATTAGTCTACGGAGCTCGTATGCTGCCCGTATCCCCTTTTCCGTGCGGCCTCCGTGCGGAGGCAGGAGGCGGCCGTGAGATTTTCGTACGGATTCACGGGCTCCACGCCCTCTACGATTTTGTTTCGTGAGAAATTATACAAATTTGAAAAATTGTAAGCCCGTAGCCCGTTGACATGTCGTAGGTGACATTGCACAATCCCCGCACGGGCATCGCGCGGAGGCCTCATGGTGATCGTGCAGTAAACGCACGATTTTTCGGTGAACATGGGGGCAAAAAAAACTCTCAAAACGGCAAGGAAGCTGCACGGGTTCCGTAGGATTTCCGTGCGGAGACTGCGGAGACTGCACGGCTACTGCACGATTTCCGTACAATCTCTGAGCAGCCTATTTACGGATTTGACCCGGCCTGCCTCCGAGGGCTAATACAAGAAATGGCACGATGCTCGTAGATAATGTTAACACAAACATCGTAGCCCGTAGCCTCCTACGATGCCCCTAAAATTGCACGAAAAATCGTAGACTAATTTATCGTACGGCGCCCGGGGCAAATGTAATCCAGGCATTAGAGCCTCATTTTCTTTTGAAGTTGTCAACTGAACATTACGCACATAATTATCAATATATTCTTCTTTTTCGGTACTACCTCCTTTTGTACTGTACAGATCTTTGGAATAATTATATATTTCTAATAATATATTTTCCTGTTTAACAATTTTCTTTCCTGACTTTTCTATACAATCAATTTCCTTTTTTATTCCATTTTTTTTCAAGCTGCAAGAATAACGCGTTGATTTTTTTCCCTTCTTCTAACCATTTTCACCTGGAACGGATGAAAGCTCCTTTACATTTTTCGATTAAAATCTTATCAACCTGATTTTGAAAATCTTTTAACTCTTGCATATTTTCTTCACTGGGGTTCTTATTTGCTTCCTTTTGCAATGAACAGTATTCCTTTTCTAAATCTTCATAAATCACTCTCTCGTCTTACCAATTTCTTTTGAATATTTCATAGAAAATTTCACTTTACACATTTCCCATTTCATTTGTACACATAACGAATCATTCAATTTAACCTTTCTAATTAAATTTGAGATATTCTCTTTAAACACTGCATCGTTAACACTGCATCGTTTAACAATTGGTTATATATTTTCCAATAACCTCTCCCACGTATTTCCTCTGAAGTTTTTATTTTCAAAGAGACCGCATTATGGTCACAGTCATTTGATAGCAGGTCTAATATCTGTTGAGTAAAGAGAGTCACATACTTGGCGGGAGACGAGCCAATAATCTAGACGGGAGAATAATCTTAAGGATACTTGCCTCCAAGTGAATAGCCTCTCATCCGGATAAACTTTTCTCCATATATCAATTAGACCTAACTTTTTCTGTGAAGTACTTTTGGGGTAAAAAAATACACTAGACAAACCTTCACAATCAAGAAATTTGTTTTGAATACAGTTCCAATCTCATCCAGCAATTACTTGATCATTTTGCCCTTTAAAATTTAGTAGCCAATCTAATAGACCTTTAAAATAAAAATCCTTTTCTGTCCATCTGGTAGGTGCATATACATTCAGCCCTAAAAATGTTTCACCTTTGTATATAATATATCTCATAGCGATTGCTCTTCCATCATTTTTAGAATACGTGTCTTATAACTCAAATTTAATATTTTTGCTTAGCAAAATAGCAACACCCTTTGCGTGTTTTGATCCATGATTAAATACACATTTACCATTCCATTCAGAAATTATAGTTGACTCTAGATTAGATGACCAAAAAGTCTCCTGTAGAAAAACAAAATCACACTTTTGGTACTTCAACCATAAAAATATCTTGTTTCGTTTCAGTTTGTCTCGCAAGCCCCTCACATTTAGGGACAGAAAATGGAAAAACAACTTATCCATTAGTCAATTCGCGAAGATATTTTGGTCCATAGACGGTTTTACTTCTCTCATGATTTTTTTGTCGTTGATGAAATACATATAATCAAATAGTTTTTTCTTAATTTTCACATCATTGCAGAAATGGTTGGTGAGATTTTTTTCTCTTTTAAACATGAGTGAAATCTGACCCTATCAGTGTACTGACTAATAGAGCAGACATACATGTAATATGTTGCCTAAACTACAAGACTCATGTTAAAAGGTTTGAAGAATTTAAGACTTCACCAGACCGACAGTTCACAAGATGATAAACCATGTTGGTTAGTGAAAACCCGAGGAAAATTGTGAAAGGAGGCCATTTAGAATAACATATCGGTCTCGGGGGCTTCTCCTCTTGGACCATCGGTATCATGACATTGTCGATCGCTATAGAACCCTCAATTACTTTTCAGAAGGCCCAAGAGGAGAGAGACAGGATGGAGAAAGATTTGACTCCACTGGTCACTTTGATAAAATGTCAAATATTTTGCTCGCTTACTTCGCTATTCCGCAAATAAAGAAAGGGGGAACGGAGACCTGATTGCTCACTGTTAGAGCAATAATATACGCAAGTGCATTTTGGTAAGGCATTAATCCTCTTTACACGTCTATTTCCTCGGAGAGGACTTAAAGCCGTCGGTCCCCTGGTTGCTTACTTACATTCACATGCCTTCATAACAATCTTTTAAAAGCAAACTGTAAAAGTTCATATTCGAGCAAGAAACGGCAGCCCCCAGGCTTATTGTGTAACTTTACGTTTATAAACCTTTATGAACACTGAATACATGAAACAAGCCTATATATTATATCAGCAATTAGTCTTTATGAATAACATTGCTAATGAACTTACGATAGAGTGCACTGACAATTGCGATGACGTATTCAATTATCATGATTTTTAATATATCAAGATATTGCGTAATGAAAAAAAGTCATGAAGAACATGGCCATGATGATTTCAATCAAATCAGTTTTTCATTTAAAAAAAGGCACCATTAGCTCTCGGCTACAACGTCTCATGTTGGAGCTCTTGCATAACTCCATTATTATTCATAATGTTCTGTTTCATAAAACGTGTTATCAATAACTGTTATAAAATACTGAAATTGTGGCTATTGTTTGGCTGAGAGCACTTTGTCATAGAATTCTAGCATTTGTTATAGATAACAAGTTTATTGAAACAGGGCCCCTGCTCATGATTGTATAATGTATCATTATAGGGCAAAGTGGTTTGTGGTAATGTTTTAATCAGATTAGATTTCAGATTCACGTATGCAATCATGCATAATTATAATGTCTTCTCTCACAAAGATAATGCATGCGAAAACAATCCGTAAATAATTATTAACGAAACGAGGCTGTTTTTAACCTATATATTCAACATCAAAAGACGGAAAATGAAGATTGTAAACACACAATTTTATCTTTGTCAAGAAGCTCAAAAGAGGCTCAAAAATCTGTTTCCCGAAAGCACCCCTATTTGAGAGAACGGATTACGTGTGGTCCAGAACGTCCCAGAATTTTGGATTATCGCTGTATTACGCGAAATGAACGTGAGTAGCATAACAAATACATCGGGGGTCACGAGAAAATAGGTTCATTAGATGAAAGGTTCACAAGTCTGAAAAATTCGGTCTTGTTAATCTTCCGACTAGTCGTCAGAAGGTTCACGAAACTGCAGTCTCGAGAACATTCTTTATTATGAACTTTCAGTCAACGGAGAAACATACGGTGTTTATTTTTGTGAATATCTATCACATAAATGGTATGCTTAATAGCAACCCCTCAAGTTACAAATAATTATATTACGTGCAAGTCTTCATAAGTCTTCGAAAATCAGATTATACCTAACGTTTGACTACAATAGTTAAGCTTGAAGGTGCAAGCTATTCAGTTAACATTATTATTAATCCAACATGGCTTCTTCTTCATATTGCGGCGTTAGCTCAGTTGGTAGAGCAGTGGTCTCGTAATCCGGTGACCCGGGTTCGAAACCAAGTCGATGCGCTAGTGCCCTTTGGTAAGGCATTAATCCTCACTACCAGGTCCCTCGGAGAGGACCTTAAGCCGTCGTCCGTCTGGTTGCTTACTTACAAGCATTTATGCTTTCTTAGCAGTCAGGTAAAAAAATAACCATCACATCACATCAAATATTATTAATGTCTTCCTTCGGTTGTGCAAATCATTTAGTGCCCACATGACCTTAATTTAAGGGCACATGTGTATCTTTCATCGTGATATCTTTTTTTCTGCTCATATAAGGACAATTAGCAGGCATAACGTCTTGAATGTTTTATCATCGGAGTGCTTATTGACAAAAGGGAAAAGAACTTTAAAAATCCAGACTCGTTTCCGCATTAAGTCTATGCAATGATTGTTGTAGTCTATCACAATAACTGAAGAAATTGAGGTGAAGAAAATTGAAACAAAATAGAATGCGATCCTAATTTAACCATGAATCGTAGTTTTGAGAGCGTGTGAATTTGTATGCCCGTTATTTGGTCCATACACGACTCTTTCACAGCGTTAACACTATAAAATACCCTTTTCCCGCTTTCGGAAGCAAAAGAAAACAAGTATCTGCAACCATCAAAGGGATCTTGGATGCTTGTGCTGTGTAAGACACAATCATGTGCCCATTGTGTAAAATGAAGGTTCAACAGTTGATGCTAATTGCGTCTTCGCCACTTCCCAGTGGAATTGCAAACTTTAATTGCACGACCATCATCAACAAGTATTGTCACATCATGCAAATAAACCGTTAGATGGCAAAGATAGTTCGTTTACCTACATATGAAACTTGACATGTTAGTCCCCTTAACATAATTTTTAATGGAATCATCGGAGATACAAATTTGTTATTTCTTTGCATTATGTTTGTTACGACAAACACAACGTAAATCTGAATATTATATCCAGTTCTGTACATGATTTAATTGGATGGCAATGTACTTGTGCAGATATACCTGTTCACCATAATTATATATATTAAAAACATATTATTTGTTTTCTGACGTAAAAAAGCTTTCGACCTCATAATGACATCGACAACAATGTGCAGCAGATTTATTTCGCAGGACACGACAAGATTTACTATCATCCAGAGGTCTTTGCTTGTTAAACAATTTTTTTAAACGTCCAATAAAATTGATGTTAAAAATGGCTTAATAATGGATCAAGATTGGAGGAACAGTTTCCACTATCCAATATGTCCCATACTCCAGAGCATATGTCATTTTTTTTTGGCCTTTCTTTATCATGGAGAATCTTTATAAATATACTCTCTCATATTTGAATTCAAATTCGTAAGACACCATTTCCCATTGCTCCACTCATGCCAAATCAGAGATTTAAATTTACAGCGATTATCCGCAATATTTATCGCCCTTCTGACTTACTTAAAATTAATAAATCATCTTGAAGAGAAGCTCCCACTAGAGTAGTGAAAGAAGCTCTTATCAGCTTTTACCAATGAACCATATTTATTAATTAATCATACGTCTAACTCTTTGGGTTATTACCTCCAACAATCACGGCAATGATGCTCGCACACATTATTTTCTAAACACAGAACCAAGCTTATCGAAATGTTACGGATGTCAAGTACCATCAAGCAAAAATGACAGACCTGTGATTTTTGTACTGAATTACTGCTTGGTTTTAGCAAACCTTCTAAATATCATTATCATTTTTCTTTGCCATCAATACTCCTTTTGTAAATTGTATTCAACAACAGCACAAAAACCGGAGTGCCGGTATAACACAGTGTTATCTGTGTAACATCCCAATGATTTGTTCATGTTTAAACTCATATATCAATATCCAAACTCTAATGTTCTTGGAGATCAGATTTTAAGTCTCTCAGATAATTATGTTTGTTCTCATACATGTAATTCATCCGTATCATAAGTTAATTCTCGCCATATCTTGCTCACTCTCAAGTTTGTATGGTATTAATCCATGAGGATTAATATAGGTGCCCTAGGGATTAAATCTCTCTCATTTTATCTTGTATTTATATTTTATTTAGGCTATATACATTTTGGGGGTTCCTTTTCGGTCCAAAAATGTATTGATGCTAAAACTGTATACTGAAGGTTTGTCATTTTGGTTTTAAAAAAGGGGGTCGCGGAGAGGACACGGGCTGGTTGTGCCCCCCCTTCCTTAAATCTGGAGGGGCCTTGGTGTATGGTTAGTGCATGTCGTGGTCAAACATTGCTGGTGCTCACTAGCTTTGACCTCATATTCAGTAATCGATCGGCGACCCTGGGCCGGATATCATCTTAAATGAGATTTTGATTGAACATTAAGGCCTTTATTCAGATTTTCAGTTCGTTAAACAGAAATGAAAAGACTAGATGTAAGTTTCGGCTCATATTGGAATTGCAAGTAGCTTTAAATATAAGGGTTGTATAGTATAAGTTTTTAATTCATACACTAATATCTTATATGCATAATGGTATTTTTGTATTGTTGTTGTTATTTTTTGTCTTTATGTTATTGTCATTAATCCTAATGAGGTCTCTTAGCTCTCTTTGATGGAAACATTCTCGACATTTTTATTCATATTGGCTTTCATACAAACTGTTATTGCTGAAATCTCTCTTTCCTACATAAATTAGAGAGGATAATACGTTTTATTTGTATTTTGTTTATATCAGCCAGATGTCCGGTCATGTCTCATTCATTATATCCTCATTTCTCAGTCGACAGACAATATTTTCGACAGCAACGAAATCGAAGATTTTGAAGTGATCAGAAAATTGATTTGCCTATATCATTGTCACTATTTGGATTCTTACATAATTAAGCAAAGCATATTGGAAATCTCACTATTGAATACATACATAACGAAAAAGTAGAGAATCCTTATACGTGATATCGTATACCCTTCACATGGATAATTGCTTCTAGTCATTATAAAACTCATTTACTTGTGATACTCATACACAGGGCTACCCAGGCATGATACGCCCCGCCCCTTCTTTGGACGAAGCCGCCCCCCAGTTTAGACAGTTCTGGATGCGCCCCTGATATATACCAAACATTCTTCACAGTACGGATTGCAAGTCGATTGGTTGTATTGATCTTGTATTTTGAAAAGGTAAAAGCATATTTGATGCTCATTCAACGTCGATGCCTATTTAAGAATAGTGTTGATAAAAAAGATTATTTTTTAAAAGTATGTTGAGGCTTAATTAAAGCATTGACTTGCAGAAGAATATAAAAAGGGTCTTGAAAAGGTTCGCAATACTGAAAGATCCGATCTTGTTAATCTTCCGACTCGTCGTCAGAAGGTTCACGAAACTGCAGTCTCGAGAACATTCCTTATTGTGAACTTTCAGTTAACGGAGTATCAACAGTTTTTGTTGTTTTTGTTTTATTATTCTTTCTTTATATTTTGTTTTATTGTAAACGCTTATCCCCTAAATGATACGATTAAGAGCAACTCCTCAAGTTACAATAATTATGTTCCTTCGAGGAGGCGAGGAACCCGAATTTTGAAAAAGAAGGGGCACAGTATTTTAATGTTCCCAACATTTGCAAAATTTAAATTGCTTAATACCATTGGTAAATACCCTATAATTAAAGCAATGTTTGAATTGATTGATACTTCTCTTCTGCTTTAAATTCTTAACAAAATTAAAAGATAGATCATGCAAGGTGTAATTGTGAGCATGCGGTTTACCGCGGCGTCGCTACGTCTATTCAAATGTCTAATATCCTTCTTTTTTTTGCTCAACGGGGGGGAAGTGCAATTTTTGTTTTTAACCACCACCCCCCCCCCCTTGAGCGCCTGGGGAGGGGGCCCATCTTCTTCTTTTTTTACACAAAAAGGGTGTTTCTACCTGTTTTTCTAGGGGAGGGGGCCGGGCCCCCCGGATCCCCCTGGATCCGCCACTGATACCGCCAAAGTCAGCCAGTAAATCACTCAGATGTTTTTGTCTTCGTGGAAGAATGTCTACAAAAACATAATTTTCTTACATCTTCGTAGAAATTTACTATGGTCATTCTGAGTTGATGTGATTTGTTGGGTCTTTTCTTGATGTGGTAACACTAATCTCTAAGATTCATGAAGGTCATTCACGCCTCCGCAAATCAAGACAAATGCTAGATAGATATTTGCTTCATTATGACCTAAGGCGAGAGGGATGACACAAAACATGAGTAACAGCTAGATGGTTAGATGGTTTGTTATTTTCCTATCTGACTGTAAAGAATGCATGTGTATGCCTGTAAGTAAGAAAACCGATGGCTTTAATCCCTCTCCGATTAGCCTCTTGTCGATGGCCCTGGCGCTGTTGAAACGCTTCGTTTCTTGCTCGCTTCGCTCGCCAGAATTAGCGGACTCCAACAGCGCCAGGGCCATCGACAAAGGCTATCTCCGATGGACTTGCTAATGGGGATTAATGCCTTGCCAAATGCCTTGTCGTCGACAGGGGCGTCGCTAGACCTTTTTCAGTGGGGAGGGGGTGTAGACGGGGCGGATCCAGCCGGTGGCAAGGGGGAGGGTAAGGAACACTATTTTTTTTTTTGCTCAACGGGGGAGAGGGGGAGTAGTAAGCACTATTTTTTAAAACTCAACACCCACCCCCCCTTGAGGAAAAAAAAGTAAGAAATAATGCTCCTTAACACCCCCCGCTTATTCGCCGGCTGGCTGATTCTCAAAATATTTTTAATTTTTTAAAAAGATAATATTAACGTGTTTTTACCTGTTTTTTCGCCAATGGGTGTAGAGGCCACCGATTACCGACAAAATTATACCCCTTTTCTCATTTTTCCAGACGGCAGTGCAATTTTACCGACAATATCCTTGAGTTGAGCTAGAGAGATCGAGGTGACAAATAATTTGTGAGCGTTATCATTGTAATTATGCAAGTGTGGAAGAACATCAGAGAGAGAAAATGTTCCCTGAAAAGCATGGCTCTTCAAATGCCTTCATATTCTAAATATGACAAGTAACATCTTAAAAATGAGGCCCGATTTTTATGCCACATGTTTGTGTAGTCCCATATACATATTTCTGTGTACAGTGCTTGTTACTTAATTTACCGAGACTGGGCCAAGTTTCTTATCATTTTGATGACTCCAGAACCTTGCAGTACACACCAATACTTATATGCTACATGATCAAATTTTTCTGATCGATTCCACACCGTTTGTGGATGACCTTGAGGCCCTCAAGAGAAGGCGCTCAAGCATTTAAGGAACTTCTTCCTACCGGGTAGGCCTATACCATTTATTATACCTGGGTGGAGAGTGGCAAATGAAGAATAATATCTTGCCAAAGGACATTAGTGCTGCATTGATGCTATATGAAGGATGAGCATAGTATTCTTACTGTAACATAGGTTAACAACGTAGGCGTTCTGATTTCCTTATCCACATCATTATCTTACTGATAGTATACAAAATTGAATGCTTATGACTTCAATAGTGCGAATATTGTCATGAGTTGAAAGATTAACGTTCTATTCAACGAGGCGTCAGCCGAGTTGAATAGAATTAACCTTAATCTTTCAACGAGTGAAAATATTTGCACTATTGAACGAATGAAAAACATTCATTATTTGTTTTATACAACATCTTTCAACAAATTATGCTTTGCTCCTAAACTAAAGTTGGAGTCAGACCTTCTCGATTACATTCAGATTGCCTTCGCGTCAGATGCGCGCAGCTAATAACAATGGGATACGTGCAGGGCAGAGAGGTACGTACGCGCCGCATCGCGCAGTCTGCATAATTATAATGGTGGGTTCCCACTGCCGATCAAACCAACCCGACCAAGCCCAATCAAGCCCGATCACCCATTTTCCCCCGACCAATCCCGACCACATGCCTAAACACAAGCTCTTCCCGACCGCTATTCGACCATTGACGACCCACATTCGACCATTCACGATTCCTGCACGATCTACATACAATCCCAACGCGATCCCTACTAGACGATCTAGACGTACACAACGATCTCTACACAATCTCGACCCGAACAGATCGACCTGTTCGAACAGGGATCCAAGATGACTCGTGAATTGAGTGGTTGCACAAAATATTATCGTCAGCTGATGGTACAGTACTCATTTTTGATCAGCGTTCAGTTCATCTCAGACACTCAAGAAGGCTAAAAGACTTTTTTCGAAGTCAATGCATTCCGCATTTCTTTAACTTCCCCCTGCAGACCCAGTGTCATTTGCCAAAGTACTGTATTATTGTACGTAGAGGTGCTGTGGACGAGTGGATATGTCACCGGACTGTGGATCACAAGGTCCGTGGTCCGTGGTTTTTTTAAAATATTTATAAGGTGTTTTATTTTCTCAATACCAGAGGCAATATATAATTATAATCGAAATGATGAAATTTACATCATACTCAAAACAATAAAAATACAACTCAGAATAATCAAAATACAATTCAAAAGTATTATTCTTAACATCAATTGCTAAACAAAACAACTCTTTCATACATTTCCTTATTCGTTTAAAACAATAATAGTAATAAAAATAATGATAGAACACTTAGTCATTTCATGTTCATTTTGTGCTTCTTTGAAAAAAACGAATATCTGTTGAATTAAACAAAAATAAATAAATGCTTGTACATGAAATATTACAGTCTGTCAAAATATTGTATAAAAAGTACTACCTCTGAAAAGAGACAAACTCCCCCAAAGAGTGAAAAAGATATAAAACAACCAAAAACAACCCCCCCCCCCAAAAAAAAATCAAACAAACAAACAAAAAAAACAAAAAAACAAAAAAACAAATACAAACAAGCAAACAAATATAAACATAAAGCAAAGAAATACTGCTGGGATAGAGGGTTGGGAAGTTGCTTTTTTAAAGTTAATTTATATTACACAAAACTTTCCAAGGTCTCCCATTTTTTTAAAGTGAATTGAAAGAGTATCCCTTTCCATTGCAAGTTTTTTTTTCCTCTTTCCTATTTTCGAGATTTTTATCTTTTACTTCATCTACATTTGGAGGCTTCCCATTCTCTCTCCTATTAAAAATCATCAATTTAATCAAAATCAGAATGTGGTTTAGTAATTATTGCTCCGATTTTCATATTACTCCCATTTATTCCAATATGAATTTCTTTCCACGACAGTTTCTTTAGAATTGGTAAATTGAGTTTATCAGCACATTTTTCCCAGAATTTTTTTTATTATATTACATTAAAAAAATACATGTTGATAGGTTTCCTCCAAAATATTGCAATACGCGAACACAAACCGTTTGTACGAAATTTAAATCTATGCAAATGATGGTTTGTATAAACTATTCTATGCAAAAGTTTAAACTGAAATTCTCTCAGTTTACTGTTGAATATGCACAACCTTGATTGAACAAAACTCTTTTCCACTTCTTTAGTTGTAATATTATAAAGTTACATTAAGTTATGAAATGCTGAGCTGATTTCTGCATTCTTCTTGATTTGACTTTTATACACCATCTCTGCAGTTATTTCTTCAAATTTAAAAACCTTCTTTGGAAATATTAATTCTAAACTAAGGCCACAGTGGATGGACTTTCTTGCAGGCTAAACATTCTGTTTCCATTTGTGAGGAATTATTGAATAGATTTTGTTAACTTTTGTAATTTCTTCCTTACTTAAACCAGTGGCAATAAAATATGCATCTTTTTTTAATAACCCTTGTTCATCGCATATGTGATGAAGTCGGTATATATATTAAAAAAAATTTTTTTCCTCAAATAAAGTTTGACCTTCTAGTTGAATAAAATTATTATTATACAATATTTCATTCCCTCTGTATCTCTCTTCTGTTTTAACATATTCTTTCATATCTATCCATGCTTTCATAAGGTTCTGATAAAAAGAAGGTAACATGAGTTTCACTGTATCTCTCTAATAGTTGCAATAAAATATTAAATTCCCGCCCATTGGTCTTATTAAATATTTAAAGTATTGTTTCCATTTGATAGCTTGAGTACCTGTTACAAGCCTTTTTATCCACATTATTCTCAGTGCCTTTACAAACAGTCGGAAATTCATCATTTTGAGCCCATCCTGCGGATAGTCTAAAAACATGATGCTCCTTTAAATTTTGCCTTTACTTCTCCACAAAAAAATCAAAACATATTTCTTCAATTTCGCTATACACCCATTCTGGAACCGGCATCAATGATGATAAATATAATTTAGAATAGCCATATACTTTCATTAATTGAATTTTCCCCATTAATGTTAAATCACGCTGCTTCCACCATGTAAAACGTTTTTTAATCTTGCTCAATATTTCTTTATAATTCATTTGTTCTTTGATATCTTCGTTTATTGAAAAATAAATTCCTAGTATTTTAACAATGTCTACTTGCTTCCCAAACGGAAATGTATAAGTGGATAATTGTGGACCTAAGGGCAAAATGAACGTCTTGTCCTTGTTTAACTTTAAGCCTGATATTTTATAAAACATTCAAAAATATGTTTAATTTCCTTAAATGAATTCGAATCTTTAATGCAAAGCGTTATATCGTCTGCGTACAGAACTTTATTTCTGTATTTCCAAAACTGATTCCTTTTATCTGATGATTATTTCTTATCATATGAGCTAAAATTTCAATACACAGAACAAATAAATATGGAGAGAGGGGATCTCCCTGCCTTACTCCTCTTTCAACCTTGAAATAATCTGTTTATGTATATCCATTTATAGTATTATAGTATTATAGTATAACAAATATTAACCCATTTACAAAACCTTGGTCCAAAATTAAATGATTGTAAAACCTTACATAAAAATAAATGTGAATCAGAATCAAATGCTTTTTCAAAATCAATGGCCACCAAAAAGCGTGTTCTCTGTAAAAAGAAGTATGAAAGAGCATGTCGTCTATTATTCGTATTGCTTCTCCAATGTTCCTATCCTTAACCTATCCCAACTGATCAAAACCAACAATTTCAGGTAAAACTTCTTGTAATCTCTTTGAAAGTATCTTAGATAGGATTTTATAATCTACGTTTAGCAACTAAATTGGTCTTTAATTCTTAATAAGCTCCGGATCTTTGCCATTTATGTATCAAGATATTAATAACTGCTTGCCCTTGAGAAGCCTGATAATTCCACTTGTTGAAGAGCTTCATTAAAAGATGCATGAACTAGATCTCCAATTACTGGCCAAAATTTCTGATAAAATTCTGCACTTAAACCATCATTTCCTGGAGATTTGTTAAGTTTCATATCTTTTAGTATTTCTATGCATTCCCTTTCTACGATCGTTTCCTCACATGAATCTCGTGATATATTATTCAATTTTGGCAGGTTATTAGGAAAGAAGTCCAAAGTGTCATCTTGTATAGAATTTATTTTGCTATATAGCTGCCCATAAAATGATTTTATTCCTTCAATAATTTCTTTTCGTTAGAAGTGGTATTTCCATTTACATTTAATTTCTTTATTATACTTTTTTTCTATTTGATTCCATTAACTGTTTGATGAATGCTGTATTCTTTTCTCCACATTCATACCATGAGGATCTTGACCGTACTTTCAAACCTTCATTGATGTAACTGTGGAGTCAGTGGCGTAATGAGCAAAAAAGTTTGGGGGGGCTGGCAGACAAAAAAAATCCGCATCACCCCACTCTTACATGCAGGCCCCGCTGAACGTTTTTCAAAGTGGGTGGGGAGAGGCTAAAGTATTTACGATCAGGTATAGAGCGTAGTGTAAATTGGCGTGGGGTCTAGGGCAAAGCCCCGGCAGGGGTCAAGGGGCAGAGTCCCCGGAAGCTCAGGGGGTATGGGCATTTAATTACGGTCAGATGAGCATATTTTGATACCTTATTCATGATACTGGCAGGTCACTAATTGGCGTGGGGTCCAGGGGGCTGAGCCCCCTGAAACTCAGGGATTCGAGGCATTTTATAACGGTCATTGAGCATTCAGGGGCCCGCTTTAGGCTCCCTGGTGGGGTCGAGAGGCGGAGCCCCACAAGCTCAGGGTTTTAGGCGTTTAATTACGGTCAGATGAGCATATTTTGATACCTATTTGTGACACTGGCAGGACACTAATTGGCGTTGGGTCCATGGAGCGTAGCCCCAGAAGCTCAGGGTTTTAGGCAATAAATTACGGTCAGATAAGTTTCCAGGGGCCCGCCTTAGGGCCATTGGTTGGGTCCAGGGGGCAGAGCCGCTGGAGGCTCAGGAGTTTTAGGCGTTTAATTACGGTCAGATGAGCATATTTTTATACCTTATTTGTGACACTGGCAGGACACTAATTGGCGTGGGGTCCATGGAGCGTAGCCCCAGAAGCTCAGCGGTTTTAGGCGTTTAATTACGGTCAGATGAGCATATTTTGATACCTTATTTGTGACACTGGCAGGACACTAATTGGCGTGGCGTCCATGGAGCGTAGCCCCAGAAGCTCAGGGTTTTAGGCAATAAATTACGGTCAGATAAGTATCCAGGGGCCCGCCTTAGGGCCATTGGTTGGGTCCAGGGGGCAGAGCCCCTGGAGGCTCAGGGGTTTTAGGCGTTTAATTACGGTCAGATGAGCATATTTTGATATCTTATTTGTGACACTTGCAGGACACTAATTGGCGTGGGGTCCAGGGGCGGAGCCCCTAGAAGCTCAGGGGTTTCAGGCATTATATAACGGTCAGATAAGCATTCAGGGGCCCGCCTTAAGGCCCCTGGTGGGTTCGAGGGGGCAGAGCCACCGGAAGTTCAGGGGTTTTAGGCATTTAATTACGGTCAGATGAGCATATTTTGATACCTTATTTGGGACACTGGCAGGTCACTACTTGGCGTGGGGTCCAGTGGGCGGAGCCCCGAAGCTCAGGGGTTTTAGGCGTTTAATTACGGTCAGATGAGCATTTTTTGATACCTTATTTGTGACACTGGCAGGACACTAATAATTGGTGGGGATTGGGGCGGATATAGCTTTTTGCTAAGGGTGGGGGTTGACCAAATGACGATGCAGAGCATCGTCCACGAGCCGCGAAGCGGCGAGTCAACTTGGGGCTATTTAGAACCCCAGCCCGTAAGTGATGTTTTCCTGGCATCTACTAACACAATGGAAACCATAAAAAGCAGCGCTTGATATCGTCTATTTAAATCAAGTAACAGTAAACACAATTTGACCCAATGACGATGCACAGCATCGTCCACGAGCCGCGTAGCAGCGAGGCGATTTTTGAGGCTATTTTGAACCCCCGTAAGTGATGTTTTCCTGGCATCTACTAACACAATGGAGACCATTAAAAGTAGGGCATTATAACGTCTCTTTAAATCAAGTAACAGTTTAAACAGTTTGACCCAAGGACGATGCAGAGCATCGTCCACGAGCCGCGTAGGGGCGAGGCGATTTTTATTTATTTATTTATTTTTTTTGGGGCTATTTTGAACCCCGGCCCGTAAGTGATTTTTCCGGGCATCTACTAACACATTGGAGACCATAAAAGCAGTGCATGATAACGTCTTTTAAATCAAGTAACAGTTTAATACACAGTAATATCCAGAGTTATCATGTGTTTGGTTAAGTTACCAGATGAGTTGAATATCTTCTCACCACATTTGCACTTGAAAGGTTTCTCTCCAGTATGCATTCTTTCTTTTTTTTCTTTTTTGGGCGGCCCAAGAGGGGGTTAAACTCCCAACCCCCGTAGATCCGCGCCTGTTTAGTATACTTTTTCAAAAAAGTGGGGCGGAGCTCGAGGCCCCGGAGCCCCGTCGTTCTGCGGGCCCTGCCATGTAGGCCTCTAAATAAGCATATTTCTTGCCTGACTGTAAATTTAGGAATTTGTAATTTTCCAACAAACGCATAGAAAAGTATAATTTGCTAAAAAGTGAGGAAAAATCTCGGATAATTATGTCATTTCAGCAACATTTGTAAATCACCGGTATCGAATTAGAAATGAACCTTTGAATTTTATTGTGACACTGGCAGGACATTAATTGGCTCACCCCTATCAGTACGCCAGTGGCCCCCCGATCTACACCTTGTTGGCGGGAAAAATCGCAACTGATCTCCCCTACCTATCTTCTTTCTCTCTTTCTTTCCTTACCTTTCCCTCCCCCTTCCCTTTCCCTTCCCTTCCTTCTCTCTCTCTTTTAGGTTTGCTTGGGGGAAGCAAGGCCTTTCGCCCCGATCCACATGTTGTTGGCGGGAATAATCGCAACTGATCTCCCTTCTTTTCACCCTTTTCTTTCTTCTTCCTCTTTTGTTGTTCCCTTTAGCTCTCCTCTTTCCTTTCCCTTCTCTTTTTTTTGGGCGGGGAGAGGCAAGGGCCTTTTGCCCCCGCGATCCACAACTTGTTGGCGGTAAAATTGCAACTGATATCCCCCTTCTTTTCTTTTCTCCTTCCTCTTTTTTCATTCCCTTTATCTCCTCTTTTCCTTTTTTCCTTCTCTCTCTCTCTCTCTTTTTTTCTTTTTCTTTGCGGGGGCAAGGTCCGCTAGCCCCTCTGGATCCGCGCCTGTGGAACATTCCCTCTGGAAATGACCCTCCTCGCCACATCCAAAACAAACCCTGGGCACAGGCGACTGCGCATTCCCCCGCGTACCGCCTAGAGCTGCCGCGGTCTTCTCTAAGCTCTTCTCTAGGCCGGACATACGGGTATCCAGACTTTTCGCTAAACTGGATATACGGTTATCTACTAGTGTTACTGTTAGTGGACACTAAGGCCCATTAGTGACTATGCTCTTCCTGGCTATTTGGGAATGTGTCAGTTTGCAACAGAAATGGAGAAACGCGCATTTTGTTGAAAATCATGTGATATCACGAACATTTATAAATCACTTGTATGGAATTGAAAATAAGTCATGGTTTAATTTTATTTGGGGGCTAGCCCCAAGCCCCCCCACCAGTACGCCAGTGTGTGGAGTAAACTTAGTTGTTGTTTCTTAGTTTTCAAATTTTCAAAAATATCTTTGTGATGTCCATTGCCAATTGACAATAAATCCTCTTTTAAGTCTTTAATCTCTTTTTCCAATTTTCCGATTTTTTTTCTTTCCTTTCCTCCGCCCTTTTTCTTGATAGTTTAATTGTAAACTTCCGTATTTCCATTTTCATGAATTCCCATAGTACTCTCTTATCTTTAATTTCAACAGACAGTTTCTCTTTCAAAGTCTTTATTTCTTCTCTCATCTTCTTAACGTATTCCTTGTAACTTAATAGACTGTTATTAAACTTCCAATAAGATCTTTTATTTTTTATTTTTTGACGATGACCTATTATGGATTACCAGATTAACTGCTGAATGGTCATAGGCTATAGATGAACAATGTCACATTTGGATGTTATTTGCTCTAAATTCTCTGATATGATCCGATAATCTAAGCGACTTTGCATAAAAGGATTTCGTTGTTTATACGTGTATTGCTTTTTATCTTTATTTTTACTTCTCCATACATCACGTAATCTAATAACTATCCATGAACTCTTCTAATTTTTTACTAAATTTTGTTTGCTTCTTTGATACTTGTCCAGAATAATCTAGATTCGTGTCTCTAATAACATTGAAGTCACCCCCAAGTGCTACTGGATTTCCTGTAGTATTCCTAATGAGTTGAGTTGCGATCGGAAAGATCGAGTGCGGTCGAGAAGTGCTCGGGATGTGATCGAGAAGCAGTCGAGAAGTGAGCGAGTTCGGTCAAGTGACTGTTTAGGGCAGACATGTATCGATCGTCAACCGGTTGAGTTGTTGATCGAGTTGATCGGGAACCAATCGTGTAGAAGTTGTGTATAAATCGAGATGATCGGGTAGTGATCGGCGGAAAAAAATCCACCCCGACCAAACTAGACCTCTATACGATCGATTCCCGAACAGCTCGACCTCTACTCGACCAATACACGATCGCTGTACGATCGCTTGCCTTCTCGATCCCTACACGATATTTTTTGACATGCCAAAAATTGTCGTGTACTATTAGGAAGCCAGATCGATACCGATCAAGGTAGACCGACCCCGATCGCCCTTGCCGACCGAGCCCGACCAGGCCAAAATAGCTTGATCGGGCTTGGTCGGGTTGGTTTGATCGGCAGTTGAAACCCACCATAACCAAAAATGCACGCTCGTTGAATAGTACCAAAAATGCACGCCCGCGTGCAATAGTATATCTATTGAATATCATGTGACCAACAATCCTCCAATCAAATGACAGGGATTTACTTAGGTGTTGTATAAAATGATTTATATCCTGCTTTGTTTTTTTTTAATTTAATTTTTTTTTTTTCTTCAAATCTTATTCTAAATCTTTTTAGATAAAAATTGACATTTTTTTTTTTCTAAATTTTTTTGTCCCAAAAATGTTTTTTTTTTTTTATAAAATAAATTTTTGATGCAGGATATAAAACAAATATACCATGCCTTCTATTCGAGGTACTGGTTAAAACTATGGGCCTCGGTGACTCCAAAAGTACTATTGGAGTCACCTCTTGCGCATAGTTTTAACCAGAACCTCTCAAGACAGTGTATATTTGTATACTATTTTTCATCTCCTCTTTTTATCTGTTATTTTCCTTTGTTCCTATTACGGGCAGCAATTTGTAAATGACATTTCTTCTATTCCTTGACAGGTTTTAATTATCAAGGTCGTGAAGATACAAATGACGAACAAAAGCTGTATTACTGACAGGCGGGGACACATCAGAATACACTGCCAAGATGATTAGTCCGTGCGCTTCCTCTTATACTTGACGAACTATACGGGAGAGCATATTGTCTCTCGTTTAAATACATGTGATTTATAATTCAGCGTGATAACAAGAAACATCTGAATACTTAAATGAGCTGACGTTTTACGATCTGGATTTTCCTATCTCTCTAACTTCTCGGTTGTTATTTGTGACGTAGTTTTGCATGAACTAGCTAATTTTGACAGAAACCTGACGACAGCATTCTTTTTTCATCGTAGAAGGTGCTGATATGAAGACAACTTATAATTATCATCTTCTCGCATCCTAAACAAATCTGGTACGTAAAACCATTAAATTGTTTAAATCCCACTTTATGTGTTGCTATACGCTGGCGACACCATAAGTACGACTGAATCTGCTGAAGAGTTGCAATCTGCCTTAACAATCATCAACCATCAACTATCTGCTGTGTATCAGTGCTGTGAGCTTTGGAAATTAATGGGTTAATGCAGGTTATAAGACTAAAGTTATTTAATTTTCACCCGAGGGACAGTTTGTACATAGGCCTACATGTCCCCAGAATTCACGTTTGGTGTTAGTCACATTGATGTTGCTGTTGAATACATTTATCTGGGTACAACCTTTAATTATAATGGTTCCTTTGGTAAGGTTTTGAAGGTTAGTCAAGCCAGGAGAGGCATGCATGTTCCATCTCATTTATAAAGCTAAGAATTTGTGCTTACCAATTGAAATTCAAGATGAGCTCTTCGATCAATTAGTTGTCCCCATTTTATTGTATGGGTGTGAAGTGTGGAGGTTTGAAAAAATTAGACTGTATTGAAGTGTATTATAGGAAATTAATTAAAACCCTGCTTAAATTGAACCGTGGTACTGCAAATTGTATGGTGTAGCATAATTATAGTGGATTTTGTAGATATGCCTTGACTAGTAAAGTGGAGAGGCGGATGATATTTTGGGGGGCAAGAGTTACTCAGGGAAAGAAATCTAAGCTCTCGTGTATTATTTATAATTTGTTACGCAAACTATACGATAATTGTGATTTTGAATCGAGGTGGATTATGAAAATTCAAAGTATCTTAGTCATAAGCTGATTATCAAATTTATGGGTTGAAAATATCCCCTTAAAAAGGAGAGGGTGAAATCATTTATGGATCGTAGATTAAATGAAATTTGTTTGCAAAACTGGAATGAAGAATTGAATACAAATCGTTTATGTTTCAATTACAGGATTTTTAAACAGGAATTTGGTATGGAAGAATATTTGTTAAAGTTGGATTTTAGTGACAGAACATCTCTTTGTAAAAATTTCGATGTCGTAGTAGTCATCTGCCCGTCACTAAATGTCGTTATATGTCTACACACATGACTGTACATGTATTATATATATATATATATATATATATATATATATACACAAATAAAAGAAATAATGATGCTCCGTACACGAACAAAATTGTATAACAAATTTTCGCCCTTAGGGCTTTGTCCTATATACATAATATACAAATATGACAAATAATTAAATTTGGATAATCCTCCGTCACGGTAATATAAAGATTATGGTAAAATAATTGAAATTATAATCCTTGAGAATTCACTTCTTCGCTATGACCGGTTTCAATTTTATTTCTCCAGATAGTGAATTCAAAATTACAAATGACAAACGACTTGTGCATCAAATGCATACAAGTGAATTGCGCTATAACTGGAGGTTGCTTTGCAACGGAATTATCATATTACGTATTGTTACATCCTAAGGTCCAAATCATGTCATGTCCATCTCTATCTCCAATTGTATTACATTATACATGTAATGTGTTTTTTGTAATATCAGCAAAACATTTAATATCATAAATACATTATGCATGCATATTCATATAATAACCGCATCATTCTCTATGTTGAATTTAGACTTGTTAAGCTCTGGCTGAAAGAAATTTATGCAATAATTGTCTTTATTCTTACGTCCAGATTCTTGTGTTCTCATTTTTTAAAAAGGTATAACATCAAATTCTGGATTTATTCTTTTTGCATATCTTGATACATGTTTACTCACATTAAGGATTTGATTTTTTTTTGAATCTCCTATGTGTTGACAATGGATTTTCTTTCTTCATTAATATATCTCCTGTCTCTCAGATATATTGTTTACCACAACCATTACAATTTAGACAAGAAAGCAAGATTCTAGATGTGCATGAAAAGGTATCTTTTAATTTGACAATCCATCGTCAAGACATAAGACATACAAAATATCAATCCTTAATGGAGTACAAAATAATGGAGATAGAGATTGACATGTTGTAAAGTGCAACAAACTATATACAAACAATGCGTCTAGCGCATTGCTTGGCAACGGAATTATAATATTATGTACCGTTACATCATAGTCCAAATCATGTCATGTCAATCTCTATCTCCATTATTTTGTTTTCCATTAAGGATTGATATTTTGTATGTCTTATGTCTTGACGATGGATTGTCAAATTAAAAGATACCTTTTGATGCACATCTAGAATCTTGCTTTCTTGTGTAAATTGTATTGGTTGTGGTAAACAATAATTACTTTTTTTAAAGCCGTTGATAAACATGTTTGTCAAGCCGCAGGCGTTTTTATTCAATGAAATTGAAACTTGACCTTTTCCGTCTTCCTCTTGATATACGGCTTAAAATGTGATCATTTCATTTTGCCGATTGTATTGTACGACTGTGAGGTTTGGAAGTTTGAAAAACTTTCTCAAATCGACTATTTTTTTATTTTTTTAAAATCAAGATTTTATTGTGCATTCATAAGAGTCCTCCAAATTACATGGTTCACGGAGAACTGGGGGTTTATAAATTAGAATACATTATTGCTAATCGTATGTTGATGTTCTGGTATAGGCTGGTACACGAAAAAAGGGCGAAAATTAGCCCATCTGTTGTATTCCTTTCATGTTTTCATTATTTGTTAATGAAATCCATGGCATGCCTTGGACTCAAAAGATTAAAGGACTTCTTGATAATCTGGGTTTTACTAATACTTGGGACAATGAAGCAGGGAATATAACAATGTCAAATTTCAAGAAAATCATAACATAGACTGAGGTTGTTTGATGTTAGTAATCAAGATAATGATAATGAGGTGAATTCTAACTCAAAGTGCATAGTTTATAGGATATTGAAATATAAGCTTAACTTTGAGTAGTAGGCCCTACTCGATTCATTTGAATCCTTCTGACAGGAGATTCTTTTGTCGATTTAGGTGCTTGAATAACAAATTAACTTCCATTACTAGTTCCAGTGTCCGCTCTTTGAGAATTTTTCGTAAACATGCAAATTAAACAAGTATTTTTGGAGGTATACCCAAATGTATTCAAAATTGATTCACTATTTAACTTTACTACTTCAGAGGCATTTTTAAGGTTGGCAAAAATTGTCAAGGTCATTGCTCAATATTTCGATAAATAGCACAAATTATTCTTGCCACGGTACACTATACATGATAAAGGTAGAAAAAAATCAACGATTTTTCAAAATGGCGTCAGGTATGATGTGTAAAAATGAGCCTAATATTGAACTCGATCAAAGAAAGGCAATCAAATACATGACTGTATTCTTTGGGAAAAGAGGCTTGTATGTATAATAATCAATGGTATTTAAAACAAAACTTACAACTGCTAGTGGTTTTTTTGTATATCTCGGGATGATGGCAGCTTTTCTAGCTCATCATTAGACAGTATGTTCGACCAGCAAGAATGGGACCTTCTTTGACTTAAGAAGATACATTTACAAGAAAGTAAACCGGCAAGTTTCCGCTATTTCAAATTGTTTTAATCTACATACATTAGGTTTTTCTTGGTTCCTGATCCAGCTACGCCATATCATCTAATGATTTTGATGCCAAAAGAAAGATCAACATCTACTCGTTTCACAGATGATAATTTTTCAAAGAACGTAGTCCTCCGTCACGCAAATGACGCATGGTGCGCAACGGACATTATACACGAGGCATATTTTCGATTACTATAGAATGCAAGCGCTAATCACGCCTATGAAGGTGAATCGTACATACGCCATTAATTCAAAGCAATATGTGCACTGTTTGTCTTGCAATAATAATTTCAGGCATACATGAGATGCATTCGCGGAAGAGGTTTACGGTACACCATGTATAAAGTCCTAGAAGGACTAAGAAAAGTGGATAAAAAATAGAAGTGAAATGGAAAGGCGAGAAAGTGGAGGTTGGAAGGAAGAATATCTTTCGGAAGTGAGTATAGTCCTGAAAAGGACTGTAAACCAGAAGTGGTAGATAGGATGAAGGGTTTGGTTAGATGCATTGTTGTATTCTTCATCGTTATTGTATATCATTTCGTTTTATATTTTTTTTTCTTTCTTTGAGATGCATATGACTGTGTATGACTTATCATTTTTGCTTTAAAAAGGACAATTATGAAGAATAAAAATTAGAAATGATTAGTTTTGTCAAATTTATGTTAAACATTACTGATTATTTCTTCATTGTATGCGGTCTTGTGGTTTTTTGATCATAATATATATATGATTTGCATAAAAACGACATTTGAAAAGAAAAAAATGAGACTACCACGAAAGGCCAAGAATGAGTCGGTTTTGGAGTCGATGCGGTAGTGTGACTGAGCTCGGCATGAGAGTGTTGGGCAAATTTTTCTTGGCATACTTTTTTACCGACAGAAAATCTGAATTTTCCAAAGGGCAAAAAAAAAAGAGTCTTCAAATAGTTGAATATTAGCTGAAAAATGTAAGCAAATAAATAAATGTACAAATTTGTCAATCACAATTTGTCAATCACAAAATCTGAATTTTTCCAAAGGGTAAAAAAAAAAAACTTCAAATAGTTGAATATTAGCTGAAAAGGGTAAGCAAATATATCTTGGCATACTTTTTTACCGACAGAATATCGAAGCGTATTGAAATACTGGGGTTCAATTCGTGTTTTTCTTTCTTCTATGCAGCCTATCACGAAAATCTGTAGAAAGAGTATCAGTTTTGTATGCACGCACACTAAACACCTTACACCCTACTCTTTGCGATAAGTGTAGTGTAATAACGTGCATAGGATGTGACTCCTACACAAGGGGCTCACGTTAACGTTCTAGTCCGAGAAACAGAGTGTTTTCCCCTGAACCCAAGTCTGCGTCGAGAACAGAAGGGAGGGGCGCGCTCACACACAACGCGGCGACAATAATTTTAGCAGTTTTGTCTGCGCGTGACGAAAGTCATGAATATTATTATAGGGTATTGAAATTGCCCTTGAGTTGAATTTTCGAAAATAGCTGCGATCAGCATAATGTCATTATGAAACAATGTTTGTGTCCAAGTACTTTTACTACCCCTGTATTTTTCGCCACCTTTTCTAACAACGGCCGTTAACATTCAAGGAAATTTGGTACAAATTTAATCTACCCGGGTCGAGAGTGGAAAATATAGAATAATGAGTTATGGACATTTACAAAATTTGTTGTGAGGATTTCGAAACCTATTAATAATGTGGATCAGAAGCCTACATGATACCCCCTCACTTTTAATGATCATGAAACTTATTGTTGCTGTCCATGTAATCTGGTCTTATTCTCACTCTTGTTCCCTGTAAATTTAAAACAAAAAATGTATACGTGTTGAAACAGATTTTGTATTTATAATATCTACATAATACAATGTAATTTTAAATACTACATTATGTAAAGCTGCCACATTACACGTAGCTGTTTTGAACTTTTCTTTTTGAATATTACCAAATGTGTTTTTATATACGATATTCTCAATCCTCTTTTAAGAATGTAAATTAAACGAAATTAATAATATGCATTGTGAATCGGATTCCTCTATCATATTTTTACAATCATGAATGAAAAGAGGTAAACATTTGTTTCAACTTTATGGGCAACAATGTATTTGTGAAACGTTTATACTTCTCTTCATCACAGATCAGAATGGAGAACATCTCATTATTTTGGCAATCATCGAATGATGTCGAATACGATGTCGGCATCTCTGGTATGCAAAGTGATAATGAAACCATGGATGAAAGGGTGCATGACGAGATGATATACAGGGTTATTCTGGTTTGGACTATTACCATAATGTTTACCGGGACCCTTGGAAACATACTCGTCATATCGGCAGTCTTGTTGCATCGAAACTTACGTAAGATCGGTGAGTATATTTTTTTGTCAAGACTTTTATCTGATCATCAGCTGTTCATGTTGCAGAAAGTATTGTTATTCCTAAATAATTAAGGTGATTTTTATGTTTTGACAGTGGTCCCTTGTGAAACATGCCGAGCCTGTTTATTTTTCTTTAAATTTTTTTCAATATATCAGCGGTCTTGTTGCATTAAAACTTACGTAAAAGTCGGTGCGTATATTATGTTCAAACAGACTATTAACTCATGAATGTTCGTGCTTAAAGAAGCATCATAATCCAACCTCCTAGAAAATCATGGTCCTTCAAACATCTAAATAGATGTTTGAACGTACGCACTAACTTTTACTTAAGTTTTGATGCAACAAGACCGCTGATATATCGAGAACTATGTCAATCTATTTGATTTAAATCATGTTTATCGTTCATCGGCATATTTTTTGTCTCAACATTTACTTTCCAATTTTACGCATGTTCGAATATATACGGTGAAAATGATTTACAAGGGGCAACTTCTCTAAAAAGCAAACGCTTGTGGCGAGAGTGCCGTAAACAATAAAAAAAAAAATGTCACATAAATTTCACATAAATATTATACATGGGCAAACACAATGAGAACAAAAAAAATGAATAGAACTAGGACATACAAACACACGCACACACACACACTCACACACGCACACACGCACACACACACGCACTCACACATACGCACACGCACACACACACACTCACACACGCACACACACACACACACACACACACGCACACACACACACACACACACACACAAGGACAGCCACAAAAACAAGCAGAAGTAAACGGAAAGAAGAAACCCCAAAAACACCTGTCACACACAAATATTCCGATCTTAAATCTAGATTTATTACAGTTCAAAGACGGAGATTCTTTAACATAATGATGATGACGAATTTTGGGGCCAGAATATCGAATATTATGTTGATCAAATAAAGTTCGATGTTAGGTAAATGCAAAAGGTAAGATGATCTGGTATCATATTAGTGGTACTTTTCGTTAAAAGCAAACATATGAGATATAATTATGAGAAGGCACAAGTTTATCAATACATTGATGAATAGATATGAACTCTTTATATTGTTTAATTTCACTTAAAGTCATCAATATCAGTTCTGAATATAATTGTTTTACATTCGTCTTTGGATGTACTCCAGAAATTATGCGGATAACCTATAACATTTAGTTTAGTAAGACGTGCATGATATGTACTCCGGCCCCAAACTAAATTACAATATGACAAATGTGGTAGAATCAACGGACAGTAAAACATTCTTAAAACAGTTTTAAAACTTACATTTATTAGGAAAAACTCCTCTAATGAACGACACATTAAAAACGTGTCATAATGGGGAGCTATTAAATTGAATAATATTTTTTTTTAAACATCTGGACTAAAAGTATCTAAACCCCGGTATTTATTATTTTTAAAGTATCGAACGATATAACATTGCATGTTCATTAATACGATTTATAAAAAAAAATATTTCACTGCGTGAGCTCTTCATAATTATAATCTGTAAAGTCTTTTCCCACTTGTGGAATACATTCATTTAGATTGGAACGGAACATCTGTAAAGAATTCATTAAAAGTGATAGCTATTTCTTCACAATAATTTGTCAGCTTACCGTCACAATTCATTAAACTATCCACATACAGACATCTTACTTGTTTTAATTCAATAAGGAATTTATTGAATTCCACGTTACATTAATATCTATTTTAAACAAATTGAATTTATGTTCATAATAGGTCTTTTTGGCAATTCTTTTCAAATATGTAAGTTTGTATTAAATAATTTACGTTCTCTTTCATTTTTATCATTTGGTTTTTGTATACCATCTGTATAATTTATGTTTTAATCTAATAGAATTTAAAAGAACATCTGTTATCCAGCGTTTCAATATTTTTTTCGATGATCTCTTTTTACGCAAAGGAAAGAGTTTTTCATAGAGGGAAGATAAAATAATTTCAAAACAATTGTAAGCATCAATGCTTCGCCCAGTTACACTCAGATAACTCTGCGGCAAAATAATCGATATTTTGTTTACTTTGTACTTTTGTACCCTTTTAATGGCCTAAATAATAATGATGGGGGAATATGCTTAGGTCAAAAGAAAGTATCCTGCTTATAATCTGATTTATGCTTTCTGTTCAGTCTTCCGATTTACTCTGATGAGTGCAAGCTTTAGTATGCCTGTATTCATTGCTATTCTTAGACCACAATTGTTAATGCACTACATTTTTTTCCGTAACTATAGTAACAAAATACGTGTTGAATAATGCATGTTTCTTTCATATTTATGAACGCGTGATGTATCCGACAGATGACTATGTCGATAATTTCATTACACACTACAGGAAGATATAGGGAATCGCAAAATGTTTTGTTTTTTCCTCTGGGAGTATATTACTCTGTGTACTTTAATATAGAGTGAGTTCTCGAACATATTTTTCAGGTATCTCTAAACGATTTATTCCCAATGGTTGACTATCCATAATTTATAAGACATAATTTATAAATCAGAAATGACATTGTTACACGATTTCGCTGAAAATAATTGAAGATAGGCAGTACGGTATTGGAATGACCAATGATAATTCTAACTTCGATTTGATATATTAACAGGGGATATGGATCTTACTATCATGATTATTATAAGTTTTTTTCTATCGATTCCTCGTTATTATTATTATTATTAACATTATTATTACTGTTGTTATTATTATTATCATTATTATTATCATTATCATGATTATCATTGTTGTAATCATGATTATCATTGTTATCATTATTATTATCATCATTATTACTGTTGTAATTATTATTATCGTTATCATCATTACTATCATTGTTATCATCATTACTACCATTGTTATCATTATTATTATTATCATTATTATCATCACTATCACTATCACATTCATCGTCATAATTTTTTATCCTTATCACCATTACTAATTACCATTTGTATTCTTCTCTTCTCCCCGTACTGTGTATAGAAAATGTGTTTATCGTGAATTTAGCTGTGGCTGACATGGGTGTGTCCCTGATTGTGAATACTTTCTGCATCGTTGGTATCGTAACCAAGGCGGAATTCTTCATCGGCAAAGACTGGTTGTGTGAAGCCATAGGAGTTATCTGCATCACATTGTAAGCGGAAGAATTAAGATACCATATAATAACTAACTTTCAACATTTAGGCGTTCTGGCACAATGGACTGATGTCTCTTACCGTAACATTAACTTTCAACATTTATCAATAGGCCTAATATTTCGTTCTCATATAGTGCGTATTTAACGCACATTAGGATATAATTTATAAGTTTCTTAACATGCTGAATGCGCTTCCAAAGGACTTTAAAGGTTATCTGATCATTACCCGGCTTTATTCAGCCCCGGCAACCGAGGCGCTCATTGCATTCAAGAAAAAAAATCTTATTAGGTACTCACTGACTATACAACTGGATCGAGAGTTGCAAATGTAGAATATATTGTCTAGACCGCAACAGCTCTATACTTGCGTGGGAGAGGAGCGAGCGAACAAAATGTGGACACTTTATTATATTGAAAATGTAAATACGTTATCAAATAAACGAGATACAAATACGAGGTGTCGGTTGCCCTAATGTGAAGAGACGGTTACCCAGATATAAGTAATGGCCAAATTCTTGGGGAGTGCATGCATGCCTCGTACGCCCATGACTTACAACATGCATTCCCAGAAAGCTAACTATGATAAAAGTTATGCTCTGTGCAATTCATGTCGCAAGTTTTTATACTTTACATATCGAAAAGGTAATATTTGATTTTCTTACAAAATTATAAATCGATTGATTGACTCGTTTCGTTCGTCAAGTATATGTACATATTATTTACATGATGAAACATATACCTTGGCAGGATGGCTCATGGAAGCTAACGATTAGGTTTTGCACGCTCTGCCCCCCCCCCCATCCCGAGATCTCGGACAGGAGAGGGTTCTGCCTACCGTTTTGATCATTTTCTAAGTAGATAAGCCATTAATAGATTCAGTGATTCAAATGATTTTATTTCTCATGCAAAACATAATACAATGAATACGTATATTACAAAAAAATATACAATGAAACGACAAATATAATAGAAATAGCACGAGAAAGGAGGAACTAACTAGAAACAGAGCTTGTTGAAGTGTTAGTTCCTCAGATGCTGTTTTACAATATATCTTGAACAAAGTATACTTAGAAAATCAATAAATAAAACAAATATGTGGCAAAGAAATTATGAACTTAGGGGTAAAAAAATATAAAAAATATAAAAGAAAAGAGAGAAAAAAAATAGATACAGATCTCGTCAAGCAAGTTAACTTTTGAGGTACTTTCCAGAATCTCTCGTTATCTTGTCCAACATGTCGATGTCGATGTGATGAGAATTAAGTCAGCTCGCTTCCTCCGTTTGCCACTTGAAGGCACCTATTTAAATACGCAATCAAACTACTTAGTCAGGATATCAAATTTTCTCACATCTCTGTTTATTTCCTGCTTCTATTTATACATCGTTGCTTATGTTCAAATTATTTATCAAAGGGACGTTCACTCGACTTTTGCTTGGGAAAATCCTCTTTTTATGGACGATTTCGTTCTGATTATGAAAATGTATTATAATGATGTGTGGGATGGTTATAAACATAATATTTAGTAAACATCAATTCAAAGTGGTCGTATTTTTCCTCATCACACTGAAAATTATTACAAATACTTGGCCTATATCAAAAGTGAGAGACTGCTAAATCAAACTATCATATATTAATCTAATACATGAGGCAAGAACAAAATATATAAGAAGTTAGAATTTTGTATTTGTATGCAGTGGAAGGGTTCTGAAGTAAAGCAGGGGTTGTTGTGGATAGGCCCCGAATGATCTTCCAAATTAAGCTCATTGGCCCGTATAGGAAATATAAATGAATGAAAATGACAATGAAATTCTACTAAAATCTAAACCTGACGCTGGATTTAGGCTCTTGTTTAAAATCGGGTTTAACGAAGAAAATGTTTTCCTTTTGTTAAACGTGATTTGTGACCCAGTTTCGGGCGTAATACGATCCTTTGTGTTAATCACTTTGTTTCTTGTCGTTCTTTAGCTGTGCCTGTTCTATGTGGAGCATTGCTGCAATTGGTGTCAACCGTTATGTCATTATATGCCACTGGGCCAGGTATAATAGCATCTACAACCGCCGGACAGTACCTTTCATGCTTTTAGCGGTATGGGCCATCTCTTTCTTCATTGATCTGCCAAACATCGTAGGATGGGGTGAGCATCGTTTTGACTGGAAAACCATGGTTTGCACTGCGGATATGGCCATTGACTACTCCTACACCATCTATTTCTCCAGCATGGGCTTTGGGGTTCCGCTCTGTTTCATCATCTATTGCTATGTCCGTATTTACTACCATGCCTGGAAATCTTCAGCTAGACTTAACAGGGTAAGATGATTAGCATCATAGAAACAAAATTAGTATTCTTACTAGTGTGTCTAAAGCAGGGTAATCATGATTATTAATTACTTACTCAAAGGCATATTATCGAATTCTTGCTTGAAATGAGTAGCATGTTTTGCTTCTTAAAACCATTAAAAATACATCAGCGTATGATTGGTGAAAAGTCACGAAATTGAATAGCGGTAGGAATTCAGTCCTACTGCCTTCAATGAAGAGGACGGGCATATAGTACACTGTAGGCCTTAGTACAAATTATCACTTTAAAGAAGTTAACAATTCAAGAGCAATATTAAATGTATTGAGATATACCTAAAGGTCTATTTGGATTTGTGTATGAGATGAATGACAGGGACACCTAAAAATCATTCTCGAGATCATTGATGGGATGACAGACACAATAGACTTGGCATCACGACACCAAGTATTTTTTTATAGAAAAATCCGTACAATTGATAATTGTGTTGTTAAAAGTGTGTGAAGCTCACGAAACGTGTAACACGAGGCCTAGATTATGATTGTATTCCTATCTTGTTATATTCTGGTTTAGGTTGCTAAAGAAGACGGTTTATCCAACAGACAATCTAACGATATGAGGCTTGCTAGATCGTTACTGGTCATCGTCATCGTCTTCATCTCGATGTGGTCGCCGTATTCTCTGACCGTGATCATTGACCGCCACTCCATCGCACACAGGTACACCTACATATTCTCAGCACTACTGGCACACACAAACAGTAGTATTAATTGTGTCATCTATGCTGCAACCAATCGTAATTTTCGCCAGGGTTATATGTATTTCTTCAGGTTTATCTTATGTCGGGATGCTGTATTTCCTGCCATGGTTTGTACGAATGGTATAGCTGAATCAATTAATCTAGAAGACCAAATTTAGATACTGACATTTGACAAGAAGGCTACACCCCCCTGCCCCAGAGAATTTTTAAATTACAAATATTAAGGTAGCTGTCACATTGTTTGAGCAGCTTCAATGTCGTATAATAATTATTATGTGCATACAGCGGGACGGTTTATTTGTGATTTTCATATCTTACCTGGTATTTTTTATTACGAAATTACATTTACACTGTAAGAGAATGTTATGCAGGCAGCGGATGGTTTATTTGTGATTTTCATATCTTATCTGGTATTTCTGATTACGAAATTAACTTATTAAAGGATAGTCGTAACCATAGTAACAAATGTGTTTTTAAATCGCTGGCGGAGTTTGTAAATGTGTTCAGCGGAGACTCCAAGTCGATACACTCATTAATCACCGTGAAAACGAATTTAGCCTTGTGTCTATTTTTTTTTTTTCATTTAGAAATTTTCTTTCTCTACCACGACTTTCTAAATGAAATTACACTAAAGAGAAATGAAATGAAAAAGAAACGGCATTAATTAGCTTTATGTTTAACCTTCCGAATTTTGTCCTTCTTCCCAGAGTTTCACAGAGTGTTTCAGGAATAAAATGATGTTAATTATTCAGCAAAATGATTTATTAGAAACAGACTCACTAGTGCATAGCCACTATCCAATCCATTTCCATTGATAGCTTCGTGTAACTTGCTACTTGTAAGGTCATTCTTTCTGACCAGCGGCGTGTACACTAACACTAAAATGAAGGGGCGGAATTCTGCCTAGACGGGAGGGGGGGGGGCTGTAATCTGCGTGCTAAGACTTATAATAATATAGACTATTTTTCTGTTTTGAAGACAAAATAGGAGTATATCAACTTTCCTTTCATTTCATTCTTCCTATACCTTCGCCTAAGCAGTGCCAAACAAAGTTGGGGAATGAATTTGTCTAAATATCAATTCCGGTTCTAGGGAGGAATGAAAGGCTCAACCCCAAAAAAAAAAAAAAAACTCCTGCTGAATGCACCACAGCCCATCAGTTTTAATTGTCATATTGATTGATGAGCCTGGATGACGACGGGTATAACACCAGCGAATCTTGACGTTTATAACTTACTTTGATATCTGAAATTGTAAGTACTGCTTTTACCTGTTTTAATTCACTTATCTTGTGACGTTCATTAATCTAACACAAACCGAGTGATCTTTGTTTTCATTATATTCTCTCCAAACGCAAGGTTACTTCTCAATGAAATTTCTGATTATCAATTTCGTTAAAATGCCTGTTACGCATTACTGGTTTACTTGGTCGGGTTAAACAGAGAAAAAAAAAGGTTGATAAAAACTGATTAGGTTGTCATGACAGGAGGTGCAAGCTTTGTTTTCAATGAAATGCTGTATCATGTAATGTCACTTTTATCTTAGCCAAATGGTGCACATCTGAAATTTTAAAGATTACTGTAAAGGTAGAAATACTTTCATTATCAATTCTAATGAGGACTGAAAGAAGAGCTATCTAACATTTATCATTTAGAAGAATATGGTCCATTTTCATGAACTGCATTATCGGTCATGCTTTGAAGCGGTGGTGTTACTGTGACATCTAGTCACATAATTAGTCAAGTTCTTCACATTTTCATGTCAGTTATACTTCAGTCACACCTTAACTCGAACCGACTCTAAACCAACCGATTCTTGGCAATTGGTGGTAATTTGATTGTGTTCTGTTGCTGGTCTGGTCTCGTTGGTGAGACTGGGGTATTAGTCGTTACTCAATTATAATAATGATTGACACCAGCCCGAGTACCATCCATAAAATGACAAGTGGAAATGAGTTATATGCAGAGATAATAATAATCAGCTAATTGGTTCATGTTTATCCGACTCCAAGAGCTCTCTACCTCATTATTTTTGTATTTGTTCCATAAAGTTGATAATAATAAAGGTTTTCCCTCCCAAATTCATACATTTTTGTTATCCGCATTCGATTTATTTATATGGCATAAACAATCGTTAACGTGCATACGTAGGCCTATAACGGTACCGTGAACGTACGCACGGTTTCAAATTTCCTGCATTGAATTTCGAAGTTCGTGCCTTCAAATTAACAAAGTAGGCCTGAGGAGCCTGGTTTGCCAATCAATTTCATTTTGGGGAATTCAATTTTTTGATTCGTTCATTTATTTTAATGGATTCCGTATGTTTATATGTGTTGTGTGTGCGTGTGTGTGCTTTTTCTCTATATATAATTTTTATATATCTATGAAATATGTCAGGGTGTGTGGGTGTGTGTGTGCGTGTGTGTGTAAAATACAGAATTGCATAGGTTTAATTTGCCATATGTATATCCTCCTTTTGTTCATGGGATTCCTTGTTGCTTCATATACAAAGTCATCAGATTTTAAAACTTTTCACATTTTTAATGTTTACAGTGACAGCGTGATAGTTAATTTCTTTCTTTGTTTTCATCAGTTTTCTATTTTATACATTCTGGAAGGTCTGTTTTATACCATTGCATGTTTTCTTAATTATGTTTATAACTGGCAGGTACAGGCTTGTTTTCTTTCTTTTCATCTTTACACCCTTTATTTCATTTTTAATCATGTTTAACGGGACCTTTGAGAGCTAGTTAGTATGAAGTGATCATTTACGCAATTTGATGGATTTACCTGTATACTCATAATAGTTGGTCTTGGACGATGCATCTTAAATCTAATGCACTTATTTAAAACATGTTTGCCTTTTGAAGAATTTGAATGACGCAATTGGCATCTGTTTTTGAATGCCTATTTCTTACATTGTATCAAGCGCTATATTAATGTCACTATACCATTATTATTATTATTATCATTAACATTTATTTCCTTCGTATTAATTTTGAATACCATGCTTAAAATGTGTTCATAGGCATTCCTATATAGCACCGTATTGTTTGACTGATTCTTATTTATTTCTGGCAATAGGTAAAATCATTGAGGATAAAACATTGTATTTCATCTAACGAACTCACATCAGATCATCAGTGATAAATCACGTGTAAATCGGACTGCTGGCCAAAATTTGTTTAGTGATAATACTTTGCGTCTTAATTTCTACCTTTTGTAGATTTCATTGATATAATCTTCTGTATAAAGCGTCGTGGATAAACAGACTCCAGACTTGTAATATAATATATATAATCAGAAATAAATCAATTATAACAACCACATAATGAAGGAGATCAATTTTTTTTAAAGGCATAATATGAAATGCATTAAGTTTAAATGTGTATCTAAGCAAGTACTAAACACTGTATTTTATTTGAATTATGTTACACGATGTGCTTATACTTTGTACCTGTACAACATCATACATTCATTTATTAAACAATTATCTGCCACGACTTATTTTATTGAAGCTATGTGAATGAAGTATTTATGATAATGCCAAATATGAATGTTAACAATTTCATCCGATAGCTGGAAATCCTCACCTCATCCCTCCGTATTATTACCGCCCCCCCTCTATTCCTTTTAACTAAAAACTGTAATAGTTTCCTATGAACTCAATATATCCAGGCTGCAAGTATATCAAGCTATCCTTAGGCTCTAGCCCTTCTTTATCATCACCTCTTAATGCACGATTATATTTTTGTTCATGCTATGCTGATGAGTACGTGTTATGCATTCTATAATATCTATACATTTTGTAAATGCGTTGTCAAACATTGTTTATGTGAAGCGAAAGATGATACAGTAACCAATAAATATTTCACCTATTGTATTTTTTCATTAATGGTGGAGGACGTGATTGGTAGCAATTTGTTTTCATGCGTTTTTCAAAATAGTTTAGGGAATTCCAGAAAGAAAAAAATAGAATAAAGATTAGAGCACATGATAAAAAATGTAATATAGATAAAAAATTAGATGATGAATTTCAAACTTTTTTTAAAGATAAATATCTTGTGATGTAACCTTTGAAAAAATAGAGTTGCGTATGACTTCAGATAAGCTCCTAAAACCTTAAAAGAAGCCTTTTTTACAATCAAAGTAAATACTAATTTTCGTAAATTATTATGATAATAATAAAGCATTAAAAATTACGTTTTAAGCTAGAAATTTTATAAGAACTTCCAACATTCAAAAAGCGGAGTCTGAAAATGTTCTAATGAAGTTACCTCCCTTTATATTCGCTAATGTGATATACATCGTAAATAATTATGCATGTTATTCACGCATTCATAATTTACGCAAATTAACCTACACATCTTCAAATATAATAAAGTCAATAATTTTTTCAGGAACTTTTAATAAAGGAATCATATTTTCCCAATATATTATCATCTTCAAGATTCTTTAGAATTCGCTCTTCATTTATATATCTTATTTTACATAATGCATGAAACTCGAACCATTTAAAATATTTCCTGCAAATAACCAATTATTGTGTGTATTTCAACTATTCAACTCATTATCTAAGGTTTCCCCGCTTCACTTGTTTCTCTAGATTTGTTTGTGAACAATCTATTTTTAGAGTATATTTGGAACCGGAGGAAATTGATTCTTCTGACTATTATTAAATGAATTATGCATTTTATATGTTTTCATTGACCTGTGTTTGTTTTAGTCCCATAATTACCTGCCATCAAGTATGCATGCTGTTTGGTACTGTTGTAAGAAAAGATTTTTACATTGAAGGATATAACATGAAGAGTAAATTCCGTAACAACAGGAAAGGAAGAGAGGTTTATTTTGCAAAAGGCATGATATAAGGTACATTGTATGTAATGACATTTCAATTTTTAACCCTCTTTGTGAGAGTCTTTTTATAGAAATTTTTAAACCAGGTAAACATTTTATTGTTGGAGTTTTTGTAGACCTCCAGATCAATCACAGCCTAATTTCATTGATATTATAAGGAATATATTGTGCATAGTGTACAGAGAGAAAAATGAATGTATATTTCTTGGAGATGTTCACTTTGATTTGATGATATTAGATGTGCAAAACCTATGTAATGAGTTGGTTGGACTTTTTTTTTTACTCCTCTTATTAATAATTCAACGAGAACAACACATTCCACAGCCACCTTGACAGACAATATATATTTACAAATAGTATTTGAAATATTCTTCCTGGAATATTGACCTCTGAAGCGTGTGATCATTTATCTATATTTGCAGTTTTTGATTTTAGAGGTATTCATGAAGAACAACCAGATGTATATAAACATCAAATTAATGATGTGACTATCAACTGTTTTCTTAAAGATCTCTCTTCAATCGATTGTTAACCTTTTGATTGTATGTATATCACGAATCTGGTGTTTAAGATATTCATAGATTTGTTTTTTTTTCTGAGATTTATATTACATGCTTTCCACTCAAAAGAACCATTTAAAAGAAAAATCATAAATCATGGTTTACCAAAGAACTGGAAAAATATGTACTCAAGAAAAATTGCCTTTATGTAAAGTATATTAAAAAACCTACAGAACGCATCAAAGAATGTTACATTAAATTCCATAATTTTTCCACAAACAAAATTCGTAGTGCCAAAAGAAAGTATTACTGTTAAAAAAATTCGTACCTTTAAAGGAAACATAAATTAAAATTGGAGAACTGTTAATGATGTTTTCTAGAGAAGGAAATATCAGAAAAACGCCTCTTCAATTCAATTATAAGTGATTCTAAAGAAATTGCTGAGAGGTTTAACTATTATTTTAAAGATGTTGTTCACAAATTAGCTTTATGAACAGGAACGTGTTTCACAAAGATCCTAAGTTGAACTTATCTCTAAGTTGGACTTAACAATATTATGGAAAGCCATTAGCATCTATGAAAATATTTTGTAAAAGTTATTTTAAAAGGCATAAAATGTTGATTCAAATCATTCATGTTTTCTATTATCAAAGAGATTTCATGTTCTTGATGTGGAATTAATAAAAAGTCTAAAATACTTGAATTTTCGGTTTTGAATATATATTTTTTTAAGGCTACAAATGGCTCTCCATAATTTTTAAGTCCAACTTAGAGTTAAGTTCGACTTAGGATCTTTGTGAAACATCCCAGGAACGTAACTAATGTTGATTGTACCTTTTATATGAGTAGCAATTTTCCACATACTGCTTATATTTTCCAAACACTGAAAAGAAATAATTAACAATGCTCTGTCTTTCAAAAACGGTAAAGCTCCTGGTTTTTACTCTATTGATTGTTCTGTAGTGAAAAGGGTTATTCATGTCAATGTCATATCTAAACCGTTGTGCAATATGTTCAACTCATTTATTGAACAAGGTGTTGTACTTGTAGACCTGAAAATTGCCAAAATAATTCATTTACATAAGGAGGGACCAACAGATATATTTTCAAATTACAGACATATTTCATTACTTCCTCTCTTCTCTAAAATCTTTGAAAATGCATCTATACCAGACACAAAATGTTCTTAATAAACATAAAGTATTCTTTTCAATATGCAATTCGGATTTAGGGCCAGGTATTCAACTGATCATGCTCTTTTTTTATTTTCCAATGCAAGTATCAAAGGCAATTGAAAAAAGAGAAATCAGTATAGGTATATTTTTATATTTTAAGAAAGCTTTTGATTCAATTAACAATGATATTTTCCTTTCAAAACTTTGTTATTATTATGGAATTCGTGGTGTTACCCTTAAATTATTTCAGCTATCTTAATGATAGGAAACACTTGTTTTTTCAATTCTCAAAAGTCAAGTTTACAATCAGTTTCCCGTGGTATTCCGCAGGAATCAATTCTAGGCATCCACTCTTTTGAATTTATATAAATGATTTACACTTAGCCTCTTCCATTTTAAATTTTATACTATTCGCAGACGACACCAATATATTTTATAAGTATAAAGATGTTGAATGCCTGACCCAAAATCTTAACAATGAACTCCTTAAATATCCAAATCCAAAATATCCATTCGAAATACCTCGTGGAAACGATTTTTATGCGTTGGCAAAGAAACTTCAAAATCTCATCTTTAAAATAAGACCCAAATAATGCAAAATGAGCGTTTCTAAAGATCATAACACCTCAAGCATAGCTCATTGTATGCACGCACCAATTGTGTATGCAAAAATATAAATAAATAGACGAGCATTATCACGTGCTCCGAATCGACTACAATGGGGATCATTCTATCTATACTCGATCAAGACCAGACTCGGTACAAGACAGTTTGAACACAGTTTGAACACAGATAATCTGCACCATATACCACACTAGGGGGTCCAGGGGGTGGCCGAGGGGGCCTTGCCCCCGCAAAAAGGAGAGAGAGCGAGAGAGAGAGAGAGAGAGAGAGAGAGGGAAATAAGGGAAAGGGAAAGAGGAGAGAAAGGAGAAGAAAGAAGAGGAAAAAGAAAAGAAAAGGGGGTTAAGAAGGAGATCGGGGGCCGAAAGGGCCTTGCCTCCCAGGCTGTTGCCTTCCTCCCCCTCCCGCCAAAAAAAAAAGAGAGAAGGAAGGGAAAGGGAAAGAGGAGAGCTAAAAGGGAACAAAAAAGAGGAAGAAGAACAGAAAGGGAAATCAGTTGCGATTAATCCCGCCAGCAACGTGTGGATCGTGGGCCGAAAGGCCCTTGCCTCACCCCACCCCAGCAACAGAAGAGAGAGAGAGAGAGAGAGAGAGAGAGAGAGAGAGAGCGCGCGAGAAGGAAGTGAAGGGAAAGGGAAAGATGAGAGAAAGGGAAATAAAATAAAGAGGATGAAGATAAGAAAGGGGGAAAAGAAGGGAAAATCAGTTGCGAATTTTATCACTTCTTCTATCATCATTGTACAACTATCGTTGTACAAATGTATTAATCTATTTATTTATTTATTCCTGATTGATAATAATATTAATATAAACTCATAACAGCAACAAAACAAAATGCAGAAGAAAACTATTTTGCAGGCAGAAAGACACGCAAAAATAATCATGCATTTGCATGTAAGAGTATGATTAGAATTATTCATATTGTTTTATTACATCTTGTGAAATAGTATGCATTCAAGCTTTTGGAACTTTTGTTGTGTATTTGTATGGAAGAAAGCGTTTGGAACTTATAATGCACATGATGCAATTTCAGGTGCAATTTACTGTGTAAAACGCCTTGTCGAATACTCGAATACTCTTTTATTTTTGTTTAACCTATTATACAGTAATACAGATATGTGCAAGCCAACCAATTTTGTATTTAATCATGTCAACCAGACAACCACAACCTTTCTAAACCTGATCAAATATGGGGCACGCATAGCCAGGCACTAGTGTAGGAAATCTTTAAAATGTTAATCAGTTATATGACAAAATAACTTGTCTGTTGCCTTACGAAAACGAATATATTTAGTCAGGCCTGAATTGAGTGGCAAAACAATTATTGTGTTAAAAGGGAAAAAACATATTTGATGACATTCCAAATTCAACAATAACCAATACGATAGGAGTTGGAGAGTGAGTACTCGGTTTTGTTCTTCTTCAAAACTTACTCAATAAAAAAAGTATTTAATAGCTGGCCCGGATACTTCAGCCTCTAACGAAACGCAAGTAGGTGTCTCAGGCCCAGGCCTGAGGTGTCTTTCCATTTTCATGTTGTTGCTCTTTGCACGCTATTTTGTATGAGAGGGTGGAGTATCCGCCTGTACAACTTTAATCGTACAAAAACTACAAGTTGTCTTTCTTGGCATGTTTGTTCCAAAGAACCTGCTACGTATAAATTTGTAAAAGTGATATAGCAAACAACCAGTCTTTTCACTCTGGTACTGAAAGGTATAAAACACAACTTGTAATCATATTGTAGTTACAGCAGTGGCGGATCCAGGGGGGCCGGGGGCCCGGCCCCCCCAAAAAAACAGGTAAAAACACCCCTTTTTGTAAAAAAGAAGTGGCCCCTCCCGTGGCGCTCAAGGGGAAGGGTGGTGGTTGAAAAAATATAGCACTCTCCCCCCGTTGAGCCAAAAAAAAAAGAAAGAATGCTCACTACCCCCCCCCCACTGAGCGAAAAATCGACTGGCATGATTTTCCAATTTTCAATTTTTGGATGCAAAAAAAAATTGTGCTCACTACCCCACTGAGCGGAAAATCGGCCGGCACGATTCTCAAATTTTCGCACGAAGTGGGCCCCTTTTTTGGCCCCCTCCCTTGCCGCCGGCTGGATCCGCCCCTGAGTTACAGTTCAATAAAGTTTACTTTTTGAAACTTAATACCGAGCCCGACATCTTTATTATATTCACGTACGACAATGACTTGTTTTCACACATAAAATATTTAGGCTGATCCTATTGAAAATGGTTGATTTAAAGTATCTGTCCATCTCAGATACCTAACTATTTGATATGATCGCCAAGGAATAATGAACTCTTATGGCTCCTGCAAGAGCCGACGTATGCTGATAAGGATTCGCAAAACTCAGTGTTTAGGGCGGGTTTCGAGGGATTTAGCGTACATGACCACGATGACACCCACAGGAACTAACCTTATTCATTACCGAACAAAACATGAAGAAGGAGCCCCTCGACACCATAAGTGTGAATATACATTTTCGGAATTAAGAAACTGAAGCCATTATAATGCTCTGTATGGACTTAAAAATCTCAGAATGTTCTACCGGCGGGACTGAAAGACTGGTGAAAGCCCTCCCCTTCCCACGTTCTGAACAAGATGTGGGTGTTGTGTTTCGATATGACAGGCGTGGGATATGCCCCCACCCCCACAACGAGACCAAGCGCCAGATGCGCCACTGGTCACCACTGGCGTACTGATGGGGGGTGGGATTTGGGGACAGTTGCCCCCAATAAAATTCAAACATGGTTTATTTCTAATTCGTTACCAGTGATTTCCTCACTTTTTAGTAAATTATACTTTCTTATGAGTCTGTTGGAAAATGACAAATTCCCAAATTTACTGTCAGGCAAGAAATATGCTTATTTAGAGGCCTACATGTCAAGGCCTGCGGAACGGCGGGGCTCGGCCCCCCACTTAAAAAAAGTATATTAAAGAGAAATAGAAAGAAAGAGAGAAAGAAAGAGAGAATAGCGACCTGCCAGTGTCACAAATAAGGTATCAAAATATGCTCATCTGACCGTAATTAAATGCCTAAAACTCCTGAGCTTCTGGGGGTTCTGCCCCCTGGATTCCACCTAGGGCCCTAAGGTGGGCCCCTGGATGCTCATCTGACCGTAATTAAATGCCCGCACCCCCTGAGCTTCCAGGGGCTCTGCCCAGGCGCCCCTTGACCCCCGCCGGGGCTTTGCCGCTAGACCCCACGCCAATTTACGCTACGCTCTACCTGATCGTAAATACTTTAGCCTCCCCCATCCACTTTGAAAAACGTTCTGCGGGGCCTGCATGTATGAGTGGTGCCGGGTGATGTTGATTTTTTTTTTCTGCCCCCCACCACTATGTTTTTGCTCATTACGCCATTGCTTTAGTGGTCACCATTACGTACCAATATTTAGCTCGCGTGATTTCAAATTTGGGCCCCCCCCCCATAAGAAATCCTGCATCCGCGCCTGCCACACACCACACCACATCACACAACACCAATCCACATCACACCACACCATACCACACCAAACCAAATGTCACACCACGTGCACACCACACCAAACCACATCACGCACCACACCTCGCTTTACCATACCGCACTATACCACCACAAATTACACCTTATCATACCATATTACACAACATACCACACCAAACCACATCATGCAGCACACCATACCACACCATACCACACATCACACCTGACCTCACATTACAACAATGCCACACTACATACACCACACCATATATACATACCATATTATACCACACATCACCACACTACACCACGATGCACCAGATCACATCAAACCACAAATCACACCATACTGATACTACACCACACATCACATTACATCAAACAAAACCACACCCGAGCACACACCACACATCACACATTACACTTCACCACATCACCTAGAAGAAATCTTAAGTTTATGCTGTATCATGTTACATCATGAAAGTGGGCGAGTGACACCTCTATCTTGCAATATGCTAAATTATGATCTTTGATTAAAACCATTTATAAACACGTTTTGTTTGTTAGGCCAGAAAAATCGATTATCTCTATTTAAAAACAAATATGGTCTGTATTTTTCTAAATGTTGGTTTAAAAAAATAAACAAGTTTCCTTGATTGAAGTTGCTGTGTACTGCAAAATATAGTTAAACAATACCTTCAACTGCAAAATAGCTTCAGGTGACAAATACTAGAATCTTAATTGCTATGCCAACAGAATGGTACATGACTCAATGACTCATTTACACAAAATAGCATATGTTTTAGCATAATTACATCACATTCTTTTATTGACATTCAAATAAAAATTGTCCTGATAGTAGGACAAAACTGTGCCTCCCAATCCCCAAGCTTAGTGAGAGGCATAACCAAAGATTGCATATTAGCATTTAACAAAGAACAAATAGGTTTGTCATTGACATGTAAGTGTAGCAATCAATTACAAAGTGGGTCTGCATTCAGTTTGGTTCTGAATTCACACACTGTATCAAAATAAAGGGAGAAAAAAAATATTTTCGTGTCTTATCTGATCTATCATTTCCTCATCAATTTTTCAATCATTACAATGAGTTGAGCTACCAACATAAAGGCAGATGCTGCTTTACAAGTTTACACATATCAAAATTAACAAAATTTGATGGAAATAATGACAGTGATGCAGTTTACAAAACGATCATACTAACAAATACGAAAAAGGATTGTTAACTTAATACAGAATATCATCAAATGAAATAAGTGGGAAACAAAAATCAAATATTTAACTAAGCTATCTCCCGGCTACCTAGTTCTTTACAGTTATGCATTTTTCCAGTTTTTGTAATTTATTCTTAATGTACAAGTACATCAAATGGTCTATGATAAGGTTCATTCTTTAAGAAGAAAAAAAAATATATAATACATCTTATCCCTTTCATTCTGATATATTTTCTACTTTTCTCCTTCATCTTTTTCACTCACTTTTGAAGGTGTGACATATACATACATCATACTCCAAAATGCAATGGCATTTACTGAACAAGATCTACATTATACACAGAAACACAAGATGACTTGATCAGTACAAAATCCATGGCTGTCATTCTGTGCCAATTACAAGTACAAGTTTGAACATAAAATTCGTTACAACTCCCACTCCTGATTTCATTATATATGTATGTAGATATACCATCCATGATATCACAATACTCAATATGTTTCATATCAGTGCAATCAAGAATTGACATTGTTTATCTTTATCATTACAGTAACAGTAAAAGGAGGAAAGGTAACTCATTTGACACAGTTCCCCGAAAGAAAGAGAACATTAATGAAGTCCACAGAACATTTGACTCAAGGTATGAAATAATTTTACAATGATCGACCTTCCACACATCCCTGTACTTCTGAGACTTTCTGCATTTGGGCTACCCCCCTTGTGCAGCAATTGCTAGTTGACATGCCCACCTATTGTCTAATGTTATAGCACCACGTAACTTTGTTCATATGGAGAACAATTTTATCACAATGATGCATTGTATAATTTATATTGAAATAATAAAGAATACAGACTCATAAAAGTACATTTATATCCATCGCTCTTATCCATAACATAGAGGAATAGTATACAAATAATCTGTGTTTATGAGTGCATTAGTGAATACGCACTACCTGCAACTTAAGTAGCCATACAAAAAAGCACAAGACATTTTCCATCTGATTGCAACTTAACAGAGTTCATACATTGTACTTCACTAATCAAATCAGTTTTATACAAAAAGTTACAATATGATTATAAGGACAAGAAATATTCTACAAACTCGATTAAAAGGTCAAAATGTTGCAAAGTCATGGAGGCCGCAATTTGCTTTATTGAATCATACATAACACAAGCCCAGCCAAAGAGTGTGTGCATTTAAAGTCATTGCCCTATGTAACCAATGCACATTTCATAGAGTCCTCTTCGCACAGCTAAATTGCATGCTTAAGCGCATCTTAGCTGTAGATTTCACATTAGTTGTGCTCATTACGTTCAAATTACTTCGCATTCTTGGAAAGAATAATGCACAGTCACATTGTGTCATTCGACTACGTAGATTGCCTACAATCTTGAATCGATTACAAATTGCAAATTGTCCATTCCCTCCAGAGTACTTTACACTGTATATTTAGTTTAGGAACAATGCAAATATTTTACAGAGATTCAATTACACAAAGGCAATAGCATGTAATTCATTAATGTTCTGTCTAATTGAGAGAGAGGTAATATATTCAAGAGGAATTATTTATCGCTCGCGAGGCTTTTAAAGAAACATCTTCCCAAAGTACAAATGAAAACTCTCTTGGAAACATTAAATACATTTTATAACCATTTCATACTGTGACAAGAACGTAAGTACCTTAAAAATTCATGATGCAAATTGGAGAAATTGGTTGATAAGTAAGAAAAAGCTAGTGAAAGGGCACGTGGCCAAGGAAGCCTCAATTTAATACCGACTGAGGAAATTGGGTTAAAACACTATGAAATTACAGGTGATACATGATGATAGTGTGATATGTGGAATAAGGCATTGAAATGCTCTAGGTCTCCTGTTCATCTTGATCTTGGTCCTCTTCATCATCATCATCATCATCATCATCATCAGATTCTAGAGAAGGAAAACAAAACGTGAATTACAAAACAGAAATTATAAGCCAATTTGATAATGAAATGAGATAACATCCAAGACAGGCAAACTCGACTATTCAAAAGTACATAACATATATGCAAAACGGTACGTTGTATGTTTTCTTCTTCAACGGATTCATTGCCTCTGATTTCCTGATAAGGCTTCCCTTTCCCTTAATACCCAGGGTAATAATTAAATTTGCAAAGAATTACCAAATATGTATTCTGAAAACTTATAAAACTTCCAACAGTTTAATAACATGTCAACCCATAAAATGTTTGCAGGTTTCAAGGTGATATAAGAATGGACAGCAAGCTGACTAAGTGGAAGCAGGAAAAGAACAAAAGAGTAAACTAGTTTTGAACAAAACGATCCCTCATGGACAACTTCACATTTGGCAATGCAGTGTACAGTATCTAATGATGGTCATGGACCACTTCTCCTTTGTTGTGTATTACAAATTACCTAAAATATTGTTTATCTAAATTCTGATTAGCACAGTATCCAAATCATCTGCTGAGAGCAGAAGGGCTCATATTGAATGCCATTTTGGCTCTCAGAAGATGGTATTTCCACTGGAAAACACGATAAAGGTGTTACGTACAATTACAAAAATAGGTTTCATTACAGACAAGGTATATATTAGATACTTATTAAACAATAAATTGAGAATTGGTCCTTAAATGATATCACACATGACCATACTGGTAAGGGTTGGTTCTCTAGAACAATAAAGAAATTAACTTACCAAAATTTTTAACATTTTGAATTCTCTTTTTTTTTTCTTCTCTGATTTCTTTTGAGGATTATGGCTCCGCTTTGGCCAATGTTTGAGAGGAATTCATGAAGTAACTGTCTTCTGAAAACTCTGTTATCCAGGTGTGCTATCAAATGCTCTTGAATCCCCAACTACCTATTATCAATATCTGAGTTTACATATAATTACAAACCTTCTTCAGCAGTGTTGAACCAATCCACAAGCTTCTTCATTTGTTCATTGAAGTGGGCCTTTCCCTTGGGGCTATCATTACCTTTGTACCACTTCATAATCTCATCTTCTGACAGCACATCAGCTACATCGGAGAAACAAAAGCAGGAAGATCAGGTAAAATGGCTCCATTAGATTATGTCATGCATGCTTCATGCCACAATCGCTCCATTTGCTCAATTTTTAACACTAGGTCAAAGTCCTTGCTTCAACCCATATCTTCACTAGATTGTACAACATATACTCATGGGACAATCGCTCTATTAACTTATTTTCTAACACTGGTCAAATTTCTAACTGTATCCTGGGACCTTATCACAATAAATTAACCTATAAAACGTACCCTTAAATTAAATCTAGCCCAACACCAAATTGCAACGAAAGCTCTATATCTTTGACTAATGGTATTCCCAGGGCAAATGTTGCCAGAGTAAATGACAGATCATCCTTCCTTCACATCTTCAGAAAAGTTAAAAACATTTTCTACAATGCTTATCCACAAATTGTCAACAATTGTCTCCAAATTGCTGAGTACATAAAATTTCATGAAGTTTAATTTTCTTTGTTATTGAACACGAAATAGATTTTTTTTTCCATACAGGGGTTGTATAGAAAGTTAGAAACATATTTGCAATAATTATATTCAGGTTGCATGTGTGACTGAAAATTTTCTTGAGGAAAATTAATATTTTGATTTCTTTTTTAATATACACATGTAGAGCAAATGGGAGGAAATCACAAGATACATCACAGAGTTGCTAATTTGTGTTTGATTGATTGCAACTTAAAAAACTCATAACTTTCTTATTTCTAATCAGAAATTTCCCCAAACTTTCACTGACCTGTTTGTCTCATTTTGCTGCTTTTATTGAAACCAACTTAATATCAGGGTGGACTTCCCTTTTAAATTCCTTTTGGTTTTGTGTAGTCAGTTTAAGTCCTCAAGTTACCAAAATTAGTCACCGTTGCAGGGCAAACATGAAGCGCAACAATCACTTAGAGCACAGAAGCATGATTTCACATTCTTTACCGATTCAGGGCCCTGAAACTGATTTACAATCATCGTACAATCAATAATATCTCCAATATTCAGAGATGCCAACCTCTTGATACAAAAAAGCAGACTGAATATCCTTTAAAAATAAAATCAGATTTTGGAGAGAAAAATCAGATTTTCACGAAAACTCGACACTACCACAGGCCCGTTAGGCCCGTTAGCCCTGGGCCAGTAAAATTTGAGAAAAATGTTTTACTGGTAAGAACGGTCAAGTAAAATGTTTGCTCTTTCATTAAAATTTAATGAGAAAATTGTAAAGCAAAGTTTTTGTTGGGGTTGCAGTGGTTTACTTGTACATTTTTCTATGAGATTCGGCGGTCTTTATGGGGTTTTATAGGTTTTTTATCTTCTTTTTTTTTAAAGAGGTGATATAGTATTATTGTATTTCACTCTTAATATCGTACTAAATACGATTTAATCGTACTGGTTGGCATCTCTGAATATTGTAGCAATTTATTGCATCTTACAATGAATCATACCTATCTGTAACTTTTCTAATGTCATAGGGCCTATAAGTTTTTCTGCAATTCTATCAGGCTGTGGCTGTAAAGGTACTATGTCCCATTTGCAGGCCAAAACAATGAAAAGGTTAAATTCCAACGGCATTTGAAAGACAATACTAATTTAGAACTTCCCTTAAAAAAAGAGGGCTTGAAAATGTATTTAAGTGGGAAAATAACGACTATTAGTTGTCGAATCGACTTAGGAGCTACAGAGCCAGTAAGTCTGATTTTTCAGACCATTGTATCGAATGGTCGTAGGTTTTATGCTGCGCAAAGATTCAATCAGTTTAATTTTGGCCATTACAAGAAGTGGGTTATTGATGTAGACAAATGCTCATGTACCCTTTACAGCTCATTTTATCTATGTTATTACCAAAGATGAGAAAAGGCCAGTCAGTCACTCAATAGTGTCTGACAGTGAAGTCTAGCAAGTAAACGGGTTTCCTTGCATAATTTGAATATTAGGACACTGCTAACGTTTAAATTTCACAGATAGGACATACATGACATATTCATAATTCCTGCAAAGTTCTACAGAATTTGATGTTGGCTGCAAAAGGGATATAGTATCTTTAAAGCCCCCTCTGAAGGTTTTCTGCATACAACAGAAAACCCAAATTATGTATTCTTCTATCAATATTTGTCTTCAAACACATTTTTTTTTTTTTTTGGGGGAAGTCTTTGCAGAAGTGTGTCTTAAATTACATCCTCTTTCACATTATGATACAATTTAAGTGAAATTTTGCAATCAAATTTTGGGTGAATTTGGGGCTCCCAACACTTTAGAGGGACAAGATTAAAGGTATAGACCAGTTTTGGAAACGCCCCTCTCTCAAAAAAATGAAATGGAAGCTCTCATTACCAATCATGTGAAAGAATATGTTTTGACTAATACGTGATGATACAAATTTTGCCGGGAAAGTGCTTGTAACTTTACCAAGACTGGGCCAAATTTCTTATCATTTTGATGATTCCAGAACCTTGCAGTACACACCAATACTTATATGCTAGATGATCAACCTTTTCTGATCGATTCCACAACGTTTCTTTCACAATGCAATCGCATGACCAGAACTGGTCTTTCTCTTTAAAGTAAACAAATTCTTTCAACTTACAGGAATAGAACCACATGACCATCTTGGTGAATACTTTCCTCATATTCATGTTAGAATGACAGTAATCCTGTATCATACAAAAAGATACATCATTGAAAATATTACGCTCGGAACCAAGCATGAACATATGATACAGGCAAAGATGAAGGTGGTAGAAATCAATAAAAGCGTGCATGACAATGATTGAAAACAGAGATTTCCTTACATGAAATAAAATCTTAACATGAAGAATGACAGGCAAAATTCTTTTACCATTACATACATATATTAGTCCGACAATTGGTTAAGTCCTACCACTGACTAAGGATGCATTAGATTTCACTGCATAAAATCATACAACTATTGTCAGAAGTACCAGTCTCTTCAACATTGTCACTTCAAAACAGAGTATACCATTTTTTTTTAAATAACAGGACGTAATCGGCCCTCAGCAATTACAAGGCTGCTCTAAAACCCACTTCTGATCTACACAGTACTCTTAAATCATGACTGGTGTACACATGTAACATTCCCTTATAGATGTTGTAAAGGTATGTAAGGTTAACCCTATATAGCCCCGGGAGCTTTAGAAGCCCCCTCTACGATAATTTTTTAACGCAAAAAAATCTGGCACTGAAATTTTATGACTTTTTTCTTCGGGTCTTGCGCATCTTTTGAAACAAATTTTTTGAAAATCGGACGTACCGTTACAAAGTCTTGTGACCTTTTGTCTTTACATGTCAGCCCGAAAATCGCTCATTTTTGTGATTTGTGTACAAAACATATGGAAATATAATTTTTCCAAAAAAGAGATAAAACATTGGTTATTCGGTCTTGTTTATAGTTTAGGTGTTTGTTTTGGGGTCAAAATAGTTGAATTATAGTTAGAAATGAAATAAAACAACAAAAACAATAAGTTACATAAGTTAAAAAACAAAGAAATACATAAGAAATTATCAAAACAATAGATAACATAAGGAATAACCTGGCTCTTTCAAATTTTGTTGTATTATTATTCCAAATGGATATATGTAGTAAAAATGAACGTTTAAATATAAAGAATATATGATTTATGGGTAAAAATGTGAATTTTATGACCGTAATTGCATAAATTACCATAAATATGCAAATGAGTGAATTAAAAAAAAAAAGAAATTACAATAGTATTCTATGTAGTCATGGGGGCCTTAGCCCCGGGCTATGCAGTTTCAAAATAGCCCGGCTATATAGGGTTACGATATTGTTTACTTTGTGATTACGTTTTTTTTAAATAATTTTGTTAGATTGGAAATTAATTATTGCAATGAAACAAATAATGTACTCTTTATTTCGTTTAAATAATTTGTTTGCAAGCGCGCCTTGAAAATCAGATACTGATACTATATAAATAGTCATTATTATCATTATTATTGATAAAAACATACAACCTTGAAGTGTTCCATCATTGGTATGGAATCCAAACTTACCTGCATCTTGAGTAAAAGTTCAGCTTCAGTGCGACCAGTGGTGACAAAGGTCTTGAAGAGTGGCATGTATTTCTGCAAGATTAAAATCCACAAGAAATCTAGTAAAACATCTTAAGCAAGATAAATCTGACTATGCATCTAACGAGTCTCTGCCTACATGTAAGTGTACTGATCAACAATCCTGTGACCTTTAACATCTGACCTCATGAACCATAACTCTTTTCATTTAATCTTTTCATGTTGCTTCAAATTGCACTTTATTACTATAAAATTGGTTCAATTCTGGTAAGTTATCACTGTAAAGAGATATTTTCTGTGAAATTCAACACTTTCAAGACCATGTGATATTTCACCTATGATATCTTACACCTAAACTCAAATGAGGTCATTTCTACATGCTTATACGTATATGTTTATACACACATTGACTTGAACCAAGTTTTGGTAAAATTGCTTCAAAAGATCTGATATTATCGCAGTAACAATATATTTTCTGTGATATTTATTGACTCTGTGACCTTAGACATCTCACCCACCAAATCTAATAGGTTCATCCTTACATAATTATACATACTTCAGTATAATCATAAGCTACAAGAAATATGACAGACCAGCAAATGGTGTGATAGTGAATGTAATTACCTTGAGGTAACGTCCTAGCTGTTCTCGCAAATTGTCTTCTTTCTTGGGCCATTCATTGGACTTCATCAATACCTTCCAGAGCTGAAGAAATAAATGACAGAAGTAGTCACATGGTTACTATACAAAAGGTAATTACATTCTTAATGCAAAACTGTCCTCACATGTAATGTGTGCACATCTGTTTGTTGCATTGAAGCTCATGGCAGCCACAGTTTAAGATATAAGAATATGTGTTATTATAAAGAGAGATAGAGTTTGTCCTTGTAATAATAGGGCAAGTTAAGCTATACTGTCCCCTACATTACTGACCACATATAGATTTGAGTATACCTTTTTATTGCAATAAGTATATAGCTCTACTGGAGCTTAAATCAGACAAAATATAAAATCAAATGACAGATTTAATGTGAATTCACAATACTTATGGGACACCAACTGACTTGCCCCAACAAATTTGGAGCAATTGGAGATTTCAATACACGATTTACATTTGAGTAAGATTTCATGCATTAATATGTATTATTTTTCATAAGAAGGGTTTTGCTCCAACCAGAAAATTAAAGTATCTTGAACTTTGTGCAAAAGTACACAGATGACCATACGATTTTAAAACAAAATCTCATGGATTGTGAAACAGTACCTGGACGACCATGCAAGAATTTTCCACATCTCATATTTTTGGGTGTGCGAATGCGTAAAAAAGTGAACATGTGATTAAACCCTATGTTTAATGTTGAATTTAATAGAAAAGAATAAGGATGCAAGGGGGAAAATTGAGATACTAGATTTCATACAATAAATAATAATATTGAATGGCTTTTCCTTCATGAGATATGAAGGTATATCAGACTCCCTTTTAGAATATTTCACTTGCTGACTCGTGAAATATGCTCATCAGCTTGTGGGATATACCCTTGTATGACACCAAGGCCATTCAATATTATACAAATAATGAATGCTTATGAGTTCAATAGTGCGAATATTTTCATGAGTTGAATAGAATTAACGAATGAAAATATTCGCACTATTGAACGAATGAAAAACATTCATTATTTGTTTTATACAACATCTTTCAACAAATTATGCTTTGCTCCTTATATTAAAGATAAATTAAAGTTGGATTTTGCCTTTTCGATTACATTCAGATTGCCTTCGCGTTAGATGCGCGCAGCTAATATAACGATGGGATACAAGCAGGGCAGAGAGGTACGCAGTCTGCATATAACCAAAAATGCATGCTCGTTGAATAGTACTACGGCGAATAGTACCAAAAATGCACACCAGTGCAATAGTATATCTATTGAATATCATGTGACCAACAATCCTCCAATCAAATGACAAGAATTTACTTAGGTGTTGTATAATATATAATCATCAGCAAATGAACACTTACTACACCGATGATGTCCTTTCCAGTGAAATCATTCTTCTTCATGGTTTCCTGAATTGCGGTTTGCATCTGTCAAAATTCAAATAAATCACCCCGATAAGTGTTCTATTTCAATCCAAACGAAATAGAATTGATATAACGTACAATACACTATGATTGTACAGTTTGAAACTATATGATGCCCTTGTACCCAAGTGCCTCACTTAACAACGTGAATTTTGATATTGACACATCTGGGGCCTGTCTTATAAAGAGTTGCGATTGATATCATCAACTCTTTATAAGACAGGCCCCAGGCCAGACTCTACTATTGGATTATTGATTATCTATTACACTAGAAATCAATCAATAACTCTGAACATGTGCCTCAAACAAGTCTGTTATTCAATTGATCAGAATCATCATAAATAGTACATTAACAATAAGGCTGTCACTACATACTGCATTACATCCCAATAAATCAACATGAGTTAGAATGACAGGAAATTAAATACATCCTATTGTACTACAACTGAAGAAAGTAAAAAATCAATAATCTGAAATTTCAGAAGTTATTTCATTTATACTGCTATAGCACTTTCAGCCTGTAGGCTAAGTTCTTTTAATGTTCTTACACTACAATATGAATATGCCTAAAAATAAAAGGATTTATATAAATACCTCTTTTATGTCTCCAGATTCTTTAGTGATCTCAGTAAGTTCCTTGAACAGAAGTTTCTTGCTTTCAGCATGAGCTCTAGCCCGCTTCATAGATATAACACAATATGAGAATAACGACAGATGGTGAGATAGTTCTACTTTTCCAATGTGTAAAAATTGTTCTCTTTCAATATCTTGTACATCTATCACCAAGTTCATCAGATTAAATCAGTTTAATATTCTTGCTTCTACTTTGGAGTCAAGCGTAAGAAAATAATTACTGAACTTGAAAATAAATCTTTGTTTAATCATAATCAAATAAAAAACTTAGTAGCTACTGGGAGTAGGAACATCAATCTTAGCATGTGTTTTCAAGATAGATTAATGTTAAGTATACATATACATATTGGACAAAAACGCAACAAAAACAGTACCATGCTTTTAACATTGGGAGAGCAATTGTAAAGCCATATATGGTTTCATAATTCATATAGATTTTTCAGTTCACTTTATACTATCCCTTAATCATAACCCATGAATGTACCAAATATCATTATTCAGGTGAATGTCTTGGAATATTAATTTTCTCCCCAGGACAAAACAAGGGCATTTCTTACCTGATAGTTTGCAAAATCAGTCAGACCTGCTTCACAGAAAATGTTTTCGAATTGGGCTTCACTTCTCTTGGAAATAGGCATCAGTTCCTGTGGAATGAAATATATGCGTCTATCAGAAATAGATCTGTTTTCAAATTTAAACTAGATGGAACTTCGCGCAGTCGAAAATGATGCCTCTGCCATAGAGCCATTTTACAACCCAAAACGGAAGCAATTTTTAATATTCAAGTTTGATAGTAATCCATTAACATGTTCTCAGAATATCGTGATTACAAGCTATTTTTCATATACATGGCTCTGCAAGATAAATTCCTGTCCTGAGTTTGATAGTAATCCATCTGTCGGTTCTAATTATAATGCGTTCACAAGGTATTTATATGCATACATAATAAGCCCCACGACTTTTGACCTTTGACCTCATGACACTAAAATTTAATCAGTTCATTGGCTCTGCAAGATACATACATGTCTCGAGTTTGATGGTAATCCCTCCACCGGTTCTAATGATAGTGTGATCACAAGCTGTTTTTGCATACATAATGAGCCCTGTGACCTTTAACCTCGTGACCCCAAAATCTAATCAGTTCATTAGCTTTGCAAGATACATACATGACCCCAGTTTGGCGGTAATCCATCAATCAGTTCTTGAGAAGCCCGGGAACGGGACGTACGGACGGACAACCAGAAAACATAATGCCTCCAGCTACTTTGTAGCGGAGGCATGAAAATGCAAATACATGTGAATGGAAAAGTCCACATGTTAAGAATACCTCCCTATCTAGAAAATTATTAAATATATCACTTGGAAAATTCTATATTTAAAAAGAGCATAATCATCAAAACACTTCTGATATAACTTTGAGAAATTGACAATAGGGACTTTTAGATTTGCATGACGAGAACGTGGACTGCTACATATGACATCCTTTTAAGGCACTGCCGGGCACTGCCAGTGCTTTAAAAGGATGTCACACGTAGCATTCCACGTTCTCGTCGTGCAAATCTAAAAGTCCCTATTGTCAAAAATTAACAACAAGTCTATTCCATGTTTAAAAAAGGCATACAAGTGTATTTTGGTCAATAGGGACTTTTAGATTTGCACGTCGACATAGTGGACTGCTACGTGATGGCGTCATTTCAAGGCACTGCGCATGCGTCACATCGTTGCATGCGTCACGTTGTCTCAGTCATGTGATTTTCCCCCGTCGTCCTAAATCTAGAACGCCAAGCACTTGTTGTCACATATGTGACGTCATCTCAAGCCTCAAGATGAATGACGAAAAAGTCAGAGATATAATTTTGTCTTTTCACGAAACTGAGGTAAGTTTTGTGGTACCCTTCTCCAGGTGCAGGTCCACAGGGGGGGGGGGCCGACCCAGCCCCCAAAAAAAATTAAAAAAATGGTAACCACAATTTTACCCTTTTTTGTTGCTTCTCTCTATTCTCATTAAACTCTTTTGTCTTGAACTGTGAAAGTTTGATTGGTATGTTATAGCATCCGTAGAAAGGTTTATAATTCTATAGCTAGTGGCAGTGTGCATGAGCTTCGCCTTCGCACCACCCAGCCGGATGTTGACGTGATGGTACGCCGGGTCCTCGCTCGCGGAATCTCTTTTGAAATTTGGCGTACTGTTCTTGACTTCATCACGCTTACTTCCTGTCGACCTATATTGTCGAGTGAAATCTAAAAGATTTTTAACTGTAGTCAACAGGGTCAGTTGACTACGTTGACACGCATGATCAGTGGACGTTCACGCAGTTCTCGTCCACTCAATCTAAAAGTCCCTAGTGATACCTTTGCTGCAATAATGGCACAAATGTATGTCAGCTGTCTGTAGTAACTGTTGTACAAAGTTTGGGACAGGAACATCAAATTCAAAGTCATGAGGATGAATCACAATATCACATGCCCAATTCATGTATCTGCGAATTAGCATAATTTTTGGCTTTAAAAAAATATATAATGGTAGCGAAATGCCCTTACCAGTAGTCTGTTGTCGAGTTGTGCCTTACTCAGCACTGAACCGATGTTGTTCATATCACGTTCCTTCAACCATACGGCAAACATGTCCACTGCAAACTGCAAGGCAATGCCTGCATATAAATGACAAAAGATACGAAAATGCGTTTAAATGAGAAAGAAACAAAATTGCAATTTTTAATCACCCTGTCAACACTTTCACCATCAAGATTCAATTTTCAGAATTTCAAAAGAACTTCCATTAACATTTTTAAATACATGCAATGCACTTATTTCCTTCAAGCAGCTAGGCCAATATCCTCATGTTTTTATTTCTCAAGAAATTCAATTATCATATTTATATGTACCTGTCTGGTCAAAAAAGGTTTGATTTCTCAAAAATCTATTACGTACATATTTGTGAGTATTTTGCACACTATAGCAATCATGCCCCATACACAACTGATATATACAGAAGCTGACATAAACAGTTTCATTTTAATTGATAATTCTACTAAGTTTATAGAACCAATTAACCTCAAACCCACCCAAACATCAACTAAAATAACACCTCTAGTGCCAATTTATTATTCAAATATTGTACTTGATATCAAATATCTTAGACCAGTCTAACTTACCATCTTTGACAAGATGATCATTGAAGAGACTTGTGAGGCATTTAGCATCTACCTGGTTATTAGCCAGCATGATGCTAGTAATCATGGCTACCTTCTTACGTTCCACCTCAGTGAAGCCCTTAAGGAACAGGATAATCTGCAAAACAAAAATGGATCACAACACTGATTTCTTACAAATCTGATTATCTTTGCAGTAGAGGAAAATTTTGTGGGCCTTAGATCACGTGATATTTTCCTCTCTGCTCACCATCTACAGTCTCCTGCAGGAAAATGGTCTTTAATCAAAATGATAGCTAGCTGAACTAGATATCGAGTGCATGCGTAGTTCCTCAAATATCATTATTTCTGTGAGATATCACGAATATCTATAATAATTTTTGTCAAAGCAGAGTATAGTTTTACAGTAATTTTGTAGTGGTGCACTCTCTTAAATAAGGTATTTTTAGGTTGTTTTTAATCTTATTGATCCGATCACGTTAGACCTTCGTCTACATGTATGACGGTGTAGGGCTGTATCCACACACACATCAAGCATGACGAACTTGACTCCCAACTTATGCTTGCCGTGATACATGTATATTTTAGAACAATCGAAAGGCACATCAATGTTTTTTCAAGAGCTTCAATTTAATTGTCCTTTATCATATCTTGTATAAGCCATTATTTTGTGGATATTTTGACAATTAATGCTTATTACATTTTGATTTTAATAGTCTGATCAGCATTTTGGTCTTGTGTGTGGTACTAGCATAGCTTGCTCAGTCTTCAGTGAGTCATATTTTGAATTCCATTTCTGAACGCGCTCGGTACCGCGAAGCATGACTCCTTCCTGCTAGGCCTGAGTCGAAACGGTTCCCCGCCCGGTCCCCGACCGTCACGCCGGAACCCGGGTTTGAATATTCGAGTTTCGGGTTTTTCAAAATTAAATTTCACACTGATATTCTGAAATAACGAACTAAAAATATGCAATTCACAAACTTATATTTCAATTTAATTAAATAAATATGCTTTAGAAATAAGTGGATACCGTTTCAGTTGACGGTAGGCCTTTTTATCGCTCTAAAATTGAGGCTGCAAGGAAGGAATCACATTTCGCGGTACCGAGTGCGTTCAGAAACGGAAGTCAAAATATGAACCACTGAAGACTGAGCAAGTTACGAAAGTACCACACACAAGACCAAAATGTTGATCAGACTATTACAATTAAATCGTAATACTAATAGGCATTGATTTAATTGCCAAAATATAACCACAACATAATGGTTTACCCTTGATGTTATGATGAAGGAAAATAAATTAAAGCTCTTGAAATAACATCGAAGTGCCTTTTGTTCGTTCTAAAAATGCGTGTATAACGGCAAGCTGAAGTTAGAGTCAATTTTTTCAAGCTTGATATATATGCGTGTTTACAGCCCTTGCACCGTCATGCATGCAGAGGGAAGTCCTAACTGATTGGAAAAATAAGTATTAAACCAATTAAAAAACATCACATAACTCACTTTAAGGGACTACAGCTCAACAAATCACCGTAAAATAATAATTTCCTTTGACAAATAATGCTATAGATATTCATAATATCAAAATTGTAGCTGTCCATCTACATAATTCTATTTTCTTTCAAAAAATCATGTATCCCAGAGAATTGATTTTTTCAATTGATTTGAAAGCAGTAACCGTCTTTTCCGCATTAATAGTTCAGCATTTTAATCTTAACTCCAGCCGCCCCAGGCACACAATTTTTGGTGTGGGGAAAATTCCTGTTCCCGCCCGAAATTTTCAAGTCAAACCCGGGTTCGGCAAAACCTGTAATGACTCGGGCCTAATTTTGAGTAATGCCCCAAGGGAGAAGTCACTAAGCAGAAAAAGAGAATCAATGGCATTTTTGTACATGACAAACGGGACAGTTATCCGCGTCTACAACACAATCCACAGACCAAACTGCCAATTTGTGATTTGCATAGACTTAGTGATCTCATATTTCAAACATTCATAACTTCCATAATATTGATCCAATTTCTTTCAAACTTTAGCCATTTTGTTTCTCTTATTTTTCTGCTTTCGTACAAATGAACTTATTATACAAGGGTTGGAATGCCCTTTAAATCCTACCTTGACAAGTTCATCTTGGAGTTTCTTTTCGAGGTACTTGTAGCGTCTAGTCAACTTGCTGAACACCTGTAGAGGAAAACAGAATGAGTTACAGTTACAGTTACATTGTATATTAACTGGCTTTAGATAACGCATACATGCAAGCCTGAATATTCTAAGCTGAAAATTTCTCAAAATTACTAAACAGTGTCATCTTACTAATATCTTATAATCATAGTAATCAACTCTTTTCCACTGTCAATTAAAGTTTAAAACTTTTCTTCTCCAAACATCATTAATAATGGGACTTACAATTTGACACACAAAACTGCAATGAAGTTTGACTTACCTCACCAAAGTTTTGCATTGCCTCGACATCTTCCTTGGTGGTGAACACGCAGACTTCGCTGCGGCAAACCTTGGTCTTATCTGAATCCTCTACCACTGATCCCCAGGTGCTGTAAGATATACATGTAGAAGTAAGTGAACAATGAACAACTATAACCCATAATCTTCAAATAAAATATAACGTATGGTACAAGCTGACTTCATCCAATGAGCCTGAATAGAGACTCTGGCATGTTGAAGTTTGATGTTTGAAAAGGCCTTATCATAAATGCTGGCGTAAGGGCCGCAGTATTTTATGTATAGAAAATATCAAAAAGTCTGGGTGCGGCCAATGCGCCACAACAGTCAAAAGTCGGAAATCAAAACAGCACGTATTCGTACATATGGGAATACAATGACTATACCACTATGGTACAGGACATTTCCAGTTCCACACAACTTACCGACTATCTTATGTTGCATTGTTGACATGAAGACGAAAATAAACTTCATAAAACAACATCTACCGATAGATCTAGATCTAAGTTCATGCCAATGAATCGCTAAAAAGTAAAAGAAGGGACCGTTACGGAGCTGCCGCGAAACGCAACTGCGCATCCAGCCGAAGTCGCACCAAGTATATTTTCTTCGTACCATACCATTTCATGCAATTTCGCATTACACCGTACATTGTGCCTGCGATACAGTACTAGCTTCAAAATCAATGAAGATTTGCTAAATGAATACGATCATTTTTGAGGTAAACTTAGATTTTTCATGTAAATTTTATAAGAATACTGATAAATTTGGTATCAGTTTGTAGAAAAAAATAAGTGTTCTACAAGAAAATTACGATTATTTTGTTTGGTCCTTTTTCTTTTTTTTCCTTTCGTTTTTTTAATTTTTTTAATTAATGTCAAAGTTGGGGGTGCGGCCTATGCGGTGCTGCGGCCTTATCGCCGGCAAATACGGTACATGGTGAGTTGTCAGGGCCTGAAATCAGACTAAGGCCTGAAAAATGGCATATCTGCAATCAAGAGGGGGTTAAAGGGACTTGGTAACATTGTTCAGATGAGAGAAAATGGTGCTAAAGTGACTTCAATGCTAGATGTACAATTAAAGATGATCTGAAAGTTTGAGAGAAAACAGGACCATTATTAATGATAAAAATTGGGAAAAACTGATCGGATCAATTCCTTAATTCTCCCAACTATGTTATTACAATTTAATTACATTTTAGGTGAATGTAAATCGTCACAAAGCAATGAATTGGCTCTGTGTATCATTCCAGACATTTAAGTGTTGAAAGATTTTTATAAGTCTGTCTTATGTCCTTTTTCATGGAAAAACGGTTGGGAAAATTCAAAAATGGTCTACTGTTAGAGGGTGTTGCACAGTGACGCCCTCAATTACGCAGTTTTTTCATCAACCTTCAACAATGTTACCGAGTCACTTTAAGGATAGCACTCTAGTTTACCAAATGGTCCGCTACTCTTCAATGTATCCACGGTATGGGTGGAACTGGAATGTCTTTTCAGGTACATATTTCTGACCAACCTGTCAAACATATGAAGGGCCCCTGTCCTAGCAAACTCAAATAGATGCTTGAATTATAATTGTCTTTATTGTTTTTTGTCTGTGTGAATACAATTTTTGCTAGTTGTTTACATACCTAAAATGCCACCAGCAAAAAGAATGTCAAGAAGGGTTTCAGCATACAGCCGGTAGTTCAGCTTAGAGCCTGCTCCATCCAAGAATTTGGAGACTTGTTCCAAATCTGTGCCAGCTTCGTTAAGTCCTTGTAGGATACTATCACGGAACCCAGTTGGGTCGTATTTCTCTTTCTCATCTGATGAAAAATATGAAAGGATAAAAGATGTTACAACATCCAATATCATCATAGCAAAATGCTTACATGAAACTGAATAATGTTCTACAGGAATTGAATGTTAAGTTTGCAAAATTAGTATGTCTCCCTTGTCTTTTCTTTTAATTTGTGTGGGTGTGGGTGTGTGAGAGTGAGAGTGAGAGAGAGAGAGAGAGAGAGAGAGAGAGAGAATGAGAGAGATAGAGAGTGAGAGATAGAGAGAGAGAGAGAGAGAGAGAGTGTGTGTATACATAACTTACATCCACACACATGATACAAATCAACTAAAATAAGTAATGGGAAATAAAGTCGCAAAAGAAATAATGAAATAAGATCAACTTACCCCTCTTTCGGGTCCGAGTTCGCTGGCCCGTGAGCGTAGGCTTTTGCTCCTTTTGACTCATAAAGTTTTTCTGTAACAGCGAAATACAAGGCAGGACAAAAATGATCAGAATGTATAGCAACTGAGTGAAGCAATAGCAACTATAGAGATAACTCTGGCATTTTTTAACTCTAACATTTTTTTCTCTTACTTTTTTACACCGAACCGTGTGTCCGGAAGTTTTACAAAAAATAAAGTAATTTCTTTTGCCTTTGAATTTAACAAAAAGTATGCATCAAATGGAAAAATTGTTTAGACACCCTACTACTAGGGTGTCTGAACAATTTTTCAATTTTCCCTTTTGGTTCGTTTTTCACCATTATGGTTGGATAATTGAAAAAATCAACTACTCAGAAGAACACATTTCAAATTTCAGGACTAACCAATGTTTCTATGAACAGATACAGCCCCCCCCCCAAATAGGTAATATTCATCCAATTTTTGTCCAGAATGGACTAAAAAGAGGTACACGCCGAGTTACAAATTTTGCTAAACAGCTGCATCGCGCGATATGCAAGCGTACGCATGTTGCTTAAGCCTCGGTCACAAATGCCATTACGAACTGCTACGAACGCCGTACGAACGATTTTCAGACAATGGAAATTCGGGAAGACAATGGAAAAACAGGGAGATTCGTACAAAATTATCGTTCGTACGGACCTTTGTGACCGTAGCATTAGCTCCACCTCCGTTGTCTTCACTGTGCATCCGAATGTGGGTCCGTTAGCCGAATACACAAACACACACATGCCATCTGAATGCACACACACGCGGGATCCGAATGCACACATACACACGCATCCGCGGCCGCGCCAGTGGCTAGCTTGCTCGCTAGCTGCGCTGGCAATAACAACCCCATGCCGCAAACAGCGAACTGCTTTGCAACCCATATTTATATCGACAGTTCGGATCGATTTAGGATGAGCTAGAATATGAAATACAAATTGGTAAAAATTAAATACTTAAAGAGTTTTAAGGTGGATGAATTTTTGTGGTGAGCAATACTGCAATTTCTTATATATCTTATTATTTTTATCGGAGCATCGGTTTCCAAATAACATAACCGGGACCCGATGGTGACGGTCGGAATTCGGTGTGACCGACCGTACTGACTCAGGCCTGTAAATGATGCTCGAACAATCTTGGTATCAACGTATGGGGAATGAGGTAAATAACGCCACATGATGGAATTTCTGAACAGCATTGTGGGATAGGCTTTGGGTGAATTGGGTAGAAAGAACTCGATAATGATCCGATAACATAACGATATCACACCGATAGCAAATCTTCGTCAGCTGCTATGGTACTGCAGCACAGCTCGCATGCATCGGTGAACGAGGCATGACGTCACGCGATCGGAACCATGGCTAAGCAAACCGTAGTGGACTGCATAGGGATGCGTGCAATTTCTATGGGAAGGGTTTTAGCACACAAAACAGAGTGCATGATCAGACACCCTACTACATGTACTTCTATTAGTTGTCTGAACTCTCGAGTCTGATGTCTTAATTTCAAGTCAATTTTGTGAATATTTTTTGGCGCTAGTGCAGTTTCGTATCCATTTTTTTAGCAGTTTCATATCCAATCTTATCAAAGGAATTTTAGGCCAATTTTTTACTAATTTTAATCATAATCATATATTGCATTTTCCACCTGGATTTGGATCACATCCGACATCGAATCCTCCGTTTAGGGCTTCGATGTCGCGTCGTCGCTCAGTACCGTCTCGCTTTCGCTCTGCACCTCAAACTGAAGCTATCAGTCAAAAATTATGCAAACTTCGTATGGTTTATGGTATTACGCGCGCGCGCTGCACGATACCATGCGCATAAAACCATACGAAGTTTGCATAATTTTTGACTGATAGCTTCAGTTTGAGTGCAGAGCGAAAGCGTGAGACGGTACTCGACACCCTAAACGGAGGATTCCTAACGGATGTGATCCAAATTCAGGTGGAAATTGCAATATATGATTATGATTAAAATTAGTAAAAAATTGGGCTAAAATTCCTTTGCTAAGATTGGATATGAGACTGCTAGAAAAATGGATACGAAACTGCACTAGCGCCTATTTTTTTTTGGTATGATCATTGTATCAATGCATCATAATTATTTTGTCCTTTTGAAGTTTGATATTGTCTTAAATCATTCTTTAAAGATAAATGAAATATTGCATGTAATAGGTATAGGCCTAGCAAGTAGCATACCTACGCGTAATGCATGCATCCCGAGACCCGACTCCCACTGTCCCAGTAGGCCGTAGGGTGTCTGAACGATTTTTCCGTTTTCCCTTTTGGATCATTTTTCACCATTATGGTTGGATAATTGAAGAAATCATTTACTCAGAATACATTTCAAATTTCAAGACTCACCGATGTTTCTATCAAAAGATACAGCCCCCCAAAATCTAGGAAATATTCATCCATTTTTTGTCAGAATTGTCAGTACACGCAGAGTTATTTTGTTTTGCTAATTATAGCTAAACAGCTGCATTGCACGATATACAACTACAAGCGTACGCTTGTGTGCAAAGCAGCATGCGCTACTTGAGCGTGATCACCAATTCACAAACACACACACGCGGTACGATGCATACGCTGCATGTGCAGATTTTACGCGCTGTCACCATGGGTTTGGGCTGAGCGGAGCTCACGCCTCCCAACTTAGCCGATACGGAAAATGGGGAAGCGTATTTTCAAACTGTAATTGTTTGTGATCCCTGGGGGCTAGCGAAAAAATAAGCGCATGGATATATTCCTTACGACTGGGACTAGGTCTACTTATCGTTGGGGCGTCATTTCTCAAATTGTCAAAAGTGGCAAATCTTGGAGCTAGCAAGGAAACAACGTCAACGTTTAAATCGCTGTTTTGACCAAGATATTTTTAGAATTCCGAGATGACGCCCCTTTGGAAAAAACCTGCTCTTTCAGTCTTTGATATGACACCTCATTTATCACCTTCAGGATCACGAGCAATAAAGGTTTGAATCTCGATTTGGTAATAAAAACATTGACCAATTTTGCATGATCGCGGAATGCACGTAGACTGCATAGGGATGCGTGCAATCTCTATAGGAAGGATTTTAGCACACAACATCGGGTGCGCGACATCCTACGTGGTAAAAACACATTGACTTTTGTGCACGCGTTTCCTTGTAAACTCACGACATAGACTAGTACTAGTAGTACTACTACTAGTACTAGTAGTTACTGTCCATATTGATGACACTTTTGAATTCAAATTGAATTCTAAGAACAACACAAACATCACACGGTATGAAACTCAAAGAATTAAATAACTTCTATTATTTTAAAATAATTGCTAACAAATATATATAACACTACCGATATGTACGAAAAATGTAATTTTTTTAAGGAACTCACTCCGACAGTCTTGCTTGCAAAAAATCTCGAAGTTGACAATGAATGATACGGGGGTGCTTAGCTTAAAATACTGGTATTCTATTCTTATCATATCACTCACAAAACGGGGCTCAATTCTTCGATTGAATAATTCAAAATGAAATTTGAGGTGAAAAAAGAATAGTTATTGTTGTTTTGATATTTAAGACAATTATTTACTGGAGCTAACATGTAAAAAATTCCTTGTCAAACACAGGCGCTGTGGTTTCATCGGATCATATGAATATGAGATTGATAATGGCACCCCCGGTCTTAAATAACACAGATCATGATATTTTGCTTCGTCATAAATATAAACGTATTAGTTTTTATCCATTAATTATCCAATTATCAATTAATAACAATTTGTTAAATTAAATTTATCTATTCGATAAATTTTCGATAATTTAAAGAAATTTGAATTGTAGAAATCGTATTTTGATCTTCCTTTATCAAAATATTAGTCTTTTTCTAGACGCATTATATACGTTCTAGTTGTAGTGTGTCTACTTTCTTGATTGCCTATATTTATTCGTGCTAAATAAACGGAATGAAAAAACATGGATTTATAGGAACAACCTGTTGTGGTTGTGATCATTCATGTAGGCTGATTCCACGACTAGACTGTCCACAAATTATTGAGGGGGGGGGACCGGCCTCGGCTCGGAAAATGAAATGCAAAGCTCCTTTCGGTGCGGGAGGTGATTCTGGCGTCTTCCTTTTTCGTCCTTCCCCCTTGCCCCTGTTTACATAGTACCCCTTTAACTTTGTAAGAAGTGCCCCTTATTACATAGGAATCAAGTGCCCTTTTACTTTGACAAGTGCCCCTATTAATTTGTAAAAGTGCCTCTTCCCCTTTTCAACTCTGATAAGTGCCCCTTTTATTTGGGGACGTGCATGCCCCTTTTACTTCGACAAGTTCCCATTTTCCTTAAAGTTTGCAGTATGTGTCCATTTTCCATCCTCATAAGTGCCCTTTTTAATCTCTAGTAAGTGCCCCTTTTCAGGTACGAGAGGTGCCTCTTTTCACTTTTGGTAAGTGCCTCCTTTACCTCTGATAATTGCCCTATTCAAATCTGAGAGGCGCCTCTTTTACCATGACAAGTGCCCCTTTTCCTTTGTAAGAAGTGCCCTTCCCCTTTTAATAACTACCCCCATTTTAACTCGGATAAGCGCACCTTATATTTTCACATGTGCCCCTTTTCCTTTCTAATAAGTGCCCCTTTTCCTAATGATAAGTGCCTTATTAAAAAAGAGCCCCTTCCCCTTCTCATAAGTGCCCCTTCTCTGGTAAATGACCCTTTTCAGGTACGAGAAGTTACTGCTTTTCACTTCAGATAAGTGCCCCCTTCACCTCCGATAAATTCCTTTTAAAATCTGATCGGTGCCCATTTTCTTTCAACTAATACACATTTTCCTTTATTATAAGTGCCTCTTTTTCATTCACATAAGTGCCCCTTTTCATATCTGGTCATTGCCCCTTTTCAGGTGCGATAAGTGCCTCTTTTCAACTCTGATAATTTCCCTTTTAACAATGATAGTGCCCTTTTTCTTTCTAATAAGGGACCTATCCCCTTTTCATAAATGCCCCCTTTTCACCTCTTATAAATGCCCTATCAAAATCTGATGGGGCCTTTTCCGTCGACAAATGCCCATTTCCTATTCTCATGACTGACCTTTTTCATCCCTGGTGAGTGCCTCTTTTTGAGGGTGTAAGAAGTGCCCCATTTTCACCTCTGATAATTACTCTTTGTACTTTGACACATGCTCCTTTTCTTTTCTGATAAGTGTCCCCTTTTCCTTACATCATTAAACGCGCCCCTAAGTTCAAGCGACTAAGAGCAATTTCCCCCAAAGCTCGCTCGCTACGCTCGCACGCATCTATATAGATTATATAGTTATGTTACTTATCAAAGGTCTTTTCAGTCTTCCGTTATGAGAATGTGCTTATAACCCCATCAAGATTGGGTTTATTCCTCTTTATAAGATATAATTTTTCGCGCTGCATGCGACCTCACAAATCTTAAAAATTTTCCTCGCTCGCTTCGCTCGCTCGCAAATAAATTTTCAAACCATCACACCCAACTGCAAAGCATGATGCTTAAGCAATATCTTGTATGGTGTATATATAAAGTGAAACAAATATTGAAATCATCCCTGATAATGTAATCACAATGTAGAGGTATATACCAATGTCTACAAAATGGTATATTTTCGCTTTGAGATTTCCCTTTGTAGGTGCTCTTTTTTCTCCAGAAAGTGCCCTTTTTTCTTGGTGCCCCCACCACTTTTTTTTTTTTTCGGGTGCCAAAAAAAAATTGTGCTCACTACCCCCTCCCCCACTGAGCGGGAAAATCGACCGGCACGATTTTCAAATTTTCGCACGAAGTGGGCCCCTTTTTAGGCCCCTCCTTGCCGCCGGCTGGATCCGCCCCTGCCCGTGTAGGCTATACGCTATGCACTAGTGGTTTTATAATGGAATCACAGTCAAAATTTCAAGAACATCCTTCTGTGTCTCTAAAAATGGAAATTTAATGAAGAGAGTCAATACCGCGAAATGTCTTGGTGTGCTTGGTGTACAAAGTAACAAAAGCAACGGAAGAAGGTGTAATAAAACGGGCAAAAGGGAATATTTCAAGTTCCTGCATAATGCACAGGTGTTGCTTAACTTTGGGTTCCTCTGAGTGGTCAAATCGATATCAGGAACAAACAAATAATAAACTGAAGAAAGTCCATGAAAAGCGAGCTGCGAAAATAATTTCAAACCAAAGCTATCATATGAGACCCGGCATCTTATAGTGAAATGAGAAGCGTTTTGAATTTCAAAGCGCTACATTATGAAGTTTTTCAAATTGAATGAATGACATTATTCGTTACCAGTATGACAGTGGCGGATCCCTCCCCTGGCAAAAAAAAACAGGTAAAAACACGTTAATTTTACCTTTTTTTGTTAATAACAAGAAGACGGGCCCCTCCTCTCGCAAAAAAAATAGTGATCCTTACCCCCCCCCCCCAACTGCCCCCGCTTATTCGCATGCATCCTGTACGTGAATTGTAGGCTTTGGACTTGGAGCCTATTCGTTAGCATGTGGTTCGATCAGCATGGTTTGTGAAGTAGGATTTACGTTTAACGTTTAATGTTGTCAGACCTGGTTTGTTCTATTCAACGTGGAAATTCAGCGGTATCTAACCATGGACCTAAAACCAAGAGACGTGTGGCGTGCCCCTGCATATATCTGGGCCCAGAGACGGCCCTCCCAGGGCATTTTCCTTTATTATAAGTGCCCCTATTTCATTCTCATAAGTGCCTCTTTTCATATTTGGTCAGTGCCCCTTTTCAGGTGCGATAAGTGCCCTTTTCACTTATAGTCTGCCTTTATGAGAATGTGCTTATAACCCGGCCATCAGGATTGGGTTTTTTCCTTTTTATAAGATGTAATTTTTCGCACTGCGGCGACCTCACAAATCTTAAAATATTTCCTCGCTCGCTTTGCAAATGAATTTTCAGACCATCAAACCGGTCATGCATCTATTATGATGCAAATTAAGCAATCTTGTATATGTATATATATATATATGTGTATATATCTATCTCTGATTATGTAATCACAATTAATGTAGGGATATATACCAATGTCTAAAAAATTGTATATTTTCGCTTTGAGATTTCCCTTTGTAGGTGCCCTTTTTCCAGAAAGTGCCCTTTTTGTTGGTGCCCCCTCCCCACTTTGGAAGTCGCTCCGCCGCCCCTGTCTGGGTCCCCGCTGGATACACATCAATTTTTGTTTAAGTGCACACAAAGTATAGTGCACTCATTGAATGTATGAGATTATATGGTTTGTTAATTTTCTCGATTCGACTAATTAAGCAGGCCTTATAACCTTAGTTCATTTTCCCTTTTGCCCCAATGAATGAATAAATATTAAAAAGTATGTTAGATAAGGCTTCAATAGGTTTTGTTTGTATTACTTCTGAGGATCGGTCCAAGGTATAGATCAGTAGATTTGATAGATCTTAGCGTTTGCCCCCCAATAACTTGAATATATATCACTCAACATTAACAGCCGATCAAATCATTCAAAAGCCAGTCAAGGTTTCCGTGGAAGTTTACCATTGATCTCATAAGTGCCTCTTTTCATATTTGGTCAGTGCCCCTTTTCAGGTGCGATAGGTGCCCCTTGTCACTTAATCTGCCTTTATTGCCAATTTATTGCCTGTACCGATCTGAATTCGTGTTTCGACACAATTCAACACGTGTCAGTGGCAGGGAGCTGGCATACTAGCCTTGCTGCAGAAATTAAATGGTTTCCTTGAAAAAGACTAAATAGTAAGTCTAGTACAACATTTCGGGTAAATTTCATCATTTTTTTCTAGTGTCAAAATTAATATTTGCAAAGATGAAGATATATTCTGATCCAGGAAATCAACATACTCTAAAAGCAGTAGTTGCTGCTGCTTTAGCCAATCTGAAGTTAGAGATTCAATTTACGAGTATTTCAGGTGAGCTTAAATAACTACGACTTGTAAAAATTAGACAACAGCTGCGCCGCTGCGCCGTTGCAGCTGCAGCCAGCATCGCGCTTTAGCTAGCGGACTCATCGTCGCCCGTGAGCTGAGCGAGCGAGAGCAGGCGCGGCCGGCCGCGCGGTCATTCTATGAAACTCTCTACTTCTCTGGTCTCAAGACTAAGTATTAAGTGAAGTTTAGTAAGACCAAACCAGTTAGATCATACTCATAGTAGAGGAGAGGCTTACTTCGGGTCATTGGGTTGGGTGGTCGTATTACCCGACCTTTTCTGAAAACATGCCCCTGTATTAAGTTTAAGTTTAAATATACTAGGCTAGAGCAGTAGAGGTCTAGGCCTAGAAGCCCAACTAACAATTGGACGTTTTCTGAACGTTCTAAAAAGGTTCCAATTTGGTTTTTTAAACGTTTTATGAAAACGTTTTAATAACGTTTATTTGTGGAAGGTTGAAAACGTTTTAAGAACGTTCCAAATGGACGTTTTTGAACGTTTTCTAAACGTTTTAGAACCAATAAAAACCTTTATAGATTTGCTTTTAAGAGCAAGGACCTGCAGAAATCCTGTCGGACGTTTGGAACGTTTTAAGAACGTTTTAAGAATGTTTTAAGAACCTTAAAAACATCCAGAAAACCTATTAAGAACGTCTAGAACGTCTTGGAAACGTTCTGAGAACGTTCAGAAAACCTTTTAAGAACGCCTAGAATGTCCTGGAAACGTTTTAGAACGTTCAGAAAACCTTTTAGAACGTCTAGAACGTCTTGGAAACGTTCTGAGAACGTTCAGAAAACCTTTAAGAACGTTCAGAAAACATTTTAAGAACGTCCAACATATAGTGAATTTTTAATAAACGCTAGGTCACACATGTATTTGGTTTATTTTTATGAATTTATTATCAAACATATTTACAAAATATGTACAAAGGCTTAGCAATACAGTACATCATGTATATTTGAAAAAAGCTTTTAGGAAACTAGGGTTTATGCTATTATTGACAACATTTTTTTATAGAATACCCGCTATACTTAAAGGTAGCGTTGAGTATGAGTATTGGTATTTCCTGAAGTGCCCCTGAAAGAACATACAATTCTAATATTCAGAATAAATTGTTATTTGATCAAAATCGGTTCACAAACGGCTGAAATATCCATAAATATATTTTTATTCAAAAGATTAAAAATGCTTGAAGACTACTTTGAAGAAGAAACAAATCTGAATAGGTTTTTAAAAAGTAATTGATATCTATATTTAATTATTATTTTAACAAACATTAACTGCACAAAGTAACAGGTCATTTTGAATGATAACAGGGGTTTTACTTAGTCGTTTGTAATTATTACTTTGCACCATGATAGTGCAGGTTTTGGTTTTAAAGTTAAGTTTGACCAATACTAAACTATCCCTTTAAAACTATAGATACCTAACACATGAACAATCTACAAATAATACACAATAATCTGATAGATGAGTTGAAGATGTCATTAAATGGCAAATATTAATACTCATATATTTACGGGTCTATGTCTCTATGAATATACAAGGCAAGATAAAACTTTGGTAACACACTTACTAAAAGCAATTTGAGTTATTTACAAAACCTATAACTTGTCTTGCATTCTCCAAAAAATGTTGGCAATTCATGCCAAAAATAAGTCTTGATCTTTGGTAAAACCAAATAGTGCATAGAATTATTTTGTGTACTAATTCAACAGAACCTTTTTAAAAAATGTAACAAATTATCATTAAATACAAGTGAATACCGATTTAGCTATGTGCCTCCACCCAGGATTAGCTTCATCATCCGGTGCAAATTATAACTACTCCGGTATTCAAACAAGTACATGTATTTACTTTCTCACCAGCATAGATCAACTTCTACATGTGATAAAAATGTGCCTCATTTTAAGAAGTCACATTTCAACTGAAAGTACGGCCAAAAAAACAAAATCAAGAAAACTACACTCGTTTTAGCTCTACAAATTGGCAACACTGATGACATCAACTGTGAGTAGCTATCCATCAACTTTATACACAAAATTTCATATTTTCTAATTTTTTCTTAAAGTTACACATTTCCACAATTATTAATCAGAGTACGTTCAGATGACGAATAGCTTTCTACACAACATACTTTGACTACTTGGGTTAGAAAATGTGAAATTGTGTGTACAAAGTGAATTGAGAGCTACTCAACTAACTCAAGATGTCATCAGCATTGCCAATTTGAATAGCCGAGTAATTTACTAGAAAATGTAAAAAAGAGTAGTTTCCTTATTTTTTTTTCCTTACCAATTTTGCCCATTTCTTTTTTTAAAATTTTGTTAAAATTTATCTCCTTTGATTGAATAAGTGAAATTTTTAGGGTAGATTTCCCCCTTAAATCCGAGTAAAAATTGTCCTTTTGATCGACCAAAGATTTAGTGGGCAGGTCGAGATTTGTGCTCTAAGTTTTCAGAGAAGCCTTGCATTGGACCTTGCATCTCCTTACTTCAACTATAAAATCAACACAAAACACATGAACAATCTACAAAAAGCTATTTACAATAAACTGATAGAAACGAGTTGAAGATATGAATTATTAACAGGCAAATATGAATACTCAAATTTAAAGTACAAGTCCACTCCACTGAAAAGTTGAGCTGATTAGATAGACAAAAATCTAAAAAGCCCAAATATAACTTGGTTTTGGAAAATGGTGCTCAGATTTATTTTTAATAATTTTTTTTAATGAGCAAAAAACAAGTTAATGAGCGAGTCGGTTGTGACGTAGGGTCCTCACAACACAGATTCGTAATGTAACCAAATTTAATGCATACGTCTGGCACTTTCGTTGTGAGGAGCATACGTCACATCCGTACAGCAATATAAATGTTTTGCTCGAAATACCCGAAACAAAAATCGCTCTTAAAAATCACCTGATTGAAGTACGCCCGTGATATTTGGCAGTTTTAACCTTTGATTTATTTACAACATGTTATAATTTTTGAAAATCGGAGTGGACTTGGGCTTTAAGGGTCTATGAATATAGAAGACAAGGTTATATAAACAGTGTCGAGGTTTGGCAGCACACACATTGGTTTCAGCATCCTTACAAAAAGTAATATATTTACAGACCTATACAACTTTATCTTGAATTCTCAACAAGATATTGGCAATTCAATCAAAAAGATGCACCAACAAAACTGTTATGTAATGTAATGAAATTTTGATCAGAAATCATGCTTACGTATGTTTTTTCATCAAATACTAATTATCAGATTACAGCACGTGAATGGACGCTGATATTCAAAGTGGACCGTTTCTCCCTTCTTTTAAAAGTGCTAAAGTCATTTTCAAAATATTTGCCTTACATAAATATGTCATGCGATTTAAAATTCAGCATAGTCATTTCCCAGACTTAATGGTCGTTTTGTAAGGTCACAAATGATGAAGAAAACACCACTCAATTCTCCATGGCAGAATCCTCTCCATCATCCAAAGCTTGCTCGGCGACAGCTTCCTCAATGACAGCGTCTTGTTTCTGCAATTTAGAGCAAGCACTGGTTCGGTAAACGGCTCCCTAAGGTCTTCCACATCAACGGCCACTCCAGATTTGGACAAAATCAGTTTTTGTACCAACTGCATCAGCTGCTGCTGCCCTTCCTCCAGCCTCTGCAGCGTACACAGGAAATTGCCTGAGAAAAAACAGACACAAAAAATGCATTATAATAACAGTTGAAGTCATTAAAAACTCTGACAGCAAATGAATAGGATATTTTGGCGAGATATGTTTGATAGCTGTCCAATTTTGTCACTTCAGGAATATATCACCCAGCTTCAAAGACAGCACCTGCGCAGCGCTTCCAACAAAGCATCACATACTGTAAGGATTTAAAAGCACCTCTTCTGTAAGAAAACTATACCCATGCCTTGTTGATAAAATAAATGACATGTATGCGAAATAATCCGTCTCTCTTATCCAATCCAACAGTATTTTAGTGTAGCAACTTAGTAAAAATGGCAAATGTTGTTTGTAGTTTATACGCTCTACAGTAACTTCTGATGATAAAAACCCTCAGAAACATTCGTTTGTGAAATGCTATCTGAAAAAACTTACTTTCGAAGCCCGAGCCCTTGCTGGAGTTGTGGGTTGGGACGGGACGAGGATGACAAGGGCAAGGTGAAGCTGGTGGATGGCCTGCTGCCCTGATTACGGAGCTGGTGGATGGTCGGCTGGTGGATGGAACTGAAAAATGCGATGTGGACTTGGACTTCGCATTCAGTTTCGCATTGGTATCTCTGCTGCCACAGCCTTAGTCGTTCCTCCGTACATGTAGTTCTCCTGGGTCCGATTCAAGATCTGTAAAACAGAGACACATTGCAGATGTTAAAAGGGATATCAAGACACGACAAGAATTCTCAAAAACTGAACAAGCTTTTGGATAATGCAAACTTCTTGTCCGAAATTTATGCCTAGATAACATATTAATTTTCAGTTTTGCCGAATGGTGCCACATCTATCAATCATCATTTTGCATGGCTGGGACACAAAGCAGGTCTAGCAATCCCAAATAAATTATCTTAGGTTTTCATCACCTGTTGGATTTTGAAGAGGAAGAATGCACTATTATTTATTGTGCTGCATTAATCTGTGATAGTAGGTGTAAATTATAAGGGAATTGCAATAAATTATGATTTGAAGCTGAAAAATGTATGGATGTTTCTCTCCAGAACCCTTGGAAAGTAGCTATTCAGTTCACCGTTGTGCATAATGGCATTTCAATAGATGGAATTCATTTTGCATACATTAGTTGTTGCTTTGTCAGGCAATCCTTGGGCAAGCTTCTTAGTTGTCAAGAGAAACTTATGTTCAACAAATATGCATATAATTAGAATACAGTCAACAGGGCCCATATTCAGCACGCTTCAAAAATCAGGGTTTTCCTACGGGTGCATGGCAATAAGCATCAACTCAAAATTAATGCTTTTAAAAATTAATAAAGAGACAAAGTAATCAATGAAATAAACAATTGATAAATTATGAAAACAAACTATAACCACTGTGCGTAGAACATAAATCATGCATAACTTTAGGTAAAAACATAAATGTTTACGCTAATGGATGCCCATAGGAAAACCCACTGAAGTGTGCTAAGATAGCAGAGTTTCATGAATATGGGCCCAGGTCTATTCGTGGGATAAACAGAAAAGCTTGAGACTATTTAGTGAGAACGAGAAATAAGATGTAAATTATACGTCTCTGGCCGAACCAAGCACTACTAACCATCAAGAGACAAATACTTACCAGCGTCACTTCCTGAATCACTTGATGAAGATTTGCTAAATCTCTGGGTAAGACGTCTCTTTCGCTTCTGCACAGCATCATCTTCCGGTTCCAGGTTTGACGTGTCCTCTGCCTTCCTGGCGATGTTTTGCGCTTCCACATAGTTGCCTGTATGTAAAAATAAAACAAATAAATCCTTAAATTAATCTACGTTATTATTCCAATAATGTGTCACCTGAACTTTAAAAAAAAATTAAAGGGACGAAAAACAATATCCATACAAAAAGGTGGTTAGGGAGCTATGCCAATTGCCTAAAAAAGTTTTGTAACAAATGTCATGAAAAACCTTACCTGTTGTAATAAGGGTGGGATAATATGCAGTAATTGCTAACAGTGACATACCGTTCTGACTGAGCCATGCCACATACCCACTCCAGTAAAGCATAGAGAGTCAATGCTAATGCGTATTGACCTAGCACTGCACTACTTGTTAATAGGCAGCCTTCGCTCACATGCCGTCAATACACTCACAATACACAAATGCACACAATCATGCCGATGCGGCTGTAACTGTAAGCAAAGTTTGACAGTAGACTTACAATTTGAATCTTTAAAATTTAAATTATTCTTTCTAACATCGGTAAGTTGAAAAAATTGTATTTTACTGCTATTTAGGTGTCATCAATTGTCACTGAAGTACCGATTTTTAGTGAAATCGGTTGAGTTTTGTACAGTGGTGTTTGAAATGTTGAGTATCAATAGCACAGCTTTTTACACAGCCAGGAAAGTAATGCAGCTAGCTATGTGTGCACATACCCAATTACCAGTCAATGACAATGTCAACGGCCACGCGCCTGCAAATAATCAATATTTTACTTCATTTTACATGCCTCAAAATCACTCTCACAAAGCTTAAATTTTTAACAGATATCAAAATGATAAAATAACGCTTACCTCGGTGTCGCAGTCTAACAGATCAAGCAGATTATTTGAAATCTCGAAGTCAGCATGCAGTCAATTCGTCAGTTCAAAACACGCGGCAATCGTAATAACAGAAACGCTCTGAGCGCGCCCGTGGCGGCCAGGTACGATTATATACGGTGCGTGCGCAGTTGAGCCATAGAGATCTAGTTGAGCCCCATCCCCACCATGTACGTACGCACTTTTTATACACGTGGTTGAATGGAGCATATCAGTGCATGGCGTAGCGGTCGGACTGATTGGGCGGGGGTGGGAGGGGCACAAACATTATTTGAGGGGATGCACTCCTTATGTATTCTTTTTTTTTCTTCAAATAATGTCACCTTATGTTTTCTATTATTTTTTTTAAAAATTATTGGGGGCACATGCCCCCCATCGCTACACCACAGGAGCATGTGCATCAGTTTAATTGACGTACCTCCCCCTCTCTGCGTATGCATGTGGCCCAATTAATTTCGCCAGCTGGTATTTTTAAAGAAATATTATCTTGGACATAATAAAAATATGTCTGAATAAAACGCTTACAGGACCTATATAGGACGTTTAATTTGTAACGTCCAAAAACGCTTTCTGAACGTCTTCAAAAGACTTAGCTCTGCAGCAAATGTAAGGTCCGAACGTAGACGTTATATAAACGTTTTTTAAACGTTTACTAAGGACGAAGACGTACGGTACCTGATAAAAACGTTCTGTAAACGTTCTGAAAAGGACGAAGACGTACGGAACCTGATAAGAACGTTCTGTAAACGTTCTGAAAACGTTTTGTGTTTGCTGGGAGGCTAGATCTATTCTCAAAATGTCAGGGGTAATGATGTTTGTGAAATATAATTTAGGGAGGCGAGTTGGCTCAGTCGGTAAAGCATCTGCCTGTCGAACCAAAGATCTCAGGTTCGAATCCCACCCAGGCGGATGACTGAAGCGTGCTTTGTGTGTTCAATGACATAATGTGCCCCTCCCTGTTGTGTTTTGTGTTCCTACACAAAGAAGTCAAATAAAGATAAAACTGGAGACAATGATATAACGTTCATATGACCTTGGCGTGTCCTTTATTGTGCAACCTTTTTACCGCGCTTCTCTTACACAAGAGATATGCATGCGCATATATGAATGTAGTTATAGCATAACTCATCTCATTACATTCCCTTCTTTTAACAAACTAATGGATGGTAATTTACAGATTTCTTCTGTTTCTTATTCCGTTTATTTACAACAGTCTGATTTCGAATGTGAATCATAAATCTCACATTTTAAGAGTTGTCAGTGAAAATGTCTTTGAAGCAAAGAGCTCAATATCTTTCTTGATCATTATTTTCATATCAGTATAATATACCGCTTTAGATATCACCATTCATATCTTTCAGAGTGTATTCATTAAGTAAAGTATTTTCTCCTTTTTTTTGATGTTTCAAAACGTTTCAAGATTCCATTAAGGGATTTAAACTTTTATATTTCAACGATTATTAATTCCCTGTTTTTTTTATTTATCTAGCTTTCATCTGAATAGGCTATATACATGCATTTTCAAACATAACAATGTTTTTGAATTCGTTCAACAACTTTAAACTCATTAAACAATTTCTAACTCTATCACAGTGTCTATAATGACATAATAACGACGTTTAAGGATCAAAACGTACGGGTCTGCGAACATGTCGACCTGATCTAGTGACATATGTGTTCTGAGTTTGTTTAGCACTGTTTTGTGATCGGTGTGTGTTTCCATCTGTTGGCACATTGTCTTGATCATTTTGTTCAATGACTTGTTCTATGTCATGTTGGATTTCAGGTTTTTCTCCTGTTTCCCGAATGTGTCTTCGGGTGCGTCGTAGAGTTTGGCCACTTGGTGTTTGCACCTCATAGGACTTTGGTTCAGGTCTCTTCTTTAGTACTGTTCCTTTGTCCCAGTGTCCATTTTCCTGGTTTTGTATGCGAACCTGCTGTCCTTGGTGAAGTGGTGGGAGGGGACGCGTGTTCCTGTCGTAGTAGAACTTCTGCTGATCTTGTCTTTCTTGCAGGCGTTCTTTCACTGCTTCCCTATTAGGATCACGATTATGGATCCTTACTGGAAGATTCGTCTGGATCTTTCTACCTAGTAGTAGTTCTGCTGGTGACGGTAGATGAGAGTCGATGGGTGTTGCCCTCACGTACTGCAAAGCCTTGTTGACGTCTTGTCTGGCTCGCTTCGCTTTCGTCATCGTCATCTTGATGGTTTGTACCTGACGTTCAATATATCCGTTTGACTGTGGGTATCTCGGGCTTGAGGTGACATGAGTAAAACTCCACTCGTCAGCAAAGGATTTGAACTGAGAGCTACTGTATTGAGGACCATTGTCACTCAAAACCTTCTCTGGTGTGCCTTGTTCGGAGAATACTTCCTTCAGTATGTCGATGACACAGGCACTTGTTGCTCGTCCTTGGATCTTCTTGACAATTGGGTACTTGGAGTATACATCTGCAATTAGTAAGTACTCCTTACCATCCAAGTGGAACAAATCAGTGGCAATGACCTGCCACGGTCTTGTTGGAATCTCACGTGGTTGAAGTGGTTCAGACGTCTGTGATTTTCCAAACTCTTGGCATACTGGACATGATTTCACGACATCTTCTATGTCTGAGTTGATGCCATGCCAGTAAATGCAACTCTTTGCAAGTAGTTGGCTCTTCACTATTCCTTGATGGGCTTCATGAAGCTTGTCCATGAACTCTCTCGTCAAGGCTCTTGGGATGAAGACTCTTGCTCCCTTTAGAAGGACTCCATCTTCAATGGACAACTCGTCTCTGTATGCCCAGTATTTCCTCAGTGGTTCTGCTACATCACGTCGATATCCAGGCCAACCTTGAAGAATGACGTCTCTCAAGGCACATAATTCAGCATCTTGGGCAGTTGCATTCCGCACTTGTTGAATCTTTTGCTCTGAGAACATGACATGGTCGATGCGCACTGGCGTCTCTATGGTCTTGCCAGGTAGAGGATTTAGGCGAGACATTGCATCTGACAATAACATCTCGCGTCCAGGTTTGTACTTGATGACTACATCATAACCTTGTAGGCGTAACAGCATCCTCTGCAATCTTGGGGGAGCTGCTCCTAGGTTCTTCAGATGAATCATCTCCAGTGGTTTGTGATCAGAGAGAACCTTGAATGGCTTACCATACACAAATGTATGAAATTTCTCACAGGCGTATATCACAGCTAGCATTTCTCTCTCGATGTTAGCGTATCTTGTCTCTGTGTCAGTCAGGGATTTTGACGCAAAGGCAATGGGTCTGCCTTTCTGAGTCAGTGCTGCTCCAAGTCCTCTGGATGAGGCGTCGACTTCTAACACTGCTTCTTCCTGGGGTTGAAGTATGCAAGTGTAACTTCATCTGTGATGAGTTTCTTGATAGCCTCGAATGCTTGTTGATGCGATGCCGTCCATGCGTAAATCGCATCCTTCTTCATCAATTCTCGGAGTGGAGCAGTTTGTGTTGCAAGATTGGGAATGAACGGAGACATGTATGTCACAATCCCGAGGAATTCTTGCAATGCCTTCACACTTGTAGGTGCATTGATAGCATCAATGGCTGCCGTCTTCTGAGGATCTGGATGTACACCATTCTGGTCGAACACCAAACCGAAGAAGCGAACTTGGTCTTGCTTGATTCTGCATTTCTCCAAGTTGAAGATCAGCCCATGTTCTCTTGCTACCCTCATGAGACAGTGTAGGTTCCGGTCGTGTTCCTCTTCGTTTGCTCCAACGACGGCAACATCATCAGCTAGGCCAATCACCCCGTACACTTCTCGAGTATTTGGTTCATCTTCTGTTGAAAGATGTCTTGAGATACAGACAATCCAAATGGAAGTCTCTTGAACCTGTATCTTCCGAATGGACTATTGAACGTAGTCAGCGTGCTGGATTCATCGTCGAGCTTTATGGACCAGTATCCATGTTTAGCATCTAGTGTTGAGAACACTGTAGCTCCAGCAAACTTGTGCTTGATTTCCTCTAGAGTAGGAGTTGAGGTGTGTGCACGCTTGATTGCCTTGTTGAGATCTTTAGGATCCAGACAAACCCGCCAGCGTCCGCTAGGCTTCTTGGCGTACACCAGACTTGATACCCAGTCAGTAGGTTCCACTACTGGTTCAATCACCTCGAGTCTCTCCATCTCGTCCAACTCATGCTTGATCTCATCTTTGATGTGTATTGGACATCGTCTTGCTGCATGAATGACGGGCGGAACATCTTTGTCTATGACAATATGGTACTCCCCACTGAACTGTCCTATACCTTCGAAACGGTCTGGGTAGAGCTCTTTCAACTGCTTCTTGTCTGCAATTTGGCTTTGTGGGGTCTCCTTCACCATACAGTTCAATATCACCAGCCCCAACTTTAGACATAGTGGCAACCCTCCAATAGCTGGTCTATTAGTGTCTACCACAAAGAATTTGGCATCGACTCTCTTGTCTCCACGTCTGCAAGTGAGCGTGTGGATGCCGAACTGAGGAATGACTCTCTCGCCATATCCTGTGATTATTGTGTTGGTCTTCTGGAGCATCCCAGCCAATGGTCGGCCATCCCTGCTCACCCGGCTAGGGTACATTGACTTAAACAGACGCAGGGGTAGGATGTTTCCTTGTGCTCCTGTATCTACCTTCAGCTTCAGAGTGGCTGGTCTCATAGGAGTAAGCATAATGTCAATATCTGCAAATACTTCATTTTCCTCAATGTGATCTATAGAGATGATAGAGATTGTCTCGAATCTGCAATTTTCGCTCTCTTCATCTGGTTGATCATCTTGCAGCACTTCATGGACATGTTGGGGTGGATGGCGACTCTGGTACTTCTTTGGTCCCATCTCACGTTTATCCCAATGTGGTTTCTTCTGATAAGATTGTCCAGTTGCGGATTTCTTTCCTTGTGTAGATTTCCTACAACACTGCTGCCAGTGGTTTAGACCTCCACACCCACGGCATGTGGTGCCATACGCTGGGCATTTCTTACTTGGGTGAGTCCTACCACAGTTCTGGCATTTACTCTGCAACTTGTTTTCGGTATGAGTCTTCCTTCGGACTGCATCCACATTCATCTTGTGGTTACCGACAGCCTTCATCATGTTCATGTGGCTTTCTGTTGCTTCATGTGTCCTGGCAACGTCAAGTGCTGCATCCAACTTGAGCTTCTCATCTTTGCCCAGGAGTCTTTCTTGTACTTTCATGTACTTCGTACCAATGATGAGTTGCTCGATGAGGCGTTCATCCATTTCAGTGGCTGAAAACTTGCATTTCTTTGCTTGAAGTTTACACCTGGTCACGAAGTCATCAATTGTTTCATGTTGGTCTTGCCTGAACTTCTGAAGGTTAAACCGACTTATGCGAAAATTTGATTTCGGCTCGAAGTGCTTCTCGAAAGCGTCCATCACAGTGTCAGGCTTGTTTCTGTAATCGTCATTAAGTTCCCAAGAGTTGTAGATTCTTATCCCTTCCTGACCTAACCAAAGTAGGAGGTATGTCACCTTCTCAGGACCAGACTTCTTGGCTAATGGGCCCTTGAAAATCAACTCGCAATATTGACGAAAATTTAGAAATGTTGTAGGTGGATCATCAGATCTCCAGTCCATACAAGGAGGATTAACTCCTGTCATTTCACCCATGTTGGTGAATTTTCGTGTCAACCTGTTTGAATGTGCGTATATCTATTGTGTAGATGGTGCAAATATGTACACTAGATCAAATCTTTAGATTCTATTATTCTAACAGTTAGATCCTAGTTACACAAAGGAGTAAGGTTTGGCACAAAAAACCTTAACCTGTATACAAAAAGGTAAGTAATCTTATCCTGTATACAAAAGGAGTAAGGAAGCACCTTATCCTGTATTTAAGACTACACAGAGGAGTAAGGGTTAACCACCTTATCCTGTTCAGGTTACACGAAGGAGTAAGGAATTGCCTTATCCTTATCAATCAATCTCACAAAGGCTGTGCATTTTCATTAAAAAATGACATAGGGTCTAAGATTCGTTTTATCAATATCATGCAGACATATTTCATCAACAAGTCATAAATTCACTGCATTCACAATAAATATTATGAAATTCAACAACAATATTGACATGCTTCTGAAGTTCTGTTATCGTTTCTCGATACCAATTCTATGAGCCTGAATTTTCTTCAGCTGCGAATAATTGTTCAAAGTTCAGTTCTATGTTCATATCTTGACCTGATATTAACTGCTTATCGTCGAGCGTGGAACTAACATTAACAATGAGTCACTTGCTGTCTTGAAAAGACAGGCTTATTTCACATTCATTGTTCTGTGTGAAACATTACCTTCTGGAAAGCTTCTTCCTTGATAAGTTTATTGATTTCATCACCAGTCTATCTGCGAGAATCCATGTCGATCCCTCGTAGAAAGTAGATCGGCTAACTTGAATGTCATCAAATCTAGTCCGGTCCGTATGCGATATCGGCGTCCCTCAGATCTCTGCTAGCAAAATCCAATAGTGTATGCAGCAGGACATCTCAGGTCAACGCTCGAAATCAATCACTCGCGATAAAATTTAATTTCAGCCAATTCAATATTAGTCCGCGTTGTTGTCATGGTTGCCTCCCGACGTCGTCAACAAGTCTAATTTGGGTGCGCGTACATAGCTTGCAAACCTCAGCGCGTAGTCAATTCAACTCTGCACGGGATAGCTTCGGCACGGCATCTCATCAGGCTTCCGCTCGGTCAGCCAGGCTAGTGCTATTTTGATCCGTCAGAGTCAGTCTACTAAACTTGTGTGGTAAAAACGTTTCCCATCTGAACGTTAGTAGTTATATCGGCACAAAATTGTCCCAGTCACTTCGATGATTCTAACTTTCACCGCTGCCACCATGTTGTGTTTCGTGTTCCTACACAAAGAAGTCAAATAAAGATAAAACTGGAGACAATGATATAACGTTCATATGACCTTGGCGTGTCCTTTATTGTGCAACCTTTTTACCGCGCTTCTCTTACACAAGAGATATGCATGCGCGCATATATGAATGTAGTTATAGCATAACTCATCTCATTACACTCCCCTTGTTTCATAGATGCAGGCTATGTTAAGTGGAAAACACTCTGTCCCTCGGATAGGATGTTAAATTGAGGCCCCGTGTAGAGGAGAGTCTCCACCTTTGCACGTTAAGAACCCACTGCACTATACGTATAAGAGTAGGGTGTCTGAACGATTTTTCAATTTTCCCTTTTGGATCGTTTTTCACCATTTTGGTTGGATAATTGAAAAAATTATTCACTCAGAATAATACATTTCAAATTTCAAGACTCACCGATGTTTCTATCAAAAGTTACAGCCCCTTCCATTCCCTACAATATTCATCCATTTCTTGTAAGTGTCGACGAAAAAGACGTACACGCAGAGTTATGTTGTTTTGCTAAATTTAGCACAACAGCTGAATTGCGCAATATGCAAGCGTACACATACGCGTGCAAGCGCGCGCTGTTGCTTAAATTATGCGCGATCGGCAATCCATTGTCTTCAATGGGCACCCACTTCCGGTTTGTAGACACGCGCCCGATGCATATTCATGTGCAGATTTTACGCGCTATCACCATGGGCTCGGCGGCGCGAGCTCACGCCTCCCTACTTAGCTGATCCGAAAATGTGGGGAAGGGTATTTTCAAACTGTAATTGTTTGTGATCCCTGGGGCTAGCGAAAAATAAGCGTAGGGATATTTTCCTTACGACTGGGACTACTTATCGCCAGGGGCGTCATATCTCATAAGTGGCAAATTTCGAGTTAGCCAGGAAACAATGTTTAAATAGTTGTTTTGACCAAGATATTTTTAGAATTTTGAGATGACGCCCTCTGGAAATATTGGAATTAATCTGCTCTTTCATATGACACCTCATTTATTGAGTATCACCTTCAGGATCACAAAGAATAAAGGTTTGAATCTCGACTTAATAATAAAAACTTTGACCAATTTTGCATGATCGCGTAATGCACATAGACTGCATAGGGCTGCGTGCAATCTCTATGGGAAGGATTTTAGCACACAACATCGGGTGCGCGATCAGACACCCTAATAAGAGTAAGAGGAAACCCTGGCACGTAGAACTTTAGCTTACATTTAGCGCATGCGCAGAACGTTCATCCGATCTCGGCCTCATTTTCGTAATTTGGCGCCTAGCCGAGCCGACATGGGCCCTTTAGATTGGCTATCGCTGGCTCCCATAGGCTCTATGTTATAAGACATTAGTGCGAGGAGCTAGCTTGCGATTTTCCGTTTTTACCGATACCAAAATTATGATATTCCAGTCAAATCTTCTATTTGTTACGATTTTTTCAGCGTCCTTGAAAAGTTGAGTATTTCTCTTAAGTTTAAGACTTACAAAGGGACTAAAATTTCAACTTTTCATAAATGTATGACTCGGGATGGTCTTTTCTTTTTAGAGGACATGTAATAATGTACTCTCCATGATATATTTTGAGTACCGGTAGTGCCCCGAGGGTGATGACATTTGGGAGAAAAACAGAAATAGGTGAGTATTCCGTCACTACGTCACAATCCACTGTCAAAATTGCTGATTTGAGATTCGCATAGCTATAGTGATCTCAAATTTCAAACACTCATAACTTTCTTAATAGTGGTCCGATTTATTTCAAACTTTTGCCATTCTGTTTCTCTGATTTTTCTGATTTCATTCAAATGAACTTATTAGAAGGGTTGGATTGCTCTTTAAAGGCTAGGTGATAGTATAAAATATACTAGTAAATCCCTAATAGTGATATCACCTAGCTTTAATCGGCACCGATACCCTTGCGTGAAGAGTGATGTAAACAAAACCTAAAATGTGCTCATAATTACCCCTTCCTGCACCTGATGAACCTTTCACACTGACTGGCTTCGAAGTTCGCTAGTAGACTCTTGTTTCTTCTCATACAAAGTACTCTGAAATCGGTCAAGAATTTAACCAATTAAGAATGAATCATAATGATACTTGAGTGATAGCGATTTGGATACCTTCCGCGCGTTCCTGATGATAACAAGCTAGCATGCGATTTATATTACAAAAAGCTAAACTTCCGAGAGTTCACGATGTTGGTTCTGCTTGACATGCAAATACACACGGTGTACACTAATACGATACGATAATAGCGATTAGTTTAGTATACTAAGGCACACACACACAGAGTTCATTGATTTTATCGAACGCCCTGCGAGCGTGCCTTTTTACACTAATCGCTTATATAATGTAACAAGAAGATATAATTTCATTTTTACTGAAAGATAGGATAGAAAGTCAGACTTTTCAGACAATACTGTGCTTGCTTAGTATTCATATAATATATTGGTTTGCTTGCAGACTGCAAGGTGCCATAGGTGCCATGAAATGCAAATACACACGATGTACACTAATACGATACGATAATAGCGATTAGTTTAGTATACTAAGGCACACACACACACAGTTCATTGATTTTATCGAACGCCCTGCGAGCGTGCCTTTTTACAGTAATCGCTTATATAATGTAACAAGAAGATATAATTTCATTTTTACTGAAAGATAGGATAGAAAGTCAGACTTTTCAGACAATACTGTGCTTGCTTAGTATTCATATAATATATTGGTTTGCTTGCAGACTGCAAGGTGCCATACTTGAAGAGGAGCAAACTTCCAGTTCTTGAGATATCACCAAATGAGTACATCTTTTCAGCAAACAACATCTGCAGGTAAGGTGTCATTAACTTGATATTGTCATTTTAAGACGTCACAGAACATCTTTCTTTAGTTTAAGATGAAATTATTATGATTATTATTGTTACTCCTTTTCAACCTCTCAGGATTGTCCATCTGTTAGAAAACATGGTGAATGCAGTTGCAATGAGAATTTTTTCTACTTGCTCGATATTTTACATATCAGGCAAGGATTCTTTAACAGAAATTTACTCACTTTAATGGATATATTTGCTGTAAATAAAGACACCATTTAGAAAGCACACAATTAGTCAGGGAAAAAATTAATATTTATTTTTCGGGGGCTACTTTTCAAGCTTGCCTGCATAAAAATAACACTCTAAAATATGTTTTGCATTGAACTCTATGCAAATGTACGGGGACTCTTTTCTAAATTTCGGGGGCTCTTTTGGGCATTTCGGGGGCAAATTCGCCCTGAGCCCCCGTGTATTTTTTTCACTGCACTTAGTAGTAGGAAGTGCATTAAATGCAGTGAAATGTGATGTTCTTCATTTTAGATATTTCCTCTTAATTCGTTTAATTTTCACTTTATCTTTTTTTGATGCCTCTCAGGTATATCCTGTCCAACAGCTCTGAGCAAACTTGGGAGTTGAAAGTAGAGGAGTGGGTCGAATGGGAGAGTACTCATTTACAGGCAAGTGTTTTCATTTCGTGGATGAGCTACAGTCAGAGGGAACATGATATTAATATTTTTCCATTCTTAAGATTCCTGTAAACTTGATGCAATAATCATTCCAATGACCAGGGTAATGATATATGTAGAGGACTTACAGACATCGTTGATGTATCAAGCATTAAATAAATCCAGAATAATTGTGTTTATAATATATAATAATAATAATAATAATGATGATGATAATGATGATGATGATGATGATAATAATAATAATAATAATAATAATAATAATAATAATAATAATAATAATAATAATAATAATAATAATAATAATAATAATAATAATAATATCATCATCATCATCATCATCATCATCATCTTCGTTGAAATGGCTTTTCTAGAGGAACTGTCTTTTAAATCAATTCTAGATTGCGTAGATGGGTTCTTTTAAATTGCAATTTGCAAACATAAACAAGCTAGCCAAAACTTGCTTGAAATGTCATTTACTAAAGAAGCACAATTCATTTTAGTTTCTGTATTTTGCTCTTGGGTCATGCTTGTTAGTCTGATTGCCTTATCTCTCTTTTCCCATTTATCAGCTATTATTAACAAAATCAATTGACACTTGTAATGTATTTGTAATTTTGAATATTCAATTTAAGTTTCAATTGATTCTGTGGAAATTTGTTTTTTTTCCAAAACTCAGTTTTACCTTGTTCAATAAATCACAGTGTTATATACATGATGGGATATGATTACTTATTGCAAAGTATATACATGTATAATGTTTTTCTCCCAACTGTTTTGTGGAGTCTTCTCTACAAGCCACTACCTGGCCAAGATAAGGAAGCAATATTATGCTATTGCCAATTTAAGGAATAGGCTGTTACAAATTTCATGTTAGCATCGGTGCTGTATTCAACAAAACAATGGCAATTCTTTAATACATTACATGTAAATAGGGGAGAGAAGTAACCTTGCATGAATGACATTTTTTTAATATTGATTTTCTTTTCTCATTTCAGGCTTTGCTAGCCCTTTATTTGACAGCCGTCTTTGGAGGGGGAAAGAAGAATGCAGAGCCATTGAAGCTTCCATTCTGCAAATTAAATGATGCTCTGATCAATAAACAATATTTAGTGGGAGTAAGTATTTTATATGTAATCATATTTCTTATAAACAAGTTGGAACCATTACAGGAAGTACTTTAGCTCAATTTATGTTTAAAATTTTTTTACGCCATAGTTTCCATTATGTGCATAATTTATTAAATTTAACAAAACTTTCAAGCTCCTCTAACTTTTATGCAGAGAAATTTTACTAGGGCAGGGGTTACAGTCATTATGTTGAATAAGATGGAAGCATTTCTGTTGAAGAAAAAAAAAACACCTGTTACCATTGATGCTATACACTGAGATCTCTGAAAAGGCAATGATGAAATGGTCCTGGTTGGTAGTAATATTAGAGTTATCTTTTTCATTGCCACTTCTTCACTCAAAGTCAGAACTTCATTGGTCAATGTAGGAAAGAGGGCATTGTAGATTTGTGATATTTATTCTGAGTTCACACATACTTCAAAAGCCAAATATCATGCCTCAACCCCAGTAAATTCACACACTGCATTGTTTAAAAATATTGCTTTATTAAAACAGTATTTCACAGCATGAATAGTTCAAAGGATGAATTCCAGTAGCATTGGATGCTAGAAGTGTATACTATGCCTCCCATGTATTCATCACACGTTCTTTACAGTGTATGTCATGAATATTGACAAATAAATAAATAAACAAACAAGGAATTTGATGAATTTCATGTTATTCAATGATTTACATGTTATTCTTGCAAATGGAATAATAACTATGATGGTGATTATGAAACCTCGTATATCTACCATCAATAATGTTTGAATTTTCACCTACGTAGACAAGCCTGACCGCAGCTGACATTGTGGTATGGTGTGCCCTGTACCCAGCCGTTACCGACAACCCAAGCCTTTGTGCTGACTACAAGCACCTTCAATGCTGGTTCCAGGGCCTTGCATCCCAAGAGAGCTTTCAGAAGGGTGTTGGTACGGTGACATCAGGGAAGGGTGTGAGTGCCTTCAAGGAAGCCATCTTGTCTCAGCATGTAAAGGTTCCTTTGTTTGATGCTGGTCATGAGAGAGGACAACAGGCAGCTAATAGTCAGGCTTCAGAGGGACAGGTATAGGACTTCAAGTTGTTTGAATACAGATATGCACAGTAAATACATACCTCAATGTTCTGAAGAGAAATCAGACAACCAGAAAAATCTTACTATCATTAAAAACATATGAATTGCACTGCCATTGAAATTACAACCATTATTCACATCTTTAGGACAAATTGACAAAGAAAGTTTTGAAAACTAATAAAATCTATTGTGTAAGTTCAACCAGTGTAAAATTGTGTCCTTTATTTCAGGATGAGGGCAAAAAGGACATTCCACCTGAAGAGATAGCTGCAGCCAAGGCAGCTTTCACCAGAGGAAGAAAGGCATTACCTAAATTGACCAAGAGAGTTCATCCAGTGTTAGTATACCCGTCACAAATATTCTGTTAATGTACTTCAAGTGATGTCTACTTATGAAATATTTGTATGCATCATATATTCATTTGGAGTTATGCTGAAAAAAAAGTCCTTACACATGCTATCATATTTTTTTCAGATGGATCATCTTATCGTGTAAACACAGTATAAAAAAGTCTTGCCATTTTGTTCCAAGATATTGTGAGAAAATTATAAACCACAGTTCTTCTCCATCTCTCTCCTCTCTCTCTCTCTCTCTCTCTCTCTCTCTCACTCTCTCTTTGAAAGGAAAACAATAGACAAAATAGATATATAATTGCCATCATATAGGAGTTGTAAGCTTGATTTTTAATGCATACCCTGTACAAGTTTGCGTGACAACTCCTTGTTGTCATCCTTTTTAGGTGATCATCCCCTCTCAAAAACTAAGCTTGTAATGTATTTTAAATGTATTTCGTTTATAATCATCATTCCTGAATCAGACTACCTCAATCTTCTGGGAAGAACATCCTCATTACAAGTGCTCTTCCGTATGTGAACAATGTACCTCATCTAGGAACCATTATAGGGTGCGTTCTCAGTGGTGATGTCTTCTCAAGGTAAGTCATGCTTTCTTTTTTCTGCTTCATGCACTTTTTGTCTTCTTGAAATATCACATTTTCCGAAGTGGAAATGTTGATGTTGTTAACGTCCCATTTCACTGCTATTAAAGAAATGATGTACAGTCAAACCTGTCTATAGCGACCGCCCAGGGAAACACAAAAAGTGGTCTTTGTAGACAGGTTCCTTTAGTACATGTTTCAATGAGAAACCATTTTCAAGGGAACAAAAAATGTGGTCTTTGTAGACAGGTGGTCACTAAAGCAGGTTTGACTGTATGTGCTTATTGATAAGCAACCAGTGGACCATTGACTGTATTAAAATCCAGTCCAAAGAATTCAGTAATTTAGGATTATTGCCTTACCAAAGGTCACCAGTATGTCCACTTTCAAAACTAGAACCTCTTGGTTTTAGACCACTGCCCAACCCCTGAGCCATCATGCCTCCCTGACTATTTTGTATTTGGTTAATTTTCTTCATGTGTTAGAAATTATCTGATTGTATAAAGTGATGATATGTCATACACTTTTGTTATATCATCACACGTAAATTGATATTTATGATGAATCTTGTTCCTTGTGATTATTACACAAACTGTGATTTCTGTTTGTTCATTTGCCGATAGATTCTGTCGTCTCGGAACTACAACACCCTGTACATCTGTGGTACAGATGAGTATGGGACTGCTACTGAAACCAAGGCATTAGAAGAAGGTATGACTCCTCAACAGATCTGTGACAAGTACCACGCACTTCATCGAGACATCTACAAATGGTTTAATATTGACTTTGACCACTTTGGTAGAACCACCACCCAGAAGCAAACTGAGTGAGTTTCACTTCAAATTTCCTTTAAATCATCCATAACCATGTATGAAATGTAGACAAAGCCAAGAAAATGTTTTTTCTCAAGCATTTATAGATTTGTGCTGATATATCCAACTACATGTACATGCTTGTTCCCTTTCAAAGGTTTAAAAGTACAATACCTGTACAAATTGTACTGACCTGTGTGCCTTTTGAAATCATCTTGTTATTAGTGTTGCATGAATCATCAGTCTGAAATTCATCACCACTGCTTCTGTCATTAAGTGATTTTTGCCCTTATTCTGGATACGCAGGATTGCTCAAGACATCTTCCACCGTCTGCATGCCAGTGGTCATATTCTAGAGGATACAGTAGAACAGCTCCAGTGTCAGAAGTGCAACCGCTTTCTAGCTGATCGCTTTGTTGAAGGGATCTGTCCACTCTGTAATTATGAGGATGCTAGAGGAGACCAGTGTGATAAATGTGGGAAGCTAATCAATGCAACAGACCTTAAAGTGAGTGGTAGCAATTTCGTAGTGGTACTGTGTAATGTTTACTGTTAAACCAGAAACTTTGAGGAGTTATAAATGACAACTGTTTTTAAGGCAAGAAAAAATATTGTGAATTGTTTATAATGTGTAGTGTTTTGTCGTTTATGATTCAATTATTTCTTGGCATGTAACTTTCTGAAAGACTCGTGAAATTTGAGAACATTTCATGCAAGTGTCAGTTCTGGTTTTACAATAATCTCCTTTTATGGGATAGGGATTGATTTGTTACTGCATCATTGAATATTATTCATCATGATATTCTTATTTTATATGTACAAGATATGCCAAATAAAGAAGAATTTTTATCGGAATATCTTCCCTGTAGAAACTAAGAAATTATTATTAGATCATAGAAAAATTAGTATCTTTTGTGAGCCGTAAAGGCGTTGAACTCGAAACCCTTTCAATTATTTTGAAGTTATAATAGACAAATATCGTGCAATTTGTCTAGAGTTACAACAAAAAAAATACACGGTGGCGACGGGCGATTCGCCCTCTAAACCTCTAAAACCGCCACGGTAAACATCAAGACGAGGGCGAAAAAAAATCCATATATGTTGAAAAATCGCCCCCGCCATAAAATGATATTCCCTAGGAATTAATAAATTAATTTATTGATGTGTCTAAGTGAAATCTCCGTTCAAACTACAAACTAGAAACTTCCATCAACATTTAAACAAGTTTTGTGATTGCAGCGAATCGGTGGTCGTACCTACTGTAGGTATAGATCTATACACCGCGGTATCCCCCTAAGCTCCCGGCCCGGCTTCCGATGGAAATACAGAGTACATACTAGTTTCCTGCACCTTATGCATACCGTACCAGTACACTACTGTATCCACAATACACAGAAATAGAAGGCGCGTGCAGCTCCAGCGCACGTGCTGCTAGTAGTAGTATGAAGCAAATAAGTATTTACCGTCCGTCAGTGCTGAACTGCTAGCGACCACATTGGTACGTAATATGTTTATTTAGTCTGTTTTCTGACCTGAATTGTTATCATGGACAATGCAATCCCATTTTAAAAATGTGATTCTGTTTAAAATTGTGTTATTTATAACTTAAAACCATTAAATGTTAGTGAATATTTTTACTGTTGTCCCACATACCGATATATTTGTTATAACGAAACATGTAAAATCAATGCCAGATTTCTTCCCGTATTAATCGGTATAAAGCTAGTTTCAGACACAAATTGAATTTTGTTATAAAAAACCCGTAAATAAATATATAAATGATGGTCATATACCTCAGATTTTGTCTTACAACTGTTGAATTAAATTATATTATTTATATACGATGCCATCAATTTCTGTCTACGAAATGAAACTAGATCTAGCTTTGGCCTTTGCCTTGGCTTTAGAATTAGAATCTAGACCCTATACGGGAAAAAAAAAAACCGGCAATGATTTTGCATGTTTCGTTATAACAAATAGATCTACATCGGTATGTGGGACAACAGTAAAAATATTCACTGACATTTAATGGTTTAAGTTATAAATAACACAATTTTAAACGGAATTACATTTCTTTTTTAATGGGATGGCATTGTCCATGAATCATGATAAAAATTTTGGACAGAAAATAAAGACTAAATAACATATTAGTATATTACGTACCAATTTGGTCGCTAGCAGTATGATGGCTAAGGAAAAACACAACAGATTGTTACAGTTTACAATATGGCTTTAAGAAAGTAGCCCCCTTTTTTCAAGAGTAGCCCCCACTTTTTGAGACAATGGGAAAAGTAGCCCCCAATAAATAAATTAATTCCTAGCCTGCGTGTCAGTGATAATATTTTGTTATGATATGAAAACCGAACAGTTGAACAAAATGCTCCTTTTTATTTTTAACAAGTTTTACTTACATGTATATGTAAATCACACAGTAAACCACATGTTTAACACAAAGTGAATAAATCGTGGGTATGGGTACCGGTATCTGAATGTCTGCAATACTCTACATGACATAATCTATGTATGTTACATTTGTATGTTTGCCTCTGCTTGGAAGTTATAATAGGGTAATTTCATGTTTAAAAAAAAATACCTTAAAAAAAATGCCCCCCTTAGCTCCAAAATAGCCACCGCAAAATTATTAAGGGGGGCTATTTTTTTAAGGGAAAATCTGAAAAGAGCCCCCGTAAAAAAAAAAGTAATTTTTTGGTTGGTTAACACTTTGGTTGCCCTCTTCGCCTCTCTGCTCAGTCGCTTGTTTTCCATACGTGCAGTTTACCACGAAACAATAGGCACCATTTGGCAGAACAATCGCTTTGTGCAACACATTCATGTTACAAAATTATCCATTTTTGATCTCGACTAGCTCTATAGACAACCCTTTTAACACCAGTATAAATTAATCTTGCACTGGAAACAGTGCTAACCTTGAAACCTTTAGTATTTCTATCCCATGATAAATACAATGTGTCACAAGTAGATTATTTGTGTGGCTGCTGTGGCATATAAAGAGTAAAAGAACCTTTTCTGTAGATATACAGTAAAACCTGTATATAAAGACCACCCAAGGGAGAAAAGAAAAGTGGTCTTTATAGGCAGGTGGCCTTTACGTACAGGTTCCTTTAGTACCTACATGTTTCAATGAGAAACCATTTTCAAGGGAAACAAAAAATGTGGTCTTTGTAGACAGATGGTCTTTCTATACAGGTGGTCACTAAAGCAGGTTTGACTGTATATTTTGTATTATATATTTTATTTTGACAGAAACCCAGATGTAAAGTCTGCAGTGATACTCCTGTCATTAAGACTTCCAGGCATCTGTTCCTAGACCTTCCCAAGCTAGAACCAGTCCTCAAGGTGTTCTTACAGAAGTCTACATCCGAAGGTGACTGGTCTGCCAATGCTAAGCTCATTACAAACTCATGGGTGAGGGATGGACTGAAACCACGATGTATCACTCGTGATCTGAAGTGGGGCACACCTGTTCCGTTGAAAGGATACACAGATAAGGTAATTCTTGACATAGAGGTATCGTGGTCAAGTTTCCAGACTGTGAACCACAAGGTACAGGGTTCGAATCCTAGCTGCAGCACTAATGTCCTTAGCGAGACATTAATCTACATTTGCCACACTCAACCCAGGTGTAGTTAGTGGGTACTTGTTAGGATTTATTCCTTGATTGTACTGAGCGCTGTGGTTGCCGGCGCTAAAGCTGGGGTAATAATAGCCAAAGTCCTTTGGAAGTGCATAGAGACGTTATGTCATAATGTGATTTACAAGAACAACACATTCTTTATCTTCTTCTTCAAATTGAAAGAAAGAGTGCTTTAAAAAAAAAGTTCGCAATCCAGAGAACATTACGTACACGTTTTGGATGATTTTTTTCTCACGCTGATATCTACTGTGACTTTTTCTGCTGTTTTCATTAAATAACATGCTTTTACTAAACTGGTGTATTGGATAATGTGTATGATTTCCTTAGATTTTCTTTAAATGTAGTGCCTCCTTGTTAATTTCTTTACAATATTTTCTCTCACACCAGGTGTTCTATGTATGGTATGATGCTCCTATTGGCTATCCGTCCATCACAGCAAATTACACAGACCAGTGGGAGAAATGGTGGAAAAACCCACAACAGGTTAGTCAGGGCTTTTTGTAAATATTGAAAGGAAGGAGTCGTGCTTCATGATATCGAGCTTGTTCAGAAACAGAAGTCAACATGTGACTCAATGAGGACTGAGCAGGTTATGATAGTACAACACACAAGACCAAATTGCTGATCAGACTACTAAAATTACAATATGATAGGTGTTAATTGTCAAAATATCTACAAAATTATGGCTTACCCAAGATATAATGATGAAGGAAAAAACATTAAAGCTCTCAGGACAACATCGATGTGCCTTTCATTCGTTCTAAAACATGCGCGTATTATAGCCAAGCTGAAGTTTGTCGTGAAGTTTGTCATGCTCGATGAGCATGGATACAGCCCTACGCTGTCATACACGCAGACAAAGGTCCAAACTGATCAGATCAAAAAGCTTTCAACTAACTAGAAATACCACATTAGACTCTCAGAGACTTTATCACGACAACATTACTGTAAAACAATACCTTGCTTTGACAAATAAAATTATAGATATATAAATAATATCTCACAGAAATAATGATATTTGAGGAGCTATGCATGCACTCAATATCAAGTTCAGCTGGTCATCATTTTGATATGAGACATTGTCCTGCAGTAGACTGTAGACGGCACAGCAGATGGCGCAGCAGTGAGGAAAAATATGTGATCTAAGGCCCACAGTTTTGTCATGGTTTTTTTTCATTGCTAAATTAGATAGAAGAAGAGAAGTATATAAGAGAAGAAGATAGAAGAATGAAGACTGGAAAAGAGAAGAATGATCAGCATTAGTCAGCAAAAATCCATATATATAAACATGACAAAGAGAATTATAATCATAGTTGGTTGTGAAGAAGTGGTACGGCAGAGGGGATAGTTGAAATGCAGTGTCTTTTAGTTCGATAGCAGGGCATATTTATGTGTTGAGAGTTTCTTAAACAAACAAGTATTAAAACAAACTTAAACTGTTATTGTAAGACAATGAGGACAGAAACAGGATGCCCTTTAGTGTATACCGGTAGTTCAGGATGTCTGCAAACAGCTGCTATTTCACTCTACCTCTTTTTTGTCTGGCTTATCTCTCCACTTAATGCATAGAGAAGGGCAAAGCTTCTTAATCCTCAAGCAAGTACACATTTGAGAGAACTTTAGACCTGTTTGTTAAATGAAGGACAATAGCCTCTTATCAACACATTGAAATTTGGAAAAGATAGTTAATCTGTTTTCGTTGAAGCTTACAATGGAAATCAAAAAGTGGTCATTTGTATACATGGAATATATAAAAGGCTGAGCATGTTGTACCATGGTCCATAGTTGTACACTGTGTGTTGTTCTCAGTAATCTTGGTCTAATCATTCCACCACTTGACTTGTAATGAGTAATGAAATGGAAAAGAACACCATGAGAAAATAAAAAGTAATGAGGTGTAATGGTTTTGGTACATAGGTGAAGTGCATCAAAGTCGTTGACATACTGATGACCTAATATTCTTATATCTCTGACTTTTAATTATATTACTCTTATTTACTCTTTATTGGTTTTTAGCAGAATGATTTGTGATTGATTTTAATGTATGTCATTTTTTTGTCAGGTCCAACTATACAACTTCATGGCCAAAGACAATGTGCCTTTCCATAGTGTGATATTCCCAAGCTGTCTTATTGGGGCTAATGATAACTACACCATGGTCAATCATCTTATAGCAACAGGTATAAATTTACTTTGCACTATGTAAATAAATAAATGAATTAATAAAGAATAAATAGATGAATGAATGAATAAATAAATGGATAGATAAATAAATAAATAATTTCATGAATGAATGAATGAATGAATGAACGAATAAACGAATGGATGGATGAATAAATAAATGGTAAATCCAATGATAAATGCTTTATTGGGATACATGTAATGAGCATAGAATTATTTAATGATAGAGAAACATGGTACACACATAATTGTTGTTGCATCTAAAATAATGACATTATTTAAATGTGCTGTTTAGTGTTTTCCAGTGGAAATGAAAGCATTTGAATAGTCGAAAATATGTCCTGAAATGTTTGAATAACAATTCAGGAAGCAGTTTTAAGCAACACTATGATAGGTACTGTGTTCAAAGCAAAATTTACTCCTCATGTTTGTCTAAGTATTTGAAATACATAACAATATGTAATTATTATCTGCAATTTCATTTATTATCTTGCCATTCATAATTCTTTGGATCACATTTGCAAAATGGATGTAAAATGTTAATCAGTTAATTAATTTGTCCATTCATTCCTTGGTTATGGTCGAACTAAATCACTATGAACCTAACTATGTGCACGATCGATCCTTCTTATGTTCTGAATCTATTGATTCATATATGGTTGTGATTTTGAACTTCAAAGTGCTACCAACTGTTGCTCTATCACAGAATACCTGAACTATGAGGACACCAAGTTCTCTAAGAGCCGTGGTATTGGTGTGTTTGGTGACAACGCTCAATCGACGGGTATCCCGGCAGACATCTGGCGATTCTATCTCCTCTACATCAGACCAGAGACCCAGGATAGTGCCTTCAGCTGGGCTGACTTTGTCTGGAAGAATAACAGTGAGCTTCTCAACAACCTGGGCAACTTCATCAACAGGTCTGTATCATTAGGAACCTGATAAAACTAACATGTCACCAAATCATGTACTGAAGGATTCATATCTGTTTTTTCCATCCATATCAACTAGTCCTCTTGAAGAATTCAGATTTTGAGGGATAAGAAATCCAGTAAAACAGTAGTACATGTGATACTTGGAAATATAGGCATGAAAGGAAATTACACAGTACATGAATCCTATTTTGTGTAAAATTACACCACAGGGTGGTTACACAAAACTATTTTAAACACCTTTAAACAAGTTGTTTGTTGGCTATTTCTTTTACAATTACAGCAGGCAAAATTCATGTGAATCTGCCTGGCAAGTGGTTTATTAGAACACTGTTGAAGAGAAGATGAATTGCTTCATATCAGATATTGTGTTACACAAAACTCTTTAACGTTTAAACAAGTTGTTTGTTGGCTATTTCTTTCACAATTACAGCAGGCAAAATTCATGTGAATCTGCCTGGCCGGTGGTTTATTGGAACACTGTTGAAGAGAAGATGAATTGCTTCATATCAGATATTGTGTTACACAAAACTCTTTAACCTTTAAACAAGTTGTTTGTTGGCTATTTCTTTCACAATTACAGCAGGCAAAATTCATGTGAATCTGCCTGGCAAGTGGTTTATTGGAACATTGTTGAAGAGAAGATGAATTGCTTCATATCAGATATTGTATATCGATTTCATCCATATGGAGAGGAGTGATTCTTAAGCACATCTTTAGAATGGCATAAACTGCTCAAAGCTTTAGCTGGTTTGTAAGCATTTGTAATGTATCATGCTGATCTAATTGTGCCTGAAAATAACTGTCATATGAGTAATGGGTCTTCTGTTACCCCCAGACATGTTCGTTCAGATTTAATTGAAAGTCACATTTAATTAACAGCTATGTCATGTTTATATGACTTTGAAGGTATATGTTGTATTTCTTTTGTCGTTTCTTTAGAGGCTTAACATTCCTGGAGAATAGCTTTGACAGTGTAATACCTGAGATAATATTAGAGAGTGAAGATGAGAGGCTGATAGCTGAGATCAACAGGGAACTCAAGAGCTACATTGCATTACAGGAGAAGGTCAAGTAAGTATACTGGACAGCTATCTACAAGGGTTTCATGGGTACTCAAAAATGTGTGTGTGAAGTGGGATGGGGGGCACTTCAAGAGGAAGCAGAGCAACTGAGCTGAAGCAGGGTTTAGGAGGGGGCTAGACCCCTCCAAAGGGTAAGCATCTTAGATTTTGGTGTTAAAATAGGCATTTAATGCATAGTAGAGTTTTTTTTTAATAACCCAGAAATTCTTCCCCCCACATGATGATGCTCTAGGGCCTTCGCTGTCTTCCTGGAATAGCAGCTGTTTTCTGTACTTGATATGCATAGAATGTCCAGGTAAAGAATTGAGATCATTAGTATGCAGAATCTAATTCAGCACTGAAAATTGGTTCATGTAATAAAATGAATGCGATTGAATCCCTCTGATAGGACGTTAAAGGAATTGGTTATCTTTCTTTCAGATTCTAAACAAAATCCTGGAATTAGCTCATGCTGCAATCATAATTATAAACCTTTAGGTCAGTCAGGAATCCCATTACATTTACAAGCCAATCGCCCGTCTGATTATCAAGATATTTATGATTGGAATTCGAAATTTCAAAACCTTTTCCCCAATGGTTTTTATAACACTACAGTCTAATGGGGAAAATGAGTATGGTAAAACTGGTCACTCAAAGTCTTTTACTTTTTGAGGCACTTCATGATCATTTTGAAGCACAATTTTTTAGGGCTTCAATATTACACCATATCACAGACGCTGATAACACGTAGAGCCATGCATCTCAGATTTGGCATTGTTAAACAATGCCTTTAAATGGAGGCCCCATGTAGAAGAGAGTCGCCACCTTTGCACGTTAAGAACCCACTGCACTATTGGTATAAGAGTAGGAGGAAACCCCACTGTAGTGGTCCATCTGCACACCCCCATTCAGTTATACCGGGAGGAGAGACCCGAGGGTTTCATTGATGTAGTTTGCTTAAAGCCTCCCAGGCACAGGTGACGCCAAATACTTAATAATAATAATAATAATAATGATATTCATTTATACTCCTGAGTCCATCCTCTTTCTCTATGAGATATTGTTTTTTGGTTTGTTTTTTCTGATGTAGAATCCGTGATGCCTTGAAGCACATCCTCAACATATCTCGTCTAGGTAATCAACATATTCAAGCATGCAAGCCATGGGTGCTAGTCAAAGGCAATCCTCAAGAAAAGTGAGTCCAACAGCAAACTTTTGTTTAAAGCCGTAAAGTGTTGGGAGCCCCAAATTCACCAAAAATTTGATGGCAAAATTTCACTTAAATTGTATCATAATGTGAAAAAGGATGTCATTTAAGACACACTTCTGCAAAGATTCCCCAAAACATGTGTTTGAAGACAGATATTGATAAAAGAATACATAATTTGGGTTTTCTGTTGTATGCAGAAAACCTAAATTTTGTATTCTTTCATCAATATTCGACTTCAAACATATTTGTTTTGAAAATCCTTGCAGAAATGTGTCTTAAATGACATCCTCTTTCACATTATGATACAATTTAAGTGAAATCTTGCTCCCAACACCTTAGAGGGACTTTAACAAGAATCATAACTTGTAGTTCAACACTGAATGTGCTAGAAAATCATAATTGTTACATTTCATTATTTTTTCCACTCTTTAACTCTGCTTCATGCAATAAGTTGTCATACATTATGTCATGTCTCCAGGTTTTCTGATCATACCCATATCTCTTTCAGTTTCACACAGATAAAAATGACATATATGTATGTGATTTATAGGAGTTTCATTTACATGACAATGTTATTTACAGAAAGCAATTTTCGTATTTACACAAGTAGCAAAATGTACATATTTGTGGACATTACCACATAACAAAGTACAAATTGACATTTCCCATAATTGCTATTTATATTAAATTACTTTGATTGTCTGCATATGTTTGCTGTGTCCTCATAGACTCCGGGCTGGTACTGTGATTGGTCTGGCAGCCAACATCTCCTGCCTCCTCTCAGTCATACTGCTACCATTCATGCCAGAGACGAGTGCTACCATCCAAGCTCAGCTCCAGGCTCCTGCTGAATGTTACGTGCTGGTGGAAGACTTTGTTTGCTACCTGGACAAGGGTCACAGGATCGGCAAGGTGAGAGGAGCATCATGGCAGGTTGGAAGGGGGGGGGGAGGTTGATATTTTTTATTTTAAGTGCTTGTGGAAGACTTTGTTTGCTACCTGGACAAGGGTCACAGGATCGGCAAGGTGAGACGAACATCATGGTAGGTTGTGGGTAGGTTGATATTTTAGGATTCTGTGGACCTTTAGAGGATCTTGTCTGCTATGAGCCTGAATAGTGTTAAGTATCAATAATAGAGTTTTGTATTGAGTTAACACCCTCATGTCTCTCAGCAGAATTCATGACAGATTTAAAATGTGCTTGGTTTGTATGATGGGGAAAAGTTGATGAAATACTATGTGATAGTGAATCAGCATTTCTTGGTAACCTTGTATGTCTGCATCATGTGCAGCAGCAATGGATTTTTGAATCGGCATATAGTGTGAAAGTATGCCACCACAATGCATACTTTACAGGAGCTGGTAATTGTTATCCTAAAAGTTGCTTTCACATTAACATTTCATTGTGGGACACGACTGCTGTTAAATTTTAGTATCGGTCATACAAAGCGAACCACAGATATTTAGAGTAATTCATGCTTGAATCTTAGTTTTGTACTTGCCCTTTACACACTCTAAACAACATCCTTGAGTATGTATTAATCCATTTCCAAATACTCAAATTGGGAATAAATTGTTGGTTTCTTATATGCTGCACAACATGTGTACATGATGTCCGTAACGTACATTCTTTTTAATGTTAGCAACCACTGAATATATTAGGAATGATACACGGTAATATGCTCTCTTCCACATTCCTACCTTTCAGCCAAGTCCACTCTTCTCCAAGATTGAACCAGCCCAGGCTGAAGAATTCAAGAAGAGATTTGCAGGCAAACAGCAAAAGGTAAGCAACGATATTGAATAGTAGGAAACCCTTCACTTTGTGTCTACTGATTTTTGTGAACTACATTTGATGAGTTTAAGTTGTTTTTTTCCTGAATGAATGTACTCAATGTTTGTGCATTCTGTTTTATTTGCTTGCTTGACAGAATATATATCACTCTTAAGCATTCTGGCTATGAGTAGATCCAAGCAAAATCATCACTATTGAAAATCTGCTTCAAGAACAAAGCAAGATGTCACTTTGTAAGACTTTCTGTGATTTTTTTGTTTGTTGGCCCTCTTTGTAACTTGTTCTTTATTACATAAAGAGTCTTATGTACACATCACATAACAATTGCTCTGACCCCACTTTACTTCTTCTTAGACACACCAACTGTCTCACCTCTCCTGCCAGTAATCTTGCTGGAGTTTACTTGCTTTCATGATACAATCACATGAACTTGTGTCTGTATTTAGTTTCATTGATGGTATAACTTTGCTTCATCAACTATTGTCTATGTCTTCCATAGGTTGAAAGTGCTGCAAAGCCCAGTGCAGTGGCCACATCAGCCCCATCCCCAGCCCCACCTACATCAAACCCACCTACAAGCAACCAAGCCACTCCAGCAGGACCTCAGGAGATAGAGAGACTCACTGCAGAAGTTACAGCTCAGGTAAGATGATTTAAACTCAGAATTTTTGTTCTGAAAACTTTACTGTTGTTTGAAGAAAAGAAAAAAAGAAGACATTAGTTTACTTGTTTTCATAAAGTATCTTTGCAACTTATTTTGATTTGTAGAATTAAATCGAGTTTATGCTGTCAGATTTTTATAAGACTTCAAATCCTCCACTGAATTAGCCACACAATGATTTTGTAAACAATATTGTGTAGGTGACAAGGCTTAGACACAAAAGTACTGTTTATATTCTGGAGGAGGAGGAGAAGGAGGAGGAGGAGGAGGGGGAGAAGGAGGAGGAGGAGGAGGAATAGAAAGATATAGGTGTGTACGCATTTGAGAAAGGCACAAAGAAGAAGGAGAGGAAGGAGAAGAAACTATTAATTAGTCCTGTTTTTTCTTCTTCTTTTTTTCAGGGAGAGAAAGTTCGTAAGGTGAAGGGTGAGAAGGCTGACAAGGCAGTAGTGGATGCAGAGGTCAAGGCACTGCTGGACTTGAAACGTCAGTTAGCCATTGCATCTGGTCAGGATCCTGATGCTACATCCAAGTCTAAGGGAAAGAATAAAAAGAAAGGTGGCAAAAAGTAGAGGATTGGAAAGCAAGCTGATTCATGAGTGTAATATTATTACTATGTCAGTTTGGATATCAGGATATGATTAAAATGTTCTGATATATCATTAGTAATTATTTTTAATTTCACACAGTCCACTTAATAGCCAATGGAAATTATGCTGGTTCTGTATACGGATACTAACATAATTTGTGAGATATTACTATATTTGGTTAACAAATTTAAATAGTCAAGTTTCTAATTTCACAATTTCTGCCCGATTGATACATAATTTTGGAAGGTTTTAGTTTGTCTATACTACTTTGTCAATTTCCCCCTTTTTCATTCAATTATGAAACTTTGCCTTTTGGACATTTAGACTTTTTAGTTTCTGTTCAGTTCTTGTTCAATGTGAGAATCCATATTATTTGAAAAAAAACAATGATAATAATAATTATAAATAATTAATATAATTATTATGCTGATGCTGAATGCTACAAACATGATGTCTTCCAGTAGCCATTAAACTATTCAAAAATGTCAAAAAACTACTTTCCATCATTGGGAATCTGTTGTGCCGCATGGGCATGTTAGTATGTCTTTGTATTTTTGTGCTGTCCTAGATCTATGGAGCTGCTGTTCTGCATCTCTTATATACCTGATACATATATGTAGTTAAAGGTAATGCAAAGTTTTGGGACATTTTGAAAATTGGATGGATAGTAATTCTTTAAAACTTTGATATATTTGGATGCCCCTGTGGATGTATTATAAGCACTAAAAAAATTAGCCTCTAAAACACTTCTGCTTTCGAGCAAATTGAATAATCAAAATTTACCGGTGCTCCCGGTTAATTTCAAATAGCGCCTAAGGCCATTCCATGGTAGCTGCGACCATGAAAATCTCAGAATATGCAGTTCTGATATATAATTTCCAAACTAGAATAGCAAATTGGTCAATTGTAGTCGAGAAACATTGTTTTAAAGCTAAAGTAATATCAGTCTTTAGAGGGTGCTATACAGCATAAAAATTGTATTATTTACAATTTCATCACTTTAGACTCGATTTCAACCGCGACAACGCTCATTGAATATTGTAAAATCGCATATGCTTACAATATGTTCATTTGAACCAAATTCATGACTCCATACCAAAACTTTGTATTACCTTTAAGCAAATCCTGGGTAAAAGCCAATGAAATTTGCAAGTAAAGCAGTTTAATAACTCAAGTGGCATGTTGGTTCTGCTTTCATAGGTGTATTAAATCTTAAAGTTTATTTTAATTCTTTTACTTTATTCGAACTGATTTAATAATCATATTTTGTTCAGTAGCTAATGTTATGTTGTGTGTGTCAGTATATAGTCAATATATAGTCCAGATTGTTAGAAAGTAGGTTACTCCTTTGCAAACATGCCTGTGCAATCAGTTTCTAATCATTCTGTTCTTTTGTTTTTCCTGTAAGGTATTTGTGTATTCTGTTTACATATCTTTTGTCATCATTCTGTGGAATGGTTATTATTTTCCACAAGTGATACAGTTTATTTTAACAGTTTTATGCCTCTTTGAAACTTGCTATCAAAATTTCAAAGGTACCTAAAGAAGGCATTTTAATATTTGCAAATGTAAAGGCACATAATCTTCTCAACAGTACTACCTGCTAGTATTCTCTGGTTAAGCTTTTTTCTCTCTCAGTGTTGCATGGTCTGATAATGTAGCAAAATAATTTGTCAGCAACCAGTAGCTGCACAGTTGTTGAACAATTTAAGTGAAATTAGATATTAAAGCATTAACGCATTTTAGATTTAAGCATATAAAGATACATTAACTTAACATGGTTGGGTGACACTTTCCTTATATGGTAAGTATACCTTGCATTAAAGGGAAAGACCAGTATTAGGAACCAAACAAAAAAAAAATTGAAATGGAAGCTGTTATAACCAATCATGTGAAAGAATATGTTTGTACTAATACGTGATGATAACAATTTTGCTGGGAAACCGCCTAATAATTGATATATTTGGTAAATTATTATATCTATTGGGACCAAATAGATATCGCGCACGTGGTCGTGTAGTCCCATATACATCTTTCTGTGTACAGTGCTTGTAACTTTACCAAGACTGGGCCAAATTTCTTATCATTTTGATGATTCCAGAACCTTGCAGTACACACCAATACTTATATGCTACATGATCAGCCTTTTCTGATCGATTTCACAACGTTTCTTTCACAATGCAATCGCATGACCAGAACTGGCCTTTATCTTTAAGAGATGTATACCCCCCGCTCATTTCTGACACTCATCATTTATAACCTTCATGTAAGAGGCTAGTTTGTGACATATAAGGGATACAATGTGTGCTTTTCAGATGATTTTATTTATCGTTCTTTTTTTTCTTCTGATTTGTTAGCCCTTTCTTGGCTCAGGTGTAATTGTTTTAGTCTATATATCGATGACACAAATGGTTCTGTGGAGTTTTTATGCAAAGACAAAGAGAAATGCTGAATATATTAGCAGGATTATAATATAATACCATGTGGCACATCATCAATATTAGGTTTCTTTTTTGTTTGTTTTAGCAGTTGTTGAAACAGGCCTCTATAAAGATTTTTTTTTTTTAAATCTATTGTTTGGAGAGCCAGAGTAATTGGAAACTCATCCTTCGCTAGTTCAGAGTGGATATTTGTTAACACTTTCAATTCAATTTATCTCTATAGCATTTTACAGGTTTCTTAATTGTATCTTGTAAGTGCGCAAATATGGCTCTTCTTTATTCTTAACATTGTAGGAAAACAAAACTAGAGTAACAGAGTCGCTGTAATTCCTGCTGTAGAAAAGCTAGTCCTTCAATGTTTGTTAGTAAAAAGTTGCATTTATGATATTCTCAACATTCCTGATATTGGTCTTTGAATCAAACTTAATATAGAAGGGCTAAATCATTCATAGTTAATCTTACATACTTCTGGTATTGTTTTTTATTGGTAATTTGACACTTAACAGCTAATCCACGGTTTCAAAAGATGTTCATTACTATGTGTCAACAAAATATATGTAATTGCAACAATGATGTAATGTATGATTTGGAATTGCAAATTATTTTATGAGGAGAGTGATATCTGAGCTCTATGAACATGTGAGAGGATTGATATTCCAATTAGATACCATATTATACCCTTTTAGTCCTCAAGTATATCTTTATATTATTCTAATAATGCATTAAATGCATTAAATTTAACATTTTTTATCACTTCTGAATGGTTTTAATATTCATATTTTTTCGAAAATATATATGTAAAATTATGTTTTACCAGGTAATCAGCAGAATAATGGATGACTGTTTGTTCACTTCGGTGACTATATATGAAGGTGAATTGTAACTGGTAAAAATTATTTATTAGATTACAGTATACTTTACCATTGAATATGTATTCACTCAATGTTGAGCTATCCATCTGAATCTCTTTTTTGTCTGACAGCAATAAATTTCATGATAAATTTCTTTTATGAAGTCTACTAACAAACATGTCAAGTTGAGTTAATGTGGAGTGTTCATTTCACCTTCTACTATTTTCACCCATTTTGCTACCCACTTTTAAGAGGAAGGAAGTATGAAATATAGTGTTTGTAGTACCCTCGGAGAAGAAGAAGATGATGATGAAGATGAAGACAAAGCAGAATAATGAAGATGATGAAGAAGGTGATGATGATGATGGTAATGATGATGATGATGAAGGAGGAGGGGGAAGAGCAAGAAGGAGAAAGCAAGGGAAAAAAACTATCTTCTCTCTTCCCTCATGTACAATGCCTTTAATTGTCCCGTTTCTACCTGCTCCCCAGTCTTCCCGCCCTTGTCCCCCAAGCATCCGTTTAGATTTATCTATCACAAAAGAATCCCTCACCAATCACGTCTCCTTTTCTTTCACTGGTCATCTTGTTTCTTTGGAGACTGTGATTGAGGGGGCATTGTAGACGAGGAGTTAGATTGCATATCCGGGAATCATCTGCCTCAATACAGCTTAACCAATTTGTTTGACGATTCTTCTGTCAGTGCACTTCTTCCAGAGGTCTAGAAGCTTATCTTACATAATAGGGACATTCAATTTCGAAGGACATGTATGTCAAACAATAGCCGTTAGCACTGAATAGACTTTGTATCATGTTCTTTGTAAGCTAAGGTTGTAGACACCACATGAATTAGGTTTCCTTGACAATGCGATGGTCTGGGTAATGTGTTCAACCATCAAGTTCATTTAATGATCAGACTTGGGCGAGTACAACACACGTTCGGCCTACCTCTAGCTGCTAAAAACGGAGAAAGTAATCTAACCGTTTGGGTGACCTCAAAGTCATAAACATGAGTGTGGATGTTGAATCTTTAGATGTGGATGCTACTCAGCTATCAAAGTTAAATCTGTATGTTTCAGGGTCTAACAACAATATGCCACAGAAGACTTATGGTACAGTGACCCCTCCGCCGTCTCCACTCGATATCCACGGCGATGTTGACTCCAGGCCTCCTCATTCCTATGTCAGGATCGTGATCATGTCCCTGCTCGACTGCCCAGGTCATGAAGCTACGATCAGGGAGATTTATGACATGATCACACACAAGTTTCCGTACTACCAAGAGAACCGTCTTCATTGGAAGAACTCAGTGCGCCACAACTTGACAGTCTTTAGTTGCTTCGAGCGAGTCATTACAGAGGAGGGTTCAACTTCCCGTGGTTCGAACCGCTGGAGACTGATTGGGAACTGGAGATCAATACTGGAAAAAGCAGAAGCCGTTTCCGTTCGAAAGTGTAGACCATGCGCTCCGAGTATTGTTGATGAATACATTAAGAAGAAGAAAAAGCACCACAAGACATCACGTATTAATAAGTTGGATAGTGTTTCAAGGAGAGAAAAGGAGCTGGCAAAGAGAAAGAAACGTGAAAAGGCGAGGAAACTGAGACTAGCAGCTGGGATTTGCAGAGTCAACAGGATGCCTTTAGCGGATTTCAACCATCATGACGTAACTTCTCCCGTCAATCCAACCGAAGAACCGCTTCCATCCCGTATGTCAACTCCTCCTCCTAGACTCCCTGGTATCGAAAACATCTTCCTACCTTCACCTACCCCAAGCATCTCACCACTAAGAGAACCAATGAACATCTGGGAAGATTCGCCGGACGATTTTAATCTTCTATCCGTTCCTAATCTCTCCCTCATTGACGAAATCACTGACATAATCTCCGCTAACGATGCGGCAGAAGTTCCCCACCTTGAAGCACAGACGGATTCTTTAGACGTCATATCACAGTATGAATCGGACATCGACGTCGCTATCGAGCGACAAACTACGTGGCATCAGTTTACACCAGAACAGAGTCCAGCAAAAGCGTGGTCTGAGCTGTCGAAGGCAGGCCTCAACGGGTATGCTTCATCAGCAAAGAACAAAAACCTCTGGGATCTTGTAGATTCTACAGTGAATCCTGAATTTTTGGACTTGTATACCCTCAACGGTGAATGGTCCTCATCAATGACGACAGGAGACTACCTATTAGTATCGTAAGAACATCTCTTATATATAATGATGAGTATAGTTAGAAAGTGGTTTTTATTTGTTGTTAAATCTTGTCTGTATTATTGAGTGATCTATATTATAACCCATTAGTTTTTGATGCACAAGGCTTGCTCATTCTAGTTTCTTAATAATTATGTATGAACAGGAACAGTTTTATCCAATTGATCACCCGTGTCGATGATTATTGTAAGATATTCATAACGGTATACAGTACAATCTGCAGTTCGTCGACAAGATGTTTGAAATAATGTGTTATTATGCATTTTGTGGGCGATAATTTCTTTGTGATAATCAATCTTTATACTGCAACATTGTGTAATTAGCAATATTTACTGTATTAGAACCGGCAGTAAAATTATGTTGATGAGGTTCCTGACAAATTTCATGACAATCATAAGTAAATACCTTTTTTCAAAAGTCGAAATGAACGTATACCATCAGCTGATTAATCATTCACCTGCCTTCCCTTTTTCTTGAACTTAACAATTCGACCTTAATACCACATTTTGTTTCTTTAGGAACAAAGACCGTGTAATCATAGTGTCGCTGAAGCATTGAGTTTTAAAAAGTTACGTCATATACTTATCATAATATTATAACCTGGCATTATTCTTACAATTCAAAAGTGGTCATGAATGAAAACATAAGGCAGAAAATATTTTCACATTTCAATCCCTCTGTTATCGGATAATTAAACTGAAGATTAATTACGCGCATTATGTATTGCTGTGTTATATACTAATATAAGAGTAAAGATGTAAATCTAACGGCAAATACATTTTGTTAATTGCATAAATCTGAATAATTTCCTAAGTAAATAATGAATAAATTGGGTCGTAAATTGCAAGAATGACTCGTTACCATGCATTGTAGCAATACACGGTCAATGTACTATATTTCTTTATATGGATTGGTATCCACAGTTCCTATAGTATTCGTTCTATCGAATACATACATTGTCGTAAGAATTGAATAATTATGTTAAGTGCCTCGATGTAGCAAATGTGGCTGTAAATATGAATTTTAATTAATACGTACATGAGAAGCAATAAATGACTTATAGAAAGAAAAAACAAATCAATAACGTGCTTTATTTGTTTGTTTAACATTATTAACATTGCGTATACAATACTGTCAACTAAAAGCTTGGATATATGTATTGACAAGAAAATATAGTATTCCTTGTTCGATAGTACTTATTCTCAAAATGGCTGCTCCCTCTTCGCCCCTCCCTTGTGCATCCATCTATGGACAATTATTGTGATGATGATGGTGATGGCCGCTGATGAGGGTGATATTGTGGTTATGATGATGATGATGTTGTTGATGATTATGATGCTTATGACATAGTGGTGACGATGGTACGTATTGATGATGATGTCTGCATAGTGATACAAATTAATGACGATGGTGATGGTGGTGATGTCTGATAGTAACATAACAATGATGATGGTGGTGATGCTGATGATAATAATGACGACATTATGAAATTGATGGTGTTGTTAAATAATACTAATAAGTAGATTCTTATATAGCGCATAATACTAAAAATGGTCTCTACGCGCTTTACATAGTACTGTAGATTTTTAAGAGATAACTACAATTAGCAAATAATATGGAGATGTATATTGAGACATAGTAAACATGAACCACAAGTAAGTGGGAAATAAACAGTTAACAAAATAGTAAGCAAATAATTAACACATTATCACATTACATTTAATTATAGGCTGATAAAAATACCAATTGTTGTAAGGAAACACATTAAACTTCATCATTTTCATTTTTTCACCTACTGAAGGCCTTAAAATAAGATAATAATAATAAAGCATGGAATAACAAAAGTTGGTGACACTGGAGTAGTGGTGGGGCAGCAGCACCATGGAAAGGGAGACCAGTCTTACTTGGTCTCGGTGAATGAGATGAAGACTAACGTGGCCACTGATTGAGTGGTGCAGGCGGGATACTGTCTCATTTTCTCTTCTCATCCACCCCTTTCATGACATTTTCTCTCTCTCTCTCTCTCTCTCTCTCTCCCTCTCCCTCTCTATCTAGGCTACCTATCTATCTTTCTTTCTTTCCGACTGTCTTACTTTTCTTTCTTTCTTTCTTGTCATTCAGTTTGGGGCTCATGCCCCGCTTGGTTAATTACCCCTCGTTAAGACTAAATACTGTCCAGATAAAGGCACCCAATTGATGTCACTGAATTCGTTGGTGATAATAAATAGTCGTTACTTACCTTACTTAAATGTAGACTCCAAAATAAATGGTCAGATATATGATGAATCGGCCAAAACGGATATTCATCGATGATGTACGAATCCTGAAAATGAAGAACTGAAATTACATTTTTCTTTCAAAAATGTTCCAAAGGAAAGTTTTGCGACCCTTGTTCCCCTCGCCGGTGAAAAAAAAAATCTATTTTTTGCCATTTGAATTCATCATTATTGGCAACCTATAGTTTCTCATTGTCCACATCGGAACGCTTAAAATGGTTGAGTAGTGGCAAAAAAGAAAGATAAGTAAAACCATCAACCCCCCCCCCCTTAACTGCGGGGAGGTAAACATGTATACACAGTCATAATATACGCCCTATATTGCCCCTGACCCTCCATTATTCAAAGACTGTCTTTGTGCAGATCTATGATTATATAGTTTCGTCCATGTTGGGTGTAACTTGTAAAAATGGGTGAGTTGTTCATGATGCTGGAAAGCAGTGTCGTAGCGTCAGTGAGGGGGCAGTGATATCAATGCGAAAATCAAGGCCATCAAACGATGAAAATGTGTGGAAAGGATCGGTTTTATCATACAATTTTATATTCATTTTGCCATCCCCCGGTCTCCTTTTTTCCTCTTTTTTTCCTCTTTTTTCAACTTTATTATTTCCATGCTAATTCAGTCGACTCTTACTCCAGGTATAATTGACCGATCTTCATCACGATCGTATTCCTCGTTTTTGTAATTCAATCACGAACCTGCATGATTGTGTGGGACTGTAACTATAGGCCTTAGGAGACAAGCAGAAGTCAATGATATTTTTCTACACGACAAAAGGCGGGGGAGTTATCTCCGACTACGTCACAATCCACTGACCAAACTGCCAATTTTGTTTCGCATTGACTTAGTGATCTCATATTTCAAACATTCATAACTTTCTCATTATTACTCCGATTTATTCTCTCCCCTTTCAACTTTCAATTTCTTTTAAGAAATCCATCTCGGTGCTCAATGGAAACTAATCTTGACTTATTTCCTTGACGCAGAATCGTGTAGAAAATATAACTTTTGGCATAGTTAACTATAATTTAATAGGCCTACTTTGTCAGCACCACATGAGAAAGCGACAGATATTACCTACTTTCAACCCGACACACGATCCATTGGGTCAGGTACCCTTTAAAAAGTATATATACGATCATCATATAATTGTAAATATTCAATTTTGAAACAACAGTTCCAAAAACTTCGATTCCCATTTTATTCTAGACAAATTCAATATCAAGTCTAGTGGTTAATGACATCCCGAGATGACATCCAATTGGTCACAGCACGCATATGCTTCCGGGAATGTTATTCTTGGAAACCATAATGTCGTTTCCCTCTGGCTTCTCAAAGACTATGACTATGGTGGCCCAGAAGGGACATCGCGAAGCATGAAATTCGCGACAAAATATTATTTCGTCGCGAATTCCAAAATAAAGTTCAGGATTCGCGATGTCCCTTCTGGGCCGCCATACATGACTGAGGTCACAGAGGGAGAGAGCGCGCAACCAGTCCAGAGTGAGCTCGTGAGCAAAACCGTGCTTGAGCGATGAGTAGTTAGCAAGCACTGGGGGTCGTTTCTCGAAACCGTCATAACTACAAGATCAACGACATCTCGACCCTGTCGCTCAACTTGTCCGCTAAGTGTTTCACATGAGCACTATTTTTTTTTGCTCATGAGGCGGGGGGTGATAGTGAGCACTATTTTATTTACCCAACACCCCTTCGGGCAAAAAAAAATTAAAATTGTGGTAACCATCTTTTTTCTTCTTTTTTTTTTGCCAGGGGTGGGGCCCGTCCCCTGCCCCCCTTGGATCCGCCACTGCGCTGATCATGGTTTTGTGAAACGGGTAATATGCTTCCTAACATCTCCGTGGGTCGCGGACTGTCACCATAGAGTTGATTTCATGAAACGACCCCCAGTAAGGTACTTGCTGGGTCGATCATATTGGAGAGGCGAACATATTATATTTGCAAAGATGGCACAAATTATTCCAGTTTATCTTCCACTTTTGGTGGTTATAATTACGGTCTATGTTTCTTGGTATACATCTGGAGCAAGCGCCATTAGATCTGGTGGCTTGCCATTGACTTGCACGAGTCCTTGTCAACAAACGGTGAGTTTAGAAATTCTGTTTTTTGGTATTGTTTGTCTTCACTAACTGGGGATTATAATATGGAAAGCTATGGTAGTGCAATTTCTTATGATTGATTTTCATTTCTGTCAATGTCAAGGGAATAGCCTATGAAGCTATCCTGTATACATTTATGGTTCACATTCGGCTGAATGATGTTAACAATTGCAAGAATACATGTATGTTAAGGATTATAAGGATATGTTATCGTCGGCAAAGGTACACTAGGAATGTGAAATATTGTTTACATTTTTTTTATAAGGTTCATTTTTTAAGTTCATGGTAAAATTGCCTGCTTTCAACTTCCTATATCTTTTTTTAATGATTATTGTCATTATTCTGATTATCAATACTAATATTGCTATTATCACTCTCATTCATCATTGTTATTATTATGATTATTATTATAATAATTATTACCATTTAATAATTATTATTTTTTATTATTATTATTTTTTTAAATTGTTATTATCATCATCATCTTCATCATCATTATCATCATCATCATCATTATTATTATCATCATTGGTGTTGTTCTTTTGGTTGGTGTTGTTATCATTCAAGGAAAAATAAACAAAACTGGAGTAGATAAATTAAAAAAATCATACGGAAGAGTTGTATTTATTATTGGTTGAGAAACTTTGATATATATATATGAGCTTTCACTTTTCAAAAGTAAGTTCGAAGCATTTGTTAGTTCAGTCATTCACTTTTTAACTTTGCAAAAGTTAACCTACTACTTAATGAACCTTCTTTATAGAATGGAAATAAGACATATGACAGCTCACAAAAGTTCTCATGTCGAACTATCTTATTCTTAAGTCATACAGAAACAGTGAATAAACTGTAATTTTCTTGTTAGATAAATAATGGACTTTTTACCGGGTTGAAATATGGGTTTTTATTATTTCAGTTCTGTTCGTAAGCGTCATAAACAAAATGTTTAGGATCTATTATGTATTTTTTTGAAATCCAAACCAGGAGGTGTATCTTTTGAAATGTATTTATGACACAGCTCCATGCATGTACACTTAGATCTCGTAGGAAACCACGTTAGAGTAGAGTGTTCACCTGAACAATGGTTTTCCTGTTTGGCAAACAAGTTTGTAATAGAGCCAAGACCATCCAATTTTTTTCCAAATTTTACAGACTTTAGTTTATTTTGGTGATTGTATTAACTTGCAAGCCCTACCATGGATTGGATCGACCAAATAAAACAAAATGATACTTTGTTGTCAAAGAGTCAAATTATATTCATAATACCATGACACTTATACTATAGGACACCTCATGGCCAAATATCTTGGATTTACACTGTCAAAAGTATTTGTTAAGAAATGAATAGAACCTATTCAAGTTTTAATATAAAGACTCATACGAGGGACACTTTCGAGAATCTGATTAAAATGAAGAGATTGTATTCATATTCGAGAAGATATTTTTGACAGTTTTTAATCTGCATTATAAAAGGTTGAATTCTAGTCAAATCATTGACGAGTTTCGGCTGTTCTATTAGAAAACAAAAAGAATTTACTATTGTCACGAGAGTGTAGTCATATGGACAGAAATTTTGTTTCTTGTGGCACCTCCATTGTAATGGGTTTAAATGGGCTCGAGAACCTCGGTAATTCATCAGGGTTATATTTTCTGAATACATTTATGTCTACACTCACAATCAATATATTCATAATTTCTATCACATGTTGCCTTAATTGGGGGAAAAAAACTTAATGTAGATATTGATTGGTCTACGGTATTCAAGCGTAATCTTGCACACATTAGAGAAAAAAAATTGCAAGAGTTTAACTTGAAATTACTGTATAATCTATTGGCAGTAAAAAGTAATCTTTTCAAATGGGGAATATCTAATGATGATGTATGCCCAAAATGTAATATAAAAGAGGATATAAATCACGCATTTATCGAATGCAAACTAAATGAGCCCTTCATTAAACACCTGAAAGAAATATAACGACTTATATACCAAGTCAAGCACGAGTGACCAACCTTTTAAAGCTCGCGGGCCACAACTAACAATTAGCATGACTTGGCGGGCCGTATAGTCTTCTCCCCAAAAAAAACCGCACTCATGCAATACGTGTACACATATTTCTCGATTCACAACATTTGTATATTTAAAAACGTTACTGCGTGCGGAAATTACAAACTGAAATTAACACGGCGAGTGATGTTAATGTCGCTACCTGATGCAGTGGCGGATCCAGGGGCCGGGGCCGCCTCCCCTGGCCAAAAAACAAACGGGCAAAAACACCCTTTTTTGTTAAAAAAACAGAAGACGGACCCCCTCCCCTGGTGCTCAAGGGGTGGATGTTGAGTAAAACAAAATAGCACTTCCCCGCCCCCGTTGAGCAAAAAGAAAAAGAAAAAAAGTGCTCCTTACCTTATTATTGTAGACAAAATGTAGGTCGGGTTGGTTATCGGGGTGTCTCCGGCTAGATCTCTATGGGCTAGACAAATCTCCTTTTACCTGTTCTCAACTGAGAATTCCCAGATTTTCATTTTTTTCCAGATTTACAACAGAACATTATGCATTGGGAGCGCTACACATGCGATTTGTTATATACTTATCAAATCAATCAGTATAAAATCCAACTGTAAGGCATTCATTTAGTCAGCATGATTAGGTAATTTTGGGGTTTCCCACAGGAGGTATTATAAGTTTTCTGAGGAACTTAAATTCTACAAGCTATATGCTTTTTATTAAGTTTCTTTTTTTCACATGTAACTCCGAAGTTATTTAGTGTAAATGCAATACAACTTATGCTGTGTAGATGTCTTTATTGTTCACGAATTTCAATTTTGTTCATGTGAAATAAAAGAAACTAAAACTAAAGTTATAATTTGTATATAGGTACCCAATATAGTAGGTCAAAGGGTAACCTAGCATGGTCGGGTAGTTTTTTATGTTATAGTTTTTTTTATATTCAAAGGTAAAATTGTTGCACTTTCAATTCCATGATTGGATCGGTCGTTTGATTTGCAGTTTGTAAAAATAACAAATAAAAAAAAAGAACCCTGATCATTTTTATTAGAGTATAGTATGACTTCGTGACATAAAAAATCTCATTCGTCCTCGGGAGAGGTGTCAAGTTTTCCTAAGTTGCTTTTTCTGATTTTTAATTCCGTCTTTCTGTTACAGGATGCATCTCGTGTTTCAAGTTCACCTTTCCCACCATGCGTTAATACTCCAAGTAAGTCACTTAAAATACTTCTTTTAGAAATGTACTACATCGTAAAGAATATCCATTATCAGTGTTTAAAAAAGGAGAGAAAAGGTTGTCGCATGAATTACCAGATCATGAAATCTGTGCTTTGTGGTTTAATACCAATAGATATGTCTAGTCTTTCACTGCTTAACCAATCCTATTTGTAACTATTATATAGGCCTACTTGTCTCCTACCCTTTTCCTTCCCTCCCTCCCTCCCTCCCTATCCCCTTTCTTTTCTTCTGCCACCTTCTTTTTTCTTCTTCTTTCTAGCTTCCTTTTTCTTTCCATGTTTTTTCTTCCTCTTTCACATCCCTGTTCCCTCTCTTTCAATCCATCTCTATCTCTAATTTCCTCCCTCTCACCCTCTCTTCATTTAAATGTATTCTTTCATATGCACGTGGTCATACCTAAATGATATGTCAATAAATTTATAATGAGTTAAGATATTCCTTTTTAAAAGTATATCAAAACAAATATCTTGATAAAGAAGATTTCGAAATAATGGCCACGTTTGAGGAAAAAAAGTATTCTGCGAAAACGCCCTGATGAACCCACTTTATTACATCTTATTTTGACGTAACTATGGTCAATTTTACCTCTATATAGGATTCGAGACCCAGATTTATTGACTTACTGGAAGCCCTTGCATTTGTCCTGGCAGCAACATAAAAACACAAATGTTTAAATAAGAATCAAGTTCTATACAATAAGCAGGTATATCTGTTAAACCAGATTTTTGTTTATATGACGGTTCAAATGACACCTATAACACTCTAAAAAATGTTGGGCAAAAAATTGCCCAATTTTTACCCATATGTGTCCGATCAAATATTGGGTAAATTAAAGATTTTGCATGATTTACTCAGTGTTGGATAAAAAGAAAATACCCAACTTTTAACCAACAAAAATTTACCCAGTCAGATATTCACCCAATTCTCACCATAATGTGTAGCATATTAGACACTAGTTGAGCAAATAAGTTGAATAAAATCTGCCCAACTTATTTTGAACATTTAATTGGATAAATATAATGTAGTAAATGGTTGGGAGAAAATAACCCAATTGTAGTTGGACCAAAATGGCCCAACTTTAATTTACCCAATAAGTATTACTCAATTATTTCATCGGTAACTACATGGTTAGTAGAAAAAAAATCACCGAATTGTTGGACAACATTTGCCCAACACCGATTTGCCAAGTAACACCTACCCAACCTATTTTTTATCTTTCATTAGGTAACTTCATATAGTAAATGGTTGGGAATAATAACCCAAATATTGGACAAAATTTGCCCAACATTAATTTGCCCAGTAACACAACAGTGTACCTTTCCTAAATAAAAATTTTGGATTTCTGCCAAAAGCATACATGATATTTGGTAGTGGATAAACAAAGAGGCAAATAAAAATTAATATCTTTTAAAATATATTTAGTGGTAGGAAGAGGTGGGTAGATCATTATTCATGTAGAGTTCTTTTATTATGTAAAATACAGTTTTCAGGATATAATACTTATTATGTTTACTTACGGAGGCTGTCATCCAACTAATAATGACTTCAATTGTTTGAAAATTAGTAATTTTTGGTAAATGTCCTCCTTATTCAATGAATGTAGTAATTAGGTCTAATGACGACAATGGCTAAGGTGCACAGGTCAGTATATAGTATACCATCAAATAGGCATACTGGGATAGTGCATTATTTTGTGAGATTTTCTGGGATTTTGATTATTTTTGGATTGATTTTGATTGATAGATTGCTGGAATCGGAACACCGTACCTGTAAACCAGGCACCAGATGGTCCCCTCATGGTTGGTATGGGTTCTTCATCCGTCATAGGACCAGATGGAAAGGTCTACTTGGAGATTTCTCCTCAGTGGCGTGCATCGCAAGGTGATAATGAGAATAACTTGATGATAATGATGATGATAATAATGATAATAATAATAATATGAATAATATGAATATGAATAATATGAATAATATGAATGATATGAATATGAAGAAGGAGAATAATAAGAAGAAGAAGTGGTAAAAGAAGAATGGACATTTGTATGGCACCATCTATCTAGAACTTCTAATCCGAAGTACACAAGGAAAAATAAATTTAGAAGTGAAACAAAAGCCAAATGAGTATCACATTTCATGTTAAGCAGTTGTACATTGATAACGTACTTCAACTTAAATATAATATTACAAATTTAGAAATCAAGAAAAAATTTTTGGAGGTGAATATTTAGTACAAAGGAAAGTCTACTGGTTGTTTAGATATGGCGCAGTAAACTGCCGCAAAAAATAGCCGCCGCGATATTTTTTCTGTAAACGTTTAAATGAACGGCATCGATCTGCGCGCAACAAAGGACTTGCGTGTATTCACTGAGCTCTGTATACGTGCCTTCACGGTTGTTTCATCGCAAAGCATGCCGGGACAGATTTCTAGTCCGGCACTAGATTTCACCTTCGCCGCGATCAGCTGTTCCATTGCCAGCAACGGGATTTTTATCCTGTCGAATTAACATCATAATCTTGTACACGATCCGTTATTCTGCAGTGATTTTCTTTCATTCCAGTATAATTTGTACGGTTAGAAACCAAAGTTTGTGATTATGTATTTTTATGACGATCCTTCAAAAATAAAGCTGATAATACGAAGTAAAGTGGGCTAATGAGAGTGGGTTCCGCTGTATCAATATATAGTCCCATATGTTCAAATGTGTGTGTGTACAGTTTGCGTCGATGGTTTGCCTTTTAAACTGCTAAACATTCGTGTTTTAGGTTGAAGGATCGTCATAAAAATACATAATCACAGACTTTGGTTTCTTACCGTACAAATGATACTGGAATGAAAGAAAATAACTGCAGAATAACGGATCCTGTACAAGATTATGAAGTCATGTTGATTCGACAGGATAAAAAGCCCGTTGCTGGCAATGGAACAGCTGATCGCGGCGAAGGTGAAAATCTACTGCGTACTAGATTCTATCCCGGCATGCTTTGCGATGAAATACAGAAATGTGAAGCGTATTACACTTTACGTCATCATATAACCGCCGCGGTTTTGCCGTGTCATATCTGAAGTAACCTTTATGATCGGAAGCGAAATGGTAGAAAGCAAAATAGGTAGGAATGGGTAGAAAATCAAACTCCATACGTGACTTGAAAAATACAGCTAAACCTATTGGTTGGTAGTGACTAGTTTAAATTACAAACCGAGAATAGTATCTGATAGGCCTATGTGCTTCACAAAAACACCTTCCTTTCAAAACTAGACATATATTTCCAATTTCTTCTTTCCCAGATCGCATCAGCTTTTTGACTGGATATGAAGTTAAAGTCATGTGCAACAGGAAAGTTTGTGCTTCACAATCTTTCTGTGTCACAATCTCATTCAACAGAACATTGACTATTGAGGACACTCGTGTAAGTCATTGCATTTCATGTTCTTAAACATTCTTTTTGTTCTATCGTCAGAAATCTGAATTTGCGGGAAGGGCAATTCTACCCGTATATTGAAACATACATATTTGATCTATTAAAAATTAGCACAGTGGGAAGTAAACGATTTTGGTCTTGTTTAATAATCGAAATTAATTTGTTGTTTAATTATACCATTTGTAGCACATGCAGGGCACATTTAAGATTTAGATATAACTGTTCATTGAAATTATGAAACATGATACGAGGGAATGTTTCAAATGAAATAAATACGAATTGAATTGAATTGAATATACGCGTATGTGTATTTTTTTTCTCCTTTTTTTTTCTTCTTGCAGTCTAATTTTACGGTGAGCTGTCAGTATGGGAATTTTTCCCAGCCTAGCATGGACTACGTCATCATTATCCGGAGCCTTCCAAAGAATGATGATGATTCAAACAGAGGAAGTCATATCGCAGCACTTCCAAGTATGTACCTCACTCGCATGGTGTAAATTTGTGATTGCACCCTGACATAGCAAATTGATACATTTCATTGCAAGGAATAAAATATGTCTTTATTTGATCTGAAACAAAACAAGAGTAATTAGTTTCGTGTGTAATGCGTATTAACGATGGAAAGCACACTCATTTTTTGTTCCATTTACTCAAAGGTAGGATAAAAATGTTGCGTGCTGTCTTGTATTCATATATTCGCGCATTTCGTGCATAATTATGTTAAGATACATGGGTTTATATATTATTGTTCGATTTTGTCCGTTTTGTAAGTTGTTTTGCATTTAACGACACGTATTAAACAACAAATCTTTTCAATGATTAGATTGAACATCAAGAAAATTGGATACTCAAATTCAGAATTTCATTTTTGTTCTCAGGTTGTAAACAAGAATCACAGGTTTCTCTTTGCCATATTGGTAAGTTTGTTTGCATTTATTCGAGGAATTCCTCTGTCGTTACTAATTTGGTGGTAGCGGTGGGATAGTTACAAGTAGATTTGCTGAAAGTTTTGGCTTTATCTGGTGGCAGGGTTGATAATTACACATACACATAAATCTTTTTCACACTGAAGTTGTGTGTAGCTTGGCAGCGGTGGGCTGAGAGACACATACAAGTATTTTTTAAAAACATTGAAATTGGTAATAACGGATGGATAAAAACATGTATATGTATATTTATTTATTTATTTTTTAATGGTTTTTAACTTTGCAGCAGCGGGAAAAGTTCACATAGCATAGGATTAAAAAAAAAAAAATTGATGACAGCGGTTGGAAACATATGAATAGGCTAATATATCTTTCCAAAATATTTGTAATTTGATAGCACCGGTTGAATAGGTACAAATGTATGCGTTTTTTTGTGTGTGTGCATGTTGTAACTGGTCATAGCGGTGGGATAAATACATGTAGATTTGTCTTATAAAGATTTTAACCTGGCAGCAATTGGGTGAATACACAGATATTTCAATTTATTTTATATTTGAGGGGATTAATACAAATTTGCAACAATAAGAATGTATCAATTTTGTTTACCGTGAATACTTTGAAGAATCTGAGAATTGTCATGGAAGGAGATTACAAAATTGTATTTACATGTTATTTTACAAGCGGTTCATCAATGAATACAATTATTTTTCATTCTGTTTTCCATTCATATGTAATGGTCGTTTTGCTTTTAAAGAAGATAATAGCACACAGTTTAAGGACTGTATTGAAAGTGAACTTTTTTTGTTCGTGCGTCATTTTTTTGTAGACTCTCCTGAGGACTGGGTGCCAGAATACAAACCATTCATTAGTCAGATCAGCAATGGTTTTGTAGTTGTCTCATTTTGGCCGAGTACCAGTCAGACATACCCTGGATACCATGTTTGGCTTGAGGAAGTAGTAGGTGTTAAAGAACGCAGATTTCCACGCTACTTTGAAGCATACTATCATTCAGTGAGTATATCAAATACAATTATATTTGTCTTGTATTAAATCCGTTCTAAGGGGATTTTTCAATCACAATCAACCCATCTTTAAAAAAAATTCTGTGCGAAGTAATATTGAATGTACATGAAGGTCACAGTCATAACAGCTACATCATTATCGAAAAATAAAAAATAATGCCATTTCTCTCAATTTGTCCTATTGTTATAGACTCACGTCCCAACTTCTTTACACAAAGTTCTATGAAAGACATGAATTTTCAAGAAAAAAAATAAAATTATTTGGAATATTGATATTTGATTTGTGTTAATCTTATGATTTCATTTTTCGACAAGGAAATGACATATTTCTTAAGGGATTCAAAAAAGAGATGGCTCATCTAATTCCTAACATAATATGTAGTTCAACCTTAACCAACTTCTGTGGTAAATTGAGTTAAATAGTGGCAAAATGCACTTAGTACGCCAATGACCAACGATGTAATGAAAGAGACAAATGAAACCTGGTTCATTTAGAAACAAGTATAGCTGTCTTTGAATATTTCTCAATGGCGTCTTTTACCTTCACGTTCCTTCAGTTTACGTTATTACTTGCCGGAAGTTGGTTCATTTATCATGACCTTTTTATGATTACTTTTACAGCAAAGATATGGTAAGCCTGATGTGTACGTTAACAACGTTCCCGAGGGAATTTATAGAGCATTGGTAAGTCAATGAAAATACAATTTTTAGTTTTTATATCTGTACATTTCCTTCTTCGGGTTGAATTTGTGTGTGTGTGTGTGTGGTTTGAGTTTCTTTTAGTTTCTTTTTACAGAATTGAAACTTCGCGATAACATTGAATTATTTCAAATAGCATTTTGATTCCATGTTAGCACTTTAACGTAAAACACTTTTCATTTGTCAAGTGTTAACCACAAAGTTGTATATGTGTTAGATTGGGGCTCCAATCTCTGTTATTATCATTAAATCTTTTCTTTCCTTGCTTCCAAACATATACTTGTTAAATGAAAATGAGTTTTTTTAAACAGAGATATAGATCACCTTATGCATCCATTTTCTCTTTGTTGTCGTTTCCTAGGTATGTATTGATGAAAACGTTTGTCCAGATTGTACGAATTTCAGATCGAGCAATAACGTCACTGTTCGTGGTAAGTTTTCTCTTAGAGTTATCATTATTTTTCACTTTTTGTTTGTTTATTGTATTAAGAGTTTGAATACCCCCAGCTTTTATTTGCAACTTTAAAAGTGGTGTCGTGGTCTAATGGATACTTCACTTAACTGTCGATCACTTTGGACATTAATCTAAATGTGCCACTCTCCCGCCAGGTGTAGTCAATGGAAAATCTAGTAGGAAGTCATTCCCTGAATGCTCTGAGCGTCTTAGGGTAGCGGGGCTAATGCCAAGGTAATGGTAGTACTTTGTAGGCACGTTGATCATCCCATGTGATAGGTACGTGGCCATATAATTGTACCTATTATCATTATTTTCAGTATCATTATTATCATTATCATAAGTTTTGTTTGTTTAATTATTCTCGTGTATGCAGCTATGCCCACTCCCGCCCCTTCAACACCATCTACTTCACCCCGAATCAATACCCGTCCTAGAGACCCTGAGGAGGTTAGCATCTCAAATAAATCAGGAACCCCACTCCATTTAGCGGCACTGGCCGGAGCTTTGGGAGGAATCCTTGGGTTATTCTCATCATGTTCCTTATAGCCCGCACGCGTATTAAAGAGGAACTCTTTACCTCCTTCCAAACAAAGTGGTTATGAGAAAGAGATTGGAGGAGATAATTTGGAAAGATCAGCCATGCTTCATCGGAATTACATGCCATACGGTAAGGCCATTTACCACATCACATTATCTGACCTCATGTTAGAACTTATGTCTGTACTGATCCCGCTCTTCTATAAAGACTGGTAAAAAACAATTCTCATTCGTAGTCTCCATACAATAAGTGTCATAATAAGCACGTGATAGGTACATTATCAATAACTTATCTGATATTCTTTCCATTAATCTTTGCAATAACTCTTGATATTTTTTCATTGCAAAGTTTAACATGAAATGTTTACGAAACACAACCTTGTCTAGGTAGCATACTCTATGAATCGATTTACCATGGTTTCTTTAATGCTTATCAATACCATTGAGATATGTTTAAAGCACAACAGGTTTACTCCAATATTTGTTTACGTTATAGATATCTCTCTCACACTAAATATGATTTTGTTACGTTAGGTTGAAATATGAGCTATTCTTTGCTCACTTCTGATTTGATTCCTTAAGTTCTTTTTGTTTACTATCTTCCTCAAACTAGGCAACTGGTATATCACATGAACAACGTACACAAAAAGTCACTAAGAAAATAGAATGATGACATATATGATTACATGATTACTTGTGAATCTTGTCACAATTATTTAGAAAACACATTCTCGATACATTAAGGAATAATCATATTTTCAAAGTTCTAAATCTCCTCTTCATAGTTCAATGATTTATTAAAAACTAGATGCTACATATAAAGTGAAAGCTAGAGTTTTTGATTTAGAAATGTGTATCCTTAACAGTACCATTTAATTTCTGTAGTCATTTCATTTGATTTCAATTTTTGCTTTTAAAAACGAAAGTTTCATGCAACATGCTTGCAGTTAGTGCGATAAAAGGATCTCCATGTTTTCTTACTTTTTGATGTATGTTTCGCAAACAAAGGGGAGAGACTTTGAGGTAATTACAAGATTAATAATTTGTCAATGATTTGCTGATATCCAAGCAAGCATAATGAATACATGTAATCAGATAAATCCTTTTTGCTCTTACTCCGTGTTCTGTACCATTTGGTAGTTGTTGAATCAATTTTCCATTCTGTTGTTTTTATGTTTTTGATCTTCTTGCCAATTATCCTGATCACATATTTGATCAAGACATCTAATTTAATAAATATTCATCAACTAGGAATCGAAATGGAGATCTCAAATGAAATGTTTTATGTAAATGTACAGTGTACCATTGTGGTAGTGATAGTTATGCATTTTCCCCACTCTGCTTTTATGTGAATGATTTTTATGTAAACTGTATACCTCTTGTAAAATGACTCAAGAACTATTTTATACTTTTTGTCTTGCATGTCAAGCAGTCGGTGTTACAGCTCTGTATTTCGATATGTCTCATGTAAAGTTTTGAACATGTTCATGCAGTGCATGTAAACTATCTTCTGAAATAAACTGTAATAAATTTCTGTTATACAAAAATGATGTTGCCAATGTTTATAATGTTACAGTCTTCATCGTTCTTTATTAAGGATGTATTAATAAAAGTATGAAAGTAACAACACTAACCACTAATCATGCAATAAACAATAACCGAGAAAGAAGGGATCTCTTCCCTGAATGCGTTTGGAATAATTTCACTTCTTTTAATGTACGTCAGTGCATATTTCCGCCTATATCTTGTGAAATCAAGTCCGAAAAGGAAAATGTTAGTTATCAATAATGTTGTTCATAATGTACATTAATATTAATCCCCTTGAACCAATTCATTTATTGTTTCCTTCTTCCCTTTACTTCAATCTTGTCAAAGATTTCTGTCTGTTCTGCTCTCACTTTTGTTGATAATATTTTACAGTTGAAAAAACACCTTAAATCTATATAAATACTGCGTTGTTATTGAAATGCACATAACAAAGGCCTCGTTTTAATGTCTGCCTCTTCAACTAATAAAACACCAACACATTTCTACTTATGAGCATAATCAACTTTCTACACAACCTCGTTATTCATTAATCTGAAAAGATCAAATTATTTAATAAATAATTTGAGTTGGAATATCTTGAAAATGGTATCAATTGAACAATGGGGAGGAAATATGATTAGGTTCATATAGTAAGTGAACAGAGTTGATTGCATACCATAAAAACTGAAAAATGAGAGTTGGTTAGGAAAAAGAACGTGGTTACATTAAAAGGATGTTCATTTCCGATTTACAGGAAGATAGACTGACGAGTATTATTCTCGCATGAATATTGTTCGAATAAACTTCCCTTTTTGGAAGGACCACAGCGTCAATGGACAGAACTGATTAAGCATTGCATGTATATATACATGTAGGCCTGTTTAGGCGTATTCTTTCAAACAGAAAGAACACAGGTACTCAAATTAGTCATTGCAAGTTAAATAAATGCATCATCATTTTGAATACACAACAGTGAACATCACTGGTTGTGAATTGAAGGAAGATTATCAGAGATCTTGGCTTAGACCACCAACACATACCGAAAAAAATGCTCCTAGTTTGCGACTTATATTTGGCAAATTATAAAACCTCAAATGTTTATTATGAAAAGAACGTCTTTCTTTAACTGTACAGGTTCAATTGGAATGTATACATTATTGGAATGTCATCCGCAATGTTTTTGATTTGTAGATCAAAGTATTTCCTTTTGCCCGTGACATCTAATCATTTTGAATGTATATGATATTCATGCCAGAAAATAAACGTATCCATTTAGGCCTAATTCCCAACTCTCCAGAACCTTAAGCATCCTTTTAACCTTACCACAATGTTTCAATGGGATGTCTGCGGACTTGAACTTATGACGGTTTCGTGAAACGATGCCGTCTTCTAATGTAGTTCAATTTTTGCATGTTTCTCTCCCAAACCTTTGGTTACCAACTATTTGATTCACCTGCTATGCAAAATGGTATCCCTGTGGATGAAATTCATTTTGCAATCATTATTTGATGCTATGTCAAACAAGCCACTGACGAGCTTTTCAGTCGGCAAGAAAACTTTTTTTTTCAAGAAGTAAGGTTTAAATTAGTTAACAGGTCTATGAGTTGGACATAACTAGTTAACTATGCCAAAAGAAGACTGTTTAAATTAAGATTGAGAAAGGGGGTTAAAGGTGAAATGTATATCATTAGATGTAGTATTGTTTTAACCTGTACCATTGTAATTGTAATTCTCTTCTTTTATTATTACAAGGAATAAATGACATTGAACAATCACATGCCAGTATTATGACACAACTTTATGCCAGCACATTTCACAACCACTATACATTGTACATGTACTGCATAAACAATGTTAAAAACCATATATTACATTCAGGTATAAATTTTAAAAAGACAGCTGCATCAAATAAATGTATATCCACTAATTAGTATCATATACATAAATCAGCTTTTGATTTTGAAAATGCGTTTCATAATTACATGTCAAAAACATTCATTAGCACACTCACACCCTCCACCCTCACATTAGTAAAAACATTAACAATCAAATTAATTACTACTTTAGTACATGAATCTCTAACAACTATTGGTGCACACAAGGTATTTTTTTGATATGTTGTTTATGTATCATACATCTTCTTTCACTTTAAAATAACCTTTGATGCATCAAGGTAGTATTTAAAATGTTCCTTATTTCAATTTTATATATAGATGAGAAAATGTTGTTAATGTATCACAAATCTTCTAAAATCTAACTTTAAAAAATCTTATTAATGCATATGTGTGTATTACACAATAACTTTACCAAATCTATTTATAGTTGTATAGTGTGATTTTCACTCGGCAATAAAACTCAGCAATAAAATCCCAATTTACATTAACAACAAAAAATACAATTAGATTTAATTTTTTTTTTAATTGCACTGGTACGCCGGCAAGCCAGGAAGGAATTTTTCCTCACATAAGACTGATATTACATATTAAAAGTACACATGACAAACTTAGCAACTAGGCCTATATCAACAAAGTAGAAAACAAAAATAATAATATATCATGTCATAATAGCAGCACAAAATGACACATTTATACATGTAGTTTTTAATCAACATTTCAAATATATAACTATTTGAAAGCTGAATGGAATATTATCTTGGAACAGTATCAATGTGGACGAGATGTCTGCACCAGATGGCACTCCTACCACTATTATGACATACAGGAATCTCTCCATTTGCAATGAACCGTCAATTTCCTTGTGTCTAAACACATTCATGTCTAAATTGATGATATTACGTTACTTATGATATGAACCTTGTTTGATGAAGACCCTAAATCATTAAGCCTCCCACCCTCTCATACACACCCACATATCCTCCTTCACACACTCATCCACCTACTCACACACGCACGCGCACTCACAAACCACATGCCCTCCCACACACTTCTATCCCCCAACATCCTCATATCGCCAAAGCAAAATCTCTGATACAACTTAAAAGCACGTTTAGATATGAAGCATTAAACCATCAGTTTTGTATACTGTAGATAGATATCAACTGAGTGCAACAATGGACATGTGCATATTTACTAAAGCTCTGTGCTATAAGATACAGTAATGCCAAACATAATACACTTACATCATTATGAAAACAAACCATCATGGTTTACAGCGCCAGATCTGAACGAGGCATATCACAGTTTAAAACACACTTTAACAGGACCTCATTAGCACCGTACGTCTATATGAATTTTAAAATGTCATAAACTTTTGTACTACTAATAATAGTAGTCAACACCATTGAAGCCTTAGTCAATAAACTATATCAAGATTGTACATGACATAAACAACAGCAAATATATATCCATGCACTTTGTAGAGTGTGTTCACAATTCACATTTCTTTATAGTGAATGGTCTAAACGATTCATTAAATGTCTTTATCACCTAAATACTTTCCAAACCCATCCTGTTTCAATGTTTGACTGGGAGTGACTGCCATTGTGGTAAACTCTTGCCCTACATTAGAGGAGGAAAATATATTATGTATCTAATTTATGCCTGGTGGTACAGTATGACTCATTGAAAATACACATGCACTTGGCGGGTTAAACGTAATTACATATTTATATACATGTATGAACATATATCTACTTCAAGGCACGCAGCCCCTTATAATAATCTGATCAGAGCCAGAAGGTTTGTTAACTTTGTATGAAAGTATATGACATAATGCTCTTCTGGCTCCAAAACAGAACCCGCCAACCACTCCCGTTACCCCCTTTCAAGTCCTCCAGTGTATATGACAAAGAACAATAAACAATTTTATATACAATCGTAAAAGGGTATTAATATTATCTTTTTATTTCTTTATCAAATATAGCCAAACTTTTTGATTGTCGAGTGTGCATAGATAATCCATTATACAATTTACTTCCGCGATAAAGAAATGTACACTTACAATTATGTGTTTTCGGTTTAGGCAAAACTAAATTAGTACTTCTAAGGGCATAGTTTGTAGTCTTAAAAATTAACGTCTCTTTCAAATATATAGGTGCCAAATCGTGAAATATTTTATACATCAAAGAATAACTGTGCCTAATTTGCCTATTTTCTAAAGTTTCCAAATTCAAATATCATGAATTTCACTGATTGTTTTATGTTCAGATTTAAGAATAATTCTACCAGCCCTGTTCTGTAATTTTTGTAACATGTATATTTGAGTCTTAGTGCCTGAATGCCATAACACGTCACCATAAGCAAAATATGGCACGATTGCGGCATTATATACAAGTTTTAACCCAGTTTCATTAACATAATTACACAATCTTCCTTTTTAAAAAACTATTCATTTTTCCCAACCTTTTTACATAATTCATCAATGTGTATATTCCATTTTAATTCACAATCAATAAAGATACCTAGATATTCAAACTTGTCAACTTGAACAATAACATTATCATTTATTTTTAAGTTCAACCTACTGTGTGTATTCATCATATTTTTAGTGCCTATGAGCTTACTAACAGTCTTAGGACAATTTTTGTTCAACTTATTATAATTTATCCAAGAATATAACTTATGCAATTCAATATTCAAAACATTTTCAATATTACAAGGGCCATTATCTGAATAATATATAACGGTTTCATCTGCATAAAGTTGATCCAAACATTTTTCAAAACAAGAGGGCATATCATTAATAAATATAAGAAATAGTACGGGCCGATAATAGATCCCTGAGGTACCCCGTGTGTAAGGGGTAGTTTTGAGTGTCATCTATATCAACACACTCTTACTTCCTAAAAAAATATGGCTCAGGTTATTTCATTTTGAAAAACATGTTTAAAATGTTGGCAAGGGAGTTAAATGGCCCAACGATAACACATGACATGGCGGTATTCTTTCCTATAACGTGTAAACATATTAACTACTTCAATTTCACTTGTTCTTTATTTGTTTCCAAAAAAGGCAAAATATAACAAAATATCACTATTACATTCATACAAAATCAATATGTACAATCTCATTACAAAAGATCTGAAACAAACCGGTTTTTAAGGCATACTAGATTTGACAGAGGAAATCGTTTCTAGGATGCTAGGACACATTATGCTCTTTGGCTTGACTTATTAAAAATTGGCAACTATCTTTGAAATTTTGATCCTCCATGACTGTGCTATCCTAAGCATGGTTTACAGCCAACTCTTCATAATGTGATGATAGAAGGAGAGTAAAAATAACCCAGGGAGAGTTTGTTTATCTTCTGATGCAACTTAGCTTTGTGCAGTACTTTATCACTAATTTATACACAAAAGCGGACAATTTGTATTAAAGAAACATGAAATATCTTGAATCTTTACTCTAATATGTTCTATTTCTCATTAAATGATAAAAGACATTAGAGAATATGCATTGAGTTTATACTATACTTCAACCCCCAAAGAAGTTAAAGCTAAAGAGAACAGTGTTTTACCATCCTCCATTGTGCCATCTGAGTGTATTGAATCTAAACCAGAGTCAGGCGATGACGGTTGTTCACATTTAGAGGATGTTTGGACGTCCATAGGGGAATGGATATCCACAACTTTACTGATGCTATCCATTTGTTTGTAAGGCATGGAATTGGCATAAAACTGACTCTCCTGCATAAGTCTTCCATTGGTCATGTTGTCATGGTGAATAGTTGCTGGTACCATGGAGGGACTGGTGAATCTGCAGGAGGGGTCGTCTGAGTAGATGGTAGTTCCATTCAACAGAGGGAAGTGATTGATGTACTGGGTTCCATTCAGAGAATCACAGTCATCTGCAAGAAAATATATGACACTAAAGTTGTCTTTTAAAGAAAATCATTGAAAATTATATATGAAGCCGATATCAATACATGTTGTGGATGTTTTGCAACACAAATCATGACATTGCAGAATCATTTCAACAAAGCACACACTCAATATCATGATTGAGAACAAAGTAATTGTCATAAACTGTAAACATGTTAGCTCCAAAAATAATATGGTTTTCATTTCTTAAGCTGCAGTCTAAAAAATATATACCTTGGTTCTAATACTTTTATTTAAAACATAAGTATAATAGCAACTTGTTATATGAACTACTTGGAACCAAGGAGACTAAATTGTTATAGTGAAACCTTGATATCAAGGCTAAAAGACACAGGAATATAAAGAATTTTTACTTGTTATAGGGACATACTGTTATTATTATTATTATTATCAACATTAATTTTATTATCGTTATTGTTATGATTATGATTATCATCATCATTATTAGTAGTAGTAGTAGAAGTGGTATTATTATTATCGTTATTATTATTATTATCACCATTATTAGGATTATCATAACAGTATGTTATGAAAGCAACCGGTCTTACTACATGGAATGTTGTTATGATGAGACATGGCTGACTCTGTCGGGTCACCTCCGTCCTTGGTCTCCTTGATCATGCTGGGGGGACCAGGGCTCCACTTGCAGATACGGAAGACAAAAAACAAGATCAGGACCACCAAAAGGACTCCTCCCAGAGCTCCAGCGAGTGCTCCCAATAGAAGACTGGGTGTAGGTTGGGATGGAGGGGCTGCAGGGGCAGGGGCTGTAGGGGTTATAGGTGGGTCAGGAGGCATAGCTGCAAGAAAGATGAATAATCGGACAAAAAAATTAACCCATTGCGTATGGGAACCATGTGGATTCTGCACTGAGGCTTATGGAAATGAAAGAATTCAGAAGTCAATTGGCGAAGATCTTCAAAAACCTTCTTCATCTAGCAAAATTCAAAGGGCTATGCAGCCTATCACAAAGATTAACTAAAGATCTCAAGTGGTGTGACGAAGACAAATGAGGTTTAATGGGATAAGGGCATTACATGCCTCAGGAGTAATCCTTGGAAGTTGTCTGGACTGTCAGTGTGCACTACATTCGCTAGTAGGCTGTTCCATTCATTTTGCAGCAAGAAGGGGGGGGGTTATCTGGATTTAAGGTAGCAAAAGAGCAATTTGAAGAGAAATGGAATTCAGAACTCACCTTTAACATTGATGTTATCCTTGGAGCGAAACATCTGACAATCATCACACAGTGCTTCATTGATACACACCTAAGGAGAGATTTTTTTTATTACAAAAAGGGGTTCAGTTGTTTTAAATATTAATAAACTATGAATATAAGCAAATAAATAAACAAAATATATTTCAATTTTAACTTTTAAAGTCTAATCACAATCTTGCAACCTTCAGTTATGAAGGACTTATGATTTTAAATATATATTTCTTAAAGGGACAAAAGGAAAAAAAAGAGAAATATGCAGTAAAGTCACGAACATCATGGACATATAATAAGAAATCTAAAATTTCACAAATTTTTGAAAGTTTAGTTGAGTAAATTAATGCTTCTGAATTGATTAACAGATCCACAGTTTTCATGCGATTTGAAGGATGACAATTTGATCAATAAATTTTCAAAAGCATGATTAAAATTACCTACACTATTAGCTCACTTGATTATGTTTTATAATGTTACTTTCAAAACTTACATATGCTCCATAAGTTCCCTCTGTTACGTTGTCGAAAGACACAGAAGGACTATGATTTTCCTGAATAAAATAATCACAGAAAGGTTATGAAAAAAAGACAAAAGATTGAATCTAACATAAAAGGGAGTTATACCATATTTCTTTTAAAGCACATGAGAAGATAACAGGAACAAAAGAGAGAAAGAAACAGAACACAAAAAACAAGTAATTGCAAAAAATGACACTACTACTACTAACTACTTCTACTACTAATAATAATAATAACAATACTACTGCTACTACTACCACCACTACCACCACCACCACAGTCGCCACTACTACTACTGATACCATGGACTATAAAGATAGGTTTTAAGAACTTTCATGAATGAATCCATAGTGGAGGCCTGTCGAGTGTCAATATGGAGGTTGTTCCTTACTTTAGGGGCAAGGGAAGAAAAAGTAGTGAATTAAACTTCAGTTATATCCTAAAAATGAGCTAGCATTTACTCACCGTATTGAAGGTTAAATGATGGTAATTGTCGATATTTCCCACTTCCTCAAGCATGACATCATAGACCGTATATTTATTGCTAGGCCAAACATGCACTACCACGGAACCATTGGGAATTTGAGTAGCGATTGGCCGGTATTTTGGGATCCACTTTTCAGGTGATGCTACATAGCAAACAAATTCATTTTCATCATGAAAAAAGTGATCTATTAAACCTATAAAAGAATCATGGGTAAGGTTTTCAGAGTTACACTGTCACTGTATAAGTCCTTCAAAGGAATATGAGCCATGAAAAGGGATGGGCTTTGGCTTTGCTAATTAAGAGCTCTTAGTATTCAACGTATTGACCATTCTCCTGAAGACGATCAGAGAATACATCGAGAGCCAAGAGCTCTTAGCAACACCCATCAGCCTTATTCAGGGCTTTTATTCCTTTGAAAGAATTACATTGTGTAACCTTGAAAACTTTACCTGCAATTCAGTTTCTGTACCATGAAAAGTATTGCATATATTCCACTCATAAAAAATAACCCATAGTACAGTGTCACCTTTAAGTGATGGTTTTGCATTATCTTTAGATTTAAAAAGTAGTACACATAATCCATGTACTTTTAGCACAAGCAAATATCACAGGAAATTTGGGGTACTTCTATGTTGCAGTACATTGTGCTATTTACAAATATAAGCAACCTAAATGAAAATAACATTGGTGGAATTCATAACCATTGTTTTCATCTACAATTGGCATTTTGTAGTCTTTTGTAATATTCATTCACATAGGTTCAATCAACAAACATTTCGATTTGCTCTACTGAATGAAAAGTGAAATGAAAGTTGTTGCCAATTTGAAGGGGCAAAGGTAATCCATTTGGACATGTTGGGAAATCCTGAACCTCCCTGGATTTGCTCCTTCATGCATATGAAATATATTGTCTAAAGATCAGAACTGAGAGCTGACATGAAATATAAAATTGGTCAAAAGTGTCACATGTATTTTAAAGTAATAAACTTACCAATGTTGCATACAGTTAAATTTGATTCCTGTCCACAACCTGCACACAAAATATAATAAAACAGAAGGTAAATATCTACAACAGGAAAGTAGCTTTATTGCCCCTTGGGGAAACAGGCACTGTTTGCTCATGTAGATGAATATGAAAATAATGAAAACTATACCAAACACAACATCTGTCAGGCAGTGTAAAATTGATTCTTGTTCACATGAGTTCTTTTGGATTCGATATATCTATATTGTCTCAGGCTATTAAACAAAATATATTCCTTAAAACAAAAATTAGAGCTCCTTCAAATTTTCTACAGTTCTTTAAGATTTTTCTTACAGTCAGTTTGCTCACGACTTCCATGTAATTTTTTCACTTCCACTTACTTGGGAGTTTTGTAAGAAATCTTCCTTCATTTGAATTATCAACATTGTTTGGTAGGCTGCGGATAATGGTGATGTAATCCATGTCAGGTTGTGCAAAATCCCCATACTGACAGGTCACTGAGAAATCGGACTGAATTATAAAAATAAACAAGAACAAATTGCATATTTAAGGTCACAAAAAGATATTTTACTTTGAATGCTGGTAAATGGTCAAAATATCAGCTTTTTAATAATATTTCTGTAAAGAAAGAAATACAAGTTTACAATACTCTTGTAAAAACAACTTGCAGATAAACTACTAGAGCATCTGTACATACAAACACACACAATGAGCCCAAGTCCTAATTAAGTTCTTTTCATGTGGCTTTACATTATCTTTAATTTCTTCATACTTCTGTAACTGTTAATCTATAGAATACAGTTTTTTTAGGAGGGGGTGGCTGATTTTAAAGATACATGTACAAGCAGGATAGAATTTACATATTAGGTGACCGATAGTACCCTTTAAACCTAACTTAATTGTAGATTAATACTTGCAGGGATACAGCACATCAAAAGCAATCCCACAATGTGGAAGCTTTGATAAACATATTGTTAAATATTATCTTAAATTTCAAATATCTCTTTGTTTCAACATGTTCATTTGAAAGACTTCAATAATTTTCAAAGTCTAGCTTTCAATTTCCATTAGATAATTGTTTGTTTTATTTCCAAAAAACATAAAAAACGATAACACAATATAACAATCAATGACTTATATAACAATGGTAGAATGATAAAACCGTTGGATAGTCCATTTCAGAGCCATTAACCTAATGGCTCTGTTCTTAAATGGAGTCCAAGAAAATAAAATCATATGGATTGTTCTTCAAATATGTTTTATTAAATTTGATAACTGCTATCTGGTAAAATAATACATGCATAGTCTAATGGGTATTCAATCGCAAATATTTTTTAAACGCGTAAAACAATATGCAATAGAGAATAAATGAAATAGTGTGACTTACCTGAGCATCATTAACCGTCAATGTTCTGTTGAATGATATTGTGACACAGAAGTATTGCGCTGCACAAATATTTTGGTGACACTTGACTTTAACTTCATATCCATTCAAAAGGCTGATGCGATCTGGATAAATAACAGCCATGAGTTTAACAGTCATTATTATACATCCATTTTATTCAAACAACATTGGTACATGTATGTGATTTCCATTAGTATGGTTTAAGGGTTGATTAGTACTACAATCATAATGTTATACTTTATTTCATGAAAAATTTCATGGAAAAAAAGCTTTAGTTGCTATATTTTACAAAAAGAGGGTACTTCCCTCTGCAATGTCTTTTTTTATAGATTTGTTTGTTTACATAATTCAAATAACATTCAAATGGGCTGAAATGTTGTATTGCTGTATACATGCATAGGCTTTATTTAGTTAGGTAGAGGAGGCACAATATCCTAAAATTTGTTGACAAGGAAAACTAATTCCATCACCTCAAATTTGGACTTGGCTATTAAAAATAAGCCACTTAGGTTTCAGGGTGGGGGTAAGTGCTGGTTATGCCCCTTAAATCTGCAAGTGGAAAGTGCACTGTATCTGAATCATTTACCTGCCGAAGCCTTCCAGCGAGGGACCAGATCAAGGTATATATTTCCATCTGTTGCAATATAGGAGGAGGAGTAGGAGTCTAAGCCAACCTGGAGGGGAGCACCAGGTGCCTGCTTGACAGGTACAGTGACATCGGTTTCACAACTTCCTAATCAAAGTTAACAAAAATATATATATATATTTCATCAATTAACAGAGCTGTAGCTACAGGGAGGCGAATGCCCCAATCAAATAATGAAGAACAAAATGAGAAAAGAGAAAGGAAATTGATAAGATGAATAAATCTGGATCTCCTCGACCCCCAATCATTAGCCCCATATTTAATTTTCACCAATAATTATTGTGCCAGTGCCCCCTCAATGGTTGAACTCACTCTATGCCCCCTTCGATTCTCATTTTCTTATCCAAAAGAAAAGAAAACGAAACAAAACAAGACAAAAACAAAACAAAGATAAATGTTCATTTGATAATATTTAGGTTAAGTGTTTTAGATGAATTTCCCCATATTTTGTTTTCTTTAGATGATTGGTATCATTTGTCAAATCTTCATAGGTTTTCTTTTTTGACAACTTGAACCCTAAGCTTGAAATTACATTATATTCCTTGTACTTTATCTCATTTCTGCACGTAAGAGATTGAGTTGCTACCAGCATAAAACAAGCTTAACTGGGTTTATTATCTCTCCTCAATAGGATATGGATCCTAGGAATTTCCCCTTCGAAAACAAAGTACAAATGTATCAAAGACCTCAGAGCATTCTTCAATGCCAGCAGTCAATGTGTACATTCCACTGCACCTGTTCACTTCGCTGAAATATGTGTTTTGTTATGTACTTTTTATATTTGACTATGGATGTGTGTTTCCCCCACACACTGTTACTTACTCTCAATTTGCATTCCAAGGACATGAGTACAATTCATTCCTCCCGATGCATTTTATGTTGGCTCGACGTTGATTATTTATGTACAGCCTTATTATGAACACGTTTTGGTCGACAGAGTGCTACACATGTCTGATAGCTATCAAAAAATAAAAACAGACAACATGTATTATTTTACTGTCTGTCTGCAGTTGTGCTCTGGTTAATCTATTTAACTGTAAGTTAAAAATCAACCACTGCTTTGACCCGATCACCTTTATCCAACAATATGTATTAATTATGTATAATTTATTGTATAAATGTTGAGCTTGTTCATCACTTCGAACGTATTGAGCAATTTCCCTCGTGATATCGTTTGTTCAGTGGTTATGGCACTCTCTTGATTCACGTAAGCTGGATGATTGTGTTTATGCTGTGTACATAAAAGATACTATAATTGTCCCTATAGCGCATCGATTTAAATTTTGCATTTATTCTTTTTCTGGTGGTGGCCAGATGAGCCCCCCAAGGCTCCGTAAACTATTTCTCATGTTTGCCTCAAGCTATCATATGTTAAGTGTTGTATGTTGTTTTATGTTTATTATTTTAATTATTGTCTTGTCTATTGTTTTCTGTATGTCTCAATGTGTGTTTCTTTATTATCATGTTTCTTACTATTTTTCATTACCCACATCTAGTCTTTTATTTTCCTCATTCTCTTTCAATCTTTTTCTATTCTTTCACCTCCCTCCCTCTTCTACTTTCTCTCTAACTGGATGCCCTCTTATAATACCCGCTGCCAGAATGTCGGCGATTACGCTTGATATCACAACATGATGGCGTCCCAAGAAAATGCTCCTTTCTACTCCTTGGACGATGACGAATTTTTTGATGCCGTCACCACTAATCAAAACCTAAATGTGTCTGATTCTTTATACACTTCTTTTGATGAATCGGTTGCACAGGCAATGAATTCACGATATGCTAATTATGATCATGACTTTGATCCAAATGATGATACTTACCGATATGGACCTTCGCTGTATTATACAGATAGACAAATTGCGTCTATATCTCAAAGTCGAGACGGCGATGATTTTTCACTGATACACTGCAATATTCGCAGTGCAACTAAAAATTTCGATGATCTACGAGCCTTATTATTTACTACAAAACAACGTTTTTCTGCGATTGGTGTGACCGAAACCTGGTTTGTTGACGACATGTCTTCTTCCATATGCTCACTACCAGGTTATGATATTATTACAAATAATAGATTAGATCGGTCCGGAGGTGGTGTCGCCATGTATATGTCTCAAGAATATGAATATAAGCTACAACCAGAATTAAATCGTATGGAAAATTTCATTGAGACGGTATTTGTTGAAGTCATTGTGCCAAACAATAAAAACATTCTAATAGGAACAATGTATAGACCTCCAAATTCGAGCCAAGACGATTTCTCTCGTGTTTTCCATGAATTATTACTGCATCCATTAATGTTAAATAAAACGTGTTTCCTTTTAGGAGATTATAACATAAATTTATTGAACAACGCCACTGATACATTTGTCCAAAATTTTGTCGACACCCTCCTTACAGCCAGTTTTCTACCACTTATAACTAAGCCAACGAGGGTTACAGAAAACACTGCTACTCTTATTGATAATATTTTAACAAATGCTAATTTTTTTCCAAAATCAGGTATAATCTTGTCTGAAATCTCAGACCATTTCCCCATTTTTACTCAATTTCCAATTAAAAAAAATTCGCTGATGCATCCCAATGTCGAAGTTAAAAAACGTGATTTTTCTGAAGAAAATATTGATAGGTTTGGACAAATACTCGGAACTACTGACTGGTCAGTGATATATCAAATTGATAATGTTGATCAATCTTTAGACACTTTTATGGATCTTTTAAAAGATGCTTTTGATACTTGTTTTCCAGCTAGTAATAAAAAACGTAGTTACAAAAGACTCCTAGGAATCCCTGGGTAACGCAAGCTCTTTTACGTTCAATAAATCGAAAAACAATTTATATTTAAAGTATAAATTTAAGTTATTGGATAAAGATAAGATAAAATATACGGAATATAAGAACATATTGGTTACTACTTTGAGGAAAGCTAAACAAAAGTATTTTTGTAAGCAGTTTGAACTGTATAAAAATGACCTTAAAAATACTTGGAAGGTTATCAAAAGTGTTATACACGGGAAAAGCAAGACTTCCACAATTAAAAAGATTAAAGTTAATAATGAAGTTATTGATAATACCGAACTAATCTCGGAAAATTTTAATGATTATTTTTCAAATATTGGTCTCAACCTTGCCCAAAAAATACCAGACTCAAATAAGCATTTCACTGACTTCCTTGGAACCCCAAATTCACTTTCTATATATTTTACACCAATTTTTGAAAGTGAAATTATAAACATAATTAACGGATTGAAGAATAAGCGGAGTTCTGGACATGATGAAATAAGCAATTACCTCCTGAAAAAAATAACCCTTGATATTGTCCAACCTTTAGTTTATATTTTCAATCTATCGCTTACAACTGGGGTGGTGCCTCAATCGATGAAATTGGCAAAAGTTGTTCCTGTCTTCAAGAAAGGAGATCCTTTAGAGTTAGGAAACTACAGACCTATTTCCTTGCTGACATCCTTATCTAAAGTTCTTGAAAAATTGTATATGCTCGTACTGTAAAATTCTTTTGTGCTAGTAATATTTTCTATCAGGCACAGTTTGGCTTCCGTGAAAAGCATAGTACAACACATGCCCTTTTGACTCTAATAAATAAGGTGGCTCGCTCTATTGACAATTTCGAACATACGGTGGGGGTTTTCTTGGACTTCTCTAAGGCGTTTGATACGATAAATCACGAAATTCTTCTTTACAAACTTTCTAACTACGGAATCAGAGGATTACCCTTAGAGTGGTTCAAGAACTACCTCCACAATAGAAACCAATACGTTCTCATAGACGATGCACATTCTTCTATAAAGACCATTGAATGTGGCGTGCCTCAGGGTTCTATATTAGGTCCGTTACTTTTTATTGTTTATATTAATGATTTTTACTTGTCTTCAACAACCCTGTCTTTTCTTTTGTTTGCTGACGACTCTAACTTTTCTTTTCTCACAAAGACCCTGATATTTTACTGAGAACGGTTAACTCTCAATTACGAGAAGTTGCTGACTGGATCAAGGCAAATAAATTGTCATTGAATTTACAAAAACCAATTATATGCTTTTTAGTAATATTATTGATAACTTAACAGGAAATATTGTACTTGATAATACTGTCATACAAAAGTCTCTTCTACGAAGTTCCTGGGAATAATAGTAGATGATAAACTTTCATGGAAGCTGCAGGTTGATAATGTTTGTAAAATCATCTCTAGAAATATTGGTATTTTGAACAAGGTAAGATTGTTTTTTCCATCTCGTATACTGCTTAATTTATACTCAACTTTGGTACTTCCTTACTTAAATTATGGAATACTTGCGTGGGGCACCTGTGGAAATACTCAACTCAATAGAATTTTACTATTGCAAAAGAAAGCAATGCGAATCATTTGTCACACCAATTTTCGCGCTCATACTAATGAACTCTTTCACTCAAACAATGTTTTGAAGATTCATGACTTATTTTCCTATAACTTGGGTATATTTATGTATACACTAGAAAAAAATGAATTGCCACAAGTTCTCTCAAATATGTTTAACAAAAATACTGAATTTCATAGTTATCCCACGAGAATAGCAAAATGTTATCACCTACCAAAGCCAAGAACGGTATTTTCTAGCAGGATTTTCACTTTCACTGGCCCAAAATATTGGAATGCCCTTCCAGGCACATTAAAAGAAAAACCCTCATTAAGTGGTTTCAAAAATGCCCTCAAGCACTTTTTGTTGCAAACTAATCAGAATAAGTAGTTCCCTCTCCCTCTCTGTCTCTTTTTCTGTCTCTCTCTACCCCTTCTCTCTCTGACGGTCTTCTTTTTCTTTCTGCATGTTTCCCCCTTTTTCTGTTTTTTACTCTCTCATTCTTATTTTCTTCATTTATCATCATCATCTTGTCATTCTTCTAATGTTTCTGATTTGTTTTGTTCTGTTTAATTGTGTGTTTTTATTGTCTGTCATGTTTTTCTTTTCTTTCCCGTAATTTTTTTCATAATTAAATTATAAATGTATAAAGTATAATTATTATTGTGCGAACCTACATCTAACAAGCTTTGCTTTCAAGTAGGTTCGTTTTTTTCATTTCCTGTAATTAAATCATTTTGCATTACAATGACTAAAAAAAAAAACAATGTCAAACTATCTTTTATTAAAAAGCAGCTATTGCTATTTCCACAAGCCTGAGATATTATGAAGTGAGTGCAAAAACAAATCACTATTATTTCTGAAAGTAAAAGTGTCCAAGTTGTAAAATAATAATATTCTGTCAAAAAAACAAGGATATCCTATTCAAATTATAGACTCTGCATAAAAAGTTAGTGTGAAAGAAAAAAATTATTGTGATAAGAATAACAGATATAAAGAAAGAGAGGGGAGATAAAGAAACAAAGAGAGAAAGAGAGAGAGAAAGAGAGAGAGAAAGAGAGAGAGAGAGAGACAGAGAGCTGGTAGAGCAATTGGTGCCAGGGGCAAAGCATACACAATGTGTGCGAATAAACGAGAGAAATGATTTTAAGACACACACCAAAAATTCTGAGCTCTAAGTACAACCACAAATGGATCCTTTCTACCACCATTTCCAAAACGATCTGTTGACAAACTCTGTCAAATGATTGGTGTTACTTCTAAACATGAGTTTAACAAAAAATTATTAAGCCAACAATTAAACAGGTAACTTTATATAAAGCACTGTACAGATTTAACACAATGGGAGCATTTTAATCAAGTACTTTGCTGATCCAAGATTTTGGCATGCCAGCAAGTATTTTGCTCTAGGCAATAGCAAATATGGCACATAAATCTCAAAGTTTTCGAGTTCTTAAATTTATTGTGAGCCCCTCCTCTTTCTTCTCCAGTTCAGTTTCGTTGAAAATTGATAAGATATCATGTATATATACTTCCGAAATTAATATTTAGATTGACTTACTTGTAGTACTTATAACGCATGGTGGTAAAGGTATACCTGAAGCTCCAGATGCATCCTGTAAGAGGGAAAATCAGGAAACTAATTCTTCATTCAGGTTAACTTGGAACATCTTCTGTAGAAAACTAAAATCTTACTAAGATATAATCATCTGATGAGAGTCAGAAGGGCATGAATTCATATCATTTGAAGAGTTAACGCCCCTCTAAACTCTCAGGAGACTTGAGTCACTTTCATAACAATTGGTTTCAGAAGATTTCCTGAATTTCTTCTTCAAGTGCCTTCCCAGGGCCTGATGTTGGCAGCTATTCGATTGAAGCCACTTCAATCTGTAGCAACACCCCTCCCCCCCCCCCCACACACACACAACATATCAATTAAGCTATTAAATACCAGGTATAGAGCAACATCCATGAACCTCAAACCATCCATCAATGGCTGATCTTATCTATAAACATGAACAATCGCAAAGCCTTTATAAAGAAATCAACCTAAAGCAACTTCAAAAGCTTTATAAATCAAATATTGAAATCTGTCAAGATTACAATGACATACATATTTTATGAATATCTTTGACAATTAAAAAAAATATATAAACAATTATAAAAAACAGAAAAAAGGTAGGTCTAGGAAGGAGGGGGGGGGGGTATATGAACTGGACTTCCGTTTGTGTTGAGCCCTGTTTCAACCTAAATATCAGTACACAACTTTTCTTCAAATACATGTAACCTGAATCATGGATAGATTTAGGGGGCGGGGGGTCATGGGGTCTGGACCCGTTTCTGTGCTAGATTTCTTTGTAAATGAACACCCAACAGTTCTCATGAGCACTTTTTCGTCTTTGCTTGCTGGTCAGTCTTCTGGGTTATTGTACCCCCCCCCCCACCTTACAGTTTCAGATCTGCCCCTGCTGATTGTAAGAAGAAATCATAATTTTTTTAATTTTATAGATATCTTGATGATTAGCCAGGAGCTCCTTGGTGTCATTTTACCGGCTACCCGTAAGAAGTCTTCTACTGCCACTTACAATACATTGCATATATAGCCTTCTAGCAGACAGGCGTTGATTTGCTTAAGGTTGAGCTAATCGAGGCTATATAATATATGCTGATTGTGTACAATTTGTACACAAATTGTTTTCCCAATACAATAAAAAGACATCACATATGATTAAGTTTTATGTACAGGGTTATCACAAATTTAACAGTTTGCCAAGTATAGAGAGAAAAACCAATGTAGTAAACCTTGATATGAGGGTTGGGGTTTGGTTGTATGACTACATTCCTATCTTCCTTCCTCATATTGGTCATCATGATTTATTTAGAAAGGGTCTGATTCGAAACAAAATCTTTTCAAAGGGCACTTCCTCATGTGGATAAATTTTCCTGTTTTAAAGAACTTGGGATATGATATTTTCTGGCTTTTGCTGCAAATAGTAAACTTTATAAATGTGTCTGCTTCACTGCTAGATGTTTCTGTCTTGAACCAACTTACTCACTGTTAGTATATATTGCACCACTACTCATGTCAATGTAAAACAAAATACTTTTTTTCTTGTGGTTAAGACATGCCATTGAAATGTAGTAGACTGCTAGAAGTAAGTCCTTACATTTGATTGTTTATCCACAAGAGCTCTTTGTAAGTTTAGAGCTTAAGTGCTCACTGCTCCCATATTTTATAGGCCTATATATTTATCATTGGTGTTCATATGATCTATATCATGAGACAATTCAGATCAATCTTTCAGGTTTGCTTACTAGTATAGTATTTGTGTAATATAAATTCACTAAACTTTGACCATTGAAATTATTATCTTGAAACCTGATGATATAATTTCCTTCGTGATGCACACTGTTTCATGGTTTGAACTTCATGCCCCACTTAATTCTATCCCTGAAGTTGAAATATCATCCAGCACTTTGCCTTTCTTCTAGGCAAAAAAAAGTTCCCTCATTTCAAGATACTGTTTTCAAGTGAGCCTGGGTAAAGATTAATCAAACGGTGACAATCCCTATCCTTTTCAATACCAAGAGCAAATGGTGATGGGGATCTGGACCCCCTTTTTCTTTTGCTTGTCATAGTTTTTGTTTGTTTTTTGCAACGTCCTTGCCCCCCCCCCCCTCCAAAAAAATATCAAAATCCTAGAACTGCTAGTGAATACTGAGGAGAAAGGTGGCAATCAATCACATTGTCATTAAACTGAGACAAGCACCCTTGCACTTGCGTTCCCTTAGAACCAGCCTAGACTAGAGAGTACAAACCGAAATAGATCTCCGTGTCATGAATGTTGAAGATTCTGTGTAAATTGACCCTGCGACATTTTGACCTTTAACATGCTGACCCCACAATCTTCTGAGTTCATCTGCCCGTGGGATACATGCTGGTATCAAGCTTAACAATCTTAAAGGTGATGCAAAGTTTTGGGAAATTTTGAAATTGGATGGATAGTAATTCTTTAAATTTTTGATATATTTGGATGCTCCTGTGGATGTATTATAAGCACTAAAAAATTAGCCCCTAAAACATTTCTGCTTTCGAGCAAATTGAATAATCAAAATTTACCGGTGCTCCCGGTAAATTTCAAATATTTCAAATAGCGCCTAAAGCCATTCCATGGTAGCTGCGACCATGAAATTTTCGGAATATGCAGTTCTGATATATTATTTCCAAACAGGAATAGCAAATCGGTCGATTGTAGTCAAGAAACATTGTTTTAAAGCTAAAGGAATATCAGTCTTGAGAGGGCGCTATACAACATAAAGAGTTTATTATTTACAATTTCATCACTTTAGACTCGGTTTCAACCGTGACAACGATTATTGAATATTGTAAAATCGCATATGCTTCCAATATGTTCATTTGAACCAAATTCATGACCCCATACCAAAACTTTGTAATACCTTTAACATGGTTTGTGAACTATGTGACAACATAATGGGATAGACCACTCATAAACCATGTACCCTAGGGTCCATGCATAAAAATACTGCCTCTGGCACCATCTCTGGTGGCAGATCAAGGCAGAAATCTTACTCCAGTTGTCTGCAAACAAGAAAGTTTGATCGAAAATAATATCGCTAGTGATATTCGTTTGTCTCGCAATGTGGTCAATAAGGAATCTAAAAGATCTCGACGTTTCGTGCGCCGCTGCAACACTTCGTCAGGTGATAAAAACTAATGTAAGCAAGGGTGTTTTATACTCTACGGGAGGACTGGCGCGACGGTCAATAATTCGATCGATAATTGGAACAATAACGCACAAGGCCTATTGACCACATTGCGAGACAAACGAATATCACTAGCGATATTAATTTCGATACTACATCCGCATTAAGAAAGTTTTAGTTCACAGCTTCTTTTTTACCCATTCCTTTTATGAGAGAAGCTACCCAAAACAAAAACAGAAAGAAGCAGCTGGATGAGAAAGTTGTGCTTCATTGTATTCAAATTAATCTGAATGAGTATAAACTAAAATATTTGGTGTCATAAACAAGATCTTTGTACAACAATCTGAAGGATAATGCAAGGTAAATTTGTTTCATATTTAATGAAACATCTAGATACTTCATCCGACTTACACTATATCTGGGAGGGTACACATGCCTGTCTCTTTAATGATTTTAAAGGTTAATGCACTTAACATGGTTTGACACTCAAAACGTAATGATCTCTCTTTTTGTTACATCAACCTGGGGGGGTGTTTCACAAAGACTAAGATCGACTTTAAGTTGGACTTAAGTATAACAGGCCGTTCGTGCCATTGTTTGCTCTCATCATTGGTCTCTCAATTAATATGATCTATAGATAATATTTTTTCCTTCAATAATGAATTATCAAATAATGTAAGTTTTGTAGATTTTTTACCATGATTTGTACGTCCCTTGAGAGACCAATGCCAGTAAATGATGAGAGCAAACAATGGCATGAACGGCCGTCTATACTTAAGTCCAACTTAAAGTCGATCTTAGTCTTTGTGAAACACCCCTGGTATTCTATTTCACTCAATACTATAAGATAGATTTTTGAAGAAAAGGGCTTTCACATTAGGTGAAGTTCAGAGGCTCAAATCAAGTCTCAAAATAGATATTTCTTCCCGTATAATAAAATAATAGAGGCAGTAGAGTATCAGTAAACCTTTTGTCCACTTTTAAGAACATCTCACTAATCATCTAAATAAGTTATGTAATGGTTTTATTTACACGAAAATCGACATTAAATGTATATTACAAACTTTCCAGGATAGGTAAAACAACAGCTTTTTAAAAATCTAATTCCAATGAAGTTTAATTTCTCTTTCCTATATTTCTTTGGATGGCCAACTCTGAATTTTCTGCAATGAAACCCTTCACATGTTGTTCGGACTATAATGGCTGTTTTGAACCACAAGGGCATCAAATTAACTCGATGTTATTTTTTATAGTACATGAGTACATGAGTTAACACCTTGCGGCTCCAAATAATCTGTATATGTTACATAAATGTTGTATGTGATACAAACGTGTTTTTTTTTGGCAATTCACTCTTTTTTTCTTTATTGATCAATGTGGACATAGAGTTAAATAGCTAGGATATGAAGCCATTCAATGTTGACAGTATGATTTATGGTCTCATTCTGAATTATTCCTACATAAAAAGACCCTTGAACTTTCATTTTTTTTCTCGAAAGTATGACCAAAATCACATTTCTCTGTTCCACTTATAATGGACACTATCAGACATTCCATATCGTATATGAATTCATCACATTTACAGATTATTACCCACAAAGTACATCAGTCAGCCACAATTGATGAATTGAGATTCACATTTCCATTTTTATTTTTCTTCCTTCTTCTTTAAAAAAATATTTGTTATTACTGTACTGGTTGACACCTGGTCAATTTAAGTGCAATATGTATATCTATGATATAAATATAAGAGATTTAATCCACAATCGGGATATTCAAAAAAGACAATACATGGTATTTGGTGACTTAGATTGATCGATACACAGTCATGTAGTTTAGAAATCAATACTGATTATCATTTCAACCAAAGAGCAGTTGGGGTTCAACAACATTTTACTGTCATTTTATATAACAAAATGCCAAAATGGGGTAGTGTGTGGAAGGAATGGTTCGGTTCGGCCGGGCCGGGCCGGACCGAGATGAATGAGATATGCAACGAGTTTTTTTTCACTCTTTACGTCTTCATATATCCACTTTGGCTGCAATATCACACTGAGTCTTATTAAAAATTAAAAATAACACAGAAATATTTCTTATGACTTACGATAGCTTTCTCATTTAGATCCTGAATTAATGATCCGAGAAAGTCTTGTCGTCAACATGATTTGTTGTCAGCCATCTTGATTTGAGTTGATGAATATTCATTTTTGTTTCCTCTTTTCGAACGTCAAATAGCTACGTACGAGTCAGCCCGGCTGGACCCAGTGATATTTGAATATTCATAAACCTAATATCAAACGAGTGCTCTGATTGGCAATTGGCTGTGTTTCGGTACGTTGACCCTGAAATATATCGGCCGGGTCATGTGATAGATTACCAGTTCGAATGCACGAACGTACCGTTTCACTGGTTCTGATATATGAATTGGATAACTCGTATAAAGTAAGTCCGTAAATTTCGCCTTTGGAAATAGGTAATAAAAACTTTGATAACTGTACATAGGAGAAAAAATATACATTTTTTTTTTCTATCAGATTTATAAATCAGAAAATTAGATCTAAATTAGGAAAAACGTGGGAGAAACTTTTTGTACCAAAAGTGGTATAAAATCGGCTCAATCTCACCCCGTTGTGCGAGCCGTATGGGTTACCGTCTGTGTATGGGGAATGTTGACAAATTGTCAGTTTTAATTTTATTAAAGAATGACCCATACCAGACGGTTATTTCTGTCTAAATCAGATCAAGCCAATGCTGTAAGACAGGATGACTATCAAGGGCGTCAATCCGAGTTTTAGCATGGGGAGACACACTTATTACATTTTACAGTTACTTTCAAAGTTATACCACGTTATGTTGCTACACACACTCTCTCTCTCTCTCTAGTTATTCTGTTTCACGGCATGTACTTTCATTGGTGACCGGTTCATTTATGGTCTTTTTTATCTTTGACGTTTCATTACATTATAGAGAAAGAAGACGATTCGTTGTACCGTTCTCGACTCTTAATCCTTGTCTGTATTCAGTTTCCCCCTCCTAAGCGGAGGGCCAGAGTCAAATATCATGCTTAGTTTTTGAGTTGCCTGCCACTACCGCATAAACTAAGCACACCTTGCTTATTCGAAAGATTTTATCATAATACACAATATTTTAGAGGTGTTTTTATTTGTTGCGAACAATCCTAAATCGGAGGGGGCGTCCAAAGAAGCGGCCCTTTTGACGAAAAATAGTATTTTGTGCACTACTAAATGTCCAATCACTTTTGTCCAATTACTATACCGAGATACTGGCCAAAATTAGAAGGAAACAAAATATCTACAATTAAGAGGCACCTTTTTGGCTCAAAACTTACATTTCACACACTACATAACTCAATGAAATTGATATCGACTTGAAGGTATTTTAATTATCCATCTTTTGACACCAAATCCATGGTGATTAGAGGTTTTACTCAAAAGTTATCTTTAAAACTCGATGTAAACACACCAAACAGGTACTCAATACACTAATACACGTATATGCATACAGTTAATACACATGCGGGCAAAAATGTTGTTTTTGTGGAAATCGAATCAATAACTTTGGGTTGCCATAACTTTTTATTGAAAAGAGATATACTCTTTTCCTTTTCACAGAATATTATCCTTGTATATGGGCAAATTCCTGGAAAGTTTTTAAAAAATGCATTTCTCAGATTTTGATATATGGAAAAAAACGATTATTGATAAAATTCAATATTTGGAAAAAAATCACACAAAAAATCATGTTTTTTACTTAAATTTGCAGTGTTAATTAATCCCAATTTCGTTGAAATTGGTATCAAAATTTAGATAATTTAATTCTTTTTCATATGACACCAAACTCATGGTGGTTCAAGGTTCCCTTAAAATATAATTTACAAAATACTATTTTTCGTCAAAAGGGCCGTTTTTTGGACGCCCCCTCCGATTTAGGATTGTTCGCAACAAATTATTTAAAAAACACCTCTGAAATATTGTGTATTGTGATAAAATCTTTCGAATAAACAAGGTGTGCTTAGTTTATGCGGTAGTGGCAGGCAAACCTCTCTTTTCTGACTTTGGCCCTCCGCTTATCCCGCGCAAAGTGTGGAAACTTTGACGTTACATTAAATTATTAGGGAACGGAGACGATTCGTTGTACCGTTCTCGACTCTTAATCTTTATCTGAATTCAGTTTCCCACCTCCCGCGCGAAGCGCGGAAGTTTTGACGTTTCATTAAATTATGAAAAAAAGACGATTCGTTGTACCGTTCTTGACTCTTAATCTTTGTTTCAATTCAGTTTCTCTGAAGTTTTGACGTTTCATTAAATTATTAGAGAAAGGAGACGATTCGTTGTACCGTTCTCGACTCTTGATCTTTGTTTGAAATCAGTTCCCTCCTCCGCGCGAAGCGCGGAAGCTGTGACGTTTCATTAAATTATTTTTAAAAAGAAGACGATTCGTTGTACCGTTCTTGACTCTTAATCTTTGTTTGAATTCATTTTCCCCTCCCGCGCAAAGCTGTGACGTCTCATTTAATTATTAGAGAAAGGAGACGATTCGTTGTACCGTTCTCGACTCTTGATCTTTGTTTGAATTCAGTTTCCCCTCCGCGAAGCGCGGAAGCTGTGACGTTTCAGTAAATTATTTTAAAAAGAAGACGATTCGTTGTACCGTTCTTGACTCTTAATCCTTGTTTGAATTCAGTTCCCCCCTCCCTTTGCTTTGACGTTACATTAAATTATTAAAGAACTTCTTTATTAAAGAAGAACTCCCCCTCTCGCGAAGCGCGGAAGCTTTGACGTTTCAGTAAATTATTTAAAAAAGAAGACGATTCGTTGTACCGTTCTTGACTCTTAATCTTTGTTTAAATTCAGTTTCCCCCTCCCGCGCGAAGCGCGGAAGCTTTGACGTTTCATTTAATTATTAGAGAAAGAAGACGATTCATTGTACCGTTCTCGACTCTTAATCCTTGTTTGAATTCAGTTCCTCCTCTCTCGCGCGAAGCGCGGAAGCTTTGACGTTTCATTAAATTATTTAAAAAAGAAGACGATTCGTTGTACCGTTCTCGACTCTTAATCCTTGTTTGAATTCAGTTCCCCCCTCCCTTTGCTTTGACGTTACATTAAATTATTAAAGAACTTCTTTTCAGACAAAACATGGGGGACATTTCACCGACGTGTCCCCCGTCCCCCAGGATTGACGCCCCTGATGACTATATATAGGGCCTCCCCTTTAGACCATTTCTAAAATTAAGTGGTGGCACAGAGGATTTATGAACAAAAAGGAAAAATAAAAAGAGAGAACTAAGATGAGGGAAGAAGAGAAAAAGGAGAGAGTATATTAAAGAGAGAGAGAGAGAGAGGGAGCATAATTATTAGAGAGAGGGTGAGAGAGAGAGAGAGAGAGACAGGCAGAGACAGAGAAATGGGGAGAGAGAGAGAGATAAGAAAGAGAGAGGGGTAGACAGGGATGGGTTGAAAACGGTAGCCCTATGCACATTTTGCATGTACCTGTGGATTCGTGTTCAATATTCAAATCAAGATTAAAAGCATGAAAAAAACCAACAAACAAGCACACAGGCCCACTTCAGCAAAAAACATAACAACAGAAATAGTAGATCTCCACAGAGGCCAACAGAGTAAGCTCCTTTCCAAAGTCCAAACACTTCCATTTACTGAGTTTGGGAATCCCAAGTATGACTTTTGTAAACAAATCATTACCTAAATTTCTCTTGCTATTTCACTCTCATCAACAGTGTATTCAAAACTGTTCCATGAAAATTACCTTACCCTTCAAAATGATTCTGGAATGCGGAGAGAAATCTACATCTAGTTCAGAATCATAGATAGAATAGAATAGAATATAATTTATTGACTCTCAGCTTTCGACCCCCTTCTGGGGTATGAGAGTACAACACATTTACATGTCATGGTGATACAAAGACATAGTAAAGAATACAAACATAGCTTAATAATACAAAGAATACATAATACAACAAAACAACAATACATGTATAACGATAAATAGGAATGATCTAAACCTAGCTATGCTAAACATAAATACAATTATATACTAAAGGGTTACTCAGAAAATAAAACGTGACTATTAATATTCATGTTAAATTTGACCTAAAACATCATCAAAAAAGCTTTTGAAGTCAACCCATGCAGGTCACCTATATTGGATTAAAAATAAAATAACACTATTAGTATACTAAAAATATCTCGAATATTCTCTTCACTTTTCTGTAGTATAAAATGTATAGGCCTGTATTCGATAGCTCCATGATTCGATCAAGAGTGGTCATTGCATAAAGTAGTATTAATACATTTGCTATAATAAAACCATCCACTTCGGTGGGACAAGAGTTGTAATATTATCCACTCAGATTTCTCACAATATAGTACACATCCCTATCATCAAAACTATCAAATACGATCTGTCAACTTAAATCAGCAGATTTTCGGACGATGTCACGACTTGGAAGCTACCAACTCAAAGTATTGTTTTCGCACCAGGCATAACATTCTATGCTGCACTGAGTATGCATTCAAATAAAGAGAAGGCAAGACTACTGTAGAAAAAGAAAAACTTCAAAAGAAGTATAAAATGTAAACTTACCGCTTGTTGACAGGGGCTAGTGCATGTCAGTCCTCCAGAGCTTGCTTCAGATTTAAACAAAATAACATTTAATATAATTCCTACCAGAGTAGGGAGAGAGAGTGGAATTCTAAACATCTTTGCCTGCCGTTTTCGCTCAAGAGTATGTATATTACAGTATAGCACCTCCACTGCACTGGTATCCCGTGTTTGTGGGCCTCTGAAAGGTATTTCCCCTAACTACCTGTGTGTCTGTGTACCATAATGTATACACCCGTAGAATGAGCATGCACATGAGTGGGCGGAAAAAATAAAAACGCAATCATATCAGATATGACCTTTTCCAAGTAATATGAAATATATAGGCCTAGGCCTACCCGGACTCTGGAGTAGTAGGCTAGAAGCTTATGGATCTTACATGCTATAAGGGAAGGGGATGATAAATTGAATAATTATAGAGAAATATATCACGACAACGAAGTACTGGATAGTGGCTATATATATTGAACAGAGAAAATTTATTTATTGGATACTCTAGTATTACATATAACATTGAACTAAGATGACTGGAATATGTGTGTGTTTTAGTTTGGTGCTGTTAATAGTTGAAGAAAAAGAAAGAGCTTCATTGTCAACTAAAGTTTGGAGTAAAATTTGTTTTGGACTTGAATTTCCTAGGATCGAATCCCATAGGCATCGGCCTTCCCAGACCTGCTCAAGGAGGATAGAGAAATTCGGACTCGATCTCCAGCCCTTCTTTTCCTTTCCATATCCCCCTTTTTTTTAAATTCGCCGCCCCATGATTTGCATCGAAGATAGGACGTCCCATGATTGGCAAGAAGATAGGACGTAGACGAACGGACGTGTCATTGGTTCTCTCTCGGACTATACCGAAATTTCTTTTTTGGAAAGTACTTTGGAATTCAAATGGTTTAATTTGGAAAGCTATATGAATCTGGAATTTTTCTGTAGGTAAGCAAATTATTTGTGGGCTTTTTTAATACAATCCTGCACTTTTAACCTTGTATAGCACATAAGACGGCACTCAAATTTCCCGCCTTTTTTGGGAGGCCAATCATGGCGGCTTCGGCTACCTCTGAGCCGGAAATGTCTGTGAGAAGCGAAGGAGATGATGTATTTAGAATTGTTAGTCATAATCGCCATAGGAAAGGCGAACCTAATCAAAAAAGAAGACGAGAAGAAAGTGTTGCAATAGAAAACCTCAATACCAAAACGTCAGATTCTGACTCAAACACTACGATTTATCGAACCCCTTCTACTGGCCAAGAACCCAAGCAAACAGATCTTAAACTTTTCATTACCCCAATAGACAAAAACAAATCTCTTAAAAATGTGAGTCCCATAAAAATCGCACGAGCAATTAAAGACGTGTGTGTCAGTCCCGTGGAATTCATAAAGCCTGTTAGCTCTGGATTATTAGTTAAATGTAAGAACATAAAACAAGTTCGTGCAATCCAACAAATGGAAAATATAGGGAACATTCCTGTCAAAGTGACCGAGGGTGCAAGAGGCGCCAAAGGGGTGATTTACGCCATTCCAACAGAAATGACGGAGGAAGAAATGTTATCTGAATTAAGAACGCAACATGTTACAGAGAAGATAAAGAGCAAATGGAAACAAACGAACCTAAGCAGATCCCTCTAACAAGCGTCATCCTGACGTTTAATACATCCACTCTCCCAACAACAATAAGAATGTGCTACCAAATAAAGTCAGTGAAACCATACATTCCAAAAGTAGTCAGGTGCTACAAGTGTCAAAGATTTGGGCACGGGGCAGTACAGTGTCGATCTAAAATTAGATGTGTTAGATGTGGGGAAAACCACAATTTTGAGGAGTGCGCCAAAAAAGCTACTCCAAAATGTGTCAACTGTGGAGGAGAGCATTCTGCTGCATACAATGGATGCACACAAGCAAAAAAAGCAAAACAAGTACAACACATCAAAATCACACAAAAACTCACATATGCACAAGCATCACAAATATGGACAAATAAACAAAATCAGCCCAAAACTAACATCGTCACACAAACCTCCCAAATGAGGAAAGAGGAACAAGTAAACACACAAATTAAACTAAATGATGCGGTACTTGTCTCATATGCCAACGCTGCAACCACACAAAACATACCCTCCGTAACCACTAGCACCCCACATACTCAAAATGTCTTACCACCTCGAACTAATCAAACAACAACAACAACACAAAATTCCAAAACAACAACAAACAATTCCACAACAATCAATTCAAGAAAAGACAATGAAAACAACGAAAATCCCTCTGTACCCCTGAACTTTATAGCTACTGCAAAGGATGATCAGATAATTGATTTTATATGTCAATTGATTCTCTCATTCACAGAGGGCAAAACTCTCAAAGAAATAAATAATTTTGTTCTGGTCGCAGCGAAAAGATCGCTGCAGCAAAGAAGTAGTGCTGCCAATGTTCATAACGATACTTAAAACATTGATGATACTGTTTTCCATACTACAATGGAATGCGCAAGGATTACTAGGGCATGGAAAAGAACTTACAAAGTACTTAGATACACACACGGATTGTTATGATATGATATGTATACAAGAAACATGGTTTCAGGAAAATAGAATTCTTCAAATTCCTGAATACATATGTCTCCCAAGAAATAGGGAAAATCAGGCGAGGGAGGATGTGCGATATACGTTCATAATAAAATCAAGTATGAAGGTCCAATGAATGATGTAAATTTAGAAATACAGCAAGTAAATATACATGCAGGAAAAGAAAAGTTATCAATTGTGAACTTTTATAATCCTTGTAAGAAATTAAATGAATATACTATGAATGTGCTATTAAAAACGTGAATAAAAATGATAAAGTTATTATAGTAGGCGATTTTAACGCTCATGGAGCCATGTGGGAAGTGATAAAACAGACAAGAATGGACAAGTGATAGAGCAATTTGTGAATCAACATAATCTAACTATTTTGAATGATGGTGAAGGAACCAGATTGGATCCACGAACAGGAAAACTGTCATGCTTAGATATATGTATAACCACTCCTTCAATGGCATCTAGAAGTACATGGAGAGTCATGGAAAGCCTTTTTGGAAGTGATCACTTCCCAATTTGTATCAAAACAATTTTAGATGGGAAAAGTTCAGAATATAAAGATGATTCAAAAAGAATTGCAGATGATTTTATTTCCTTTAAACATATAAATTTGAAAAAATTTGCTAAGAAATGTGAAGAGATGATTAAAAATGATCTCATACTTATAAATAACGATATACAAAAAGTATATGATAATTTCATGAAATATTTAAAAGTATGTATAAAAGAAACTGTACCGAAAAGGAGAAATGTTTAAAAATCCGGTGCCTTGGTGGACCAAAGAGTGCACGGAGAAAATCAAAGAGAGAAATAGAATGTGTAATAAGATGTCACGGAAAATAACTTTTGAAAAGGTAGATGAGTACTTAAAAAAGAAAGCAGAAGCACAGCGTGTGCTCCGCCAAGCAGAACGAAATTACTGGCGGGCATTTTGCACGAAACTGGATCAGTATATGCCAGAATCAAAGATCTGGGCTTGTATAAAACGGTTGAATGGTGTACCAGTAACAAAAACAAAAAGTATGTCAACATTGGTTGAAAATGGTAAAGATATTGTTTCCGATCAGGACAAAGCAGATGCCTTTGGAAATTACTTTCAAAAATAGGAATAAAAGACAGAGATACAAATAAGAAATTACCAAAGACACCAAACAATGACATTCATATCCTGAATGTTGAACATGTTATAAATGAACCCTTTTTTATAACAGAATTGGAAAAGGCAGTACAATCGCGGAAGAAGACTGCCCCGGGTAAAGATAATATAGTATACCTTACGTTGTGTACGAAAATCTGCCAAAAGTAGTTAAGGAAATCATGTTAAATATCATTAACTTAATATGGGAAACCGGGGAAATTCCAATTCAACTGAAACATTCTGTAATAATCCCTATTTTAAAACATGGAAAAGATCCTAGAAATACATCGTCTTATAGACCAATTGCTTTAACATCATGTTTTGCCAAAATTATCGAACGAATGATAAAAGAAAGACTGCAATGGTATGTTGAAAAGCATGAATTGTTACCCATGTTTTTAAGTGGATTTAGGAAAGGTCGTAGTGTTACAGACAATATTGTCCAATTAGAAAATGACATTCAAAAGAGCATAAACTGTAATGAACACACAATAGCAGTTTTCTTAGATGTTGAGAAAGCGTTCGATAATGTTTGGATAAAGGGACTGGCATTTAAATTAACACAATATGGAATTGAAGGGAACATGTCAAGGTATATAGAAAATTATCTAACAGCACGAACCTTTCAAGTACGAATTGGTAATACAGAATCTAGAAATTATAAATCACATAACGGGTTACCACAAGGGAGTGTTTTAAGTCCTCTTTTATATAACATAATGATGAGTGATATACCGACAGACCCAAAGGTAAGAATTTCTATGTATGCAGATGACTGCGCAATATGGATATCAGGCAGGAACATTGTACAGATTACTGAACAAATACAGAAATATTTGAATCTTTTAATCTGTTGGTTTGAAGAGTGGGGGTTTCGACTCTCAGCTGACAAAACAGTGCCCGTATTTTTTACGAAGAGCTGGAATGTTTTACCGCCTGAAATAGAATTGAATGGAAATGTGCTAATGTATGAAAAATCTCACCGCTTTTTAGGAGTTATATTTGATAAAAGGTTAACCTCTTTAGAATCGCTACAGGTGGAAATGGGGGAAATGCCTTTGGATATAAGAAGACAAATGCTTTCAAGTAAATATCGACAAAACATCGAAAGATGGACGAATCATCCGCTGTTGAAAAACATTGAGCCATGTTGGCAATTTGAATACCTTAAGGGAAAAAACGTAAACAAACCTTTTGGATATAGAACACAAAGCAAGCTGGGAAAACGTATAGAATCGATAGGCCCCTCCCCATTTCCACCATGGTTATTCTACCCTCCGGTAGTTTCAACGGAATTAAGTACTCGAATAAAGAAAACAGATCATCCTACACAGCAAAAACAAAGCAGTTTGGAAATCATACATACAAAATGGGTGACTCAATTACATATATACACGGATGGATCAAAAGTACCTGAAAGAGGGACTTCTGCAGCTTCCTTTTACGTTCCTTACTATTCTATACATCAGAGCAAAAGGTTGGCAAATTTTACCTATTCGTACAGGGCTGAATTGGCTGCCATCATTCTTGCTCTCAGATGCATGGGTAGAGGAAATAGATATCTATGTAGGGGTTGTTATTTTCAGTGATTCACTAAGTGCTCTTATTGCATTACAACAACAGAAGGAAGAGGCATTTATTCTGGAAATTCTCACCATTACTACCCATTTAAAGAATAAAGGAGTTGATATATACGTAGAGTGGATACCTGGACATTGTGGAATCAAAGGAAACGAGATGGCGGATTTCCACGCAAAGGCCGCATTAGTTAAGAAAATAGAAATCAATAATAATCTAACTCTGTCTGAGATGAAAAGCTTGATTATTATAAGTTCCAAACTCCTTTGGCAGGAGAGGTGGAATAAAAAAAACTCCTATTTGAAAACATTTCAAAAAGATGTTAATAAACAATACATATGTTCATTAGAGAGACAGCATGCAACAATCATTCATCGCCTCCGTTTTGGAGTCATTGGACTTAATCAGGATCTCCTCAGATTAAGAATTCATCCCACTGGTTTTTATGATAGATGCCATGAAATAGAGACAGTAAAACACTTTTTAGTACACTGCCCTAACTATATTATAGAAAGGGCTATGTTTTTAACAGAAATAAACGAATCTCAACCGGAAAAAATTATGGAATACTTAAAAAAAGAGTGAGTCCAGTATACAAAAGGCTATTGTACGGTTCGTTCTTAGAACGAAACGGTTTCCTATCAGGAAGCAATACCTCCCTTGTATAGAGAACAAAGAATAGCAAAACATAATACAATATCATACATGACCCTATAACAAATTATACTCAGAAAATCAAAAATAAAACATAATGTAATAATAACTATAAGACAACAATTAAAAAACAACAACAAAAAAGCAACAATATCAAGAGCAATAATAAAGATAACAATGATGATAATAATAATACAAATAAAAACAATAATAATAATAATAAATGAATCTCAACCGGAAAAAATATGAAATACTTTAAAAAGAGTGAGTCCAGTATACAAAAGGCTATTGTACGGTTCGTTCTCAGAACGAAACGATTTCCTATCAGGAAGTAATACCTCCCTTGTATAGAGAACAAAGAATAGCAAAACATAATATAATATCATATATGACCCTATGCCAAATTATACTCAGTAAATCAAAATTATAACTATAAAACAACAAATAAAAAACAACAAAAAAGCAACAATAATAAGAGTAATAATGATAATAATAATACAAATAAAAACAATAATAATAATTATAATGAATATAAAATATATAAAAAATTATAATAATAATATGAAACAATCACAACATGAATATTCAAAATTTCAAGAGGTTCGATAAAGTAGTGAACACCGGAATCTGACAAAATTACGTAATGTTACAAAACTCCTTTGAAATTTTATTTTTGACAAGCCCGCATGATAACGTACGTAGATAAATATAGAGACATAATATGTATGTATATAATTATATGCATATTTATATAGGTTGTTGATGTCTATAATTATAATAAATAATCCGCACTGTATAGTAACACTAACCAAGCCCACGAATGTTTTGCTTTAATACATTTTGTCTTATTGTCAAATTTTGAGATTGAATATAATGGACCCCTCAGAACACTTAGATGCACAAACGCCCCCTAGCCTATGCCTGAGTTACCTAGACGCAATGTTCCCGGAACCACCGGTAGGTGGCGCACCACACGACTAGGGCTTTAACGGAACACTCTTAATTACTTTCGTAGTAAAATACCAGGTAATGACCTAAAATGCCCCAGATATGTATGTTGTAGCCAACATTTTGACATTGTATCGCATGGAACGCCTTAGAATGGTTTCAAGAGGGTTAAAACGCTGAAAAACATACGAAACAGTATATATCTGAGCCAAAAAGTGAATTTTATTATTTTATTTAGTAGACCTGTGACGTCACACAGAACGTCATCTTCGGCATCATAGGTCTTGGAAGCAACGTCTTCGGAAGCATTCGGATGCTCGGAAATGTCACCCAAACAAAGTTGAAAGTTCGGTTATCCTATACTTTAGTGTGTTTTATTATTTTGGGTTTCTAACTTCAGTTAACAGCTCTACATGCATATAATACATACGTTGTGTCATACGGCCGTGCACATGGGCGAGTTCGGTTATCCTATACTTTAGTGTGTTTTATTATTTTGGGTTTCTAACTTCAGTTAACAGCTCTACATGCATATAATACATACGTTGTGTCATACGGCCGTGCACATGGGCGCGCACAGGCGGATTTTAAAGTGACACACTGGTTATTGAATCTAAGGGTTTTTTATTATTAATGAACAGAGGGCAGTATTGTTTAAGGGTGATGAAAAGAGGGAAGGCATAGTCATGTAGCCTGGATGATTAGGGGCTAGAGTGGTGGGGTGGTGGGGGAGCTAGGTGTCCGGGAAGGGGCGTTAAGGGGATAAAAAAGGAGTGTTATTACCTACTTCGTTTTAAGGGGTTTAATTAATAAGGAACAGTGGGCATTAAGATTGGGGGGTTGGGCGTAGTGATGTAGTCTGGATGATTAGGGGCTCGGGAGGGGGGGTCGGGGTAAGGGAAGGAGTGTATATTACCTACTTGTTTTAAGGGGTTTTATTATTAATGAACAGAGGGCAGTATTGTTTAAGGGTGATGAAAAGCCTGAGGGAAGGCATAGTCATGTAGCCTGGAAGATTAGGGGCTAGGGGGGTGGGGGGAGGGCCGGGTCCAGGAAGGGGGGTTAAGGGGATACAAAAGGAGTGTTTATTACCTACTTCGTTTTAAGGGGTTAAATTAATAAGGAACAGTGGGCAAGATTGGGGGGTTGTGGGCGTAGTGATATAGTCTGGTTCAAAAAACAGCTGGGTCCGCCGAAAATGGTAAGATGGCATCGTTTAGACAAGGGCAGGGCAAGCGCTATGTGAAACTGAGTGGGGGAGTGTGGTCAATTTGATGAGTTACTTTTTCTATAATATTTTTCGATAATATCCTAAAATGATAGATGAATACAAAATTAAAAAATGAGAGATATAATCACGTGACGTAAAGTAATTTGGCGACAATAGTCACAACTGACTAATTGCCATTAAATCAAAACAGAAGAAGAAGAAGAAGATCGGTGTAGACTGAGGAAGAGAAAGGGAGAGAGGGTATGAGAGGGTGAGAGAGGGTGTGAGAGGGTGGGAGAGGGTGGGAGAGAGAAAGGAGGAGAGGGAAGGAAGGTAGGGTGAGATTTCAAAGGAGATGATCTTTTTTTTTTGTATGACCAGATATCAGGACAGGAGCTCAACAGTTTACAAACCAGGGCAGCGTTTCATGAAACCGTCATAAGTAAAAGTTCACCGACATCCCATTGAAACGCGTATTAAACTTAAAACACGCATTTCAATGGGATGTCGGTGAACTTTTACTTATATCGTGAGACGCTGCCCATGCAGAGCGCGAGCGTAGAGTCTCATCTCCTAGCTTGCTTCAAATAAGTTTATGGTCTACGCGTATACGATAGGTGTTCCATACATTTCCAAGTTGAGCTCTACGCCTACGGCCTCGGATAATTTGAGGTAAGTTAGCAATCTCCTCACTCCTGGTATGATTTTATAATCTAATTTTCAATGTACCGTAAATACCTTTGGAAACAGAAAAGAAAATATCACTCATCGTGATTCCAGATAAGTATTGCAATCATTTGAGACTTTGAGTGTAATTATTGGAAAACGATCGGACCGGACAGACTCAGAATCGCGATCGGCGTGTTGTACTGTTAATGAGAGAGTCTTACCCGATCCGATAGACCGCGATATGCACGGGCGGCATTTGGGTCTGACAAGTAGGCCTACTAGATCTATGGTAAGTAGATCTAGTAAGTAGTCATTCTTGATGTTCATTACTTTAGTACATATTACCATAACTTAGCTGCAGTGTGACCGTGACTGAGCTGAGGTAGTGTGTCATTAGACAGAAATAACCGCACCGCCAGGTATATGTATGGTGGTGTGACCAAAGTTAGCGCGTGACCAGGAAGATGTGACAAATGGAGTGCCCGTCCTTTGAAGCCTTCCGTTGCACCGCGCGTCTTTTTTCCCCCTACCGTAATCCCCTTAATCCCCAACTCAATGGTACAGTGCAGTGGTAGCACTGAAGTCCTCCCTTTCCACCCACAGCCCAGCCCAGCGAGCACGGCGGCTTATGTGTCACCGGCCCGTACTCGGAGTGAAAAGTGGTGATGAATTGACAACTTCTAACCCTCATTCAACAAATGCGCAAATATATAACACAATTTCATTTAGGTACTTTGGGAGATAAACCTTTGGACTACCTTCCTAGCTATGTACAATTTGCGGAAATTTGCGGAAAATGTCAATAATTAGCTGAGAAAATCATGATGATGAGAAACTTCCATTCACTCCAACTCACGATTTCCTTGGTCGATTTCGCTGGTTCGAACGGCTATGTCTTCAGTACAGTTTTCCGAGCACAGCAAAAGCATTTGATAACCAATAGAAGGTTGCATTGTGCCATATGTTGTGGATTCTGTATTTTATATGTTATAGCTATATACATCTTCACTGAGTATGACGTCATTTTCGCGGTGCAACGCATGGCTTCTAAGCCTTTTTACGACCGAGTGTTTACAGAACTTAGGGAAGCAGAAGGCGTTGCGTAACATTTCATTGCCAGAGGGGATCTGTGGTCTGATAAGGGCAGCTGTTGATGGATTTGATGGCTGGAGAGGGTTACATTTCTTGTTGTTAAGCCAAGTTAATCCTGAATATCTGTCCCTCGAGAAAATCTGTCGAGACGGGCACTCCATTTGTTCTCATCTTCCTGGCGTGACCAAAGTTCGCGTACTAACATTAAATGCACTTAAACAGGAGAACGATACGCGATGCCTGTGTGGGACTGAGACAACGAAATCTTTGAGCACCGTCGACAACTCCAAAGGTCAAAATGCGACATAAAAATGTGAATAAGCTAGCTTTTTCACGCTTTTATCATAACAAATTGTGTTTTTATATGAAAATCAGTTTATTAGAGGGATTTACTCCGAAAAATAATGATAAAATTTCAATTTCTTACGCAAAAAATGGAACCTGCGCGCCTGCTTCCGCGCCGTACTAACTACTATCTGTGTTTGTGAATTTTAATGAATCTACGATTCTACGGGGTTCGTAAGAATACAAATTTAGAAGGGAAAGTGTAGAGACAAAGAGAGAAAAGAGCGAGAACTCATGTATGGCTGACATATAAAAAGGAGACACATGATAAACGTTTTAAACAAACAAATGACATGCAGATAGGGACTACACTGTAATTAACACGGGAACAATGACAAATATTGTCTTTTATTTGCAAAATTTAACAAGGGTATTTTTTTCGTGCAAAATTTCAATGATAGAAAAAAATTATTATCTTGTTCAAAGTTTCAATATAAAGTTCGCTTCTGATTGGAACTATGTCACTTTTTGGAATGTTTACATATATAAAGCCCACCACAAGAGGGTGAACTCTGAATTTCCACATGGAAAAATCAGAAAAAAACCCAATCACAACTGCAGCGTGATTGGTTGAAACATGCGCACAAAATTAATATGCACGTATACGCGCTATACGTAATAATATAAAATCTACATAACAATAAAATATATTAGCGAACCAAACAGAACTGGTTTGGACATGTCTGCAAAGCCTGACAACGGATTGGAAAAATACCATGCAAGGGAAATTGATTCTCCCTCGCAGCCATTTTGAAAATGGGAAGACAATGCTTATTAAACATGTACAAATTAATGCATAAAACTCGTAAAACGTTATTATACATGCAAAAGTTAAAAATTGTGACATTTGGTCACTAAACCTCCAAAACAAGACTTCCTGTCTCCCTCCCTGCTCCCAATAACAAAGCCCCTTTGTTTGATCAGCAAGAAATAAGACCCTTTCCCCGCCAGAACAGATTCGACGTGTTAGCTAGAGCTTGACCACCATGAGAATGAACTTGGAATAATGAGTGTGCACCCCTTTTGGAAAAAGGAGGGAAGTTCAGACCATCACCAAGCTAACACCCATATCTTGGCTGCTTTACATCTTGTGAATATTTATTGAATCTGGACTATGTGACTTGTTGTTTGGAGATAATAAATTATACTCTTGTATATTACTCTTAAAATACAAGTCTCACCACCTCTTTATTTATATACCTCTCGATATTGCAATAACTACAAATACACCGATCCCAACACAACAATATAGAGGTGGCTAGTGGAGCCAGATGTAATCTCAGTCGATATCAGAGGCTGAATCTTACGGTCTAGTGTGTCGTGTGCTGTTCACACTCAGTCCAACTCGTTTCACTCCACCAGGAGTGTTGCCATATTATTTTCAGATTCATTGAAGTGAATGCAGATGAAGCTAAGGGTGATGCCTGAGATCATCCAAATCCATCTCTATAATTTTTTCTTGGCCAATCAAAATATATTGTTGAAGAAAAACAAAAAGAACAGTAATTAAAACTTTGTATTCTTTTGCTCCTCAGGCAAAGCCAAGGACTGCCAACATGTTGAAGCCAATTCTGCTATTGTCGCCTCACTGTAAACGTGCTGTGACCAAGATGTTATGCAGAGGATGTCTTAAACAGCTACAGACAACCCAGACCAGAACAGCTTTCAATATCTTCCAGAAATGGGGCAAAAAAGCAGAGCCAACGATACCCAGTAACTTCTCAATTGTTAAGGCAGGAAAGGTAAGGATGAAGATTTTCTTTGCCTTTGGATTGTGGTTTAAATGTTTGCACTCCCAACCTTTAGCCGGGCCTCTGATCCCAAACTTAACCTTAACACTAAGAATTGGTAGAGACTGTCTCTTGTTTATTTAAAAAAAAAAGCAGCAAGACTCTCATTCAAGCCGAAACACATACTTTAATTTATAGATAAACTCTTTATGCTATACACTTTGCAGTTGATAATGGATAACTCATAACAAAATGAATGAGCAGTTATATCTGCATAAGTTGAACCTGTTGGGACTACAAAGCACATTTCGACTTCTGCAAAATTTGACTTAGGAAGTGTAAAAAACACATGTTTGCATAGTTAAAAAAATTGATTCAACTTGAGGGAAATTTGACTTATTCGACTTCGAATTATGCAGAGTTCACTGTATCTTCTTTTCTTATTGACTGTCTGTCTGTTCCACTGATGTTGTAGGTGAGCCCAATGAGGACTGTACCAGAAGGGATAGAGATGCCAGATTATGCACATGCAGGCATACCGGCAATTGCTCCACAAAGAAAGGTTTTCCTCTTGGATCAAGAATCTATCCAATGTATGAGAGAGGCTGGTAAACTAGGCAGGAAGCTCTTAGATCTTACAGCATCATACATTCAGGTACTTACTAATTAATAGGCCATATTTATTCATTACCATCTGTGGTGGAAGTAATTACCCCATGGCAGGCAACCTTTGTTGTGTCAACTTGTTGACCATATCAAAATGACAACAAAGTAAACTTTATCTATAACACATACATATATGTTCATATGAGGCGCTATGAAATGACTTTATGAAAGATTTTTAAAAATATTTAAAAAATGGCCTAGGGGCTGGAGCAATGTCTTGTATGTTTAACAACTTCCGACCTGTTTACTGCTGAGTTTTTCTTTCTCATGACACAGGAATCACCTTGTTCCTGTAGTCCATGGGTTCATTGTTGAAGCAATAGATAATAAATGAAGAAAGAAAATAATATGGCACAAGAACATGGTCAGGGATAAACCATTAGCACAATTCAGGATGTAAATTATGACAGCTGCTGACTTGTAAACGTTTCATTGCGTTTTCATTGGAAACCCGCTTTGAAATCATCGTCAGATTATTGCTCTAGATCCCCCAAAGAATGGAAAAACCTAGTGTGTGAATTTCTTTTCAAGCTATTTTCAGGATATCATATTCCTCTTTTCCCATTCATTAGGTTGGGGTCACAACAGATTGTTTGGATGAAGTTCTTCACCAAGCCTGCATAGACAACAAGGCCTACCCATCCACTCTCAACTACAACTGCTTCCCCAAGTCCTTGTGTACATCAGTCAATAATGTGATGGTCCATGGTATTCCTGATGATAGACCTCTAGAAGATGGGGATATCATCACTGCAGATATCACGGTAATCACTACTCTTGTAATCATGCTGTATTTCCAAGGATGAAAAGAAATAGACCATTTTTGTAAGGTAATCAAATTTAATGCATAAATCTTTGTTAAGTGCCATGTTACCAATTATTTCATTCACCTGTTATGAATAACTGTATTTCAGTAGTCAAAATGCGAATTGCATACATTAATTCTTGCAAGGTAGGACAAACATTACGGCTTGTCCTACCTAACAACACGTAATGTATGCAATCGCTTTAGCCAGGGCATGGGCAATTATTTTGCGTTTACATTTTGACCACTGTCATTAAATGGTGTTAGTTCAAATATAACAAGGCAGTTTCTTCTTTTTGTGTGGGGTTTGGAGTTTTTTAACCACAATAACTCAGGTAATGTTTATTTAGTGAATATATCTCAAGCCAGTTTCTCTTGTCCTGTACCATGAAACAGAAGTTACTGCATAAGTGTCTTACAATTGGTTAGAAATGGATTTGAAAATCGAAGTGGAAACTTTGAAACATATATAGTTTCACACCCTTGTCACACCAACAGCACCGATTCCAGACGGACAGGAAACCAAACAAAAATATTCCAATGACCAAGAATCGGTCGGTTTTAAATCGGTTTGGAATTGGTGTGGCGGTGTGACTGCATGAGGCAAAAATGATGGTTATATATATTTTTGTATATTCCATTTAGAAATTTCAAGGATGTGCTTAATTTTCAAATATTATAACATTCATGCTGTTTAGCTTTTTATGACAATTTCTTGTTCGTCCCCTTTTCCCTCTCATTTCAACATTTTACTTCATATAGGTGTACTTGAATGGTTTCCATGCTGATCTATCAGAAACCTATCTAGTAGGGAATGTGGACGATGCTGGTAAACGTCTGGTAGAGTATGCTAAGAAATGCAGAGATGAAGCAATCAAAGTATGTGGACCAGATGTTCCCATCAGTGCTATTGGAAACACCATATCGTAAGTGACTCCATTGGCATGCTTTAAAGATACTATGTCCCTTTTGCAGCCAACATCAAATTCTGTAGAACTTTGCAGGAATTATGAATATGTCATGTATGTCCTATCTGTGAAATTTAAACGTTAGCAGTGTCCTAATATTCAAATTATGCAAGGAAACCCGTTTACTTGCTAGACTTCACTGTCAGACACTATTGAGTGACTGACTGGCTTTTTTCATCTTTGGTAATAACATACATAAAATGAGCTGTAAAGGGTACATGAGCATTTGTCTACATCAATAACCCACTTCTTGTAATGGCCAAAATTAAACTGATTGAATCTTTGCGCAGCATAAAACGTACGACCATTCGGTACAATGGTCTGAAAAATCAGACTATTACTTACTGGCTCTATAGCTCCTAAGTCGATTCGACAACTAATAGTCGTTATTTTCCCACTTAAAGACATTTTCAAGCCCCCTTTTTAGGGAAGTTCTAAATTAGTATTGTCTTTCAAATGCCGTTGGAATTTAACCTTTTCATTTTTTGGGCCTGCAAATGGGACATAGTACCTTTAAGCACTATGAATGAACTGAGAAATATGTGTCAAAGAGATAATATGAAAAGATAGTGCATCATATTAAATGCATTCTCATGCTTTGATAGGTCCATGTCTTAAGACCTTGTCATTTGACATCTACTGAAAAAAATTCCCATTGTGTCAATAAATATAACTGAAAGTGCTGTAAGAAATATCTGTCGTTAGGAGTCCCTAAGCACATTGCACACTACTTGTGGTGCCTTTATCTGTCATATTCATGTAAGGCTGTAAAATTAAAGACTTTCCAATGAATGTGTGTGAGTATTGTAAGTAGCTCAGATTCGGGATAGATTCATGCCGCACTGAAATTTCATAAATACTGATTAGACCCTGAATCTTTACGATTTGCTTAAGTTTTGCCTCGAAAATTGCTGCCGTTTCAGATTTCAAAAGTTTCAAGTTGCAGAGATTTTTGGTTTTACTTAAGTTTGATGCATTTATGTTTAGGCCTATATTAAAAAAAAAAATTATTGCATGAGTTTAGAAATAACTCGAAGAGAGAGTGCCGCAAAGATGACATGGATGTGTTTATCATATGAAAATATAAGCTAGTATATATATATATTTTAAATGTGTTGTAGTACACTCCATTATACTGGCATTCACTCATTGTTCATACATACACAGGGCGATAGCAGCAGAAGGGAATTACTATGTATCACCATCTTTCATAGGACATGGAATCAACACATATTTTCACTGCAAACCTGATATTTGGCACTATGGTAAGTATTTCTTACTCAGAAAAGGAATTCCCAGTACATATAATGCTAAGGAAGATGGCATAACTCACAAAGATCTCACAAAAGTATCTTTATTTAATTATCTTTTACATGCTGTAGTGACATTATCTAGCATTTCTTGATTTCTTGTTTTGCAGGAACATATAGAAGTTGTCCTGATATTTAATGGTGTAAAGTATATTGATGTGTTCAAATTAAATAAATATCAGTTATCTATGAAGAATAATTGATGAGCATGTAAATTAAATTTAAAATTATAATATTTGTATGGCTGCCACCCTTTTACCATAATGTTAATCCATTCATTAAGGGGGTACTAGCTGTCATGGAGGGAGGGGGAGGAACATACCAGGTGTATGAATCACAAGAGCACAAATTAACTTAGGTATTTCACAGGTTGTATCATCTTTTTCTACTTTTTTTTCTTTCTCTTTCTTACAAGTCTCTTCCTCTTGCATGCCCATTAGCTGTCATACAGCTATCACTCCAATTCAGCCTGTCTCTTGTTTTGGGGTTTTGTTTTTTTGCATTCTTTATATACAGTAGACATGTCAAAGGTTGGTATGTCACTGGTGTAATTAACCAATGACTCGTCCTAGTTCAGATTTTTTATGAAAATTACCCCCACTTTCACTACAATAGTATATAACGCTGTGTTCTAGATAAGATCCTGAATTTTAAGGTCAAAGGTCAATACAATGATATCCATCAATTTGTCAAATTTTCAATGTTGTTTGTCCTTCAGCAAACTTTTATCCAGAGAGCATGGTGGCTGGTATGACATTCACAATAGAACCTGTGATCTTAGAGAGAGTGGACAGGATGGTAACAGGAGATGATGATTGGACCGTGTATGCTCAAAATCATACAAGGTATTTAGACGATTATCACAATGTCTTTCAACGAAAAGATGTGCTAGAAAGTCTTTACTTATGCTTGGTTGTATTTAACAATGAAAAGCTACATATTTGAAGTGAAATAAGCTTTACATATGAATGAATAGACTCATGATATCATATACCGGTATTTGCCTTCTTTTTGTAAGGTTTTAACATAAATAGACCTACTGAAGATAGACAAAGCAATTTTATATGTACCTATTAGAAAATATAGATGCAGTAGTCTATGACAAATCTCATTTTTGGTCAGCAATGTTAGAGTAGTGCATCATCTGCCATTTCAGCCCCCCCGCCCCCCAAAAATGCTTTTGGGTAATTGATATGTGATTGATATACTGTATATTAAAGCTGTTATTTTCTCGAGAATTTAGTGAATTGCATATTATTGCGAATTTATCAACAGGCGAAAATATTGCCACCTCATCATTCCGGAGCGCGAAAATATCAGCATAAAATTATGTGCTTGCGTCCTCTCGATCGCCAGCGCCATTTGCCTGGCCACTGCCACTACTACGTACATGTACATGCCCACACTCACTATAAAGCATGCAATACACAGCTTATTGTGTACCAGCGGTTGCATTTGCACTGCTTGCAACACTCACTCGGTAATTACACTTTCCGCGACAACAAGTGGGGAAGTTCTAATTATTCAAAAGTCTCTTACTCTTTTGTAACCCTTGTCAACAATTGAAATACTTGGTATTTTAATCACCATGCATGACGCTCGCACCCCTGTCTTAAAATCGATCAACCTCTCATTCTATGCCGGTACGGTACTCGGCCGGCCGTACGTGGTGCTAAGGGCTGCTCAAACTTGTGTGTGTACTTATGTGTACTGTGTGTGTATGTGTTGGCGTGAGAGAGTTTGTGAATACGTCATGCCCATTCATTAATTCTGAAGGGTGCTAGCTGATCGTTAGAGGTGTCATTCGCAAAGCAACAACTCCCGAAAATGTCTCTTAGCCTGTCATTCGCGAAAATATCTGTACACGAAAATATCAGCTTATACAGTATTTGGAACTTGTCTCAGTAGCCTAGGTGTTATTGAGATTTTAGTCTGTTGATAGTGGTGTTACATTTTGCTATTAATTATTTTCTTATTTTACCAAAAGAAAAATCAGTTTTTGTCATTAATCCTAATGTCTTAATACCTTATCCTCTTTGTGATTGTCCATCGTAGATCAGCCCAGTTTGAGCACACAATCCTGATAACAAAGTCTGGTTTTGAGGTCCTGACAGCTGGAAAAGATGAAGACTTCACCGTGAAACCCATAGAAACCACATCAAAGGTTGACGATCAAGCTGAAGCACTACACAAAGAGGATTGGACTTTTGATCAGAAGACGTGATATCAACAGAATATCTGGAATCAGTTATTCTCCTCTTGTTAACTATTGTTGGGTATACATTGATATCAAAGTGACCTTCACATGCATCAAAAGCTGAATGCATGTAGTTAAATGGAGGTTCTTTTGTTGAAGAGGAATACCATTGCTGCCACCTCGCATCTTAAAACCTGACTATGTCTTGACGCAATGTTCCCGGAACCACCGGTAGGTGGCGCACCACACGACTAGGGCTTTAACGGAACACTCTTAATTACTTTCGTAGTAAAATACCAGGTAATGACCTAAAATGCCCCAGATATGTATGTTGTAGCCAACATTTTGACATTGTATCGCATGGAACGCCTTAGAATGGTTTCAAGAGGGTTAAAACGCTGAAAAACATACGAAACAGTATATATCTGAGCCAAAAAGTGAATTTTATTATTTTATTTAGTAGACCTGTGACGTCACAAAGAACGTCATCTTCGGCATCATAGGTCTTGGAAGCAACGTCTTCGGAAGCATTCGGATGCTCGGAAATGTCACCCAAACAAAGTTGAAAGTTCGGTTATCCTATACTTTAGTGTGTTTTATTATTTTGGGTTTCTAACTTCAGTTAACAGCTCTACATGCATATAATACATACGTTGTGTCATACGGCCGTGCACATGGGCGAGTTCGGTTATCCTATACTTTAGTGTGTTTTATTATTTTGGGTTTCTAACTTCAGTTAACAGCTCTACATGCATATAATACATACGTTGTGTCATACGGCCGTGCACATGGGCGCGCACAGGCGGATTTTAAAGTGACACACTGGTTATTGAATCTAAGGGTTTTATTATTAATGAACAGAGGGCAGTATTGTTTAAGGGTGATGAAAAGAGGGAAGGCATAGTCATGTAGCCTGGATGATTAGGGGCTAGAGTGGTGGGGGTGGTGGGGGAGGTGTCCGGGAAGGGGCGTTAAGGGGATAAAAGGAGTGTTTATTATACCTACTTCGTTTTAAGGGTTTAATTAATAAGGAACAGTGGGCAAGATTGGGGGTTGGGCGTAGTGATGTAGTCTGGATGATTAGGGGCTCGGGAGGGGGTCGGGGTAAGGGTATATAAAGGAGTGTATATTACCTACTTGTTTTAAGGGGTTTTATTATTAATGAACAGAGGGCAGTATTGTTTAAGGGTGATGAAAAGAGGAAGGCATAGTCATGTAGCCTGGAAGATTAGGGGCTAGGGGGTGGGGAGGGGTCCAGGAAGGGGGGTTAAGGGGATACAAAAGGAGTGTTTATTACCTACTTCGTTTTAAGGGGTTTAATTAATAAGGAACAGTGGGCAAGATTGGGGGGTTGGGCGTAGTGATATAGTCTGGTTCAAAAAACAGCTGGATTTTGAAAGAAATCTAAGAAGTATAAGTTTTTATAAGTTTTAAATCCCATGTAATTTGTACAGGACTGAGGTCCTGAATAGTCATATGAATATAAATGATATTCATATGACTATTGAATTGAAATTGCATTGTATTAGAAGCTTTGTGGTCTGAGAAATGCCAAATCATCTACTACAAGTCAGTGGTCAATTGTGCAAATGGTGTGATATCAAAACGATTGCGACCAGTCTTGTCTTTAATCTGAATAAAGGCATCTCAATCAGGAGGAAAATTGCAAGAGAAATCCTATAACTAATCCAATTTTAATTTCTTGCAAAATCCAATCATGGTCAAATGGTAAGATCTGTGGTTGCCTTAGGCTATTTAGAAGCAAAATCAGGGGTAACCAACCTATCAGTTTAGGAATTTAGCAGTCTTCCGATTGAGGGATTCTTCTCTCCTTTTTAGTTAGATGCATGTATGCTAACAAATTCTTGTCACTCTCCGGTAACAACTAAAGGTCTGTTCACATATGCCGAAGTCAACTGCAGCATTTTTTTGTTAACGTGGCAATGGCAAATATGTGCACACATCAAAGGTGTACACATCAAAGGTCCTACACATATTCTTGCCTTTGTGTTATAAGATACAGAAAAGTGAAGCATATTAGACATACAGTAAAGCCTGGCAGCCCAGTGCGCTTTGATCAAATGAACGAGGTACCAATATCTGAGTATTGGAACATTCGGGGAGGAACCTAGTATATCCAAATGTGAAAATCTGCTTCGGCCCCTCTGCTGCATGTTTATGCACATTTCAAATCTACACAGTCTAAAAGGTATCAAATTTGAGACAATGCTCAAGTGTCATCTAAAGATTTACATGTAGTTGGACAAAAGAGATTGCTTTTTTTTTAAAGCTCACAAAGCATGTACATGTATGTACTGCACATCCTGCATGGTTCAAAGTAATGATGTATGCATGTGACAAACTTGCCTTACCAGTTTATGGCACTGCCTTACCTGATATTTGAAAAAAGAGATATCTGGACCTAGACCATTCTATACAATCAACTTTTTTTTCAGTAAAGGAGCATCCCTCGATGAAAAATAAATCACAAATCATGAAAGCAAGATGAATGTTCAGTGTTTCACTTCCCAAGTATTTTTTTCTTCATATAAAGCATACTTATTGAAAACACATGAATACAATTTTTTCTGCATACACGGACAATCAGCTTGACTTTCTTTCTTTCAAAATCCTCTTTGGATTAAATTTTGGAGAAGCCAATTCAAATCCATTACATTTTTTAATATTACGTACACTGAAAACTTAGAATACAATTATTTCTGCATACACGGACAATCAGCTTGACTTTCTTTCTTTCAAAATCCTCTTTGGATTAAATTTTGGAGAAGCCAATTCAAATCCATTACATTTTTAAATATTACTACGTACACTGAAAACTTAAATATCTTACTTTTTAAAAATTATACCTCAACTATATTCTCCGCATTAAATAACAACTCCTGTAAACATCAGGTTTTACATGTACAACTTTCTTTATTTCCGCATGAGGTCCATTATTTTCTCACTAATATACAAGTTGACCTTTCCTGCTTCCTTCCTTCTCTCTTCTTCAGAAAGAGACTGTTTACTCAGCCGGTGAAGGGAACACTCTGTATCACAAATAAAAAATAAAGAGAAAAAGCTTTTTAATAGTACACTTATGAACCGAAAAATGGCGTTATAATTATTTATGTATATACTTACTACCTAGTAAAATACATTAAATTTCCTTCATTTTCAAACTGAAAAGAGTGACGTGCTGCACTCTCTCGGGCAACTCTGATGGGTGCTTTAGCAAGCAGGTACCTATCTTTCAAGAGCCCCTGTTCCCATTTACTTTACTCCATATGAAGCACTTCCCTTCATGAGAATACTGGTCATAGACCGTAAAATTATAAGAAGACAGCTTACTCTTATAGTAGAGTACGCTGGCACCAGCTGAGGGGCACGAAAGAAACTGCTGGAGGTCAACAGAAAAAGAGGAAAAAGAAGGGTCAAAGGAAGCTTGTCACCTGACTTTCTCCTTCTCTTCCCTCACCATCTGTTCATTTAGAAGATGTGCATCCTGTGCTGCCTGGTCAGCCATTTGACCTACTGGAGGCAAATTGGCGAAGGCAGTCTTGCACTCGTCCTTTTTAGGGACATGGAACCCCAAATTGAAGTCCTCATTGAATACCTTCCTGTAGACCTTGAGTGATTTTGGCGCAGAGCACTCATGTTTGTACAGGTCATGCATCTTTGCCACACTAAGGTCTGCAGGAAGGTATTTCCTCTTTGTAGAACTCCTACAGTAGTGGGAAGGAACACATTGAAAACTAGAGATATGATCCCTTATGGCCTGCAGATCATTGTCACCCACCTTGTTATGTGGGATATGCCTACCCCTTCTATCTACATTGGAAAACACATTGCCTTCCTTTGTTGACAAGGTGTGGCGAATCAACTTGGAACCAATACCAAGAGTGTTATGAACAAACTTCTGACACACATTGACTTTTTCATTTTGTGCGTTTGAAGGCAGCGTGTACTGGCAAACTGCCCTCTGCTTCCTATCTGCCTTTTCAGTAACTTTCTGACAGATAAAGTCTTGCTGATGCTCATACGAGCCCGTGCTCCAGTAGTCCATCATGATCTGTTGGCGCTGCTCCTGTGATATAATAGAATTGCATTTCTGCCTACAATACTCCCCACAAGGAGGACCCATCCTGCGTTCCGCCCGCTCCATGCCATCCCGAGAGCGTATGCCTTACTGGCATTGCGCAACCTCTTATGCACATTCTGTGCCCACATTGTCTGGCTTAGCAGTCCTCTTTCTACCATCCTTATTCTGAAATCATAAAGAAAACAAAAGAAATATATTTGATGATAAACACCAAATAATAATCCTAACTTTTTGTAAAAATAGGTCTAAAAGTGCAGTGTCTTGTTCAGTTTTACATACCAAATCTAAGTATTCCATGCACCATATTGATGATGTATGGCTATTTTATATTAACCCATTCCCTTTGAGATTCTGAAATCTCCTTAGACTTTGTACACAGTGCACTTGGTTCCCATAGTCACGGGGTTAACAAAACGTGAGTAAAGTGGTCCACATATTGTTCACTCTTCCTAAATATATAATTTAATTTTGGACAGAAATGACATTTTTCTCTATGTTATGGCAAATATTTCAAGACAGAATATTACTAAGTTTCAATTTGTGTAGGAGAAAAAACCACAGTCAACAGAATAAAAAAGTTGGGAAGAGCGAGGTATGAGTCATCCTTATGTGAAAATTGAAGATATCAATGTCAATGATATCTACAAGTATGTCAATAGAGCAGAACCAGCAAAAATGTCATTATCCTTCTAAGTACAAAATAACTCCCATGACTGTTCAGTTAATGTCCAGGAATTTGTATTATTGATTTGCTAAACTGCAGAAGTTGACAAATGCACTTACCTCACACCTCTCTGGGTTTTTAGCAGGTTGTGCCGAAGCTGGCATGGTTGTCTGATAATGGTAAGCTTTAGCTGCTACGATCTATAACAAATTGAAACAGGTATGTATAGAACAATACAATGAGAGTTTCAATGTGGGAAGGAAATTATTTACATTATTTAAATAACATGAAAAGAAATGTATGAAACAAATTGAATATATAAAAACATATTAAATTACATTATTTTGTTGTATCCAAACACTGTCACCAAATTTATGCATATTTCAATAGTTTGACAGATCAGTTATGTAATTAGCTGCTTACTACAAAATAGCATTGCATTTAATTAAAATTACACAACTTATACAAAATTTATAAAATAAGTACATTCATATCAAAAATATCAAATGCATATAAAGTATGAATAAATAAATACAAATTACATACAAAGAATACAAATTACATAGAACATATACAAGACTAAAAGGAAGAAATAGAGAAGAATAAACCGCCCCCCATTCCCGGGTTTCACTCTCCTTCAAACAAGTACGAAGAGACAGAGAGAATAGGGAGAGAAATGGAATGAAGAAGCAAAAAAAAAAAAAAAGGAAAGTAACAGAAAGAAAAGGGGAGAGGGAGAGGAAGAGATGAATTAGATGAAGATAAGAGAGAGTCAGGAGAGAAAGGAAGAGGGAGAAAGTACATAGCATATAAAAAAGGTTTAAAAAGTTATTGGGAGGGCAGCTGCACTGCTGCTGCTCGGAGAAAAGTACATTGTTCAACAATGCTTGGAGGAAAAGTACATTGTTCAACAATGCCCAACAAGTCTTGGGCACGTCTTAGTAGAAAATGCCACCCTATTCGTCTAATGTTCTCCTAGTACTACTACATTTAGTACTAGAATTTTATAGACATAAATGCAGGTAAATGGCCTTGTAGCTGATATTTTCACTGGTTCATGAGTCTCACCTGCTGAAAGATCAAAGTTGGCATTCTTTAGTTTTTTTTAAGTATGGTGCCACTTCAAGCTCTTTTCCATCAAACTTCTGTCTGTTCCTCAAAGATCAAAATTGGCATTCTGTATTTTTTTGAAGTATGGTGCAACTTGGCGCACTCTTGTCCCTCAACTTCTGTTTGTTTCTGCTACCACGTTCATCAGGCTCAACTACAGGCCCTTCATTGACAGAATCTCTTGCTGGTGTAGAATCTGGGGTATTTTGGTAGCAAATACCAACTGTAGCATGCAAGGTGTCCTTTCCATCTAGTGTATCCACGTTAAGATCATAATTATCCCATGCAAGCCCTTTGCCTAGGTTCGGATTGAGTGTCGTACCGTCAGGACTATCATGATCATTCTCTTTGACTGAGTATGCAAATTCAGTCTCAAATACCTCAACTTCATCATAACTCTGTGAGTTTCACAGATGATTCAGGATTCGTATGACCAATTTGGAACCGGTCAGAGTTCCAAGTCCCAATCCAAGTACGGTGTGTTTCCAAGGCTTCACTGCACCCCTTGTTGTATTGTACCATGGACCTGGCTGTCACCTTCCTATCCACTGCATCACTATCAGAAGATTCACAAAGACCACACACAAGTGTTTTGTAGAACAGTAACAGTTCTTCTGGAAGATCTGGTAAACATGCTTTCAGTGGTGATACAGATGTTTTTTGGCATAGCCTTGATCACACCCTGAAGAAGTGCTGCAGTGCGTATCATGTGGAGATTATTCTCATCATCACTAGAGAGGCTTGCTCTAGCATAGCCTTCAGACATTGCAGAACTATAACAGAAATTGCCCTTCCGTATGTCAAAAGTAGATACAGAGATTTTGTCACCAAGTTTGTCCTCTTCAGTATTTTTTTCATCAAAGCTTGAGCTGTGTAACATGCAATATCCACTGTTGTTCCCCCTGCGCTCAGAAATTCAGTCCTCTATACTTCCATAATGAATAATGAAAGCATTGCTTTGCCATTCCCAATTAGCTCTTACTCAATCATGTTCAATATTGATTCAAAAGTAGTTGCATGTAGACATCTACCTGATGTGCCTCCAGTCTTTTGAACAGCATCTGCTTCTTTAAAGAATTCATGATGGCAAGACTTGTGGTATTGGGCCTCTTAGGCAATAAGATCATCTCTATTGGCAACTAGAGCCTTTACTCTGTCAATACTGCTTTAGGGGGCAGTGGCAATTATTGCATCACATCCATCTTTGGTGAGGCAATCTGACAATTGTTCCACATTCTGTTTGATGGTCTTCTGATTAACAGTACAAAAGATAGAAGAGCCCTTCAGTAAACCTTTGGCATCTGATCTTGGCATTGAACTTCTTTCCCGAGTGTCAAGATTTTTTACTGGTTGTTAGCATTGTGGTTCAGTAGATGCCCTTTTCACAATAGTGAAGCTTCTGTAACATTTAGAATGGTCTTTTGCACTACCACTTTCTTGTTTCAGATTTACTTCTGTAGTTGCATCTTTGTAGAAATCTTTTTCGTTTGATCAAATGCATTTTGGGCCCCTTTTAACTGGCCCTCGGGCCACATGCAGCAGAAGGCCCCCGACAGATGTCCACATTTGGATATACTAGGTTCCTCCCTGAATGTTCTAATACTCAGATATTGATACCTTGTTCGTTTGATCAAAGTGCAATGGGCTGCCGAGCTATTACATTTTTATGAAATAACTTGACACTGTTTACCATGGTACATATATGTGAATGAGGCAGTGCTGTCTCATTGTAGAGAAGAATTTTAGAATACCAAGGTTTATGAAGGGAGGGATGAACTACCAGCCTATTTTAAATAGTCATTCATGTGATTAATAGAAAGAAAGTGAATAAGAATCAGAGATGATATGAAATACTTGACCGTATGGCTTTAATCTTGGTCATTTATTTTTGGTCTCGTGTTTGTATACCAAAGATGACATTGCTATATTGTTGTAATATTTTATGCACTTGCCACCAAAGATGGTGCCACTGGCACTATGTTTCCAAACAAGACTTGAAAGTGAGATGCAGAATAAGCCAACCATTTGCTCAGATCATCAACAATTATATCTTCGTTTAATGACAGATAAGTCTGAAAGAATACTTTCTGTTAGAAAATCAGAATATATTGACTGGCAACATCATCTTGAATACATGTAAATTTTTGTTTGTTTGCTTAAGGTATTACTTTTCTTGAGATAAAGGACATGCATTTGAATCAGCTGCAAATCAATTCTTGGTAGTGTTCATCTGTTATCTACCACAGTAAATGCATCAAATTTCAATTAAGTTATTTATATTTGTATACATTTTGAGACCATGTTAGGGACTTGAATGCAAAGTACTTGTGGAATACTTTACATTCTTTATGTGCCTCATTGGTTGAGATTTGAGTAATGTATTAATAATCCCCAGGTCAATGTTTGCACATAGTTGATACTAATTGTGTATTCGATGTCATTCATGGCAATCATGAAGACATATGGTCGTGAGAAAAAACAAATATATTGAAATAACAAATCAATTTTCTTTTATAACTAGTTTTCAAAAGTCCACATCTTAATACCATTAGATATATGCATGTATCACGTACAACTCACATTTTTGAAAGTGTATTCATCCACATTTTCTTTGACCCAACAAATCTGTACAGATGTCAGTTAGAATGTGAGTAAATAGATTTTGATGGACAAATTATCGGTTCCAAAACTACTCCAAACTGTATGATTTAGTAATACAGTCAAACCTGCTTTAGTGACCACCTGTCTACAAAGACCACATTTTTTGTTTCCCTTGAAAATGGTTTCTTATTGAAACATGTACTAAAGGAACCTGTCTACAAAGACCACCTGTCTACAAAGACCACTTTTTGTGTTTCCCTTGGCCGGTCGCTATAGACAGGTTTGACTGTATGTTATTTTTTTTTTAATGCATGGATGTATAACATCGATGATCAGATAAACATGTTGTGCAATGCCATTTCATAATAAAAATTATTGAAATAATGACCCAACAAATCTGTACAGATGTCAGTTAGAATGTGAGTAAATAGATTTTGATGGACACAATCTAGTATCGGTTCCAAAACTACTCCAAACTGTATGATTTAGTAATACATGTATGTTTTTTTTTTTTTAATACATGGATGTATAACATCCATGATCAGATAAACATGTTGTGCAATGCCATTTCATGATAAAAATTATTGAAATAATGACCCAACAAATCTGTACAGATGTCAGTTAGAATGTGAGTCAATAGATTTTGATGGACACAATCTAGTATCGGTTCCAAAACTACTCCAAACTGTATGATTTAGTAATACATGTATGTTTTGTTTTTTTTAATACATGGATGTATAACATCCATGATCAGATAAACATGTTGTGCAATGCCATTTCATGATAAAAATTATTGAAATAATGACCCAACAAATCTGTACAGATGTCAGTTAGAATGTGAGTCAATAGATTTTGATGGACACAATCTAGTATCGGTTCCAAAACTACTCCAAACTGTATGATTTAGTAATATGTTAATTTTTTTTAAATACATGGATGTATAACATCCATGATCAGATAAACATGTTGTGCAATGCCATTTCATAATAAAAATTATTGAAATAATGATTGATGCTTGAAAACCACTTTCTCTGTTCTTCATTTGTCTAAATTTCTATTATTACTATCTTTATCATTTTTTAAAAACATTACACATTTAGTGTACTTGTTATCATTTACCTTGTATGTATGCAATAAGTAATTAAGTGGGTAATGTCGATCAAGATTGAAGATTTCTCAAAGTATATCGTACATGAAGCATTTCTAGGAAGAAGAAAAAAAAAATTAATCCAAACAAGTGTATGTAAAAGAATATCAGAGAGAGAGAGAGAACGAAACAGATACAGAGAGAGAAAAGAGAGATGCGTATTCGATCTACTTCGTATTTAGTCATCAACGAAAGATGTGGGCTTGCATGGATCTGACTGAGAATAAATAGTCTGTAGTTGGCATTTTGTGGGGATGGTAAATTTGGAGCCGATATGACTGAACAGGCATATGAATAGTAAGAAAATTGAGAAAGCTATATATGGAAGATCGCAAAACACACGTGCAGTTTGATCAGTCGATGAAATATGTAGGATGAACGATTTTTCCTCGTAAGAATAAACAGAAATGTTTTTTGCATGTGGGAGGGGTAGGGGGACAAATTTAGTCGAGATGAGGGTCGTGCCCCTTAATTAGCCCCTCCCTCCCCTCTCCTCCCCTTGATTTCGCCGCCCGCATTCTATTTTGATGACGTACTGCAAAACAAGTTCTATATGTTATTATTACGACATAGATAGATGCCAGTAATATGTCAGGAGAAAAATAGTTTCTATGGAGGAAACACTGTATGCATAATAAATTGTCAAATGTGGCACTGAATATACTGAATTGGATCAATATATAATTGAATTGACTTCCTCCATATTGATAATGAAGCAAGCTATACAAAAAGTCTCACTGCCAAAGTGATTCAAAGGTCAATTGAATTTGCCAGAACTGTGCGATTGATCCTTCTTATTGATAATGTGATAAAGAAAATTGTGCAATTTTGCAAGAATAACAAGTGAGTGAAAAAAGGGTTTTGTTCATAAAGCCATGGATCCAATATCGTATAAGATAATTTAAGAATTTTTATGAGTAGCAGACATCTTTTGATTAATTTACAAATATTTGACCGTTATTTTTAGAGTAAATCTCATGATAAATATATATTCTCTTCATAAATATCTTGAACACGAGGATATTTTCTCTGTTTTATCAGTATGCAGGAGGTTTTCAAGTTCAGCGATACGTGCAGAAAGCATCCCAGAAGAAATTTAAGACGGATTAGTTTCGTCGCGTTTTTTTGTTATATTGAGCAATTTAATACCTTATTGTTCATGTTTAAGAATAACTGTTGATCACGGCCTCATTCATGTAGATGAGTCTGCAGAAGAGCGATACTACCTTGAATACTGTCGATCAAAAAGTTAAAGAAAGAGGGTCCGTGCATGAGAGGAAGAGAGAGATGAGGGGAAGAGGAGAGGGAGAAAGAGAAACACTAAGTGCAAATTCTGTCAATTTTAGCCATGTATACAACGCATAGCTCGCAGTCATAACAACTCATAAAAACCATGGGATCATGGGCCTAATAATGTCCATGATGTATTAAGTGGGATTCTCGTGCAAGAGACTATTAGCCGAAAGCCGAATATATACAAAGGGTAAAGGGGGGAAGAAAGAAAGACAAGGGATTCCACATGATGATTTTCGTTGGGTTATTGAAACAAAGTGTGAGAGAAAGAGAGAGAGAAGAAAAAATGGAGAGAAGATAGATTACATCACTACAAAGTGGGAAATTGCTTGTTCTCAAATTAAAAACTTTGCAATTCAAACTAATACCATAAAACACAGTCTCATCTACTAATGGTCTTTTCATAACAGTCGAACAGGCATGTAATGCGGGATGTAATGTTATTACTGTATGCATGTCAATAATCCTTGAGATATGTCTGTGATGTTATTGGTAAATCAACATCACTTCGCTTTGAGTTTCTTTCTTTTGTCAGCCTCAACTCCTCAAGTTCCACAGAATGAGAGATACAGAAAGAGAGGAAACAAATACAATTTTCGTTCGTGGACATGAATAAACCCCTGAAGAAGAGGTACACACGCCAACACTTTGTAATCAGTGGCGCGTGGTACTACTTTTTTTTTGGGGGTGAGCTGGAATGTTTGATTTTATTTTCTGCAACGCCATTGAACACATAATTATAATAATTATCATATCATTATCATAATTATAAACTAATTACACATGAGTACCTATTTGTCTGAATTCCTAGGGGGGATGTAAATTGATCAAGCTTTATGATTGGGTAAGGTAAAAGGGGAAGGGGCGTTAAACACCCGTCAATACATCCTATGAGAGGAAAAAATATATATTGGATAATAAGGTTTCCTCACTTTAAAAAAAAAATCTAAGGAATATATCAATGTTTTGTTTTGTTTTTAACCTCGTTATAATTGTCCATGCCTCCCCTCCATAAAACGGGGTATTTGCAGCTGTGTTCGAACACGAGTGCGAGACATTGTTAAGTAAATAGAAAACCTGCAATTTCACATGTAAACTTCGACGGACTTATTGAATTCAGAAAGGTGAATCACTATATGAAGTGAGGTACATTATGCTTGTATGCGCGCAGAAAAAACCGTTTACGTCGTCAATGAGACAAATACAGACATAGAATACAAGCATAAAAGTAATTTTTGAATCAGTATATTTTTGTGAATGTTGTAACGTTTTTCATCCATTATATGCCTAAGTTAATACGATTCAAGTTAGGCTACTTACAGGTAGCTTTTAGTCTAAACAAAATTCGGGCAGTTATTTAGGCCTTTTTTTGCCCTACCTATCTCCACTATCACAGGAGCTACAGATTTCTTACAAATTGCTCTGAATAGTCTGAGAGAAGCTTTTTCGTTTGACACGTAGAAACACGGGCGTCATTGCACGCATATCATTGTGGCACGATTACATTTCTAGTTTGGATTATTCCCGTTTGATTCTATAAATTGATATAGTGAGTACTACCACTAACAGTTGGCAGAAACAAAACTATCGATCAAGATGGAAAAAGAACGGTTTTATGTTACCAATTACAACAAGAAAGATTGTATTACCAATAGTAATAAAAGCATTTTACGATCACGTGTTAACCTGTAAGGGGGAGGAGGCGGGGGCTATGGAACTGCCCATCATCTTGAAACAAAATGTTTCATCGCACCCAGAAGGGCGCATACCTATATAATGTCCATCCCCATGAAAAACAAAAGGATTTTGCTCACTGTGTTAGATCGTTCGTACTCTGAATTATATCGGTATTCATCACTTCTATCTTTTGTATTTAACACGAAAGCAGAGACTTTCAAAAATGTCAGTACCTTACTGTATATCCCATTGAAATCATGTTCGAATTTCGTAATACGTCATTGTCATACATGTATTAGCATATTGTAATACGTGATGGACAAGGTTATAGAAATAGACTAGTTTACTAAAAATTTATGGATGTTTCTTTCCTGGGGACCTAGTGACGAGTTATTCCATTAACCCGGTGTTAACGAATGAAATACAGTACTTGGAATCCAATCTCCATACATTTATTGTTGCTATGTCGGACAAGCATAGAGCAAGCTTTCAGGTTGTCAAGAAGGACCTTTGTTTAAAAAGTATGCATAAAATTTGAGTATGTTGGTAAACCGGTCTATTCACCGAGAGCTCTCTATCGTCGCTTGCAGCACTCGTTTCAGAGGAAACGATCTTTAGGAAGTTTGATGAAGTGTTTAATACATGGTCTTGCAAGCGTCATTTTTCACTTCTCTTCTCTTCTCTTCCATTCTCTTCCATTCTCTTCCCTTCTCTTCTCTTCTCTCTTCTCTCTCTCTCTCTCTCTCTCTCTCTCTCCCTCCCTCTCTCTCTTTCACTTTCTCTCACTCTCTCTATATATCTCCCTTTCTCTTCTCCCTCTCTTTCCCTCTATCAATCTATCTTCTCTCCTTTTTTCCTCTCTCTCTCTCTCTCTCTTTCTCTCACACTTTGTTTCAATATAATAATCTTACAATTGTATACAACTATAAGTATTGTGTCGGGTACTAATAAGTGTCTCCCAAGGCTGTGTGGTAACAAGATTGAGAAAGCCTGTTAATGTCCTTAATTCTCTGCAGGTCTAGTGTATCTCGAATGGCATATTAGAGTCTTGTTTCTATTCAATCTGTCATCTACATGTCTAATTATCGAGATAATATCAGCGGTCTAGCATGCTTTGGATTGATGCAGCGCATTTTCCCCTGATATACTCTCGTTGCCATGACAACTTCCCCCAGGAGGACACCATCATTATCTCTGCAGGATATATTTTAACTGACTATGACCACTTTCCTATGCCCACAAGGTCTTCAAAAATCGCTGGGATGGTTGTTATTCTTTCCTCTTGTCTTTACCTGTGAATCTTAAAATGTATTGATAATATGAACGTTTTAGTTTGCTTTGAGTGACAACACTTGATTTCTGTTAAAGAGAACACTAGGTGTGGAGACCTCGATCATTTGGTGAGCTCTCCGATCGACCGGTGAAGTAATATTAATGTGTCAATTCCTAGTTTTTTTTCCTATAAATTCACTCAAACAAATTCCCAAATACTAAACTAGCCATAAGGCGTTAAAAAAAATGTTGTATTACCCTTTGCGACCGACCCCAAAATCTTGAAATCTACGGTCGGCTTTTTTAACCGTTTTTTTTAGAAAAAAAATGTTTAAATTGAAATTAAAAATATGTATTAAAGAATTCAAACTGAGAAATATCAGCCCAAAGAGGGGGAAAAATTAAAAATTAATGCATTCAAAACTGAGAAATATCAGCACAAAGAGGGGGAAAAAATTAAAAAATTAATGCATTCAAAACTGAGAAATATCAGCCCAAAGACAGAGAAAAAAAGGGGAAAAAAAGTTATAAAAAAAAAAGATTTCCGACCGACCGTCCCATGTTTTGGCACCTAAAGGGCAATACAAGAACACCGTAACATTTCCTCCGGGTACATGCTCGTTTCAACATTTCCACTTGATTTTATGACATTTAATTCAATCAAATACATTTAATGATTATAACGTGAATAAGCGGGGATTATTCAATTGGAAAACGGACCAAAAAGTTAAATCTGAAAAATAAAGCAACTTGTTGCAAAAAATTGAATTCTTTTATTCTTTCTTTCCTTTTTTCCCCCTATTTTTTCTTCATTTCTTTATTCTTCTATGAATTACCCAAACGCTGATATAACTCCTCATAATGAAAGTTCATTGAATGATATAGTCTTTTGATTCTATATATAACTATTCTTTTATTTTTCTAATATTTCAAATCAATTACAGAGGATTTTTATGATATATTGTAATATATTGATCATCTTTTTTCATTCATTCTTTGTTTTTACAATGTACATGAAAATCAAATGCATGAATACAAAACCCCAGGTCCTCTGTGTGGTTATGAACATTGCTGCTTAACCACACAATAGGCATGCAGGGTGTAACGACAGAAATAACATTTTACGACCGTAACAAGCTCTTATTAAGAGCTCAACAAAGACAAAAGAAACATGCATATTATAACAATTAAATATACTGCATTTCTCCTACTTATAACCGATAATATCATACCATTATACAATATAACTACCAATATTTTTGTATCAAATCATTACAGAATCAATATCATCATTCCAAATAAGTTTCCTATTACATACATAGTATAATAGCATAATAGTAATATTGGAGGGAAAACAAAATATATACACATATAATATATTGAAGATAGTGTGAAATTTGAAGCAAGATATATGTATATATTTGATTGGCATCCAGAAACCAAACTTTTCTCTTTGTTATATATGAAGAGGTAAAGAGAGGACTAAACTATCCGATATTATAGGAAATATCCGAATGGGAAAAACTGTTAAATCCCTGTCTTTAAAGACAACTCATAAGTAATATGCTCTCCTGAATATTCAGTATAACTGCATTAGTGAATTGTATTTTCTTTATTCGTTGCAGGCGTCTGAGCAAAGTAAGGTATTCTTCATTATCAGATCATTACATCTTGATGGATGCTCAACGGTCATTCAAATTATACGAATTAGAATATATCATTTGTGTAATTTGTACAGTGATCCTTTCTCTTCTCCCCTCTCTCTCTCTCTCTCTCTCTCTCTATCTCTCTTATATTTAAGTTAATTCCGAGGGAAGCACACTCCCGCAATTCGCCGCCTTTGGTTCTGTTCTCATTGCAGCTCCCATCCTCCTCCTCTTATTTCAAATTTGTAGATAACTAGATACACCAGTGCACATTGCCCAAAGTATATAGCCCACATGTAGAATATCATCCGTGAGAGTGGAGTGACATGATCCGATCTTTAGGTGTGATCAAACCTCAATGAAACTTGCCTAAATTTGGTTTAATTCCCACATCTGTAAAATAAAAACGGATTGGAGTTTACGGTGCAAGACTAGGAGTTAATGGATTGAGTTCATTATCCGTTGATGTGCACTGTTGCAAAATGCCCACCCTCTCTCCCACTCTCTCGGGTTTTTTTTCTCTCTCTCTCTCTCTCTCTCTCTCTCTCTCCCTCCCTCCCTCCCCATCTCTTTCTGTCATTCGATTTTTTGTTTTACACGAAGCTTACTTCTCGCACGTATGTCCCACTAACGGCGAGGGCTGGGCGACGCAGGGAAATACGGGTTATAGTTTATTATTCAGACGACGGTATGTGCTCGGGGGGAAAAGAACACACCTTTTGTTTGCTGCCTCGTCGCCAAAGTTGTGAAACGGGCCTTTCCTGTTTATCTTTGTTAGATATTGAACTACAATAGCGGTGAGTATTCCCCATCATGTTTTATTTTCATTATTACCTCGTTTCTCTATTTCTTTGTCCGCTGCGATTGTTTATTCTTCCCTCAATAATAACATTAATGTAATAGTAATAATAACGATGTTTTTCTATAGCGCCTGTTCTCCGCCAGCTCAGTCACTCATGTCGCTTGTTTCAAATTGTATGTATTACTTAAACTTCTCAATTACAATCACCATGAAAGTTACTGGTGCAAGTACGTCAAAATCATTTTCCTTTGCGATAGTTGTCTCCGGAGCCTATGGGTCTACATAATTAGAATGTGTGACGCAGTAATCGCGGCTGCCAATGTTTCAATTCGTAATTGTCAATTTCGTAAGTAAACTAATATTAGCTTCCTAGATTATAACATTACAGTGTGTATAATGATATAGTTGATCAAAATAAGGCAACTGTTCGTATTCGAATGCCGTTGTGTGGAGATGTTTGTATTAACTAAGTCGCTCCTATTCAAAGGTATTATCGACATGCAGCGCGAAGATCAATACTTTTTCTATGGTGCCGGAATATTCGTCAAATTCATTATCCACAAATCCACAATCTTGAAACATTTTTTTTATTTTTTTATTTCTATGCACAGTCGCCACAAATATCTCCAAAAAGATTATCCACTATAAAACTTTCATTCCCTCGTTGTACGCCTATTAGGATTATCACGTTTTAAAATATGGATGCTATACTATACCTGTGTCTGTTCACTCTATGCAAATTTCTTGAAACGTTCAGAATTTAATTCATAATGTTCATAATGATTTTGTGTAATCAGTGGTAATAACGTCGCGACGTCTACATTGATTTAAGTTTTAATCATCGTAAATTTGCCAATTTAAAAGCTATTATAGAGTAAGTATGATAATCGTCTATTCCGTTTCTGAATTATTTATGTAGTTACTATTATAATCATTAAACATGAAAACGGGAGGTTGGCAGATTCTCTTGCCAAAATCAAATGATTAAAAAGATATATATTTCATGAAAATATACGTGTTATACACTAATTCCGGCTAGACTGTCAAAATATAAGTCTAGCTGTTGAAATTGAAATTGAAATTGAAATTAAAAGAACCGCCGTTCCGAATGCATTTGCTACTTGTATAAACTATAATATGCAAACTCATTATTATAATGCAAGCGCTTATAAGTGTGCATTATTGACCCGCAAAAATAGCCACAGAGAGAGAGAGAGAAAGAGAAGGAACAGACAGCCAGAGACAGAGACACATACGAACAGAGTGAGGGAGAGAGAGGCAGAGAGAGGGGGTGGAGATAAACAGTCACAGATAGAGAGAAATTATACTAGTATAATTGAATTTACGGCATGCTGAAATTTCAAACTGAAATTTCCTTTGTAGTGGAAACCACAGGAAGACGCGTTTCCGATGCAAATTAGAGACAACTTTAGTTAGAATTGTACTCTATATAGTTAATTTAATCTGCAACATCCGTAATATGGTACATATAATCTTGACAGCAAAAATTTATAAAACAAAATGTTATGTACTAAAATAAGATAGAACATACGAGTGAGTTTTAATGTTCCTTATTTCATTTTACTTTAGGTAGTGGTTAGGGGCCTACACATTTTGCTATTATTTTCATTTTTTTAATCCAAATCCATTTCGGACATCATTTGCCTGCCAGAAAAAGAAGCTCTAAAAATATGATATAATATTAGAATAATTACGCTCACTTCCGTAGAATTTGACATCATTTGCAACGCCAGAAGGAGTTTCAATTACGTTTTCTAAAAGTCACAGAGCTTAATGACCCTATATTATTATCAATTTCTTTAAAGCCAAATCGTTAATGCGGGTCTTTCTCTGGGTAGCCAAAGAAAGTCATTAGAGCCTTCAAATCATCACTTTCAATTGCAATTTTTTTCTTCAATTTTCCCGTAAAGATAAGATGTGACGTAATCCGAAATTACCGAATTTTTTAAATGCCAAATCGTTAAAGCGGGTCTTTCTCTGGGTAGCCAAAGAAAGTCATTAGAGCCTTCAAATCATCACTTTCAATTGCAATTTTTTTCTTCAATTTTCCCAGTAAAGATAAGATGTGACGTAATCCGAAATTACCGAAATACTGAATATCATGGGTATCGTACTGATCGAAGCGAGAGGAATCAACTAGTTTTGATGGCAAGTCATTACTTCATCTCATATATTGCGTCTGTGAATGTCAGTCACTTTTGTTTGCAAAAAAAAATCTTATTTGTACATTTCAAATTCAAGTTTCAAGTTTATTTGTTCCACATTTTACAAAAAAATATAGACAGACATATAAAATAGAAAATAATATACATTTACATGTAGTATGAGCACGTCTCCATGATACTCAATTCATAATGATAGATTAAGTAGCATGTGAGGAACCTATATTGAAAAGCAGTGCTTGTATATTATAGGTTCCTGGTAAAATAGACATTGTAGATGAAAAACGGTAGCAGTAGAGAAAATCTGCGACAGTACAAACTGGTCTTGTAGGTTTGTTTGCCTTACACACTTCCGACATGAAAATCTGTATTCTGGGCATTCTAGATCATGTTTCATAGGCACAATCAGACGCGTACGCAGGGGGGGGGTTAACTCCTCAAATGTTTGTAATTGTAAAAATAAAAAATAAAATTAAAAAATTGTGTTCTAAAGGCGGCACACAAAAAAGTGTTCCTTCCCCCAAAGCCACTGAAGGAAATATCTGACGACGTAATTTTCCAATTTCCGGGGCAAAAGAAGTGCTCTTACCCCCCTGCTTATTCAGCGGCCGGCTGAGTCGTTGCGAAATTTTTCCTCAAAAACTGGAAAACTGGACCCCCAAAAAAGGTGCTCTAACCCCCGCTTATTCAGCGCGGTTGGCTGAGTCGTTGCGAAATTTTCGGCGCGATTTTCAAATTTTAACCCCCTTGTAAAAATCCTGCGTACGCTACTGGGCACAATAATGGTGTTAGTCGGGCAGTATTCTTTATGTTTTCATGTCGGCCCTTTTTGTCGCAAGATAAAAATATTACCTTTACTACATGTACCATTTGCAAAATCAAGGCACGTTCTTACACCTCAACATTAGTTTATAATGATCCGACGCCGTAAGGCCTGATATACTGCTTGAAGTTAGGTGATTTATTTTTAATGAGATTAGGAATACATGGTTATAAATGCTTTTTCAAAAGTAATTATCGCTCATTAAATCTCCCCACTGCGCAATCGCGCGTTGATGATTTACTTTTTGAATGATCAATCAAGCCATTTTGTCATTCAGTATGCTACGTCTCGATACAAATATTCTCAATTCTCTTTTGTTAAAATTGTGTTAAATCTATTTCAACGGGATCTAAAACCTAAGACTAAAACCTAAGAAATCAATCTAAGGGAAGTTTCAATACCTACATGTATATGTGGCCATTAGAAATTATGTTCGGATTACATAACATGTCATTGTCATTTAAATAGGTGACGCACAAAGCTTTTGAAATTGCCTTAGGTTGATTTTTCGAAAGTCTTTACGATCGTATTTTTGTTAAGTTCTTTGAATTGATGATCTCGTAGAAACATGAAAGCAACAATATCGGTGCGTGCACTTTGCCTTCCTTTTACAGAATTGATCAACATTTTGTTTCCATATTGAGCCTTTGATGAATAACGATCGACAATTCGCGTTTCACGCTGTGCTTTGAATTCAACCAGATTTTACCTCAATTACTGCATGTGGTCAGAGCCGCTAGACTGGTTTAATCTGTGGTGTACCTTTTCGTTCCTGGCATTAACTAAATCTTGATGCTAAATTTGTATTTCCAGCTGTGAGGCACTTTTCTTCACAGTATAAATGCAGGTAGACGAGGAGGTCTGTCTCTCAATCTCTGTCTCTCTGTCTCTCTGTCTCTCTGTCTCTGTCTCTGTCTCTCTGTCTCTCTCTCTCTCTCTCTCTCTCTCTATATATATATAATATTGCATACACCCCTCCCTCTCTCTCTCTCTCTCTCTCTCTCTATTATATTCATATATATATATATATATATATATATATCTCTTTTCTCTCTCTCTCTCTCTCTCTCTCTCTCTCTCTCTCTCTCCCTCTGTAAGGTAGAATAAAGAATCTTTGTATGTGTAACTTAAAGGGAAATCCAATCTTGATAATAAACTACTCTAGATGAAAGCAGAAAAATCAGATAAGTAAACTAGCTGAATGACTATGATATGGACTCTTCGAATTAGCTGAATTGGTGATGTCTCTGCGATGAAGTGGCGGACAACTTTGCCATTTGTTCCAACACACAAAATTACTTAAATTTTTTTTTTTTCCAAAAATGTATGACCCATGAGGGTCTTTTCTTTTTAGAGAACCTATATTAATATGCTATCCATAATATATTGAGTAGTGCCCCAAGGGAGAAGGCGATTAGGAGAAAAACATAATTTAATGATGTTTTTGTACACGACAAACAGGAGAGTGTTACCTGCTACTACGTCACAATCCACTGACCAATCTGCCAATTTGAGATTCGCATAGACATGGTGATCCCATATTTCAAACATTCTCTTATTATTCGTCCGATTTATTTAAAACTTTCGCCATTCTGTTTATCTTATTTTTCTGGGTTGGATTGCCCTTTTTAAGCTGTATCTTTACAGACATTTCCCCCGTTTATGTTATGGTTCAGTGAATCGATCAGTGGTCTATAAGTCGAGAGGTTCCGGGTTCGAGACCGAGGCGATTCGTTGTACCCTTCGTTCAGGCATTTAAAACCGTGCCCACTGCTTGCTAATCTACAAACACAAAGGTCTACTCGCTTTCTCAGTCGTCAGGTATAATAATAACCAAAAATAATCTAGAAATAGAAATTTGCAGACGAAAGCAACAGCTGTCATGCATATAGATCAATAATTTAGTGTGATCTGCATATTCAGCTTACTTTTTTCTTATTCTACTGCAGATGCTTTATTTATAACTTAGTTGAGAGCATTATATGTAATGTAATTCTCTCGAAAAAACAGATCGAAATTACTACCTAGTGATTATCTAAACCATTCACCGTTTTTCTCTTGCTTTGCTTTCGCGATACACTCTCTCCAAAACGCAACGACATTATATCATCTTAGAATGAACTACCAGAGAGGAAATGTGATACTTAATTGGAAAATTGGATGTAATTTAATCAGCGTTGAGAAAGGAAAAAAAGCATTTTCCCCGTAGGCTTTTCCCATTATCAATCTTATTTTTCCAAAAAACATCGATTTAATACCTTTCCTATTTACTATCTCATAGAAGTACGGAAGTCCATTAGTGGATGCAATGCTCATCGGTGATTTATTTCGGGTTATTGAGCACTGATTAGCCTGATATGGATATAGAGTGATTAACGATGCTTTCAAATCATGGAAGATGAAAAGCATCTTAGTTCGTATGGAATTTTGGGGATACTGGGTTCACCTATTTCATAAAATTCAATCGACTTTTCCCCATTTTTCATTAGACTAATTCTTATGAGCCCTCGCAGTCATTCATGTTTGAAGACAACATAATCCTGAGGTTGGGCCTATCTAGATATTTTTCTTTCCCTCTGTTCCCACGTGCACCGCTCTCGGGTTTGATCTTAATGGCTTCAATACCCCCTCCTCTATATCACTTCCATTCCATCTCATCCTATTTTTCTCTTTTTCCTCTTTCATTCCTAACGTCTTTATTCGGCACGTCATTACGTTAGTTCTATAACTTACGGTACCTTTCTTTTCAATCTTTTGAGTTGCTATTTTAGCCCCTCTCCCACTTTTTTCATTTTGTACCCTATGACAAACATTGACCCTTTTGATACAAATTGTTTAATTTAATTTTCGCTTCAATTTCCATCTCTAGTTCTTTCCGGACCAAAGCCATCACAAGGATCTAAAGCATACCTGATTATCATATAAAATTATTGCAAGTCATAACCATTTCAAATCGAGGAATAACGCACACCTCACTTTAGAAATCTAGCCATCTGATTGGTCGAAATTGGAGTCGTGATTTTAGCCATGCCCCGCCTACCAGTCAATAGTCTCTTAAAAAGTGCCCTCGTACCCACCTACCTGTCAATAGTCTTTTGAAAAGTGCCCTCATACTGCGATCCCCATTGGTTTACGTGTTAAAGTTAAAATTGTCTTTGTGAGAGCGCGAACGACATACAGTGCTTTTTGTCTGCTATTCCCAAATGATTGAAACTTTCAGTCATTCTTCCACCAAAGATTAACAGACAGTGTCTCAGATTTTCTGTGATGTTTTAACCAATCTTTACTCAATAAAAGGATAAGGTAAGAATTCTTGGTAGATTTTTATTTCAATTCGGCGTATAAAAGACATATCGACTGCTTTAATATTCGAGGTCTGGCTGTTGGCTCTCGAGAACGTGCACACCCAGAAGCGCCTCGCGGTCATGGCAGGATGTGCACGTTCTCTTGAGCCTATAAAACAGCCAGGCCTCTCAAAGCAGTCGATATCTCTATACTATTCTAGTATATTTTCGTGTATCGTCATCAAAGTCGCCACAAAAGTACTCGTGCCCCTACAAGCCTTTAGATTAAACTTGCTATCTACAATGCTTTGTTCTGACATTGACATAGATCCTTTCAAACATTCTTTGTAATTAACCTCTAAAAAGTAATGTTTGCTATGCATGGTCACATTTCTCCCAATGGTGTCGTACCTTATTCAACCTAATGCCACTTTGAAACCCTGCCTTTGTGAATTCATTAAGAACATTTTGCCACTCGTATGCCACAATATGGTGGCGCAGTATCTTAGTACTGTACGCGTTGATAGTTGGGTTTAATTCCTGTTCTCTATTCATGCCACTCCCGAACGTTTGATTCGTGCCAGCCTTTTCTTCCGCGCTCCCGTTTCCATCTTGGTTTATCATCTCCCTTGGGATGGCGCCGCGGACCTTCATGGTCCTCTTTTCCCTTTTAACTAATCAAACAATAAATGAGGCAGACAAATCCGTGCGGGCAGGCCATTAAGCTGGCCACCATGTTAATGATCTTGTGGACGGTCCCAGGGAGATCAACATCGCGCATACGTTTGCTTACAGCGATCCTTGACACGCTGTTTGTATAATCATGCGAAAGGACAGCTAGTCCTTGTAATGCTTCCGTATATAACAAAATGTAAACGACTTGCTTTTAGCACTCTGCTTGGCATCTTAAATTTGATAATGTCAGTTTTTGTGCTGCCATTACTCGACGAGCGTCCTCAAAAAGTAGATTACACAATGACATGTGTAATCGCTTTTTTCTTCACTGAATGCGTTCGAACAGTCGAATGCTTAGTATATTGCTCATCAATAATGCACTCATCTATATTATCCTCCTTTTAAATTGTATCTTTATTACAACGATACTCCTGTTTCAATATCAAACGTAACTGTCAGGATGTCAAGACAGGAAAAAATTAAAATCTGTCAAATTGGAAATAAAGACTTTTCCGATTAAAAACTGTTTAAAAAAAAAAGGTTTAAAAACAGGGTTAGGTCTACACTTTCCACAACGAAAGATCGATATTCAAGATACCACGAGATTTCGGATCTTAAAAATGATACTTTCCCTTCTGCATTCGAATGTGTGCGTATTGATTTTCCCTCTGAAAATTATTGATATTAAACCTTTTGTGGTTATTGTTGAGAATATAACTAGCATGGGAACGATAATTTGTCATAGTGTAATAACGTTATTAAACACATTGCTGCTCAGTTACGAATTTCCAATTCCCTACCACCGTTCACCAAGTTTTTTTAAAAGGATATCCCTAGGCTGTTTTCTAAGGATAAGTATATAGATTCTCCAGGAGCACCGATACATAGTCCTTTAGAATTTTTTTTTTTTAATTAGACTACTTCTTTTACAAAATGAAATACAATGAAATCATGGTAAATATTCACGTTACAATGTAGGGCCTTTAGTAAAATTACGGATTACTCATATATCAAGGGGATTTGATAATGTTTATTTCTCATGCAAAACATAATACAATGTATACGTATATTACAAAAAAAATATACAATGAAACGACAAATATAATAGAAATAGCATGAGAAAGGAGGAACTAACTAGAAGCAGAGCTTGTTGAAGTGTTAGTTCCTCAGATGCTATTTTACAATATATCTTGAACAAAGTATACTTAGAAAATCAATAACTAAAAAATATGTAGCAAAGAAATTATGAATTTAGGGAAAATAAAGAATAAAAGATAGGAACAAAAAATATAGAGGAAAGTAATAGAAGTCAAAAGAAAGAAAGATTAAAAAGAGGAAAATAAATGATTGCAAAAGCTCTAGAAAAAGGAGGTTAGATCAGTAGAATGGGGGAGAAAGGGATTGAGTCGAGAGTCAAACAAACCGAGGTTCATGTATAATAGCGACGTATCAGCAATATCAGCAATGCAGCTGACCGACGACGGCACATCCAATCATGCATATGTGTTTAAAAATTTAATTTTCAGTTTTTTTTTAAATGTATATAAACTGGTACTTTGTTTAAGAGATGGATCTATGTTATTCCAAAATACTGGACCGGTGTAAGTAATTGTTTTTTGTGCGAAAGCTGTTCTCATTCGAGGAGTGTGGAAGTTGTGAGACTGTCTAGTGGGGTATGAATGTATCTCGTTATTTTTTTGATAAATGGAGGAAATCGGGAGAGGTAACTCGTTTTTAATAAGTTGGAACATAAAGATACCGAGGTACCAATAATACGAATCATCAATTTTAAGAATGTTGTCTTGTAAAAATAAGTGGTTAGTGTGGGAACGAAAGTAGACATTATGGATTATTCTTAATGAACGCTTCTGCAAAATTAATATTCGATCAATTAAAGTCTTACAAGGATTACCCCATGCTAAAATCCCATAATTTAGGTAAGGCAAAATAAGGGTTGTATACAGTGATGATAAAACCGGTAAAGGAAATGTATTTTTAACATGATTTATGATACCAATGTTTCTTGATAATAATTTACATAAATAATTAATATGCACTTTCCATGTCAATTTGCGATCAACATAAATTCCAAGGAATTTTGTACTTTGAACACATTCTAGTTCGATACCATTTATTAGAATAGAACCAGGAAGATGATCAATAGTGTTGCTAAATATCATATAATTTGTCTTTTTATATTCAATGATAGTTTGTTGGCTTGTATCCAACTTTGAACCAAAACTAATTCCGAGTTAATTGTATTTAAGAGAGTTTGTGGGTCACGACATGAAAAAAAAATATTAGAGTCATCAGCAAATAATATGAAAGATAAAATATTAGATGATCGTTTGAAATCATTTATATATAGTATAAAAAGAAGAGGACCCAGAAGAGAGCCTTGGGGCACCCCACAGGTAATATTTTTGATTGATGACTGGAAGTTATTTACAGAGGTGTATTGAGTTCTGTCTGAAAGGTAGCTTCTAAACCACTCAAGGGCATTCCCTCTGACACCGTAGTGAGACAGTTTATGAAGAAGTATTGTATGGTCAATAGTATCGAACGCCTTTGAGAAGTCTAGAAACAAACCGATTGTGTGACAGGAGTTATCAATTGCACAAACAATTTTATTAATGAGTGTTAACATAGCATGACTTGTGGAGTGTTTTTTTCTAAATCCAAATTGATCATCACTAAGTAAATTGTGTCGTGTAAGGAAATTTATAGTTCGTGAATACACGAGTTTTTCTAATATTTTGGAAAAGAGGTAAGTAAAGAAATTGGCCTATAATTTCCCTGTTCACGTGAGTCACCTTTTTAAATACAGGTATTACTTTGGCTCTTTTCATTAAAAGGGTACATCACCACATATGAAAGAGAGGTTAAATATATGGGTTAGTGGGATGACTATTTCGGAAATAACATGTTTAAGTAGTATATTTGATATGCCATCATATCCAGTGCTCTTTTACTCTTTAAATTATTAACAATATCAATAACCTCTACCTCTTGTACCGGGACAAAAAATAGAGATTCAGGATTTCGACGATCTAGAAATGAATGAAATGATTTATTTGAAGTGGGGATGGCATGTGCAAGATTAGGGCCTATATTTACAAAGTAATCATTGAAACTCTCAGCAATAGAAGCAGGCTCTTTAAAGCATGTGTTTCCGACCAAAATCTCTTGAATATCCTGCTTTTTACTGTTTCTATTAAGTGCCTTATTAATTAGCTTCCAAGTGTTTTTAATGTCATTTCTATTAAATTCAAATTGTTTAAAGAAGTAATCTTTTTTTGCATAACGTAAAATGCTAACTAGTGTATTTTTATAAGTCTTATATTTGTTTTCGTTTGACTCTGTCGGCTTGGACTTGAATTTGTAAAATAAACGATTTTTCCTATTAATTGAACGTAAAAGGGATGTTGTTATCCATGGCGATCGTGGTGTCTTTCTATAATTCGAGTTCCTATTTGTATTTTGAACAGGTAAGTCTCTTTCATAATATCGAGAGAAGATTTCAAGAAAAATTTAGATAGAGAATAACCTCTTATAAAGAAATGTTTACAATGTACGCCGCATATAACATATAAGTCAATATGTTTGCAGCGGTTCAAATCTGTCATTGTAAACATAATTTTTTTTTTAACGGATGCAGCCTAAGTCAGACGGCTCATATTTTTAGCGCCCATGTAAAATGTTTTGTCCTATTGTTATTCATTACTTCTCTATCCATCCAAAAGCACTGTTATGAGGCTATGTTATAAGATATTTAGAAATTCAATTTCCATGGCCCATGTACTAGCTTTAAGTGAATGTTAAACGTGTACTCCCGTTGATAATCACTTGAGAAAAATTATTTGTCCGGATCATGCTATTGTATTCTATTCTCACTTGAATTATCAACAAACAAAAGTTGATTGATAATCGTATTTTAATCTGCATATAAATGCTTGATTGATATAACGTGTCACTGTTTATTGTAAGCAATTCTTTAAGCTAATTTTTAAAATTAGCATTTAAATGACTGTTCATAAATCATGTACATCGAAGAGGCGATAAGATGAAGGCAGTGTTAAGCTAACATGTGTAACTAATACTGTTAGTTTTTAATATTGATTATTATGTTCGTGTCACTTGGCATGCTTGGTCTGAAAAGTATAAGGACAGAAAAGAGAAGGAAAACAAATTACACAACTGATATTACTTAGAGAAGACTCGTCTAATTTAGGTAAAGAATTCATGGCATCAAGTTGTCATATTTAGATTAATTCTGCGATCGAAAAGAGCAGGTTTTAAGCTTGTATGACTATCCCTGTTTTAATGAAAATATAAATTGATTTGACAAACTTGTTAAAAGATTATCCAAATCCTATTAGCGTTTGCTCAGCTCATTCTATAGACATCCCATATAGTTTCTTTTGAATGCACAACCAATTAAATATAATGCTCTAGTAAGCATTACTCGTTTGAAGCAAGACTAAGAGTACACACACCCTTTTTTCGAATTGTTATTCTCTTACCATCATCATCATTATTCCTAGTTTCTCCAATTTGGCTCTGTCAAGGTTATTGAGTACATTGTAATATTGATTCCCGACCCCCTAGTACCATATGCTTCTACCCGACCACGCTTTACTTCACGGATCTGGCTAGCCAAGCAGAAAGGCTTTCAATGGAATCAATTTCCTAATCCTTTAAATCTATTTTAACTCACTCATCACAATCTACTGCTTGTATTTCATCTCTTCCTCCCTCTCTCTCTCTCTCTCTCTCTCTCTCTTTATTTCTCCCTCTCTCCTTTTATCTCTTTCTCTCTTAATTATTACATTCCCCCTCTATTCTCCATCCTCTTCATCCCATTCAATTCCTAGTCATTTGCTTCTTGATTTTGCCCTTTACATCTGTCACTTTTTATGTTACATTCCACCAAATCGTGTTTCCTTTTCATACCCTATTTCCGTTACATGTATTAGTCTGTAGACCGAAGACTTTTTTTTCTTCATATCTTCTCCCGGGTGACATGGAAATAGGGAAAGCACAAGGTATGCGATAAGAACTCTCGTTATCTCCTCCAGTTTCCCACACGCACACACACGCGCACGCACACACACACACACACACACACACTCTCTCTCTCTCTCTCTCTCTCTCCCTTCATCATCCCTCTTTCTTTCTCTGTATTTATTTATCCTTTTCATCTTCTTGTCTCCCTTTGATCCATTCTGTCTATCGATTCTCAAATTCTTATGTACTCTCTCACTCCCTCATCTCTCTCTCTCTCTCTCTCTCCCTCCCTCTCTCTCTCTCTCTCTCTATCCATCATTCTCTCTCTCTCTACCCCTTCTCCTAAATTCCTCTCTTCCTCTTTCCCCTTTCTACCCGACCACCCTCCCCCTCTCTCTCTCTATCCATCATTCTCTCTCTCTACCCCTTCTCCTAAATTCCTCTCTTCCTCTTGCCCCTTTCTACCCGACCACCCTCCCCTCTCTCTCTCTCTCTCTATCCATCATTTTCTCTCTCTACCCCTTCTCCTAAATTCCTCTCTTCCTCTTTCTACCCGACCACCCCCTCTCTCTCTCTCTCTCTCTATCCATCATTCTCTCTCTTTTTCTCTCTCTACCCCTTCTCCTAAATTCCTCTCTTCCTCTTTCTACCTGACCACCCCCTCTCCCTCTCTCTCTCTCTCTCTCTATCCATCATTCTCTCTCTTTTTCTCTCTCTACCCCTTCTCCTAAATTCCTCTCTTCCTCTTTCCCCTTTCTACCCGACCCCCCCCCTCTCTCTCTCTCTCTCTATCCATCATTCTCTCTCTCTCTACCCCTTCTCCTTAATTCCTCTCTTCCTCTTTCCCCTTTCTACCCGACCACCCTCCCCTCTCTCTCTCTCTATCCATCATTCTCTCTCTCTCTACCCCTTCTCCTAAATTCCTCTCTTCCTCTTTCCCCTTTATACCCGACCCCCCCTCTCTCTCTCTCTCTCTCTCTCTCTCACTCTCTCCCCTCTCACTCTCTCTCTCCCCTCTCTCCTACTCCCCGTCCTGCATTATTACTTTGCTCATTTCGCTTCTATCGCTTTACTTTTCCTACCCTTATAGCGCCTCTTTTTACCCTCTTTCCATATTCCTTAGCACTCTCTCAATTCACTTAATAACTCGTATTCTCATAGGCATGGAAACCAAGCAAGGGTAACGGCCATTTGATGGGTATTCCTCCGAAGTGGGCCTTTCGGGATAAGAATTGTGCCTTTTTCCAAACTGAGAAAATTATGTTCACTTCCTGAACCCTTGTGACAATTAAAAGAGAAAATGGTAGTCTCTGCTTTCCTAAAACATTCTGAGCATTCGTCTACTTTAGATGTAGACTTTGTATAGAGTGAAAGCTTGATGTTTTATACTGTTAGTAGTTGTGTATCACGATTGACTATACAATTTCTTTACTGTATTCTACTATCTTCAAGTGAGGAAGATGATATTCTATACCCCTTCAGAAAAGATGACGAGTGCATTGGATGTGATAATGCACGATCTCTGGAGAGAGAGAGAGAGAGAGAGAAATCCTCCCTTTTCGTCATTTTAGTCTAAATGTGAACATTATGACTTAATTTCATGTTTCTCTAATAATCCATTTCAACACAGAAAAACACTATTTTCTCAAGTATCCTGATTCAAGGCCTTCTTCAAAGATAAAAAAAGTTGTGTTCATCTTGATCCCAGCCTGTGCTATCTAAAAGAGCAGGTTAGAGTCTGTGTTAATTTGAGAGCATAGTTAATTTTCATCTCAGGTAGCCGTCGTCTACACGAGATGTAGACTTGGTATACGATAAAAGCTTAAGAACTGATAATGTTTTTAGTTCTATGTCACGATTGATTGTATTTTTCCTAACTTTATACTAACACCCTCGCTGTTTTTATGAATGTATAAAATGAGGCAGGAAAAATGAGTCGTAGAATAGATTCCCCAGCCCATTATGTTATTATGCTAAATGTAAAAATTATGAATTCATTTCTGTATGTATGTATCCTAAGTAAGAAGTTTTGCTTCCTTAAAGATGAAAAGCGTTATGTTCCCTTTCTAATCCCTCCTCATCCCTAACTAGAGGAGAAAGGTGTATCTGTGCTTTCCTAGAGCATATCTAATTTTATCTAAAGTAGATTTCGTCTACTTGAGATGTAGACTTGGTATACAGGGAAAGTTTTAACTATGTTATTTCATTTACCTAAATTATTGACTAAAGACCTTTTTCTACATTGATAGTACCACCACCTTGTTTTGAGATTTAAAAAAAAATCGGTGTATAGTTGCAGATCCATTTTAGACGATAAGCCCCTGCAATAAAATGATATAGGTGGGATTCGGTTAATGGGATAACCCTTTATAAATCATTATACTTCAAATGAAAGTGAAAGTAGTAGTAGTGGTGGTTATTTTACCTGACTGCTAAGAAAGCATAAATGCTTGTTAGTAAGCAACGAGAGGACCGACGGCTTTAGGTCGTCTCCGAGGGACCTGGTAATGAGGATTAATGCCTTACCAAAGGGCACTATATAGCGCATCGACTTGGTTTCGAACCCGGGTCAACGGATTACGAGACCACTGCTCTACCAACTGAGCTATCGCGCCTGTGATTATTATAAATTTATTTCATGTTTCTTCTTACTGGAAGAGAAATTAATCTCCTTTTCAGATCTTTTGTATCAATTAAAGAACGAGGCTATAGTTTGCGTCTTTTATAATTTGAGTCAAGTATAATTTAATAATCTCTATTACAGAAAAAATCAGAGATGGAGCAGTTTTGTTTTTTCTGTTTTTCACCAATACGTTTTGAGTATTAACAGTATGGTTTCATTTCGTGTTTCACCAGTCATCTTTTCCACCGGACAAAAACTAGTTTCTTGAGCTATAACTTTATTCATGACTGGATCATTACTGTCTGGTTACAGAAGCGCAATTCGATCTATTCTTTTCTTCGCGTTAAGATGCTTACATCCTTGAAAGTCTACCTCACACGTTTGAACTGAAAGTGTTGTCACCCTAGTTGGCATCTATTGATTGGATTGTTGCCATCATTGAGGGTCATGGATAACGTGTTGCAGCAAGTTTCGATGTTTAATCGATGCCATCTAGGAGACAGGGACATGTCTGGAGATCAAAATCGATTCTGCTCAGATCTACACCTGCTCGTACAACAGGATGTAATACAAATTGTGTTCCTCCTCCTTGTTTGTGTCCTGTTTTTTAAGTAACCTGAAGAGTTGTATTCAACTATAGGGAGGTGCCGATGCACCTCTCCTCACTGTTTGAAGGAAAACCAGAATAGTAATTGTAGTGCTTATACGGCACACAGGGCTAACCTCTCTCTCTCTCTCTCTAAGAAAATCAAAGTGTTAATGTTCACTCTTTTTTCACCCAGGAGTCACGTTAGCTACTGATCACCAGTTTAGGAGTGAATATCCATTGATTTTAGAGTGTGCTCTACACAGGGGAAAAATTTAAATTTTCACTGTATTTTCACTATATTTAAACTCCTTTCCCAATTCCATCCTACAACATCCCCCCTCCCTCCCCTAACCCATGAGTTTGGGAGAATCACGCCCCTAAATTCATCAACATATTGTTACGCTACTTTGTTTTCGAGAAAGCTATTGTGGAATGCACGTGGTATCCAAATTGAAATTGACGGCTCTTGTTTATCGATAGACCTACGGTGTTACCAGCATGCTAGCGGGCGTTATAAGTCATCGTCTCGTTGCTTTATGATCTCAATTTTTCACCTCCTGGTGGTGTTGGAGAGATGGGTGCAGTGGAGACACCCCCATTTCATTATTCCTCAGCAAAATCTTTATTGTTAAAGTTGAAGTTGAAGCTGTATATTTGTGGTCAAATATTTCAAAACATTCATGTTCGAATTGTTATTTCCTGTTTTTCTACTTTCCTTGCTTGTTGGATAATTTTCTGCCGAGTTGTCGGAAAATTTGGCTGAGCATTCTGTAAAGAAGGGGCCAGTTACTTCCCCTCCCTCCTCATCCTCCTCCTCCTCCTCCTCCTCCTCCTCCTCGGTGGTGGTAGTGGTTGCTGTTCTGCTTTCTATGCTTTTGATTAAAGGACATCTTAACGTTCCAACATAGTCGGAGAAATGTGTGATTCCAAACGAATAGCAGTTTATAAGTAGTCAATCATGAATACATTATTTGTCACTCATTAGAGTGATTAGCACATCGTCGCAACATTCCCATTTGTCATGTCTAAGTGAAATTTGTATTGTTATCATAACATTTATCCTTTATTTTTTATACATCAACAGTACACAAGATTATTGATATTTTACTGGTTTACTGGATAGATACATCTTTATTTCATTTTGATGATGTTCCCGGAAATATGATTAATTTGGCCACTAAAAATCAATGTTGAAATAGATTTTCTAAATGTCAATCCTTGAGGAATCTGTACGGAACCTTTAGAGATTCGGGACCAATTTTCCACTATGTCGTTTTAATCATGTATAAACCATGTATTTCCGTCAAAATGGTCAAAGACTTGTTTTAGAGTGCAAATAAGTGCATTGAATACTCCATTTTTAATCTTTCTTAAAAACCAGAAACTCTGGTCGACCATAATTATATCTAAAATGTAACGTGACCAAAAAGCACTCAATATCTCATTGGGAGAAATTCGTTTCGAAGTAAACAGGATGTAAAGAATCGACCGTATTCCCATTTGCTTCCGTCTTATTCGATTTATCAGAATTCTTTTGACGTTCGACTTTGTTTCAAATGAACACAATTAGGAGCCTATAATAGATTAAGTGACATTGGAGGGTTTTTTCAAGCGTGACCTGATATTTTCACCCGCAGGTTATATTGCGAACGCTGATTAGTTCCAGTCGTCAATTCGAAGAAAAAACACATCCATTGATTGTCCACGTCTCGTTAAAAGGAAAAAGAAAGTCTCGAGGGAGAAAAGAAGATGAACAAGAAGATGGGAAAAAATAAACGTAATAATGACGGGAATGAGATGAACTTTGGAATCAAAATAAGTCTGTATGAATGCTGTTACTCTGATATCTGATATTCGGAGGCCATTGAGATGATCAATAACATTCCCTGAGTACAATGCCTATAGTAAGTGTGAGACTGCAACTTAATTTCCGTCTTTCATGTGAAGTCCTTGGGTGAGTGCGTTCAGAAAATGGAGTTGAAATAGCAGGTATGAACTCATTATGTAGGAACACTTTAATTTTGATGGTTAAGAGAGACAGAATTTTCAAAAGTTCTATCCCCCGTTATACGCCTCCAAAAATTTGCTGATGTAACATATTTTAAATTTGTATTACAAAAATTCATTATTTTGAATTTGTATTAACTGCTTTTTCTATAGTGACAAACAAAACGTGATAGAAGTTTACATTCTATCAACTTTTTATTCACAAAAGAAATTTGCGCAGGTGTATGAATGACATCTTTTCATCCCTACTGCACAAATAAAACTAAAGCACACGCACACGCACACACCCAATCACACACACAAATTACGTTGATTGACATCTATCTCTCACTCACTCACTCACTCACTCACTCTCTCTCTCTCTCTCTCGTATAAATATTCCCTGCTCTCAGTACATCTTCCATTGACATACAGTATAATGTTAGAATTGGCACCAAGCACACCTACAATATTTTATTTCAAACAAAACATGTGCCTGCAGGACAGAAATTGATATCGGGTGCCAATCGCCGGAGGGGATTTAGAGTATCAGAATTCCAATTTCCTGGCATAATCAATGCTATCCATCATAATGAACACGAACGAAATATTCTTTCCCGTTCACGATTCCAATTCTTACTTCCTATCAACAACAAAGTAAGCTGAACCTGTTTTTTTTTGTAGAGCGGGTTGAAATTCAATAATGTAGCTTGTGTTTGTTCTCATCTAACCGACCGATTAAGATAAATAGGTTTTCAAAATAACACATACCGACCAATCAACCGGAATTCATTTGTTATTCACTGGCTGTCATTATGGTTTCAGTTATAGCATGTTTGAGAAGAAGGTCTTCAATGACATTCTAACTATAATATAGTTTAACTATATAAAGGCGTCAGGGGAAATTTCAAGAAAAGAGAAAAGGATAGAAGACCATTGCAAAGAGTTGCGACAAATTAAGTCATACCCTGTTCTATACTCCATTATCATAAAATCATGTTCGCATTTTGTGTAATACCTCCTTACAGTGTTCGCACATATCAAAATGTGATGGGAGTTTTCGTAATAATATTTCACATGTTTTAAGGTTTACCAGTGCAATAGTACAGTCTAATGACGAAAACATTAGGACAATCTCCGTCATTCGTTTCTCTCTGTTCCCATCTGTTTTCTCTCTATCTCATCCATAATTTCTTCATCGTTCGTTCTGATTTTCTTCTAGTTGAACATGCTTGAAACATCCATCACAGTGTAACGTCCCTGACTGTAACCATATTCGTCAAGACTTAATGTGAATTTGCCCGAATGGACAGGAGCTATTTGACGAGGATTTATTCAATCTGAAAAAACAGAAGCTTGTTCCCAATAAGTGCACATAATAGAGGAGTCTTGTATCATGTAAAGAAATAATGCTGAAAGGATTCTCATGTACCTGTCATTATTCTTGTTTTCATTAGTAATTCACTTGTTTTTCTTTGGTATAATCCGATTGAATAATATTAGTTTGTTTAAGCCAGAAGGGCGTTAAGTCCGAGTTAATGTCCTTCCAATTTGGCTCTCCAAACAAACGAAAATGAATTTCAAAGCGAGCAAAGACCATAGGATGTGGTGGTTCTTTGAGTGTGTGTGCGTATAACATGGGTTATTTGTGAGTGAGTAGCTGTTGTATTGTGTCTTTTCTTTTCTTTAACAAATATGGGCGTATACGACAGAAACCATTCTAAGGCTATCAAAGACGGAAAATGAAAAAAATATAGTTAGAAAGAGCATAGGCTACCTTCATACAAATAATGAATGCTTATGAGTTCAATAGTGCGAATATTTTCATGAGTTGGAAGATTAACGTTCTATTTAACGAGGCGTCAGCCGAGTTATAAAGAATTACCGTTAATCTTTCAACGAATGAAAATATTTGCACTATTGAACGAATGAAAAACATTCATTAATTTGTTTTATACAACATCTTTCAACAAATTATGCTTTGCTCCTTATATTAAAGATAAATTGAAGTTGGAGTCAGGCCTTCTCGATTACATTCAGATTGCCTCCGCGTCAGATGCGCGCAGCTAATAACAATGGGATACGTGCAGGACAGAGAGGTACGTACGCGTCGCAGTCTGCATATAACCAAAAATGCACGGCGAATATAACCAAAAATGCACGGTCGTGCAATAGTATTATTTATTGAATATCATGTGACCAACAATCATCAAATCAAATGACAAGGATCTACGTAGGTGTTGTATAATATGTAATATTTCACGATAGATTTAATTGTCCCAATGTGATCGTGTATTATTTTTTTTAATGAAAAGAATTTGATGTTTTATTTATTAAATTTCAACGATTCTATATGTCATTGAATACATGTACCACCTGTGATTTGATGACCGTCTTTTTAATCTAAATGAAATTGTTTATGTTTCGTCTATTGTTCCATTACAGCCCTTGTTCATCACAAAGACGAGATGATATGCCGCAACAGCCGCATCTGGCAATGAAAGAGCAGCATTTCCCGTCCATGTGAAGTGCGTATAATAACAAGTGACGATCGACGTTGCAGGGTAACATGAGACCTGGCCGATTTTATAAAAGCCTGCTTATCCCCGGGAAGTTAACAAGGACCTAATGCCCTTCAACTAGATTGGCAGGGTACGGGTGCTACTGGCCATGACATTCACAGAGTATAAAGCCAGAAGCAGAAAAAAAAACAGAAACGGACAAAAAGAGAACGCGCAGACAGTTTTGTACACTATCAACCAATGTGACTGTTTTACAAACACGCTATCTCTGAAGTCAACATAAGATCAGTACATGTTTAAAGAGGGAAAAGAGCAAATGTCGTGATTTCAGCTTAATGACGTATCTAACAAATTTTACATTTTTTTCCCAGAGAGTAGTCATCTCGAATATGTCGACTATTGATCCATATCCTCCCCACGACTGTGGAGAGGAAAATATTCGCAACATATCAGACATCGTGATTTCCATGTTAGACATTCTTCTGTGTCTTCTAGCAGTTTTATGTAACGGTACTGTGTTATTCATATTGTACAAAAAACCGAAGTTACGGAGTAAATCAAACAGCCACCTTATGAATTTAGTCATCGGAGATTTTATTTATTGCCTAACTCTTCCATTGACAGTGGCGAGTTGTCTAACGGGTGGTTGGACGTACGGATTCGTAATCTGTCAGATTCATGGATTCTTTATACTCTGGGCTGTAATCGGCATCGAATTCATATTTCCTATCTTAGCGATATACCGGCTCATCGTCATGTCAAGATCACAGAATCGATTTGCGGAATTTTACAAATCACAGACACTTTTCTTGTATGTGGTAACGTGGATCCTTGCAGGACTTTGTGCCCTTCCGCCGTTGGTAGGTTGGGGGAGCCTGACCTCATGCGACGGGTCGCCAAACTGCCTTCTGAGTTTTAGTGACAACAAGTCTTACGTCATATTTCTAATTGTTATAACGACCATTATTCCGCTGTTCACCATGGCGTTCTGCTACACCAAAGTTATAATCACTGTTCGGCAAAGCTCCAAGAGAGTTCAGCACACAACGAACATGTCTGCATCTGTTGCTTCATTAGCTGTGTGTGAAGACCAAAATACCCTGCGTATCCCTTCGCCTGCACTTCCGGTATTGTACACTGATAGGGATTTCTTGCCCTTGCCTCTTCGACAAAACTTACCTAAATCAAACGTCAATCAGCGAAGATCAAGTCTTGCTTCGGCAACGGGAGGCAGAACACGGGACAGTGGACGACGCTTTTCTCTCGCTTCTATCGCATCATCCACCATGTCCAACGTCCGACCGAGTGAACAGCGCCTTGGACGATCTCTTGCACTGATATCAGCGTCTTATCTTTTCACCTGGGTACCCATCCTTGTGTTCACACTACAGTCAACCTTTAAGCCAAACACACCTCCAGATTTCTGCATAAAAATGATCCAAATGTTTCTATATCTACACGTAGCAGTGAACCCTCTTGTGTATGGCCTTCTAACAGATCCGTTACGGAGTGTCCTTTCAGGCTACATCAGACGAGGCCGTCTTGGAAGCACACATGAGTCACAGCGTTGGGTACCACCGTCAGTAGCGACAAGTACACATCACCCAAAGAATTCTGATAAGACCGTGGTTACATCTCATAATACCGTAGCGTGGAAAGAAAAGAGCGAAGATCCATCACTGCCTACCTACTCGGGACAACCAGGATCTAAACCAGGAAGTACAGGGCGGACACTCGTAATTAGTCCTGTCTCAGTTTTGTCAGCATCTTCAAATGATGAGAGCGCTTCAATGCGTGCAATTGATGATCATGGAAAGGAGATGAACGCAAAAACAATTAGTATATTGTCTGAAAGTTGTGAACCCGTCAGTGTTAGTGACTGTTGATTTTTTTTTTACTGGGTATTAGTGAAATTTTATTTTAAAAAAACTACGGATATATTGCACGCGAACCAATGGAAAAATACGAAACTATTTTTACATTTATCAGATCAATAAATCTGAGGCCCATTTATTTTTTACTCAAATATGTAAACCTCACAGATGTATTAAATTTGCATACCATAGATGAATCCAGTAAAGGGGCGTCATGAATAAAATATAATAAATGAATGAATAAATGAATGAACAAAATATTAATTGAAACAGTCTTTGGGCAGGCTACGGACCTTAAAGTGCATAATAATAATAATAATAATATTAATAATAATGATAATGATATAATCTTTATCCCTGTCCTAGTCTTGCCGATTCCAGTTACAACTACTTTCCCTTTAAATGTAAGCAATGATGAAGTGTACTCAGAAACGAATGAGCTGTTAGTGTATAGAGATAATGAAGACATGCATGTTAGAACCATCCTGTCTAAATGAAAGATTCTGTAAACACTGTGGCCCGAATTCTACTTATTAAGTTAAACCCGACCTCGGTTCAAAGACCACTTTTAAGAAAGAAATATTGAGACCTCAGACTTACTGGCCCGAATTCACAAAGGAGGTTTGTAGACAAACCTAGGTTTGTACAGACCTAGGTCTGAACAAACCTGGTTGGTCTACAAACCTCCTTTGTGAATTTGGACCATTACCTTTTTTAAACTAGAAAGAATGCGGGCCTGTGAACGTTTGCAAATGTCAATGATATCGCAACATATGGCACACAACACCTAATCTTAAACTACCGAACGGCATACCTCATCTTTCTACGGGGTCAAATTATTTTATTTTCATACACTTATGATGTAAAAATATCATGTGCTAACATAATTATTTCGTTACAGTTTTCTAGACTATATGGTCAAATACGATTGTTATGTCGTAACTTCTTCGAGATAATTACCGTCTTACAATTATGTTTACTGTATTGCGTAATGAATTAGTATTTCCTTAATCATCAGCTACGCCATGACCTTAACGGTACTACGAAAGTAAAAGTTATACATTCAATGCTTTTACACCCTACCCCTTTTCTATACATATCATTTATTATGATTACATTATGATATCAAAATAGTTGTTTGTCTTATAAAATATGAATTTTCAGATTTGTTAATGAAAACTCAGACAATAAAAATCGGAATACGTATAAAGCCGTCACCCGAAAACATACACAAACAAAGATATAACTGAAGCATATAGCTTAACTTTTGACAACTTCGAGTGACTATGCATAAACACTTCGGTTTTAGTCCACCAAGCCTACCATATAGTCTTCTTATCAATTTATCGATTATGCAAACACATTTTCAAAATATTCCGTTGTATAATTTCAAACTTACATTAGTTTTATAAATTAGTTTTATAAATACTTTGGACCAATTTCACCAGAAGAATCGTCTGTCACCAAAAACACATAAACACTGAAGATAAGAGTACACATACACCATAATTGAATGTATGTGATAAGTTTGTGATAATTATGTATGATTACACACCATGAATTAATTCCACTCAGTTTATGTTATGAACGCATGTTGCACTCAACCATAGTAGAATATATTAATTAAAACTACTTTTCCGCACAACAATTTTGTGTGACGAGTTGTATTTGGTGGATTTCTGGCTGCATGTTTAAAAAATAATTTCCCCCTTTGAACATTGTAATCACCACCACCCTCGAGCAGGGTTGCTGCTAGAGGGGATGTGGAAGAAGGACTCTGACATCTCCCCCTTCTTCATTCAAAAATGTTTGTACGCAAACTTTTCTTTGTATAGTTCGAGACATTATAGTTTAGAAAATATGGGATTTTCTGAACCCTTGTCGGAAAATCCGTGTACCTGTACTAGGGGTAACCCTTTCGGCAAATTTCATTTTCTCTTTCTTGTGTCTCCCTTTATCTTAGTTTTATTTTATTATTCGTTTAAAAAAGTCGTCTCATTTCGTCTGACAATTCCCTTTACAAAATTGTCCAGCGTCGCTTACAATAGTGCAAAGAGTCCATAGTTGTTGCACGAGGGTGTTTTAAGACGGAATTTTCAGAAGAAGTGTTCGTAAAACAGCCTTGCATCTACTTCTGACCTGTTTTTTGTAACTGAATTTGTTTAATACTTGTAAAATTCACATGAAATTACATGATGAAAATCTAAATCAAAACCGACCAATGAAACAGACTGATCTCTTGAAGATAAAAACATTATCCTCATTGCAAGCGATGAGATTGCCTGCATGTGTAATAACTATGGGATAAGTGCGACTTTTGGCAGTGGTATCTGACCAGTTTGCTTGCGGAAATGTTAAAATCTTCTTAGATATCTTTCCATCACCTGACACTTCATCTACTGCATATGAATCTTGGCTCTCGTCTCGGTACACTACGTATATTGTGTCTAAGAGAGGATCTAGTGAGAAGTCAACGGCTGATAGCCAGTCGTCATCCCGTAGGATTCGCTTTGATTTACCAGTCTGATCTAGTATGGTGAATTCTCCTTGTCCAGTATAAACGACAATATCACCAGACGGCATACACAGACATCTCTTACACTTGGTATTCTGCAGTAGAATGGTCTTGACTATCAAACCATCAGCTGGGTTGATGACGTAGATATGAGACTGATTAGCTTCCGATGCAACGATCATTCCGTTACAATCAACATCCACACTGACGCAGGAGAATGGTCCTGATGTATTCCTTGGAATAGGAATACCCTTCCTTAATTGCCATTTCCTGTCATACAGACAGATGCACCCACTCAGTGTCTTCTTAGAGCACCTTCCCTGTGTTCTTCCACACAGGAGTACATCCTCATCAAGGGGTGTGCAGTAGTTCACCAAGCCCCTTCCATCGTATTGTAACACTTGGACCATCTCTCGTTTGATGGAGTCGAATATGTACCCCACTCCTGTCTTGACGTCTTGGAAGAAAGCATTTTCATTGAAGGCACACCCTAGAATACGTAAGTCATTCATGTGAGATGAAATTCTGAATTCATCTATCAACTTCCACGGTCCATGATGTGTGGAATATAACCTAAGATGCTCTCTCCCATTTCTTCTTTTTCTAAGCAGAGATATGGAGTTTGCGATGCCATTAGTTTCATCCAGAAATTCATTCACTTTGACGACCCGTTTAAAGGTACTCTCAATTTCCGCACACACTTCGAAGGACTTCAAAACAATTTCTTGTTCTGCATGAAGAACGTTATTAATCTTGATCTTTAGGTCATGGATGAACATTTGAAGCTCTTCCATCTCATGCTGCAGCTTTTCTATTCCTGCTTTTGAGATTCTTTGACATCTGTGAATCTCGTCGAGTATGTCTTTCTTACTTTCTTGAAGAGATTTTCTTTGTTGTTCTGCCTCTTCCCGACAACGTTTCAGGTCGCCTTCCTTCTTTTCCAGAAGCTTGGTCATTTTCTCATCGTACTTCTTGTTGATAGTATGCACATCTTCTTTCTCCCGTTCAACCTCCTTCCCAAAAGCTTCATCGAAATGCTGAATTACTTCATCTACCATTTTCTGGATTGATTTCCCCGAAGCAGGTACACTTTCTGACACCCTTTGAAGACAATCATTTAATATCTTCGAACTCTTTTCCCTCAAGGGCAGCTTTGCTTCTAAAAGCTTTTGTTTCTCATCGACAACCTTATTGATATCACTGACCTGGCATGGACTTTGATGAAAGATAAGAGCACATGACTTGCAGCATCCCTCGCCATGAGTGATGCAGAAGGCTTTTACCAACTCTTGATGTCTCTCACAATACCATTTTTTGTGTCCAAGTAGATGAAAGTGACCTTTCCCCAGCGCGCAGGAGTGACATATTCTTCTTGTCACCTGGTTAATGTAATGACTTAATACGGGATGTCCATGGCAACCAGTCTCTTCACATTTCATGTGATCATCGCTACGTGTAGGCGACGCCATGATGTGAGACGCTTTGTGGAGAAAAGTTGTGGTCCATGATGTGTGATGCTCTATGGACAAGATTATGTCCTCTGTAATATGAAAAGCAAGACAAAGTATGGTTATTAAGTCTGTAAATGAGTGTGTTTCTTGCAATTTTATATCGAGTGCATATCACAGTACCTGATATCCCGCCCCATAGTCACCGTTGCATCACAACTAATTATAGCTTCAATATCAATACATTACCAGCAGTGTTTAAATATTCAGAAGATTTCCGACTATGAGATATTAAGGCATAAAGATGTTTACTCAGGCTTCATAACATGTCATAGAAATAATCAAATGTTAAAATATTTCTAATATCTTGTAGCTTTTATGTAATATACCTCTTTGGACTGCTCCGAACCTTCTTGTCTCGTCCTGTCTGTCTTGTGATTTTCTCAGAAGAGCTAGATGCAAAAAATAATAAATGTGTGTTGAAAACGAGATATGCCTACAGAACTCTTGAAAAGTATGATGCATTTTCTTAAAGAAAATGAGGTGATATAACTTACTCGCCCCTTACTGCTGACCGTATACAGATGCTTACATTAAGAGAAAGCAATGCTTTTGAATAGAGAGAGCCAGTGACTACGTGGTGTCATTTACTCACCTTCAGACCAACTTATCGCAGTGGATGATTTTGCGCTGTATAATGGCTTCCCACTACATATTGTTATGATGTTTAATTAACCAGAAATTGCCAGGGCTTATCCTCGCAAAAGAATAATCATGGTATGCTGTCGTGTGGGCGTCCAGCATGAAGTATAACTTTCTCTGTCGTTGCAAGTATGGTAATACGCTCCAGAGTAAGACCAGGCCATATGGAACAATGGATCAAGTTTCCATTCGTATTCTGTGATATTTTCTTTGAATTTCCAGAAAGCAAATGGAATCCTTATCTACTTCAAATATTATTTCTCTGCTGACCGCTGTCAAACCATAAGAGGTACACAAATATTGACATACGTTGTTGCTATGTTATCTTACAAAATATTTCTACCCTGTTCTTTGCCTTCTCACTTTAGACCAAAATATATTTTGGGAATTACATAATCATACACTAAACTGAATAGTAGCACAAAGTTTGGACACAGGTATTGTTTCTGTATTTGTTTATTATTTTTATGATTTTTATGAAAGATATACTTATATCATATCCATGTAGAGGGTAAGTAATAAATCTTAAACTCTGAACACAAAAAAAAACAGAAATGGGGCGTTTTACTTATACAAGGTGAATCTTTCATATATACAAAAAATGGTAGTTTTGCATTTGGTTTTACTACTCGTACTACAAAATTTGATATCCATGATATATATCTTTAATGTAACTTAATAGAAGTGATCTTATACATGTTCAATGCTCAACGCAACTCATACATGCTTGCAATTCAGCTTGTATTTTTTTTATATAACGCACAGTTTGAAAATTTATTGACAATTTGTCACAGACTGTAAAAAGTTATGACGATGTCATTAATACCATGACACATTCATAAAAGCCTCTTAGATAGACACAATATGTAAATGATAAACTGGTTATACGCTAATCTATCAACCCTTTATAAATTGACACATTATTGAAGGCTTGTTCCAATATTCCCTGTCCATGTCAATGTAATTATACAGCGTGCGCTCTACGAACATGGAGTAGGCTTATGATATGTACATGCATAGTGAAGCCTGTATGCATTTCTTTTTCATCAGCATGCGTCATTTTCAAAGTTAACTTACGTAATTATTCTCCAGATTCATAGACAAGACCATAATCAACTGCAGGAAACCGCCTATGTATACATTCGTTTTTACAGCCGAATCATATGCATAGTAAATACTGCCTACCGTTAATCTGTATACGAGAATGAAGGTCATTGTCAAATGATATACCTATGGTTTACCTGCAAAATGATATACACAAAGTATATTACTGTCATTTGTCAACAAAATTCGTTAGAATGATATCAGCATACCATATTCACTCATATAACAGCATCAATATATCGAATACATACTGAGAAATAACTGCACAACACAACAACTTGTTCCAAAATCCACTTTGCTTGCATGTCATTGTCAAAGCTTGCAGGGTGTATACAGGCTATAAAGCAAGACGAGAATACACTTTGTACATTATTTTTTTCTCAAAAAGCCCAAATTTGAATACATTTCAAAATCACTGGAGCAAGGACGTCAACGGGTTCTATCAAAAAGTCACAGAAAGTCAAATAAAAAAAATTATAACAATATCAGTATTTTTCTATTGTGCGTTTGACAAGAAAGAGGGCGGAAATTTGATTTTTTTTTTTTTTTTTTTTTCTTAAAAGGGAAAAATCAACCCGATTATTTTCCAGTCATGCAAACCTACAGGTAGACTCGTATAGTCACACTTATTCTCAAATGTCACAAAATTCTGTTATATACTGTTATTTTACAAATTAAATTTGATAATTAAATTTCGACAGTATGATGATTTTCAACAGACGTTTAATCAAATCAAAGCTTTTGAGGAATTATTGACTTTGGAAATTGTAAGAGATTATGACAGAACGAGGGCATTGCGGGTTCATTTTTAATTGGAATATCTCACCAGATTTGCCGACAAGATAAACCGAAGATTTTCTGACGAGCCCCTCGAACGGGACAACTCTTTGCATTCTGGCAATAGCGCAAACAAAAAACATAAGCTGTCAATAGAAAATTGAAGAAGAAAAAAAAACCTATTAGCGACGCCCTCGGACAAACGAAATCTTGGCTTTCGGAAGAAAAGTCGATATGAAACTTTCGTTCCAAACTCACGCATATTGGATGAGCGTAAATCGATAATGCATATATACATGGTTTTATTGCATTGGTGTGCCAAGTGAATGGACATTACGATTCTTTAATGTAGTCGAAGGATACATCATATACAGCGTCAAATTATACATCCTATACATACAATACATGAAGATCTTTGCATTTGAAATAGTGAAACATTTGAAATATATATTGATGATGAGAAAGATCAGTAAAGATTATAATATCCAGTATTACCGTCGTTGTCAATATCATCTCATAATTTCTTGTTTATTAAAATCACCGTCATCCTACAGAATAATATAGATTTTAATATCTTCACTTTTTAAAAATAAATATTCCACTAAGAGTGTAAGTGACATTAAATACTTGAATCCGATATATTTAATCCAAATATAACAAACTACCCCTGCTAATGATAATAATAATATTCCAGTTTTCTAAGTGGATACATTATTATCCCGGCTACGTTGTTCCCAGACAAATAATTCAAGCCGCCATCCGATTATTGGACCGACTTGGCAGCCATCAAGTACATAAGTACATCACAAACAAACTGAGTGAGCCAAGGACCTTTGGTGGCTCATTAATTGCTTGTTTCTTCTAATATTAAAACATTAAGTGACATGGCATTGAAAATGATGAAAAGTACCTTTTATGATAGGCCTTTTAGCGACTAAATCTTCCACATTAATTCATTTCTAATTAATTACTTTTATCACAGCTTATCACTTTTCACGTTGGTCAAATAATGATATACCGTACATGCATCAAAATAACAAATGCATGATTCTATGCATCAATATCGACCCTCTCCGTTGCTATGGCAGTGCACCATGAGAATAATCTTGATCATTATCAAAATGGTTGTAACAATAACAATTTTTAACCGACACATACATATATATCAAATTTTAAACTGATATGTAAATAAGTAATGGAGGCATTAAGATGGGAATAAGTCACCCCGATATAGTTTAGGTGGATCATATTTGTTAAATCATGAAATGAAGGCGCTTTGTGTTTTAAACCTGTAACACTCCTCATCGTCGACGAAAATTCACAGAGTATTTTAATTTTTGTTTATATACATACATATTTTTTTTTGGGGGAGGGGGCATAATTATGACCTATTGGAATAAAGCCAGGTATTGATGTCATCCTTTGCCTAACTAATACTGATTTCACGATAATCCTTTCTGACCAATTGATATATCATGCCAGAAAGTGACACGGAATCGTCCATCTTTGGGTCCTCCTCCAGTTTTCATAACGTCCTCAAGGCTAGAAACAAGTTGGGGAGAAAAGAGAGGAAAAGTGTCAAATATTGTATGCCACAAGTTCACGAAACCCACTATTTTGGTAACCTTGGCTTGTCGGTCTACCGAGATGATCACCTCTGTGTAAATCGCAACAGCAAGATATGAATTATGATTAGGATGACGTGATATCCAACAGACATAATCTTATCTTAGCGGTCATTGACTTTAAAGGTATAGACCAGTTCCGGTCATGTGATTGCATTGTGAAAGAAACGTTGTGGAATCGATCAAAAATGGTTGATCATCTAGCATATAAGTATTGGTGTGTACTGCAAGGTTCTGGAATCATCAAAATGATAAGAAATTTGGCCCAGTCTTGGTAAAGTTACAAGCACTGTACGCAGAAAGATATATATGGGACTATATACGCGATCGCGATATCTATCTGGGCCAGATAGATATACTAATTTACCAAATATATAAATTAGTAGGCGGTTTCCCGGCAAAATTTGTATCATCACGTTTTAGTCAAAACATTATTCTTTCGCATGATTGGTAATAAGAGCTTCCATTTCATGTTTTGAAATGGGGGCGTTTCCAAAACTGGTCTTTACCTTTAAACGAAAAAAAGAAATGAAGAAAAGTTAACACTGGATAAAAGACATTGAGGGCATTTTCTTGTTGATACGATACGACATTATTCTGATCTGCAATGTGTATTTTTTTGTTTACATCCTCTGATTTTTTGCGAGGGTGTCTAGTTAGAAAGAAAATAGGCAACTAAAATGTAGAAAAAGTAGTTGAATGATGTTGCTCTTGTAAATATACATTATTTAGTGCTTTACAGAGGTAAAGACGAGCGTTGTGTTACTATAATACTATCGTAATTGCTTCATTATGTTTCGTTTTTGATGATAATTTCTCGTCTCCATGACGTAAGTGACCTGTGCTCGATTCCCCGGCGGGGAAAGGTTTTTAACCTTATCAACCGTCCTAACAGAGTGAGTTTTTCATCTTTTACATGCGTCTTACTAGAATGAAAGCATTGTATCGCAGTAAACAGAGGTAAAGACGAGCAGCGAATACTAAATGATGCTCATGTGTTAATTTCCTTCGAGACACGACGGTTCTGTCGTATTAGTTTGTGTTTTTTGTCTTACTCTGTGCTTATTTTCTTTCTTCTCCTCCATAGTCGTGACAGTGACCTCCTCGATTCTCACCTGAGCAGGAAATGTATCATTTACATTCAAATACAAACTACAAATTTAGTGCCAGTCACACATTTAGTGGGTAAACAGATCGCTTAATCGACGGCATTTCTTTAAAATTGATTTCTTTCAGATTAATTTCTGAAATGTATACATCTTATTGTCATATTTTTTTGTAATATTGATGTTTTTATGATACTACAGTCGGATAGTGTGAAGAAGAAATCACTTAGACGCTTATCGTCTAAGATGACTCGTTTTTGTTTAAATATGAAAACACATCTTCCTTGGCTAATGAGTGTCTATACACCATTCATCCTTCCTCTAAGGAAATCTGTATAATCAGGTTTCTTTTCAACCATGAGAAGAAAAATCTTTACCTCTTCTGAAATTCCTCCAAAAAAGTATTGTGTGGATTATTTTGCTTGTATTTGAGCGAGTAAGTCATCGTCTTGGTTAGATTCAGATAATCAACAGGCGACTGTTGAACGTTTACCCCAATTGTCTCCCTGCGGATAAAAAAAGAAGGAGAACAGTAATAACTATTATCTGTACAGTAGAGACTTTTCTAGTTACCGATCGAAGCGTCTGGCAACTGACTATTATTGGAAAGGAACTGGGAATATAGTGAGGCATACATTGATTTTTTTTAAATGGAAACTGATATATTAGAAATCACCGTCAAAATCAAAGTCAAAGTCAAAACGGGGAAAAAAGGGGGTAGACAAATTTGGTCGATAGTGCCGATATTGCCTATTGATTAGCATGACCCTTTGATAGGAATTAAGGCCAAAATTAGTCTGGTTGCTTATCTAAAATCATCTCTTTCTTAGTATTCGGATAGAATCATAATCAGTACAAAGTTAGTTAACTGTCTTTCCCACGAGTCCCATGTAGATTTCGAGTTTTCAATCACTTCGCCCACCCCCCCCCCCTCCCTCTTTTCTGAAAGCCATGGATACACCTGTTATTTGTAAAGGATTCTACATACCTTATTGTCTCAGGATAATGATGCTTGAGGTTTCTGTAGAACTTATCTAGATCATCATGACTGATGAGCCGATATGTATCTAGAACACTCATCTACAAAAAGAATATACAATATAGGTTAATATGCTTCATATGGGAAATAATGTTGAATGTGGTAAAAGAGAAGGGTGGTTGTGGTGGGTTGGGACTACACAAGAAAGGGAAAAATCATATCAACCACATTTTCAATATTTCTTTATGTATAATTGATCGTTGATTATTGTTTATACCTGACTGCTAAGAAAACATGAATTGCATATGCTTGTAAGTAAGCAACCAGGGGACTGACGGCTTTAAGTCCTCTTCGAGGGACTTGGTAATGAGGAACTGTACAATGCCTTATCAAAGGGCCCGAGCGCATTGTTTTGGTTTCGAACCCAGGACCTCTCGGTTATGGGGCTTTCACATATACACTCTGGGCCCCGTACGGCGAGTAAAAACAGACATTTTGGGAATTTTCGGCCGGTGTCCGGCCGGCTCCCGTAGAGTTCCTGCGGACGCCGGGCCATTTTTCCCAGCCGTACGGGCACCGTGGTGCTGAGTTGGCTGCTCCCAATTCTCCCGGCGTTTTCATCTGACCGTTAGGCTGTAGAAAGCCCGTAAAGGGCCCGTTGGGCACCGTATGGGTCCCGTGAGGGCTCCGGACGGTGCCCGGACGGGCCCCTCACGATTTTTTTTCTGTCAATTCTCAATGGAGGCGCGGATGTCAGAGTACAAATAGTTCAGTGCACCGCACGGCACCCAGCCGGGCGCCTTGATCGAGGACCCCGGCCGGGCCCCGGGAGCCATTGGGTGCACCTGTTCATCGGACGGAGCTCGTAAGATTACCGGCCGGCACCCGGCCGGCGCCTTGCATTTTCACTCAACCGATTTTCACCGGGCACCTCCCGGGCACCGCAGAATATGTGACCACACATGCCGTAGAAATGAAAATCGGAAGGGTCCAGTATATACGGTCTCTAACATCCACGGCAAGCCGCTGGGTAGGGAAAATCGTACGGGGCCCAGACGGTGTATATGTGACCTAGGCATTACGCGACCACTACTTAAAATTCATCTTGTTTTTATTATTCATGGTATCATTTTTAGTGGTGGATTGTTTTCACTTTTGGAATAACATGGGAAGATTTGAATCAAAGGAAGTGGAAACCGGTCAATAATCAGGGGCGTCATAAGGGTAGAGAGTTGTGGCACCCCCCCCTCCCCTTCATGCAAAGATATTCAACCTTTGTTGGCATATCTATCAGGATCACTCTTTGTGACAAACCTCTGTCGTCCCGTACATGTCCTATATTACTTCTTTTTACCCTTGTGGACACGAAACCCTCCCATTTCCCTCTTTTTCTTGCAGTCGTCTGGTTTTGATTTTTTTTTAAATCAGCTTACGGTAGGTTTATAGCTTTGTGCGTCACCCATTGAAATGTGTCAACATGACAATGATGTAATCCGAACATTATTCCTACACCCAATTCCATAGGCCAAAGGGTATTGAAATTGACCTTACATTGATTTCTTTAAGACTTTTGCAATTGCGTTCTAGTCAAAAACTAAATTTGACTATTAAAGACAACATTTTCATTCGTATATGAAATTTGAATACGAGTTATTTGTTATAATTTCCTTTGTTAAGTTTGATGTCACATGTGTGCACTCACGTATCTATCATTACATTCGTTGATCTTGGTTTCCATGACGGGATCATCATGGTGTAACGTCTTCCTCAGGATAGATACGATCACGACGTGTCCTCCTGGTCGTAGAACACGGTCGGCTTCCAGACAGAAGGCAGGGAAATCAAACCAATGTGCTGCTTGAGAGACGGCTACCAGATCTACCGTGTTGGACTCCAAAGGAATCTCCTCAGCCGATGAAATTCTATAAAGGGTCGGAAATAAAAACAATCAGAAATAATTATAGAGTAAGATTCGAAATTTGTTAGCCAATACAACGGCGCTTGATTTTGAAGTACAGACTATTACTTTTAAAAGTGTTACAAATATACAAATATAACTCGTGTTAACGTATACTTTCCATGCAAAAAGAAAATAATATCCATTTAAATATTCAGTTAACCAAATACTAAAAACACAATTGTGAATCGAAAGAGAAGGAAAAAGGTACTACATATAAATTGTTTGTTACTCCCAAAGAAAGTAGTTTAAACTGTGCACAGATCTCTTTTTTAACTGCTTATTAAAAATACTTGGAAAAATTAATCGCTTCGTGAATCAAATCAACTAGCATTATTTATAGATTTTGAGTGAGTTCGGCTTAATACGTATTTTCAGGGGAAATGCCTATTCCTCAACACAATCATTATCTCAATCATTTCCCCCCTTTTTGTCCTTTTTCCCCTCCCCCCCTCCGTCCTTTTCCCCTTGTTTTGTATTTATCGGTTCCAAACAGTGGGCGGATTTTTCGTTTTATAGCCACCCATAAGTTTAAAGGTAATACAAAGTTTTGGTATGGGGTCATGAATTTGGTTCAAATGAACATAGGCTATTGGAAGCATATAGGCGATTTTACAATATTCCATGATCGTTGTCGCGGTTGAAATCGAGTTTTAAGTGATGAAATTGTAAATAATAAACTCTTTATGTTGTATAGCTCCCTCTCAAGACTGATATTACTTTAGCTTTAAAACAATGTTTCTTGACTACAATCGACCAATTTGCTATTCCCGTTTGGAAATTATATACCAGAACTGCATATTCTGAGATTATCATGGTCGCAGCTACCATGGAATGGCCTTAGGCGCTATTTGAAATATTTGAAATTTACCGGAAGCACCAAAAGCAGAAGTGTTTTAGGGGCTGAATTTTCCAGTGCTTAAATACATCCACAGTGGCATCCAAATATATCAACATTTTAAAGAATTACTATCCATCCAATTTTCAAAATTCCCCAAAACTTTGCATTACCTTTAATAGTACAAAGGTGAGGTCTAGAACTCATCGACCTTTTATGCCGGTGCTATAATATCCACAATATTATTCTGATTTTGACAACCAAAATGATTTACTGCAATTTCCTTAGAAGGAGGTTTTACAATTTTCTACTTGCCCATATTCTACGTTCTTTCTCTGGTTCTGACTCCGCGCTTCTTCGATCTGGGCTTCACTGATATCAAACCCGATGGCGCGGTCGAAATGTCTGGCGAGACTCTGAGTAACTGTCCAGACCCACAGGCGATGTCGACAACTAAGGATTCGTGATCGTCTGATTTCTAACCAAAAGAAAGGACCAAGAAAATTAACTAAAAGTACTGACTGAATATAAGAAATTACGAAGAAATTGGTTAAAGGACCATAATTATAAATAACCATTTTCTGTTAAGAAAGTAAAGAAATGAAAATACGATCGTAAAAGACTTTCCAGAAATCAACTTTCAGAGCCAAATTTCAATGCCCTGTTAGGAAGTGCGTTTGGAATATTATTTAATACATTATGTCATTGTCATTTCGCACATTTTAATAGGTGAGCGATGCACGAAGTTATTTTTTAATCGCTTTAGTTTGATTGTTTGAAAGTCTCTCAAAATATCTAAAATATATTCGGCTCTTATTCAAACAATAGATTACTTATTGGTCCTTAGAAGCTATTGCCCCTACTAAATAACCGCTCTAAAAACTATATAAAAGACGGCAGTGATACAAAGGTGAACACATCAAATATTGAATCACATTCCATTCACAATAAGATTATGTTTCGACAGTTTTTATTGTGATTTATTTATATCATGTTATCAGCTAAAATAAAAGCATTAAGGGCTTGTAATTTGTCAGTTTTTAAACAAATTATATAGAATTCATGCATTAGATTAATCACGAAATTATTCCCATGTGTTTCTAAATGTAATTCAAGCTAATGAGGACAAAAAGTGTCACCTGAAGTTGTAGTTTGCCAATGATAGCATCTGTGACATCATCAGGAATAGATGGGCGATAGAGGGCGTAATCTTTGGCAATAGTAGAACTCTCAAAGACTCGGTAAGACATGATGATGGTTTCTTGGATCTGCTCAGTATACACGGGGCTTCGATATAATTCTTGAGAAAATTAATTAAATTACTGCATTAAGTAAATTTATTGAAATGTTGATAATTGAAATACATTAAAATATAATAATCATAAAGTATCAATTAAAATACTAAACAGTTTGAAATTGTTTAAGAATGTACAGATTTAGAATGTCTAAGCCTGTAGAAAATAACATGATCGTAAAGACTTAAAGGGATAGTTGAGTTCTTGTTTAAGACCGCAAATGCCTTCAAAGTGCATGGTTATTGCTTTTATTCTTAATTGTGACCCCGGATTGTGACATTTCTAGTGCCCTTTTAGAACTTAAAATTGCTATTACCCTAACATATGTGAATTTAGATTAAATTTCAAATTTGACACTCAGTTTTTCATTATCTCACACACAAAAATATGTTGGTGTAACGCCCTCTGGCAAAAAACTCGACTATCCCTTTAAGACAATTTAACTTAAGGCAATTTGAACAGCCTTGGACCTGGCCTTGGCCATCACCTATTGAAATGTGCGAACATTGCAATGACGTATTATGTAATCCATGCATGATTTATAAAGGATATGCAACAGAAATGGTATGCCATTACAGAAAATACTTTTTAACTGTTATTATTATCTTGTTTGCCTCATATTTGCATGGCTATTTCATGGAATTTTCATATTGTTTTAAAAGACTTACACTTTTCCCATTCACTTTGAAAACGAACAAAAAACAGGAATAAATCAATGCAAAAACTGATTGACCTGGTTTATGTCGTTTATAATGGACGATAAAAGGGGCGTAGCCGATGTTAGATATTATGCTTAATGAGTCTTCTTTGGATTTAAAATATACCTTAACCGTAACTTACCAGAATGATGCTTTTCTGCTCAACGCTTAGGTTATTGTAGTACGCTACCGGCGTCACTACTCTATACTTCAGATTACTTAATACTTTTGGGAATCAGAGCGTAGCAATATTCCTTTTGTTCGATCAGATGTTTCCTTTATTTGGTAATCCTAGTTCTGAGATGTCGAAGTCCATTATGCGTGTTTCTGGGGACAGACTGGGTCCGGGCAAAGACCTTTTACAGAGTGTAAACATATATAGCGCTCAAAGTCCAATTATACATGAAGATAGCTAACGGAACTGTCATATAGAAATTATAACTGTAGCTCAGACTACCATTGTACCAAATAATCATGTGAAAATTAATTTTCTATTAGAAAGAGGTGTATAGGGGTATACACACTAAAGAATAAAAGTGAAGTTAAGTTAAATCATTCAAAAAATATAAAGGTACACTCAAAGTAGGTATTTAAATACCAAGGGGTCATGAACAGCACTCGGCGACAGGTGTTAGAGGATTCTTAGTTCATAAAAACCTAGAGAATTTGATAGCACCAATAAGTGTATCCATTTGACGAAACATTCTTCAGCATTACTTTGCAAAACCCTGAGGGAATTCGGTATCAGTACTAAATATTTGCATTTAAATTCAGAATGAAATAGGAGACTGCGCTTCAAGCAATATCATTATGATTATGGGAGCTCCTTGGTTTACTTGGCCCCCTCCCCAAGAAAAAAAAACATGTAAAAACACCCTTTTGGGGAAAAAAGAAGATGGGCCCCCTCCCCTGGCGCTCAAGGGGTGGTGGTGAATTTTTTTCAATTTTCGGAGGCAAAAAAAAAAAAAAATTTGCTCACTACATCAAAGCCCCTCTAAAGTGTTGGGAGCCCCAAATTCGCGAAAATATTGATGGCAATATTTCACTAAGATTGTATCATCATGTAAAAGAGGATGTCATTTAAGACACACTTCTGCAAATATTTCTCCCAACAAAATGTGTGTGAAGACAAATAGTGACAAAAGAATACATAATTTGGGTTCTCCATTGTACGCAGAAAACCTCAATTTTGTATTCTTTCATCGATATTCGACTTCAAACACATTTGTTTTGAAAATCCTTGCAGAAATGTGTCTTAAATTACATCCTTATTCACATTATGATACAATTTAAGTGAAATTTTGCCATCAAATTGTTGGGGCTCCCATTACTATAGAGGGGCTTTAAGGAGAAGGAAGAGATGGAAACAAACAAGGAAATAAACAGGAGTTTAGAAGGTCATATACACTGAAGCTCTCCTGATTCAGACGTTGTTAATTCGGTTCATTACAAAAAAATGCAAAACACAGAGGAAGACTTGTACTTCCAATGATTAGACCAAAGGTACGTCACTATAAGCCTATACGACTATATGGGTGATGTAATATACTTACAATACTGACAAAACAACTTCTCTCAAACTGAACCAAGGAGCTCAAATTTGATGAGTCATTATTATGACTGTGCATTTGCATCTGTCTTATGATGTCGTACCTTGGTGTTCGTATTATGATAATTTGTCATTCTGTGTCAGTTTTTTTAAATTTTTTCTTGTTCTGATTCTTCTTTTGCATTTTCCTGCATATTATGATGATTCGAAACTGTTGATTTCATTTCAATAACTTGATTTGATTTGATTCATGTGCCACAAGTACGCAAAAGTTTAGCAGAAAGAAACCACAGATCCCCAAAAGTAATTGATCACTTGGTTCTGCCTTTTTGGATACAATGTTCAACCAGGGGCAACATGGGACCGATTTTTAGATCCAGATCAATATTTACCATTATTTATTATCGACAATAAAAAAGCTTTTCTTTTAGTCTTGATTACGTAACAGATATAGTCCATTGGGGACAAGGTCATAACTCGCTGCGGGTGGGGAGAGTTTAGCAGAATTTATCGATTTACAGAGTATACCCATCAAAAGATAAGGAATTAATCGACTTGCAATTTTCGTTTTTAAGTCTAAAGTGCCATGCATTATTTATCAATTAGCTATATTCACAGGCACGTTGACCATCTTATAGGGACCAGTGTTATCGAAGCCAAGTATCATAGCTAGCTCCTATATGCGAATTATGCCCTATATGCAATGTTGCCCTCTGTCGTCCATAATGATATATAATAAATTACATTCATAAAGCGCTTAATACAATGTTTCTAAGCGCTGAACAAAACAAGGTACAACGTAAAGTAAATATACAGCAATAATAATTCATAATTCTAATAATAACAATAATAATTACAGATAATTAGCAACTTACTTTAAAAAAATGCCCTATACATAATTACTATTAAACAAGAAATACTTCAAACGACTCTACGGATGGGAATTGACGGATACTATTGGTAAACTATTCCATAATATTATTGAGGGGCTGCAAAAGTACGATCACCGTAACGCGGGTATTGGTTCGGGGACCAGGGGCGTATTGGAAATTAGCATGTGTTGTTGACCGTAATGAACGTGATGGAACCATAGGTTTTTTACTCTTGTTGTACATCTAATTTTGTATTACCTTGTTTTTGTTTTTTTAATAATAGATTATCCTTATATATATCATTATTATTATTATCATCATGATCATAGCACTTTTACACACTTGTGCAAATACATTCTACCTCACCCCTACACCCTACCCCCAAAAAGTATATAATTAAATTATACATATATGCTCTACGGTGGAAAAAGAAAAGCTACGGCTAAGTTGACCAAACGTCTTCGGGATAAAGAGCACATAACAAGCGTTAAGGCAGCCCACGAGATCGACGTTGGTATCCTGGGCTATCTAAATATAACCTGAGGGTTTATGCGGCCGACGGCCCACGAGACCAACAGCCCATGAGACTGACATGTTGGTCTCGTGGGCCTTCTGAAATTTTGTCTCAACCCTACGGGCTGTCAGCCTACTGGGATGTTCCGAAACGGATCATAATGTCTGTCAAGTCGCCACCTCTTTTCAAATTAACGTACTTTAATATATTTGCACGTAATATATTGTTAATCATGTTAAAAGTAATTCAAATTTTATGGAACATCACTTCAAACTTTTCCAACATGACTTTCATTTTTAATGTCCCCAAGGATTTTACGTGCTGCATCACTGTAATTTAATTAAATATAGATCGTAATATCCCATCATAACTTCCTCGAAATGAGCGAGCCACAACCTGGGCCTCATATTAAAACAAAATCTTTATTCTGCAGCACAGAAACAAGTTCGCCTTTGTCCAAACTTGGCGTATACTGGGATATGACACTCTTCAATGATTAACTGCCACCGAATCTAACGGAATCTCATATCTGTTGTTGAGCTAGTGTAAATAAACCAATTGAATTCGACGTTATGCGATCGACAGGTCGAGTTTAGTTGCATCCAAGTGCTGCAATTGACAAAGCTCGCTTTTAGCAGAGCTCCTCTTTGTCTGCGACGAAGACAATGCGATCGTCTGGGACCTTGTCGAGAATGTTGTGAAACAGTCCAGAGAACTTCGCTGAACTACTCCTGAGGCATTATAATTGAACGCCACTAAATTCTCATTTGTCTTCCTCGCAACCTGAAGTCCATCTTCTTGACAGAGGCTGCATAGCCTTTGGAGATTACCAAAACAAGAAGACGAAGAAGAACTTGTGAACAGTAGCCACGATAGTTGCGGTCCGGACTTCACGATTTGTTGCTGATTTTATTGTTTTTTTGTTGATGACTCACCTCATTTTCCATCATGAATTGGCAGCAGTGCCATCGACCACGATCGATGTCGACACCGTACCCTCATTTCTGTCCACCCATTGACGATCCAGCTGACTTTTCATTTAAGATACTCGTCATAGGAGATACGTATGTCGGCAAGACTAGTTTCATCAATATGTTCTGTGAACACGTTTTTAAAGAAAATGGCACAGGAACGATAGGTTAGTACCACTTTTGAAATTTCAACATTTTAGATCGACTACTACCCTTCATCTCGTACAAAATTACTTCCATAATTGGGTGGGAGGGGGGAGGCGGGAGTCAGCCCATGTAAAAGTGCCGACAGATTGACAAGGAAAATAATGCACGCACACATGTGCTGACACGTGCAATACCTCGTATTGCTGTTAGAATTTATAATGTTCATTATTTACCCTCCCCTTTTTTACAGGCCAACAATTAAAAAGTTGTAAGGCAACCCCCTTTTTTGTTTGTGCTAGAAATTTTCTCTGTAGTGATGGGTCCTTTTCAAGAACTGTCATTTAAACATGTTGCGTTTGTTTTGTGTTTTAATTAAATTGTCCACCCCTGAGCGTCTACTCATTACCGAGGTGTTCAAATGTGTACCGATAAGGAGTGATTCACTGAATGTCGCAGCAACTATATGGGTAGCCGCTACCCAGAGCCGGGGTAATGTTGGAGCGCCTTGAGCACCTTGAATGATGCGGTTGAGCATTATTAAAACAAAAATCTTTTACTGGATATCGAAAGAAAGCGCAAATCGAGTTTCCAAAATTGAGCTGAACAAGAGAGTTTAGTTATTTAACTGGTTATTGTGATCATGCACTTTAAGATGATCCTTTATTAATGTCCAATCTTCTTCTTTCTTCATTCTTAAAGGAATGGACCAAAAAAAGAAGATCATCAATGTTGATGGAAAGAAAATTAGGTTACATGTATGGTAAGTGAATTTTATTTACTTTTTTTAAATATCATCTTTAAAATCATTTTTATTAAAGTGATACGAAAAAACATTGTATGGGTGCGAGAATGATAGGAAATTTATTTTGAAATTCATCCTTTTCGAATTGTATAATATATGATTTTGGACTATTCTCTGTTAATATGATATATGAACATAACATTCTATATATTGCTATTTAAGATGAACGCTTAATTTTCCACGACGAAGAGTTTATCACTTTTCTTTAAGGTTTCGGATTTGTTTATTTCACAACAAACTAAGAAATAAATTACTCTACTTGCGCGACCATGTACATGTAACGGCATATTATGTACATGTATAATCCTTTGTGTTTTCATAGTTTATCTCTAGTTTGTCATCTCTCTCTCCCTCTCACTTCTCTCTCCCCTCTCTCTCTCTCTCTCTCTCCCTCCATTTCTTCCACTGAATATGGGCCAATTATTATACATGGTTTGAATTCGGGCTAAATGTGAAAGAGTTAAAGAATTGTCTTCTTGGATTTTAATTCATGAATAAATGTATCTATATTAGAGGTATAGAGGTGTCGTGGTTGAGTGGATATGTCACCGGACTGTGGATCACAAGGTCCGCGATTCAAGATCCGCCGCGGCACTAATGTCCTTTGGCAAGACATTGATATACATTTGCCACTCTCCACCCAGGTGTTAAATGGGTACCCGGTAGGATGCGAAAGCTAATGTGCTTAGATAAGCTTGTGTGCGCTTGTAAAAAATGACGCCTGGCTTGAATGCTCCCCAGGGAGTGGAGAATGCGCATACATTGCGTGCGGGTAAGCCTGAATCCGATGACCGGGGTAATTATATATATCTGTAAAGTGCTTTGAGAGGGCCTGCGGTCCTGAAAAGCGCTATATAAGAACTAGCTTTTATTATTTTTTATTACATTATGCAAAACAATCAAATTTAAATATTTGTGCACATAGCGTGAATGGATTGTCGAATGTTCATATCGAATTAATATGTGTAATAATCAGAATGAACAATGGAATTAGCCGGTACATAAACGGGTACACAACAGTAAAACAAAATGAAAAACTCACCCTCCTGTCAAATAAAGGAGCTTGGATGGGTAGGGGCAAAGGGCGTAGAGGTTGATACGAAAATAACGGCATTGGCAACAAAGGCAACAAAGAGAGAGAGAGAGAGAGAGAGAGGCCCCAAAATTATCGCAAATATTGACCCAAAAATATGTCATTATTTGTTGACAGGGTATGGGTACTTTTGTCTTTCGTTTTTCGACATGTTCAGATTGAAATCTCAAAGTACAATGTAACACAAAACAAAATATTTGCTATCCATTGCGATCACGTGTTACGACACGCAATATGAGGGCGAGGTAATTTTAACAATAAAGTGCACAAATCTTGCATACATGTGTATTGTGTGTTTACGTATATGTGGAATTTAAAGAATATGATGGATGCTCCTTTTTACACAATACACTCATTTCAAACTACTTCACGAAAACAAATTTGCTGTATATAATGCATTTATATCTGAGCTGTGCGCACTCAGCAACGGGTGCGCCTTTTTAAAGACTTAACGCTGGTTTGAATAAAATTTGTCATCACTTAAGAAAGGGTTGAGCCGAAAATGCGTATACGTACATGCTTTCTCTCACAATTTTTCATTGGTTATTGCTTTCTTTACGATTTTCCATTAACAGACTCAGGTCACTCTTTAAATACATATATATATATATATGTATGTATGTATGTATGTATGTACGTTTGTGTGTATGTATGTATGTGTGTATGTTATATGGAAGTTACAGAATATGATTAATGTTCTTTTTTTGTATAAAAACTCATAAAGTTGAGTTGCAAAATCTTCTGAGCAATTTTCTTTCTCTCAAGGTACGTACATGAAGTGATGAAAATTAACTACCTTAAAATATACCACGTCATCATTGAATCATATGAAACCTCACCCCAAAGAATGAGTGTAGAAATTGATGTACAATATTCCTTACTAAAATGTACAAGAGATATATATATGAAGATATGATATGCAATCTACGCAGCTTACATCACGTGAGTCTGTTCAGTTGTGCTTTGTTTTTGTATTTTACCGACATCGCTACCACTGCTGAGCAGCATATGGCAGTATACTCAAATATTTAGGAATGTCAGTAGAATACCCTGCCTTTAAAGCAGAAGGAGATTTTTATATCATTAATTTTCTTCATATCTCAACAAACTTTACAGGGACACAGCAGGTCAAGAAAGATTTCGAACTCTTACAACAGCGTACTATCGAGGCGCCATGGTCAGTCTCCGTCTAAATTTTGTTTTGTATTTTGTACTTTTGTATTATATTATTATTATTTACCATTTATGGAAAAACTAACCTTATAACATACATGTAGATAATAATATATTAAAATAATGAAAGTGATTTATTGTTGATGTTAATAATTAAATGTGGCGGTGATTCGTAAACAAATTATTATTTACTTTTGTTGACTATACAGGTATACCTTTGCTCGCATATATACTCTATGTTTGACAAGAAAACATCTCTTTTTTCCTTCTCCTTCATCAAGAATTATCTATGAAAGGAAGATTCATTATACTTCGATAAAATACCACTTTCAAATTTCAAATTGTGAGTCCCTGTATAATTGCAAAATATGTTTCGACCTTGTATGAAACTATACAATCTCCTTTAGGTTTCTTTTTCTGTCGTGATAAGACTTTGAACGTATACCTTTGATATAGAATTAATGATTGCAATTATTTCTTTAGGTTAAAATAATGTATATTCTAGTTCAAAGTAATCATTCCAACTGTGACCCCTGACGATGTAAGTGCCGATTAGCTTATGTTTAATGGAATAATTTAATATATTTTAAAGGAATTCTTTCAACGAGTCATAATTTTTAAATGCTGAAATGTAGTTTCATTATGATACTTTATTGTCATCTTATATCAGGGCATCATCATTCTCTACGATGTAACGAGAGAGACTTCATTTGATCACGTGACTAGTTGGCTCGACGATATTGCCCGTGTAAGTATCTTGACTCCCCCCTCTCCTCATCTTTTCATCTCCTCCTGTCTATGTCTATATCTTTGTTTATTTCTCTCTTTTTTTTCTCCGTCTTTCTTTTTCTTTCTCTTTCTAGATTACTTTTTTGGAGTAAAAAGCTTTTTTTCCATTTTATTGGAAGCAATGGCGGGAATTGAACTTTAAAATGTGACGAAATAGATAGAGAATGTGATGCTTGGTGGTATTAAGTGTTTATTGTGTAATCTTCTGTGTCGGCCCGAGATCTGAGTAAACAGAGTCAAGAAGACATGGCTGAAGTAGAAGCTCTTTTGCACGTAGGAGGTAATATTTTCTTCATGATCATGATTCATATTTACTTATCAGAACGAAACTCTAATGTAAATATTCGTTGAAGAGCCCACTTTCCGAATTATCCGCATATGCGGGCAGCGAGATGCCCAAAACACGTAATTTGTATATCTTATCTTGTGTAATATAATTGGACAAATTAATATTTATCTTGATAATATTATATTATGTTCTTATGAGAAATCGAAAAGTTGAATTCAGGCAAGAGTGTTTTTTAGGAGTACAGTGATAATGTTCGCTACATTTATATTGCGCAAAATATTCATCTGATATATAATATATATATACACTGTTGCCCATAAAATTGAAATAATTTTTCTTACATATTTACATGAAATGATTGTCACAATATGATTTATTCTTGCCCTATAGAGTTTATATCTTCTCAGAACTTTATCGATCAATCTTTATGACACTTTAAATTTATCAATAAAGTTATGAGAAGATACAAACTTTATCAAGAGTAAATGATATTGTCATACTCATTTTATGAAAAGAGGTAAGGAAAAACATCATTCCAACTTTATGGGCAACAGTGTATATACATTGTATATATATGTATATATATATATATATATATATATATATATATATATATATATATATATAATAGATGCAAGCTTAATGTGCTCTAAGTAAACGTTGACTTGGGATTACCAAAGAGACATGCAAGCTTTTCTTTGAAACAGTTTAATGCTGTTTGAACAAATAAAACATGTTGCTACTAGCTGACTTGCACTGGCATGAATTTTCTTCCATTTCAATGTGCAAACTTCTGATAACATTGTTAACATGGCATGTCTTGCTTCATCATTAAGAATAAGAAGAAAACAAAAGCAAGTCCTCGTAAAATGAACACCACGAGTGTTACTTTATTTTAGGTCTATCGTGTGTTATAAATCATCCCAATGTTTTAGGTCAGCCTAGAATTTATTTCCCGACTATACTTTACATAGAATAAAAATACTTTGCAAACTAAGGAATTGAGTTTAAGGCTACAAAACGCATAAAAATATGAAATCCTTTGATTCAAGGAACACAACGTCCTTGACTGCAACTATTGATTGTTGTTTGTTGTTCGAGGCTTGCAAGTGTATAGTAGTCGGGGGTTACCTTAGGGTTGTGTTATATCCCACAAAACCGAAAATTTCGGTCTCGGAAACCCTACAAATGTTGTCAGAAGGCAGTGCCTAGCTAAGAAATTGAGTTTTTTTTTCTTCAGAATACATGTTGCTTATTGTACGTCGCTCGGTGGTGTATCGGGTAAGTTTCAGCCAAGGTTGTGGCAGTCAAGCGCACGTGCTCTACATGGCTAAACTATTACTGACATTTCTTTAAACAGTAAATTACATCTTACCCGAGAAACACTTTCTATGCGTCAGACAACTTACTACCTTTGTCTCAATCGAGATTGATGAATGTTTCAATTACCGATAGCCTACTTATATAGAGAAATCAAAATGACTTCAGCTTGTTTCACAAGGCATATTAGGCTATTAATAGCAGGTGTTAATTGAAGTTGTCTCACTTTCACATGGGTAACAGGCTAGGATGCTGCATGCAGGGATACTATTTCTATGGATGAATATTATTAATTATGAAATCAGTTTCACTGTTTATGTTTGTCTCCACTGTTACCTCTTTATTCTTCATTTTTTCTGTCATTTTCATAGTCACTTGATCAGACATAGCCCATTTTCCCACTAATGATTATTTCAACACAAAACTAAAAGAGAAACTCTTTCGGCCAGAAATATATAAGAACTTTGCGACTATCTACATTGTTTTTGCTGTACACATCCTAATTCCAATTGTTTGTATAGGGCATAATAAGTGGCTAATTTCTTGTCATACCTCATGTCTCTATGCTCTTGACTGAACAAAAATATTATTTTCAAATAATATGGTAGAGACAATCCTTGTTTACTTAATCATGAGTCATTGAACAAATAATTATGTTATTCTATCATCCTGGCAAAAACGTTGTTGACTTCTACAAATCACATGAGTGGCATATATAGAAACAAAGGTTAAGTGTTATTTCTTGGTTATAAAGATTACACCAGACATGTTTCTGACATAATTACTGTGAGCACGTAATTTACGATGAGTATCTCATGAAATAGGCCTACATAATTATATAGTCACGTACCTGATATAAGGACATTGTAGTGTGCAGGGATAGAGAAATCGAGATGAGCTGCTCATCAAAACAGTGAGTTAACTCATTGTCTTTCAAACGATAAACTGAAGTTAACCAATCACTTTTTAGGTTAAAAGTTTCCGCTTTAAAACACTGATACATTCTCATAAGTGAATGGCATAAGATAAATGGACAAATATGTATACTTTATACACAGCACGATTTTTAAAATAATAATGATGTGATCGTTTCTTGTATTTTTCCTCAAGTACATTCTAAAGGTTGAAGAGGTGTCAATAAATTGTCAAAATCCCGGCAAAAGCTAATGCAGTGATACAATGTTCATATAATATACCAAAAAAAATCACTATAAAATGCACAATGTTATTACTTGCAGTTATACTCTGTTCTGTCATCCTCCTCTTTAAAATATAAGAATGATATTTTGACAATAACTTGTTTATTACTTTATGTTTTCCAGAATGTTTCTCCCGACATATGCAAAGTCCTGGTTGGGAACAAGAGCGACTTCACCAGAGCAGAGAGAGTGCCAAGCAAACGAGCAGTAACAGTAAGCATTCACTTCATCCGCAAAAAAAAGACAAAGATGTGACGATACCATCTCTACTACACGTTTCATGTCGTCTCAATATATTTGAGTTTGTTTTTAATGAGACATATAATTTCTGGGACAAATGCAAGTGATCAGCAAATGAAAGACAAGAAGGATGGTTTTGAAGGATGCGGTTAAACTATAGTAATATATAATGCTTCAAGGAGATGAGCACTGGCAAAGTGCCATCGATTTATGATATTGCAACACTTTTTATATCTTAATAATCATGGGATGGCGTATATTAGCTTAATGGCGATGGTTTCAAAATCCTAAGAGAAGGAAAATATTTGCTTTCAAGCATCCCAGTGACGTCATAGCAAGAAATCAATAAACGTCGTAATTATGACCGACGGTAATAGTGCGTGCTGGGTTTTCTTAAATGGGTACAAATGAATACCATACTCCTTGTTATAACTTAATTATCGTGAGATTGTGTAGAATAGTTTGATGGAGATGGCTTCAAACCCTAAAAGAATGAAACTATTTGCCTTCAAGCATTCCAGTGACGTCATAGCAAGAAATCAATAAACGTCGTAACTATTATCGACGGTAATTTTGCGTGCTGTTTTTTGGTTATATTATGGGTACGTATAAAAAAAAACATACTCCTGCAGACAAGATGATGACAAACCTTCGGTTTGCTAAGATTATTTTCTAAAACCTTGCTGCAAAACCCCGAAATCGGTTTGTATTGACAAAGATTATTGTAATCAGTATGGGATGTAGTATATTTGAACTGTTATAGCCTCATCTCATGGCTGCTAATTCATTCGGGTACAACCCCAGAGACCGAATGAGACCGAATGCCCTTGAGATTAAAAATGTCGGTCTCGCGTGCCCTTCAAAATTAATGATTTTTCTGAGGGACCACGAGGACGACAGTGTCTGTCTCCTCGGTCGGTCTTATGAGCCGTCAGTCTCGTGAACTGTCGGTCTATTGATACGTCCACTTCATTTCAGCAGTTATTTGTTCAATATAATAAAAAAAACATATAAAATCGAAACATTTGTATTTGGATAATGGATATAGTCATGATAAAAAACCATCCTTATATAATGTATTTTACTGCATATTCTGAGTTTTGAACGTAGTATGAACGGTAAAGTGCATTTCAAATATCAATACATTCCTATGATTCCTGGATGCTTATGATCCTTGATTTTTTCTTCTTAATTTACAGTTATCAGAATCGTTTAACTTTCCCTACATCGAGGCGAGTGCGAAGACCGGTGAGAATGTTGAGAAAGTGTTCGAGACTCTTACAAGACAGATGCTTGATAGGTACAACAAAAAGGTATGCCAAGCTAACCGTCTTATAGTATCACTAATGTGGACCTGTCTAGACATGTATTTATCAATACAGAGAGAATCAATATGATAACATAGGAATACTTGGTTTAATTCCTTTTTGGAGTTAGAAGGCAATTAAAAACAGGTTTTCCTTTAAATGGTGTCTAAAGTCATGATGTAACATTTCACATTGAAATGATGTTTTCATACCAACGGGATAGTACAGCTGTGGCTATGTCTTTGCACGGATACTTTTCTTAATTGAAGAGTTGGAAGACAACGACGTGATTTAATCAGTTTTCAGAACAGAATTAAACGCAGATTTATAAGGAATTTGTGTTTTTACCTCTCTCATTTTCCCCTCTTTAATCAGAATCTTTTAATATTTACTTTCCTCTTCAGATGAATACAAATCGACCTCTTTTACCACGCCCAACGACAACGGAGAAAATTGAACTACTTGCTAAGAAAAAGAGCACATTTTCTGTATGCTCCTGCTGAAAGCAGATATGAGTCGTGTTTGAAAGAATTCAAAAACTTGCTGATCTTCGCAGATGGGTCGATTAAGCCCGTTTCTTGAAAGCTGGTAGATTGAACAGTATTACAGAATTTTCGCTGAATGATCAGACTTCTTTGAAAGACAAAGTGGTGGATGGAGACAGTTTGTGAACGGTTAAAGACAATGTTTCCTTTCTTTCGGAACCTACATGGACGCATGTGGTCCTTCTATTCAGTGGAAAGAACTAAGTGAATTAACGCCAAGGGCCAGATTCTCGAATGTCTAACATCAAAGACGACTGTTGTATGGCCGAGATGTTGGAGTCTGCACATTCGAATTACCATTTTCATTCTTAGAAATCATCGATCGTTCCTCAACCCGAGGTCTTAGACCAGCTACATCAGAGCGAAAGATATCGTTATCATCATCAGCATGGCCTACGTGCCACTTCATAACCCAGTCAAGACATTGTTCTCTTCACGCTCTGCAGTTTTATAACGTCTTAGACGACGTCACTCAAAGATTTCTTTGTGACTCTATAACACATGCGTATTTTTTGCTGTTAAACTCAGAAGACAAAGTTCTACTTATAACTCAATATTATATTTCAGAATTGAGAATTGAGTTGAATCTAGTTTCTTATGACGTGCATTTACGTGACCATACGGCAAAGTATTTTCTTCGTGATATTGATACAACTCACTCTAGTGCCTTTGTTGCCTTCGTTTAATTGCAATATTTATTGACATCCTTCTAAAGGACCCAACAAAGTTTAATTCCAGTGTATTTTATTTTACTGTTACTATCAAATAGACATCTTGTGTTATCTTTTACGAGTTCAAGTTAATATCAAGATAATAAAATGTTGGGTTTTCGGTATTAAAATAGATGCTTGTTTATTTTGTACAGTCACTATGAGATATTTTCACTTTGAGACGAAATTGTCGTCATCAAGGTTTTCACCCTCGAGTATTAGTATTTAATATTTTATTTCTTTTTGTATGCATGTGCAATAAAATGTTTTAGTAGAAGGAAGTATAGCAAGTAGGTTGCACCGTTATGTTAATACGTGAATAATCGATTGATATGTTTCAATTTAGGTAAATGGCAAACTAACTCGAAGCCAAATTGTACAGAATATAAATAACTGATTGTTTTATACTTAAAAAGTCGTTTTGAAATATCCGTAGTGACTAACTGAAAGTACTCCTTTAGTTTAAATCATGACGCAAAGTGAATTTGTACAGAATCCAAACCGAAACCGTCCAAAAATTAACAAATAAAATGATACCAGCCAAACGATTTTGATATAAAATACATAATACTTCTGTAATGAAACAGAAAGAAAGATTTTGATAAAATCAAGCCAGTCGATCCGAAATACATACACGACACGGGGTCTCATATATTATGTAGGTGCAAATGTGAGCTGTCATTGAAAATGATTTCTGATTGCTGGTCTAAAACCCACTAACTGCATATACAAAAGAATTCAGAATAGTTTTGAGCTAGTTTCTCTCGAAATGGAATACCATTATCAGAACTCAAGATTTGATCATGGACTAAAAATAGAAGAGCATTTACATCCCTCACAGTGTTTGTTATGCTCACTTATTCAAATAAAAATCACGCGATCTACTTTATTATGCGTGCTATTATCTGTTCTCAGTGGAATACCATTCATCTTTAAAAATCCATTGTAGGCCTAACCTGCTTTAAAAAAAGGTTCATAATGGCTCTCGGGGAAATGACTCATTTGGCAGCATTTATAAGGAGTTTGGAAGTATCTTAAATCAAACACTACGCTTGATATTACCATTTTCGATTGCCAAATTGTTATATTAATTTCTACCTTTTGCACCAATTTTGCTCATTTGAAAGCAATAAATATATTGTAATACTGTAAACTTTTGTACATAGACTTTTTTCACGGCCTTGGTAATAACAACTTTACATGTTTTAGTGCCAAATATGACTGTTGACGTCGTTGAACAAAACATAATTATATGCAAAAAGGTTATAATACAATGTATCAAAGTAATTTGTATTATGTTGTAAACGAAGCGCTATATTAGAAAATGCTACGTGATAAAAGATACAAGTATCTTCAAATGACCGTAGAAAAAAAAATCTTCATTTTCCAATGATTCGTTAACGGTAGAATGAATTTCAACATTTCGAAAACGAAAATGTAGCCTCCTTGTATTAGTATCAAGTATTGTGAGGGCTGTGTATCCGCACTTGAATTAAAATAGAACCCTAGCCTATATTTGTAGTCTCAATCTCTTGCACACAGACTTTAAATAAAGACATGAGAGATAACTTTTCAAGAGTTGTTGAGAAAGTGGCAATCGTGAATCACTTTCACTACTTCAACTGTTAAATTGCACATTTATTGTGTTAAGATAAGTGATTTTAAAAGTCGCTTGATAATAATAATACTAATAAAATATTCTTGTATAGCGCATAATACAATATATAAGTGTGTTCCTATGCGCTTGGGAAGAAAAAGAAAAGAAAATCAAAGAGAATTATGTATTTTATTTGTTTCACATTTGGAATAAGTGTGTTGCATTAAGTACGTGGGTGTATAGAATATGGCAGCAAACCAAAGTCCGCAGTATATAAAAACAACGTCTCCGCTAATATTAGAAGTTTTATTTTCAATTGATATCATGCGTTACTATGTACTGAATTGTGCAAGAATTTAGGTCAATTCTTCTATACAAATTTTCAAAGTAATATTTCAAGCAATATACGTCAAACGTTTAAGTATACATCAATATTGGCAAAGGTAAGCCACATACTAATACAAATTTCAAAGACTCGGTATGAGTAGGAGGAATATAGGACATTTGTTTTGTGGAATTTTGGTTTATTCGCCTGAGCTATTATGTACACATCCTTTATCTCTATTATTTGGTATATATGATTATCAAGAAGTCTAGTTGCCTGGCAACAAATAAACATACATAATAACCCATAACCATGACGAGTGTTGATTGTATTTTATGACTCTCCTCTTGCGTCAAATCTGTAAGGTCAAATACATTACATTACTATCATGATCATCATCATTATCATGATCATTATTATCATTATAATTTCTATTATTATTATATCATCATCATCATCATCATTTTTATCATCATTAATATTATTACTATGATTGCAGGGCCCTCAGGGAGAACAGTATTAATACTGATAAGGCTACCCTGGGTAAACAAGAAATATTATTATTATTATTATTATTATTATTATTATTATTATTATTATTATTATTATTATTATTATTATTATTATTATTATTATTATTATTATTATTATTATTATCATTTCTATCATCATCATCATCATCATCTTCATCATCATCATCATTATTATGATAAGTATTATTATCACTACTATCATTTTATAGCAAGGATAATTCACATTTACCAAACCGAGTTATGTGTACCTATCTCTACACATACGTATTAATTTGAGCATATATTCAATATCTAATTATGGTTTATATTTGTGAGTGACACATACACAACACACAATAGGTCCATAGACTTACACTTGGAGACACCAATAATCAGAACATTCATTATTTCAAATTCATGTTTTTTATTCACAATTTCTTGATAAAACATTTCAAGTTAAAGTTTCATACATTGTCCAATGGAGAATAGAAATACTATTGTTTTCTTTCATCAAAGGAATGTCTAGCTCTTTTATTTTACATGGAATGTATTTAATAATATTCATACTTAAAAAGCATTCAAAAAGTGCAAAATCGGGAGATTTGCAACTACAAGTATGAGATCTTTACAACACGTGACCAGTCTCATGCCATGTAAATTACATACCTTTGCAATCAAATAATCTACATATGAAACCAAACTAGCCAAATAACACTGAGAAAACAGCACACAATCAATCAGAAAATTGTATACGGAGTCACTAATTTCAAGTTAACCCTATGCAGTAAATACGTTATACCCCTAGAGATAAATACCCGAAGCCATACACAGCTACCACGCCATGGACTTCAACGAATACTTCATCAAATACTGAAATCTTCAATTCAAATCTCAGAAAGCCATATATACTACAGACGGGAATAAACCACCTAAGGCTATAAACAGACAATGGTCAATGGTCAACCACCCCACCCCCTATACTATTCACCGGATATATTTCAACACTTGAGAGAATAAGTTAGCTAAAGAAGTATACCTTGGGTCCCTCCGAGTACAACTATATCGATCACACCGAGGGAGACACAATGCCAAAGTAATACGTAGTGTACACATAGCAAAAGCACACAGACACACACATCCCTACCCTGCCTACGTATATTATTTAAGTGTATAGTCTTTCATTACATAATTATACAGTCAAACCTGCTATTTCGACCACTTTTATAGAAAGACCACCTGTCTATAAAAAACACTTCTCTTGACAATTATTTCCTATTGAAACCGCTAACAAAGTAACCTGTCTACAAAGACCATTGACTTGTCCAAAAAGACCACTTTTCTTGTCTCCTTTGTGTGGTCTTTATATACATGCTTCACTGTAATTCACAAGGTGTTGGATGTAAGTTAGATGTACAACTTTGCACATAATTGTGTTATTCATCATTTCTGACATATTTGAAATATCACACAGAGAGCTAGTATTTGATTTGTTTAGTACCAAATTGTTTGGAAACAGCATCCTTGACAACTTGGTCAGTATGGTCAGTATGACGGTACACTTAGGTGCTTTATGAGTAGATCTACTTGAAAACAACAATGCCATTAAATGCAATCTTCTCACTACTCTTCAGATAAAAAAAATAATTACCACACAATTAAAATCGTAGCTAAACATTTACCTTCTGTAGTGTGCAAAATTTGCCACAGAAAAGAGAAAGGTCATAGTTTAGTTTGCCGATTGCAAGGTGCCGTTTTCCTTATATTCCCTTACAAAGAAAAGAAATGTAAGCAGATGAACTAAAATGCCAAGTTCTTTCACCTGTTTGATCCGTGTTATATTATCTGTACTTCCGACAACTACCACTGGACTACACCCCCATCTACTACCCATCTAACCACTTCACACCCCTTTCCAACAACTCCTCCTTCGGGACAGTTACAACCAACCCTAGGACAACTTCCTCAAAGACAAGAAGCCCCAAGGAAAATTTATTAGATTACCCCCTTGAACAATTTCCTAAAGCCTTCTTGTCAAATGGACTAGTTGGGATGAGGGCTAATTGTTACAAGGGGAGGGGTGTCTGAGGGTGAATTCCTCTGTGGGATAATAGCCTATTACCTTAGTATGTACACTAAAAAAGTCAAAAAGCTGGTGAGGTCCTTCTTAGTTTACTTTACTCTGTAAGCATTAAGAATCTGTATTCATAATCCAAATCACCATCACTACACTTTGTATCTATGGACAGAACATCAAAATCTGAATAATTGACTTTCAACATAAGTAGGATTCCTGAAAGAAATATGTGACCTTTGATACAAACGGATGGTGTGATTTATTCATTTACAAGAGTTGAAAGCCTAGATCAAGGAGTCAATTATCATGGTTTTTACCCAGTTTCTGCTGCTGGTTCATGACAAGATATATCAAGTAGCATAACTATATTAACAGGCACAAACATGATAATGATCATCTATATATACCTCATCAAGGTGTTTCCTGACAGAAAATAAACAACAAACACTCCAAGTCTACCTTTGCTCTGTCAATAGACCCAAATTGTTGCGACATGTTAATTACCATTTCTATTGAAGTATAACTAAAATACCCTTTATCTTAAAATTATGAAGAAGATGATAAGGGTGGGAGTTAAAAAATAAATCTTGCCCCGACATTCTTCTTCTTCTTCTTCTTCTTCTTCTTCTTCTTCTTCTTCTTCTTCTTCTTCTTCTTCTTCTTCTTCTTCTTCTTCTTCTTCTTCTTCTTCTTCTTCTTCTTCTTCTTCTTCTTCTTCTTCTTCTTCTTCTTCTTCTTCTTCTTCTTCTTCTTCTTCTTCTTCTTCTTCTTCTTCTTCTTCTTCTTCTTCTTCTTCTTCTTCTTCTTCTTCTTCTTCTTCTTCTTCTTCTTCTTCTTCCACCTTCTTCTTGTTCTTGTCCTTCTTCTCATTCTTGTCCTTCGTCTTGTTTTTCTCCTTCTTATTTTCTTTTTCTTCTTCTTCTTCATCTTCTGTTCCTCCTTCATCTTCTTCTTCTCCTTCTTCTTTTTCTTCTCCGTCTTCTCGTTCTTGTACTTCTTCTCCTTCTTATTGTCTCTTTCTTCTTCTTCCTGTTTTTTTGTTTAATTCTGTAGGTGGAATGTAAGACAAAGTATAACTCAAAAGCAAATAACTGGAATTGATTTCAAGGATTGGCAAATATTAATGCTGATCATGTGAGCATTAATCAGTTGCTACTCAAAATTATACTTATCTGCTCAGGGTGATCTTTAACTACTTGAGAAGGACAAGAACATGCTATAAAGAGATCACTATCATACAATTTCTTTCCACTGTTAAGATTTTTTAAACACAGTCTTAAAGATTCCCAGAAAAACTAGCAGTGTTCAAATAGTATTATGGGCACTAAATATAGATCAATTTGGAGTTTGCACAAATTACAAATACATATAGATTAATATAACCTCATAAACATGTATTTTATATTTGCAGAGGTCCCCCTTTGTGCAAGTATAGAAACAACAAATTTCAAAGTGATGGAGGTACTCCATAAATAGCTTTATTTGACATTCTATCAAAATAATTCCACTTATGACATGCAAGATTTGGTAAATAGGAGGAAAATATTTGTTTGAAAGGGCTCTCAGGAAAACATTCTGTGTGGGTTTTTTTCTCCGGTCAATATCACATTGTGATACCATACTATGAATGGGCTTACAGAATTTTACCAGTATCAAAATAGCTTTTTACAGTTTCCGTAGGCAATAAGAAATGATTAAAATTATAGAAATTAGTTTAGAGAAGATATTTCAAATTCAATGCATTTGCAATCATGTTACTAAATTTACTAGGGAATGTACTTGGTCTCTTTATAGCACAAGGAAAAACATGGTAAACACTTAAGCCACACAAGGGATATTTTACCCTTCTGTAACAAAAAGGAAAATTGTTCATTTCAATACTTAATTAATCAATGAAAGCCTATTTCCAATAATCATTAATAATGATCTGATCTGTCAGATAACAGGTTTTAATAGTGACCCTATCAATTTCTACAACAGATAACCCACCATGTGCTACGATCTTGAACCAAGCACTTCATTTCTCTGCAACCTGTCTACTACATAATATATGATGATGATCTGTACTTCTGCAAAACCACAAACTAAACTAGTATGGTCCCAAATACCTGATGATCTCATAAAGAAAAAGAAAACAAAATCACCAGAATTGATGACCAGGGGGAAGAAAAAACAGGCCAATACTATATAGAGAGAAAAATATCATACTAGAGGCCACACACACAACAAAGAGATAAGAATATACGTTGTATATAAAGAAAGAATAACTTTATTGTATTTTTAAATATATATAAGGGACGAAATTGACTAAAAGTTGGAGGAACTGTGTAGAAATTGTTAGAATCCTTTTCTCCGATACCTCCAGCAATTAATCCATACATTTGCTTCTGATTTCATGTCATATACTTCTTGTTCTTTGGATATTCAAAAGTTCTCCTATAGGCAACAGTTACCAGGGCAACCGAACAATTGTCATAATGACCAGGTGTAAACAAAATGTTCTGTAATCATCTTCTTACAGACAGACGCATGTCCTTGCACGCGAGTAAGATATAAAACGTAATATTGTTTACTGTCCAGAACATATAGCCATTGTTTTAGGATTAGACAAGGCTATAGAGGGATCAAAAGTATCAACCATTCCAAGGGTCTCAGCAAATACTGCTCTGTTTGTTGGAAGCTGTATGTGTTTGTTTTTCAGCAGTTAAGAGACACTCTATAGATTAACAAATGAGGTCTAGATGCAGGTTAGTTATCAACATGAATCGAAATATATCAAATGTAATTAACTACACCCTACTCAAGGTTGTATCAGGTCAATTAACTTGAAAGGGGTCCCGTTTTTATTTCTTGCAATTAAATAAATACAAAATCTGCAAAAACTTTGTTGGAAGTTTTATATGTTTGTGTTTAAGCAGTTAAGAGACACTCTACATTAACAAATGAGGTCTAGATGCAGGTCAGTTATTAACATGAATCTAAATAAATCAAATGCAATACACTATACCTTACTGAAGGTTGTATCAGTTCAAATAATTCTAAAGGAGTTGCGTTTTTATTTCTTGCAATTAAATAAATACAATATCTGCAAAAACTTTGCTGGAAGCTCTATGTGTTTGTGGTTAAGAAGTTAAGATACACTGTACATCAACAATGAGGTCTAGATGGAGGTCAGTTATGAGCATGAATCTAAATATATCAAAAGCAATTAACTATACCCTACTCAAGGTTGTTCAAATTCAAATAACTCTAAAGGGGTCATATTTTTATTTCTTGCAATTGAATAAATACAAAATCTGAAGAAAAAAATTTGTTGGAAGCTTTATATGTTTGTGTTAAAGCAATTAAGAGACAAACTAAATTAACAATTGAGGTCTAGATGCCCGTCATTTATTAACATGAATCTAAATATTATATCAAATGCAATTAGCTATATCCTAGTAAAGGCTGTATCAGGTCAATTAACTTGAAAGGGATCACATTTTTATTTCTGGCATTTAAATAAATACAAAATTTGCAAATTCTTTGTTGGAAGCTTTATGTTGTTGTGTTTAAGCAGTTAAGAGATGCTCTAGAATATCAGGCCTTCTCAACTGGAAGCGTGCGGCTGTTGCAAAAATTAAAAAAAAAAAAAAAAAATATATATATATATACATATATATTTTAAAATTATATTTTAAAATTAAAATCTCAGCAAAATCAAGTAGTCGCAGTCGAAGTTGAGCCCAATTGACATTTCCTGAGTTGCTTGCACCAAAATAACTACATATCAGGAATTGTACTAATTTTTTCACATCAATATGAAATTATGACTGATATATTTTGGAATAAAAAGGTGTTAAAAATGCCACATCTGGGCCTTTAAAAGCCCTAAATGCCACCAGCTTCCAGGGGCTCCGCCCCCTGGACCCCACCCTTTGTCAGCCTGGTCGCTACGCTCCCTCACATTACATGCATCAAACATACAGGTTGGCACTTCAACTTAAATAACATTTTTGTTTTGGCACTTCTAATAAACTAGTTGAGAAGGCCTATTAACAAATGTGGTCGAGATGCGGGTCAGTTATTAACATAAATCTAAACATATATTAAGTGCAATTAACTGTACCCTATTCAAGGTTGTTCCAGTACAATTAAATCTAAAAGGGTCCTATTTTTATTTCTTGCAATTAGATAAATACAAAATCTGCAAAAACGAGATTCTAATATTTCTTTTAGTATATTCCGCACGTAAGAGCATTCCTTGCAATGCAGAAATTGCAAGGACTACTCAGAAAAAAATTGTAAAAGTCAAATTTTCACACTTAAGATTGAACCATATCTCTTAATATTCAAAAGGGACTAGGAAATAGTCGTACCTTAACACTGCATGCATCTACTCTAATCAAACATCTGTTTAATTCCTCAGTCACATTTGCTCTACGGCTAGTATACAGCGGATGTAGGCCCCCGAAATTGAGAGATACATGCGGTGGCCACAGAGAATATGCGATGGCCTCAGGGTCACCCTTGGGCGTATCCCTATCTTTTACAGGCTGTAGGGGTCGCGTGGGATTATAGCGCAGAGATATAACTTTTTTCATTTCTAGTTTCACCGTAACGATTAGACACGTACGCCATAGCCATGCCGTCAAAAACCTACGGCCGCCGCAGGGACGCCCTAAGGCGTCATGACTTCAGAGGCCGTACGGTAGCCGCAGGTTTTCTGTCTCCACAAATTCAAAATACGCTGTGCAGCTACCCTAACATACATGTATGTGACTGCTACAGTATGTGACCGTGGGAATGCTGCGGCAGCTCTATAATTGCTATTGACCACAGATATTTTAGACCCCACGGCCGTGGTGGCAAATGTGACTGAGGCATAAGCCACTGAAGCTACAAATCAAAGAACCAAATGGGCCATAGTGTAATAGTAAAGGATGAGCAATTCAGAAGTATTGTTTTAATTCTCCATTACTCTTTGCTGACTACAGCACACTGTAAATGATCTTCAACAAATATGTTTGCACAATATAAATGATAATTACTTTGGCTGACCTTACATTAAATATTTTCTGTTGCCAAGGAATGGTAATGTTGTCCTTACTTTTCCATGAGACATAGAAAACACAGCATGCATTGATCTCAATAAAAAAAATTTATCTTCGTCCTCTTTTTCTGAACAACCGAGCAAGGAAAACAAATCTTCTGACAAAAATGCATTTCCTCATGAAAGAGATATAGCTCGAACACTGTTTTCACAATTTGTATATAAGCAGAAACAAACTAAGTATATAAATACAATTATATATTATCATGGTCCTGTCAAATGATCTACAACTTGGCAACATTAAAATCTATGGTACTGAAGGATAAACAAGTTTATTGACTCTTTTATGTTAATTAACATGTATAAAGTTAACAAACCTTGCTACAAAACAGTATTCTAAAAATACCATGGTACATATCTAAATGTAAGGTTACAGATGAAGCATACTATTTGCACACTGATAAAGTTCAGTTGATTTTGTCTGAATCAAGTCCAATTTCAAGATTTAGCAAACAAAACATGCTCTAGGGTTCTTCTCATCATCCAAGCCCTCTAACCCCCATTCAGACTGTTCAAATTTATCACTATACGAGATTGGTATATCTATACGATAAGCAAGTAACTTTTTCTAGTCTGAATGTCATATAAAGAAACATCATATAACGAAACTTTGCATAGCAAAATGCATGTTTGAGCATTGTTTTGAAAAGAAAACTCAATACAGAATCAGGGTCGCGTTCTAGTCTGAACGTCAAATGATACAATTTTTTTTTAACTGGCCGGGGCTTATTGTGGGCACACACTGATGAATTAGCCAGCTATCATGTTAATTGACCTCTTCAAAACTGGTTTCCTTATATGATCTGTACTTCCCTTTCACTATACAATGAGTCTTTTATACATGTTTCATATAGAATTTTCTTAGTCTGGACAGGCAATTAGCTTTTGAAAGAGATTTTATCAGATAAACATTATCGTCCTAACGTGACGAACCAAAGTCACCCCAGAATAGAATGGTACCTCGTCTGGCGGTGGTTTAAACGTTTGACAATTCGATAAAACATGCCCATTAGAGGACACTGGCTGCAAAATTAAGAAACAACAAAAATTAATATGAGATAAAAGAATGCCTTGGCAATAACCAGTGTAGCATTATTTTGAAACACCTCGTACAATTATGCATGTTGTTAGGAAACTTCAGTATTTGAACAAAATTGAAAAGTACAGCTGCAAACTAATGAAATTTGAGTAATGCTTTCATAATCTGAATAGTTCAAGTTATTGGAGACAATAAGTGTCACATGTATGTTCATTAATATCTCAGCTCACCTTAACAATTCTATTTTTAAACATTTTTGGAAAAATAGTTTGATTATCAAAATGAAAGGAAATGGCAGGCCTGTTCAAATTAACAACATCACCTTGATCCTGTTGGGAAATGGTTTCCTTTCATTCAATGAGCATGAATATTTGGTTGCATCCCAGGCCAGCTCTGGCATTAGTCTTTTCACAGGTAAACAGAACATAATCAGATAACAAATGTTTCTGGGAAATGAGATAAGATCACTAAATAAGCACCCATAATATAAAGTCATCTCTACACGCTATAAAATCTGCTCTTATCATGTGGTTTGCTAACAGTTGGATATAGAAGTTAGTATACCGTAGCTCTACATACAATCCAATGACAGTTTAGATTTGATGTTTCTTCCTTATCTTTTATATTCTTTCAGATGCACATTGAACAATAAGTTTTACATGTGATTTCACTAATATCTCAGATCACTCAGATCACCTAAAGAATTTTAAGTTTAAACATTTTTTGAAAAACTAATTTGATTATCGAAATGAAAGGAAATGGCAGGCCTGTTCAAATCAACAACATCACCTTGAGCCTGTTTGGAAATGGTTTCATTTCATTCAATGTGTATGAATAATTGATGCATCCCAGGCCAGCTCTGGCATTGGTTTTATCACAGGAAAGCAGATCATAATCAGATAACAAATGTTTCTGGGAAATGAGAAAAGATCACTAACCACACATACTATAAAGTCGTTTCCACACGCTATAAAATCTGCTCATATTTATAATCATGTGGTATGCTAACAGTTTGATAGAGAAGTTAGTATAGCTCTATGTACAATCTAATGACACACACATTCACATTGATGATCTTTGGATTACTGCCATGTTTGTTCAACAGTATTTTGTATTCTTTCCACACAGAATATTTCAGAAAAAGAGAGGAATCTAGGGTTCAAAATAATAGCTTGAAGGCCAAAAAATAGGAATCATTTCTCCAAAATAAAGAAAGGTTGGCAGCTATGGGTTTTTGTGCCTATTTCCGAGGAGAAAGGCATACCTGTAAGAGCAGCTCTGCAGGACAAGATGCAATACAAACTATTTACTTTTTAAACATTACTTGGAATGCTCATGACATAAAACGATAGATATGTGAGAACCTTTCTTTCAAGATGATGTACTTATATCTCAGCAGTCATGTCTAAGTCTATAACCCTCACTCAATTTCATCACATTTCCAGCATAGCATTAACTGCATCTTGGGAAGCTATATCAGCTTTGCTTCCATAGATTGTCAGCTCTGCTTCATAGGATGTAGCTCAACCTTGTTCATCATCAGTTACCCCACTCCAAGGCTTTCACAAACTCATCTTCTGTGAATGCCAGCATTTTGGCAGCTTCAATATGCATCTGAAAGAATATGGAAGATAAGGAAGAAACATCAAATTTTGTGTAATAGATTATTCCCCATCCTTTCAAAACAAAGCAAATTAAATGGAAATGAATAACATATCATGGTATCTCGTATCTGAGATATTGTAGTAAAATAGTAATAAATAAGTAGTAATAATAGGTCCATTTATATAGCGCAGCTACTGAATATACTCTACTGCACTTAAAGGTTATGCAAAGTTTTGGGAAATTTTGAAATTGGATGGATAGTAAATCTTTAAAATGTTGATATATTTGGATGCCCCTGTGGATGTATTATAAGCACTAAAAAAATTAGCCCCTAAAACACTTCTGCCTTCGAGCAAATTGAATAATAAAAATTTACCGGTGCTCCCGGTAAATTTCAAATATTTCAAATAGCGCCTAAGGCCATTCCATGGTAGCTGCGACCATGAAAATCTCAGAATATGCAGTTCTGATATATAATTTCCAAACGGGAATAGCAAATCGGTCGATTATAGTCAAGAAACATTGTTTTAAAGCTAAAGTAATATCAGTCTTGAGAGGGCGCTATACAACATAAAGAGTTTAATATTTACAATTTCATCACTTTAGACTCGATTTCAACCGCGACAACGATCATTGAATATTGTAAAATCGCATATGCTTCCAATATGTTCATTTGAACCAAATTCATGACCCCATACCAAAACTTTGTAATACCTTTAATACAAAGTATCATAGTATTACCCCAGCTGTAGCTGAGTTGCCATAATAAGGCGCTAAAGCATTCAAGGAATTTCTTCCTACTGGGTACCCACTTACTTCACCTCGGTGGAGAGTGGCAAAAAGTAGATTAATGTCTTGCCAAAGGGCATCAGTGCCACAGCAGGTCTAAACTAGTTTTGCACTTTAAAAAAATAGCAGTTCTTCAACTGCCATCAGAATAATCTGTTCAAGATTCCTTTCATAATATTGACATAGGGTGTAATTACTCTCTACAGACTGACGGTTAAACTGAATCAAATTTCATTCTCTTGGCTACTTCCTATGTGCTTTAGCAAAATGTAGTGACACAAAAAGACATATCCAGAACGCAAAAAGCATAATCGTTGAAAATCAAAATCTTATCGCACAGAGAGAGAACCTCATCATCTTCTTGAAGGTTGATGAAAATGATTGCATAATTTTTGTATAAAATGTTACTTATTATATTCCTTCTACTGTACTAACCCTCTGACATACAAAAAATCCTGAAAAAATTCTCAAACCACAAAGATATCTATGGTTTTCTTTGAAGGCGTCACTGGTCAACACCCTCTAACAGTGATTAACAGTAAATTCTCCCAACCATTTTTTAATTTTCCCAACCGTTTTTCCATGAAAAAAAGACATAAAACAGGCTATTCAAAATCTTTCAACACTTAAATGTCTGGAATGGTATATAAAGCCAATTTATTGCTTTTTGACGATTTACATTCACCTAAAATGTAATTAAATTGTAATAATATAGTTGGGAGAATTAAGGAATCGATCAGATCAGTTTTTCCCAATTTGTATCATTAATAATGGTCCGTTTTCACTCAAATTTTCAGATTATCTTTAATTGTACATCTAGCATTGAAGTCACTACCTTAGCACCACTTTCTCTCATCTGAACAATGTTACCAAGTCCCTTTAATATTACCTAAACTTTCATTCAGATATATTAAATAAGAACTTTGAATTCACCAACTTCACTACATGGTTCTATTACACCTTTTGTGTTACATGTCTTTCATATCATTACATTAAGCTAAGCTAAGCTAAGCATGTGCCTTATCCACTAGCCATGCGGTAATGAAGGTAGAGAATGGACAATGGTAAATAATAAATTATTTCATTACACAATGATCTATGACTTCTGTGAAAACAAAAGAAGAACTGACCTTCTGTCTCTTTAATACATCAATGAGTTTCAGCTGCTTCTTGAAACCTGACATGAGTTCATTCTTCTGTTTCTCTAAACGTTTGTTTTCTGCAACCAGCTGTTCCACTCTCCTCCTCTCTCCCTCAGATGATTCCTGTAATCCCACACAAATATAATAAATTTTAATTTTAAATCTCATTACTGAGTTGCTTTGTATTCTCCTCAAGTGGATACTACTTCCTTTTCCTTGTCACTTTAAATGATTAATACTTTAAATACATAACACAGACTTGCTCACACATGCAGTATTCTATTATAAAATTGCTTAAGTGTAGTAAATTGATACGTCAGCCACACTATACAAAGTTATTTTCTAATTCTGATAACATTTTAATGAGCAAAAAACAAGTTAATGATCGAGCCGGTTCTCCCCTACAATGCATTGCCCGACATTTTTTGTGACGTAGGGTCCTCACAACACACACAGAGATGACTCGTCTTTGTGAAGTGTCTTGATACACACTATTTCATTTACCTGATAATAAAGAATAACAGTATTTCAACAGTCAGAATACAAACTGCATATATTAGGTGTTGCTTGAAGTACCAAACATACAGTGTACTTATTCTAGAAAATATTTGCTTACCCGTGAAGATGTCTTCATTCGTAGTAAATCTGACTTGTATTTCTCTACCTCCTCCATTGCTCGATTCAATCTTACTTCAGTGGCACTCTGACTTGTAGCAGATTTCTTCTGGTTTCTCTTCAGTTCATCTAACTCCTGCTCAAAATAAACACAAGAATGATAATGTTTACAGAAATATCTTTCGATTGTAAAACAGTGACTAGCAGATGAATTATAGTACTTGGAAAACTTCTTGTTGCTTCTCTTAAAGCAACAAAATCACAGGCCTTTACAAGAGTCTAAGCCCTGCAGGTCCATGGGTTTTAATTTTTTTATGAGATGAGCTGCTCAAAGAAAGAGAAAGAGAGTACCGGAAAGAGAGAAATGGAAAGAGAGAAACGGAAAGACAAAGAGAGACTTCTGAGAGGGGAGAAGAGAAGAGTAAGAAGAAAGAAAAAAAAATACCTCTGTTAACCACCACCATTGAAAGACAAGGCATCTCAGTTGTACCGCATGTGGTCCTGCAACAATTGAAATAACCTACAATGACCAAATCCCTTCCTTCAACCCGAGACCAAAGACTTTACCCAACCTTCATTTGTACTCCAAACCTAACCTTAACCCTAACCCTTTATCTTTGAGGTAATTACACTTTGAGCAAACGTCACAGGAGCAAATGTCCTATCCCTGGCATCTTACCTTCCTTAGTCCAGTGAGCTGATTCTCCAACCCATCACTCTTCCTTTTAGTATCCTCTGCCAATCTCTTGTATTTATCAATCTGCGTTTGATGAGATGAGTTGGTTCTCTGTAGCCGTGCTCTCTCCTCTTCAGCTTCCTTCACTCGTACCTCAAGCTTACCCAAAGATTCATCCTGTCATTAAATGATAATAATATAAACATGTCTTTACAACAGTTGAAACTTATCCTAAAAGACATTCAAAGCTATTGTCCTAAAGTAATGGTGGACTGATGAATATGAATAAGTCAGAATGAGTCAGGAGAGCTTAGGTATTTGTTTCCAGCTCATCATGAATTGAGCCATGGACCAGTGATGGCCTAATGGTAGAGTTGCTGCCCTGCAAGCAGTAGACAGGTTTCACATCCCGCTGGTTCCAAAAAAAATTCTGACTTGTTTCTGATTACAAGATTGAGCACGCAATCTTTATCTACTGGGTGCAAGCCAAAAATGTCTTAACAACAATAATATACACACTTGTATGGCAGCATCTATCTTTCTATATACCTATCCATCTATCTATGTCCCATAGCTTGGAGGCCGCTGGGGCGACAATGAAATGGACCTTGAGACACAGGTCTATGTATATGTAGTTAAACTATTCCTTGACACTGTGTTATTTTCACCCTCAGGCCGATATTTACCCTGAGAATGTACCCACATGTTCATGAATTCCTACCACATAAACATTTACTTCACTTGAGTTGAGACTGCCAAATCAATGTATATTAACATCTTGTTGCAAAAGAGCATAAGGAGTCAAACTTCATACCATTAGATAATAAAGTATGGTCACTTATCCACTAGACCATCATGGCATATCTAGAGACATGAAGCACAAGAGCAGTGTTTGGATCAGGTTAAGGAATTGTTGCTAGCAAGACATGATATATAGAGGATCTTCTATAATTTAGTCATGTCTCTTTGGGCACCTTCATATCTGTCAAATGAGCTATAGATCCATCTCTCACCAGCAAACAGGGATTTCTCATGAAGTATGCGATGAGAGAGAATGCCAATACCATTGATGAAGAAAATCTACAGGGTTTAATTTTGCAGTACAGGAATGATGAAATCTCCCCAACGATGTTTAATTGTATGGGTAGCTTAATAACAATTGACCTACATGTAACAACCATTTTTTTTCTTCTTCAAACATTATGGTACACAATCAGTGTGTGACACATGAAAGAAAAGAGGCATTTGCCATTGAACAGATCTTCCATGATAATTCAGAAAGATACTTTTAATATTTTGACACTGCGATGATATACAAATTTATCAAAAGTGAAAGATTGCAAGAGAAAGCATTTCATTTGTACTATAGATCTGGGGAGTGTTTCACAAAGAGTAAGATCGACTTAAGTTTGACTTGAACTATGGCAAGCCGTTCATGCCACTAGTTATTCTAACCATTCCTGGCATTGGTTTCTCAAGGGACGTACAAATGGTGGTCACAAATCTACAGAATTTACATTTTTTATAGTTCATTATTGAAGGAAAAAATATTATCTAAAGATCATAATTTCTAAGGTTTTTTCCCTCTAATTTTACATCTGATTCAAGACTTTTTAATGGCATAAATCGCATACCGTAGTATAAGTCCAAGTCTTAAATATACCTTACGTTTACAATGTAAGTAATTTTTTTTCTTCAACAATGAACTATCAAAAATGTAAATTCTGTAGATTTGTGACATCCCTTGAGAGACCAATGGTGAGAGCATGAATGGCCTGCCATAGTTCAAGTCCAACTTAAGTTGATCCTAGTCTTTGTGAAATACCCCCCAGCTCTCAATAATACCTTTTGATTACATTCATGAGCTAATCTGTCCAGTTCTTCTTGCATGACCCTGAGCTTGGCCTTCAGGAAACGAATGGTAGCCTCTGAAACGTGACAAGATAATGTTACAAGGCATTTCATACATATTTCTTTCATGTTTGTTGAAGACTTTTATCTTAGTAGTTGTGGTGGTTATCACACTAGTAAGATACATTGATAGTAACTTGATCGCAACTATTTTCGAAAAATCAGATGAAGGGCAATTTCAATACCCTATTGTAGGTCCCATAGAAATCACATAATACATAATTAATTGTCATGTTTGCACATTTCTATAGGAGATGTACAGGGCAAAGAAAATTGTCTTAGGTTGATTTTTTCAAAAGTAGCTGCTGTCGTATTTTTGACAGTTCAATTATCCATTGAGACAACATGACTGACAGAGAACAGAAAACAATTGCATTAACAATAATCAAGACATCCTAAATCAAACTTGAACAGTCGTTAATTTAAAGCATATTGTTTTACAGTTTTTTTGTATGAAAGTCATCTTATAGCGACATCCACGAAAACACTATTCATAAAACTTTTAGAACAAATGCATAGCTATTGCTATATATATATATCGAGACAAAGAAAGGTGGAACAAAAGAAACAAAGAAAAAACACAAATGAAAGAGGGCGAGAGAAGAGCAATAAGAGAGAGAGAGTAATATAGAAATACAGCATTTGATAGAGAAAGACCGGAAATAAAGAAAATGAGAATGAATGAGATACAAAGAGAGACAGACAGTCAGACAGAGAGAGAGAAAGAAAAAAAGAGACAAGATAAGAAAATCATTAATATCAATCATACATACCTGATCCCATGCCCTCTGCAGCCTGAGGTAAGATATCATCAAACTCTCCATCAGCTGGAGTGTTCCCTTCAGCATACTGTTTATCAAGAGCTGAGAATGTGTCTGCTAGGGAGTAATCTGCTTGGACAGCATCAGGAATAGCAACATCATCGGCTAAGTTAGATGACATTGAAGTCTGAGATTTGGTCCTGAAAATAAACAAATAATGATAAGAATAATATTCAGGATTTATAATAATAATTATGATATAACATCCCCATGTGCTTCCAAAGAGCTTTGGAAATTATTACCCTAGCTTTAGCTCTGGCAGCTGTTATCAGTGCAGAGTGCTTTTCAAGGAATAATCATACCAGGTACCCATTTACCTCACCTGGGTGGAGTGTGGCAAATGTAGGTTAACGTCTTGCCAAAGAACGTTAGTGTTGTGGCAGGGATAAGGTACTTAATAATCTATGACGGCTCTAAGCACTTTACAGAAACATGTATATTATGTTGAAAAATGTAGCAAAGAGATTAATTTTTTTCTTCCAATTAGTGGTGGTTAGTTTTTAATAGAGGGCTGTGAAAAAACCACTGAACAATGCTAAACTATGTTTATATACAGACAAAGTCCAAGATATGTCCTATACATTATCAAGTATAATTGAATGTATCATGGAAATGTAAACATAAATATTCGTTTAAAATAGTAAAATAGAGGAGACAAATTCGCTCAACAACCAAAAGTCCTGGTAAATATGGTGCAGAAAAGAGAGAATAGAAATCATTATATGCAAGATAACCACACAAAAAGGAAGAAAGTGAATAGAAAAAGATAAAAAAACAGACTGAAGAAGAGGATGAAGTAAACAACAAGAGGAAACAACCAAGAAAAGTATAAAGAGGTATCAGTAAATATAGTATGCCACAGGGTTTTCAACTTGTAGTATCAACTAATCCTTCTTTTTGCAAGAAAGGGAATGGCTCCCTCTAGACTTGGAATTACCAAAAGTTCACTGTAACTTTGTGGTCTACAGGATAGGTTTCTTATTTCTATTCCTAGTTGATTGAACTCAGTGAAGGGCACCTACTACCAGTTCAATACATATTCTACAGATATGTCGTGGTCTAGTGGATAAGTCACTGGACTGTGAACCACAGGGTACAGGGTTCGAATTCCTGCCACAGCACCACTAATGTCCTTTGGCAAGACATGAATCTACAGTTGCAACACTCGACCCAGGTGAGGTAAAAGGGTACATGGCAGGAAATAATTCCTTAAAATGCTAGACCACCACAATAGCAGCCATGATTAAGCCTGTGTAATAATTGTGGAGTGGGACAGGAGTGTAATTTCTGACAAACATGAGTGCTATACAAGAACTTATCATTATTATCGTTATTATTACAGTTCTCAATATTTGGTAGGACTGCCATTAAACAAAATTTCGGCCATGGAAGCTAACCCTTAGCTACGGTATTAATTCTATTTTCTATGTTTCCTTTTAAAAAGCTGTACCTACTGTAGGTAATTCCTCTGTTTTATTAACATTGGAAACACTATTCCTTCCTGCAGGCCAGTGAACAAACTTTTGATTGAGAAGATTAAATCAAACAAGAAATGGCTTTCTTACCTTGACTTAGTCCTCGATGGGGGTCTACCCACACCTGCAGCTGACCCAGGTCTACCTCTAGAGGGCGGTTTCTTTTCTGATGCGAGGTTTGTGGGTTGAATAAGGGAAGGCTTCGGAAGCAAAGTAAAAAAAAGATTACCAATCTGAGCCATTGGTGCATTGTACATGTCATTATACACTTTCTATTTTTTTCCTTCTAAAATTTGTCTTTGATTTTAAAAAAAATATTACCTACATTGTTTTTCACAATCTTTTTCACCATGTCTACATGATATTCACAGCTATAAGCAAGATTATTCAATATGCTTTAATATATATCTACAAAAATATAGAGAATTTGTGTCATCCATATTTGTGCATGTGCTATGTATATGTATATATATATGTATATGTATGTATATGTATATATATATATGTATATATATCTATAAAAAAAGTTTAAGCTCACTTCCTTATTTTGTATTCATTATGTATCATGACTATATTGTTTATCTTATGAATTGTTTTGTATATTATCTTTGTAAACACATTTTATATTATGTATTGTATTATTTTGAACGCAGAAATAAAAGCAAACAAACAAACAATAGTGGCATAATTCTTTTTATATGGTAGATACAAAAGTACTTATATTGTGTGTTTTCCTAATTATCTCAGTAAAATGCAAAGTTGATATTGTCTGCTGAAAGCCAGAAGTGTATTAACTCATTAATTTAACACAGAATTAAAATACATTTCTCTACAATATCATACAAATATAATTGATATATATTGTCTTATAATAAAAATGTACCAAGAACCATACATGTGTAATTTTTCTCTCATGTCTGCATGAGGATAGAATACTTACTTATATATTACCTGATTAATCTACTACATTTGTTTTGTTGACAGAAAACATTCTTAGCAATAATTACCTTTGATATGTCATCAGAGACGACTGGTTCAGTATTGAATATGGCTTGTTGTTCCTCCTCGCCACTCAGCTCCAGCCGATTAAAAGAACGGGTCAAGATGTCCTCTTGCTCTCTCTGTTCACAAAGAATAGTATTGGCAAATGAGATAATAGATTTAACATTACTTTTGTATTACATAATCTGGTGAATATGGCTCTAGACTGTGAACCATAAGGTACAGGGTTCAAGCCCTGGCTAATGTCTGATGGTAAGATAAATTTGCCACATTCAACCCACGTGAGGTAAATGGGTAGTGAGCAGGAAATAATTCCTTAAAATGCTTGAGCGCTTTAATGGCAGCAGTGCTAAAGCCAGGGTAATAATAATAGAGCACCAGGAGTGGCTATATGCCAGACTGAGTGCTATACGAGGACCAACTATTATTATCATTATTATTATCATTATTATTGTTAATATTACATTGAACCTAAGTCAGCTAAGAATGAAAAATTACAAGCATTACTTGACACAGTCAATTTTTTTTCTTCTTTTTCTTTCTTTATACAAAAATTGGCATCTCCTTCATTATCAACACTGCTAATTAATGCGTGAACTTATCATTTGTTCAAAAAGGTAGTTCTAACAGATTAACAACAATTCAAAGTGTTGACTTTAAATGAGCCAAAGGTATTTCCTACATGTATATCCCAGAATGATTCAAAACAACCACCAGTGAAGGTAAGGTAACCAAACCCATAAAAGAGACCAATGTTTGCCTGAGGCTACTACAATGTTTTCCTGAAGACATTATATACCATGTTCGAGGAAACAAGGAATTAGTCACGACTTCCAAACCCACTTCCTTACCATGACGTCCTCTGCCTCTTGTATGAGTGATGCGGTCTTGGCTTCGAGGGCAGCATTGAGACGCCTGCATGTATTAAAGATGCACATGGTTGGTTAAATATAATTATGGCAACACAGAAAAAAATTGTGACTGGCACATCGGTCAAATGTTAATACATGTAATGTGTTATGTTTAGAAACAGGTTCATTGAAATTAACATGCCATTGAAACTAACATGCCTTTGAAGCTAACTTAAAAATGTAGTGCAGCTGTTTAGGCACTGCTCATTGTTATTCATATTAGATAATAGTTGCATACACACAATGCAAGTGTATGCAAGGGTCTTCTGTTCTGTACACAGAAGGATGCACACATGTAACAAGCACATGTAATAAGCACATGGATATTGAGTCTGGATTAAACTACCAAAGCAACCACAAGTGTTTCTGCAGGCTCCATTTTGTTGTCTCTATACTTATATTTATTTAGCCTAATAGTTATTAGTTTCCAACCCACAACACAACATAATGGGTGTCATAAATGAGCATCTCAGCAATAAGTTTTCATTTTCCAATACAGACTTCAATTCATTTTTGATGCATTTGATGCAATAAAGATTCTTCCTTTTGGTAGAGAATTAGTAGCATGATGTCATGAGCAAACAATTCATCCTTATAACACTTATAAACACTTCTCTTCACATAAAATAGCAATCAAATTTATTTAGAGACATTGTTTTTCATAGTATTCCAAAGTTTCTATCTCTGCAATACATTAGATATTGATATAGAAAACTTTTGTTAATGATGCAATTATCTTACACAAGCGTGGAGTATAGCATTTTAATAAATGGCAAGGTATGCTGTTATGTTCAGCATAGATGTGCTGTGATACAAAGCATTAATGAAGTTTTTACCATACTTGCATTGTCAAAAATGTTATAAATAAAAACATTCAAGATACAGAAGTTTAAACTATCCCCACTCACACAACACGAAGACACACAAGGTGGTCTAGCAATCTTGCCAGACACTCATCTATCCCTTGCCTAGTAACATCACTTGTGTACCATTAAATACACATGCCAAAGAGGCTTATTAACCTCCAATTCTTTAGCTAAACATAGGGTCTATGATGCATAATTACAACCTAATGGGCCATTTTCGTATTGAAAATAGGAATCATTTCATTCACCTGTCACGAATATTTCAAAATTCAGAATGCAAATTGCATATATTACATGCTGTAAGGTAGGGCAAGCTGTGTTTGTTCTACCTAGCAACAACAAATTTATGCAATTTGAATTCTAACTATCGAGATACATAAATTCGTAACAGGTGAATGAAATAATTAATATTGAGGCGCTTCACAAAGGCATGTGCATAAACTTAGTTTCATTACGAGAATGGCCTATTGCTTATTGCTTTTCAAAATTTTCAGTGTGTGTGTGTATTGGGTTTTACAGACGTGTATCAATCAGATTTGATTATTTACGTCTGGGGACCGACCTTTAAACGTCACCATCCGAAAGACGTGACTCAGCTTCGAACCTGCGTCCTCAGCTGAATCAGTTTGTAACTTCCACTGTTAGCTGGATTACAGGCGCACGCCACAACGCTTAGTGTGGATTTCATAGACTTACATATACTCTTCTTCACGGCTGAGAAGATCCTTGTTCACACCTGCACTGGATGTTGGTCTTGATCCTGTACCAGCAGCTTTGGTTCCAGTTGCTGACCTTCGACCTCCAACTGCACCTCCAGTAGATGGTCTACTCCTCTGTTCAAAAGAGAGACATAATAATAATAATAATAATATTCAGCTTTTATATAGCGCTTAATACAAATGTCTCTAAGCGCTTTACAGATATACTATTACCCCAGTCATTGGATTCAGTGCTTGCCCGCACACACTGTGTGCACAATCTCCACTCCCTAGGGAGCATTCCAGCCAGGCGTTACTTGACGCTCTAAAATTGTTTGACCAACAATGACGGTCACATCCTACCAGGTACCCATAAAGGATTGGAGAATGAAACTAAATATTGCGCCCCTGCATGTACAGGAACACGTGTGCATGAAATAATCTAATGACTGGGTAACATTAATAATAATATCTGTAAAACACTTAGAGATGCTATTCCGTATTAAGCGCTAAAGATTAAACTCCAGGTTTATTATTATTAATCAAGGCTCATCACAAGAAAGAAGATAGTTACCTCTATTTGCTTACTCTGCCAACAGGAATATGTAGACATACATGTAATTCATTTCATGGCTTCTTATCCTGTGCTTGCAACCCATCAAAATAAATCTCATTAAAGAATTTATGAGAAACAAACGCTGTCCTGAAATTTTGTTTTCTTAATTTGACATTGATGACAGTGTACCATTCACAATATACTTCTCCCCAACAACCTACAGCCAACAGCCCAGGTAAGGCTACCACCACATGTACAGTTGTATATGATCAACTGAACACTTCATTACTAATTTTCCTCTATAAAATTCATATTGCCCATGAAGGAAGAAGAAGAAGCAGAAGAAGAACCTGGCAGTGGGGACATCCACTCGACATTTGATATCAGGGAAGATGTGCTGTGATATACATAAAATGTCATTATTTTAATTTTAAAGAGAACAATTTGTGTAAACATGCAGGGTCGAGTATCGAAGGGAAAACGTCCTACTGCATAGCAGGTAAAATGATGGTCTCTCTTGAGAGTTAATGATACAGTGCTGCACATATATGTTTGATTTCTCGGTCTGATAGCAGTAGTCTTACACTTTGTATTTCTAAAATGATCTAAAAAGACACACAAAGCAGCATTAGTATACTTTTTGTGTATTAAAAACTGATTAGACGACCTCTATTGATTCTCAACATTTCAAACACCACTGTACAAAACTCAACTGAGTTCACTAAAAATCTGTACTTTCGTGACAATTGACGACACCTAAATAGCAATAAAATACAATCTTTTCAATTTACCGATGTTAGAAAAAATACTTTGAAAATTCAAATCGTGAGTCTACTGATAAACTTGCCGATCAGCCACTTCGTATTCATTGTGTGCATTAGTGTGCAATTGTGTGCAATTGCTGCCTCTCAGCACATACATGTATACAGCGCTAGAGGTCAATACGCATTAGCATCGACTCTATGCTTTGCTGGAGTGTAAAAAGACAATTTAGGTATTCAAGTGAACTTTCATAGTTACATCTATCAAGTTCATGATTTTCACATTCAGCCCTCTACGGTTCGGGTGGGAGTACTGTCTGTGCTGTGAATGCAGAATCGCACTTCCCCTATACCAAACAGTTATTGCCGTTGACCAGACCGACGTCGACCAGCAATCTTGCAATCTTGCTCCAGAGTTTCAGCTCTGTCCACGGCTCTGAGAATGCACGCACACTCTTTCTTCAGCCTTCAGGATTTTGCTGCAGTCATGGTGTTCAAGGTTATCCCAAAGATAAACACTTTCACGTGTGAATGTCTGAAACCCAAAATCTAACTATACCCCTGGTTATGCGTTTAGCCTGCGGCATGCATTTTTTTCTATGACAATTTCACAATTGCACTGATTCCCAGCAAGAATTGTAACGTGTGGGACTGTCCTATTTCATTCCTCGTCTATCCACATCGTTGATTGGGAAATTGAACCAAAAATACACAATAATGAAACATTCAATGTCACTTACTGCTGATGATGGTCGTGTCCCACTTGCTCGACTGTTCCCTCTGCTCTCTGCCATTATGAAATTTCAATTATAATTTTTGTTCATAGAGCGTTCCGTTAGCGGTCACCGAGGCAGCGACAAACAATGTACAAAAGGTGCGTTCACATTATAGCCAATCTTCCGCATACATTATATACCACCATTATGTGAAGTGAACTAGAATCCTCTCTCCCTTTCATATCTCTCTCTCTCTCTCCCTCTCTCTCTCTCTCTCTCTCTCTCTCTCTCTCTCTCTCTCTCTCTCTCTCTCTCTCTCTCTCTCTCTCTCTCTCTTTCTCTCTCTCTCTCTCTCTCTCTCTCTCTCTCTATTTTAAAGAACTTGATATTAAATCTTCTTCTTTTTCCTAGTAAAGTCATACATGTCTGAATGAACTGCCCCCCACAAAAAAAAAAAGAACCTCATCGATCCGACTAGGTAGGCCTCATCTAATTGACTTTAACATTTCAATGATTCTAAGTTATTTTAAAAACCTACACATCACAATAAGTCAACACGACTAAATAAGGCAGAGGTGAGTAAGCGCAAAACGAGAGTACATGTAGGCCTACCATGTATAAACCTGAAGCGACCCTGGCTATGGTACCCAGGTTTGCGACTACGGTAACAATTCTTGATCGTCTTTCGAATTCCCCGGCTGAAGTTTACTCAGGTAAGTAAGTAAAGGAAATGGATCAAGTTAAACAACGAAAAAGACAGAAAATAATGCAAACTATCTGCATTACTTTCTTTTAAAAATATTATGATAATATATTATTAGCTAAATCAGTAGATACACGTTCGAAATAAGGTGTCATTTTTGGGGGGTTAATGATGGTATAGGCCTGTAATACTTTACTGGCGCCATGCCATACTGTGTATGCTAAGACTGGCTACAGATAACAGCTAGCCATACAGTCATCCCTGACCAGTGGTGGATCCAGGGGGCCGGGGGGGGGGCCCGGGCCCCCTCCCCTGGCAAAAACAGGTAAAAAGCACCTTTTAAAAGAAGACGGCACCCTCCCCTGGCAAAAAAATATAATAATAATGATGTAATACTTTACTGGCGCCATGACATAATGTTTATACTAAGATTGGCTACAGATAACAGCTAGCCATACAGTCATCCCTGACCAGTGGCGGATCCAGAAGGTAAGGAAAAGAAACTTCTTCACTTGAATCCATCTAAAGCATGTGGGCTGATGAAGTTCCTCCTCGGTTAAGATAGTTGCAACCGAGATCGCCCAAGCCATTTCGTTCCCCTTTTAGCAAAGTTACAACACAAGGTAGTCCCACAGCAAAGGAAAGAGGCCCTAGTTACACGTATCTGCAAATCTGGACAACGATCTGATCCTTCATTTTCAGACCGATCTCGCTAACTTAATTGTATCTGCTCAAAGATAATAGAGTATAGCGTACTTAGTCATATTTTTTTATCTCAAAACTCATTGCTTCAAATAGTATTCTCTTTAAAAATCAACATGGTTTTCGCCATTATTATCGACAAACCGATGTAATCTTTCTGGACATCTAGAAAGCATTTGATCGGGTACCACATCAGCACCTGCAAACTAAACTTGACTACTATGGGATTAGGGTGATACTCTGCGCTGGATCACTGCTCTTCTCTCAAACAGACAAGAGGCAGTAGTTTAGTGAATTATGGGTCACCTTCAAACTAGAAAGATGTCATTTCAAGTGTCCCGCAGGGCTCTGTCATCGGTCCTGCATTCTTCTTGATCTAAACTAATGACATTCATACAAAAAAAATTATATGATACGCCTATATTTGCGGATGATGGGATTGTCTACCGTGGAATCAAGACGCAAACTAATCACAACATCCTTCCAGAAGATCTTGACACCCTGTCAGACTGGTCTAAAACGTGGCTCATGGGTTTCAACATTAAGAAAATATGCCATCCTAACAATAACTAGGAAAAGGAAACCGAGCATCCAAACGTATCATCTGATTGGTTAATGTATTCCTAGAGTTGACCACTACAAAAATATATCTGGGTGTAACAACAGCTAATGATTTACGTTGGAACCTCCAATGCCAGCAAATCCGTCACAAAGCCAGTGGCACACTAACCCTTTATCACCCTGCTCCAGAGAAATTTATTTAAAAAAAAGAGCCTACCAAGCCCTTGTGCGACCACAGATGGAATACGGGGCTGATGTCTGTAACCCTCACACAACCACCTGTACAGAAAGCTGCTGCTCGCTTCATCCATCGAGACTACAAAAATCATGAAGAGCACGTCTTCATCACAGCTTGTCTCAAACCTAAATTTGGATCCACTGCGCTCCCGTCGTCTTTATGCACAAGCAACCATGCATTCAATTAATATTGTTGATATTCCACTCCCACATACCGTTACTCTAGCCTCTTTCTTTGGCAGACTATAGATCATCAACTCAAACTCACATACCAGATGCTACTGTGGATGTCTTTAAATCTCCTTCTACCCAAGTACCGTGATAATCTGGAATAGAATACCCTATGTAGCAGTAAATACACACTCACTCGCTACTTTCCAGGACGCTGCCATCTTTACTATACAGAGTGAGTCAGAAAAATGTCCCACTTTTTAAAAATTGTATTGTTTAAAGTATGAATATTTAATCATGGGTTTCATGATATGTCTTGATAAAGTTATCCTCCCAGTACATTTAGGTGCCACTTTCATTTGAATCTCTGCATGCATGACTGAACATCAGACAATCTTTACAAGACTGCCAGATCTCACTTGCGCCAAGTTACTGGGCGAGGAATAAAAACAGTGCATTGAACAAAGACAGTCAGACAGACACACACACGCACACACACACACACACATAAACACACACGCGCATGCACACGCACACACATACACACACAACACACACAACGCACACGGTAACAATTGTTTCATAATTTCCCCTTTTCTGATTAAGAATTGATTTTTATCAAGATCACTGAATGTTTAAGTGGCATTTCACTGACAATCTTTCCCTTTAGTACACATTCACTACCACCATCATATCATCATCATCATCATCATCATTTTCATCATTTTAATATTCATCATCATCATCGTCATCATCATCATGAAGCTCAACACGCACAACATCCGCCGATACGCACCAAGAGGACAGCGGCCACTCAACTTTACGTACGAGAAGAAGAATTCCCGACAAAAAGTAACAGTTTGGGTGGGCCTTGTCGGGAATGGAACGCTTATTTGTGTGTCTGTGCCTGTGCGTGTGTTTGTGCGTGTGCGTATGTGTGTGCGTGCGTGTGTGTTTTTTTTTGTCTGTCTGGCTGTCTTTGTTCAAAACGCTATTTTATTCCTCACCCAGCAACTTGGCGCAAGTGAGATCTGGCAGTCTTGTAAAGATTGTCTGATGTTCAGTCATGCATGCAAAGATTCAAATGAAAATGGTACCTAAATGTACTGGGAGGATAACTCTATCAAGACATATCATGAAATTCGTGATTAGATATTCATACTTCAAACAATACAACTTTTAAAAAGTGGGACATTTTTTCTGACTCACTCTGTATAAGAAGTTTGCACCCTCCTGCTGGATTTCGGCTCCTGTATTAAAACATTACTGAGCAGCCATGTTTTTACTTGCACCTCTCACTTGTCACTGTATATAATTACTCTTTAACTTTACTGTCGGTCATTGACTGTACGTGCACCCGATCCTAGTATATAGCTTCTAGAGTGAGCTGCAAAAGGGATGAGACCGACAGCCCACGAGGCACGAGTCCCCGCTAATGTTTTTGATATCGCACTCATTATTTAGAGACAGGACTTTCTCATAATACAACACCATTTACTGGGGAAAAAAATTAATGTCACTGTCATTTATATCCAAAATGCTACATGTATGATGATCATCGTATCGAAATGAAAGACAAAACGCTTGATAAATATTTTATCAATTTCATTATTATTCCAGCATATTCATGGTAGGCCTAATCAGGGGCGGCGATCCGGGAGGGGACGGGGACGGGGACACGTCCCCTCAAAATTGGAAAAAGTGCACACAAAAAATGTATAGAAAATACTGACTAAAGACTGCAACACACTTTTAGGCTCTGGAGGGACCAAGAGTGCAGCGTTTAGACATATACAAATGCAAAAATCTTCTCACTCGGTAGCTACGCTCCCTCGCATAATATCCTTCAAAATGTACAACCAAATACCGAGAAAATTGAAGAGTGAAACAAGTATATTGCTTGTTTTTATACTACAGTTTTGCTAAGGAATGTAATTTTTTAATACAACAAAGCTTCCAAAACTTGTGAGAGGGTAGTCACTTCCGTCACCTTCACCCCTCTCATTCACTATGCTCCCTCGCACTTGCGTACTGTTTATTTCTAATTCGATACCAGTGATTTTGTTGTTGAAATGGCATGATTTTTCCCTGAGCTTCCGGGGGCTTTGCCCCCTGGACCCCACCAAGAGCACTAAGGCGGGCCTCTGGTTGCTCATCTGACCGTAATTAAATGCCTAAAACGTCTGAGCTTCCAGGGGCTCTGCCCCCCTGGATGCTCATCTGATCGTAATTTAGTGCCTAAAACCCCTGAGCTTCTGGGGGCTCCGCCCCTGGACCCCACTCCAATAAGTTACATGCATGCCAGTGTCACAAATAAGGTATCAAAATATACTCATCTGACCGTAATTAAATGCCTAAAACCCCTGAGCATTCGGGGGCTCCGCCCCCAGGATGCTCATCTGACCTTAATAAATACCCTAAAACCCCTGAGCTTCATGAGGCTCTGCCCCTGGACCCCACGCCAATTTAGGCTCCACTTTGCTTTGCTCTACCTGATCGTAAATACTTTAGCCCCCCCCCCCCTCCACTTTGAAAAACGTTCCCAGGGTCTGCGTAACATGTAAGAGTGGTGGTGATGCGGATTTCTTTCTGCCCCCCCCAAAAAAAAACCGTTTTTGTTCATTACGCCACTGCTCCCTCGTCCCTCGCATTTCGCCCCCCCCCCCACTCCGGTCATGAAAAGAAATCGCCGCCCTTGGGCCTAATTATAGCATATTAAAGCTGACTCTGTGACTAAGGCCTATCTTAGGATAACAGTTTATATACTAACTGGTTCAGTTTCAGTTTCAGTTTAGTTTATTTCATTTCCATTTTTTCTAGCATCATTGCAAACACAATACAATTCAATATGCAGTAAACAATAATTGTATAGTATACAACATGAATATACATATCAATATACAGTAAGCAATGCAAAAGAATCAAATCAAGCGTGACGAAAATACTAATCAATGACTAGAACATTATTCATGATTTGGATTATTAAAAAAATACAGAGTTAACATGGAAAGTAAATATTATGATTCTTAAAGTTGTTTTATTTTTATCTATTATTTTTTGTATACTAAAATTGAGGAAATGGAGAGGTCCACTAAGAAGCAGGGCTTGTTTAGTGTGGATCCCTCAAATAGTGAGTAGAATAGATCTCTTTAAAGATAGAAAATGAAATTAAGACAAATATCGTAAGGAAAAAATATCTAAGTGTGAGAGGTGATATGGTGCCAATGGTATATGGAGATGCAGAAAAGAAAATGAAGATGGAAGAAGAGTGAGAGGAGAAAGCTGGCGCGTCTGTGTGGGAAGAAAAGAGAAAGATAAAAGTAATTTAAAAAAGAGAAAGAGAGAGAGAGAGAGAAAGGAAGAAAGAGAGAGACAGAAAGAAAGAAAGAGAAAGAGAGAGAAAGAAAGACGGAGAGGTAGAAAGAAAGGGAGAGAGAGAGAGAGAAAGAAAGAGAGTTGGGTCCCGATCGCTCAATTTGAATTTTCTTTATATGTTTCGAGAATATTTTTTTTCAACTTGATTTTGAAGCAGTTTAAGCTTAAAGAATTAATTATATCGTTGCTAAGTGAGTTCCAGTATTTCGGACCGTAGAAAGAAATTGTTTTATGTGCGAAAAGAGTGCGGGTACGGGGAAGGTGGAAACGGTTGGATTGCCTGGTTGGGTAATTATGAATGGCGCTGTTTTTGTGAACATGTTAATGAATGTGTGTGGCAGTTCGTTTTTATTCAATTTATACATGAACTGTCCTGTTTGAAAAAGAAATAAGTCTGAAAATTTCAAAATTTTTGACTCATAAAACAAAGGATCAGTATGTGAACGAATAGGAGCATTATGTATAATTCTTATGCTTTTCTTTTGTAAGGTAAAAATTTTATCAGTAAGGTATTTGCTAGCATTACCCCACGCCATTATTCCATAATTAAGGTAGGGTAAAATTAGTGAGAAGTATAATGTGAATAGTGTAGACTTTGGGAAAAAATATTTAAGTTTATTCATGATTCCAGTATTTCGGGAGACAATTTTGGATATATTTTGAATGTGTATGTTCCATTTCAATTTATCGTCGATCGTGAGCCCTAAGAATCTGGTTGATGTTACCCTAACAAGGGGCGTGTCTTCCAGAAAGATATTTCCAGGTAAATTTTGCAAGGTGTTACTAAACAACATGAAGTTAGTCTTCAGAACGTTTAACGATAACTTGTTAGCTTTAACCCATTCTACTACACGTTTAAGTTCTGTGTTTATTGTTGGAAGAAGGTTAGTTGGATTAGAGTGAGAATAAAATAAGTTTGAATCGTCTGCAAATAAAGTGAAAGATAATACATCTGAAGACTTATGAAAGTCATTTATGTATATGATAAACAATAAGGGACCTAGGATGCTTCCTGTGGAACACCACAACTAATGGATTGTAGCGATGACCTTTGATTATTTATTTCTACAAATTGTTTTCTGTTTGTTAAATAATTCCTGAACCATTCCAAGGCTTTCCTCGAACACCATAGTGCGACAATTTATGTAAGAGAATATTATGGTTTATTGTATCAAAAGCCTTGGAAAAGTCCAGGAATATTGCTATAGTATGTAAGTGGTGATCAATGGCTTGGGATATAGTATCTACGCATTTCAATATTGCTTGAGTTGTGTTGCGGTTTGGTCGAAAGCCAAATTGGGATTCGCAAAAGATATTATGTTTGTTTACAAAATCTGTAACTCTAATAAAGACAATTCTTTCCATGACTTTGGATAAGGATGGTAATAATGAAATTGGCCTATAATTATTTGTTTCAGAAGCATCACCTTTCTTAAATATTGGGATGACTTTTGCTATTTTAACGCTATTAGGTACTATACCCGTTGTTATTGATAAGTTAAAAATATGGACCAGAGGATTTGCAATCGTTAAGATAATTGATTTGAGTAGATGATTGTCGATCTCGTCATGCCCTGAACTTCTTTTACTTTCCAATTTATTTACTATACTAATTATTTCCTCGCGGTTAGTTGGGACGAAAAACAAAGAAGATGGATTTTTGTTACTTAGAAAGTTATCAAATTTTCTTTCGGTTGTTGGGATGTTTTCTGCTAATTTTTGTCCTATCTGTGAGAAGTACGAGTTGAAGGTTTCAGCCATTGCTTGAGGGTCTTCGATCAAAGTGTCAGTGTCAGATTTAATTTTCGTTATTTTTGTGTCTTATTGTTTCTGTTTAAGGTTGTATTTATTATTTTCCATGTGTTTTTAGGGTTATTCTTGTTAAGTTCAAACTGCGTAGTATAATGATGTTTTTTGCTTGACGTAGTACTTTTGTCAAAACATTTTTATATCGGGTGTATTTGTCACGGGTTTTATTTGTTGGATTAGTTTTGTATTTATAATAGAGGTTGTTTTTCCGGTTTATTGATCTTAAAATAGACTTTGTTACCCAGGGGGATCTTGGTATCTTTTATAGTTATTGATTTGTTCTGTTAATGGTATACAAATATCAAATTGGCCCTTAAGTATGCTTATAAATCTTTCGTAAGCTTCATTCACATCTTCAGAAATATAAATTTGATGCCAGTCCACTGTACTTAAATTTTCATTAAGGCGTTCTATATTTCCAGCATTTAATTTGCGGGTTTTAATTTTTTGGGAACGCCTATCACCTGGTGTGTTAGAAAGTGAAGTTTTACAAAAGATTGGGTAATGATCAGATATGTCCGAAACGATGATTCCTGATTCTAAAGGCTGTTGCTTGTTAGTAAAGATATTGTCGATTAAAGTGGCTGATTGGTCTGTCACTCTAGTTGGTTTGGAGATAGTAGGTAAAAATGAGGCAGATAAAATTAATTCCAGGAAATCATGAGAAAATCCTTGTGCATTAGACTGCAACAGATTGACATTGAAGTCACCCATGATGAAACAATATTTATTTTGAATTATAGGACTGTGTAAAATATTGTGGATGTCTGTTAAAAATCGCCATGGGGACAATGCGGAGGGCGGTAAATGACTCCTATTATTACATTTCTACTGGTTTGCATTTCTACCTCTATAAAAAGTGACTCCAAAGTTTCAGTCATGTGAGTCAGACTATTGATATAAGAGTATTCTAGTCTGTTTGGAACGTATATTCCTACACCGCCTCCTACTTTTTCTTGCCTATTGTTGGTAAGTAAATTATAACTGTCAATGTTTAGAAGAGAGTTACTAGACTCGTGTAACCAAGTTTCAGTGAGACCAATGACTGGACTATTTTGTGGATTAAAATGTTCAAGAAGTAGACCAAGCTGATCAAAATTCTTATTCAGACTCCTGATGTTTAAATGTAAAAGGAAGATGTTATTAGTTGTGTCGTTTAACAAGTTGGATTTGTATTCATTAATCGTAAAGTATTTGGAGGATGTTAAATGTTGCGCAAGGTCATTGTTGTCAAGGTTAAGAATCAACTCCTCTGAGTTTGTATTTAATTCACTGGAAATGCGTGTATCGTATTCCTGATTATTAACGGGTCTGTTTTGCCTATCGCTATATAACTGGAATAAGAATTCATCATCATCGATAGTGCCAAAGGGAAATTCCGTTACTAATGCCATAACGACATTGTAAAGAGTCCCAAAACTCCATCAGTGTTTTTAGTATTCAAAATACATGTAGTAAGATTATAATTGAGCAAGTCAGTTAATGACCCGGAAAGGTTGAGGAGGGAACAGACAGAGGAGAGTGTGCATGCGATGGGATATGGCTAGCTGATGAAACAAAAAGAAAAGGATGATAAAAGAAAATTAAAGAAGGCATGAGATGATAAGAAAATATGAATAAAACATTAGCAAGAATTAATGACATGTTGAACGGAAAATATGACATGAAAGTACGACCCCTTCTCATAGTACGTCTAAAGGAGCTATTCAAAAGACAGAACATGTAAGTAAGCTTTTCGCATGTTTGTAGTATTTAACCGATCGCAGAGATATTCACTAAACAAGACGACAGGGAATAATGCGGTCGCATGAAATCGGTTATTGGAATGCCAAAGATCAATTGAGGAAGGTTTTAATTAAAATACGTTATTTACATAAGGTTTAGTCGATCGAGATGAAGAAGGAGAAAATAATGTCGAATTGTCCACGTGGCCTGAATATCTCTGTCATCATATGAGTGTAACTAAGCTATAGGTCTCGCCCAAAAGGTTTTATTTTGGTATCCTCTTTATGGAATGGAAACAAAATCAGTTGTCATGTAGAATGAAGTTACGTAGTCGGAATAAACAGCAAAGGAATATTCTAGGCTTGCAATTTTCTTAGGATTCCGGCATGGTGACGTGTTAGATTGTGACAGGTGGAGATTATTATAAAAGGATAATTGTGGTAACTGTTCACACACTTTGATTTTATGTAGATATCATAATTAATTGGATGAGTAAATAATTCAAATGGGGATTGTATGTCTGGCGTGACTGTAGATACAATTTCCAAGAGGCGGAGCTCGTCCAACTCTACATAACATTCTCACCTGCATAACCACTGTTCAGGCGTTAAAACTGTAGCCCAAGGAATGTGGATCTTATAATGGCAGGTTGCTTTCTATTAGAAAAATAAGTCGCTTGAGGTAGTAAACATTCACTGATATGCTTCAGTGGAACAATCAGGTGCAATTATAAGTGATCTACTAAGTTGAAATGACAGTTCAACATGATTATGCAACCATTGCAGCTCCGCTTGGCGTGATTGTACCTCAACTACAATCACTGTAGATGTAGCATGATTACATCCGTAGTGATGAAGTTGCAAGAAGAACATAATAAATAGTGGCATTAATATGAGAAGAAAAGTCAATCTTTCGCAGAAACTTCAGTATTATCAGCATAGTATAAAGAATTACAATCGTCTCCTTATTTTTTCCCATCTTCCTGATCTTTGCGATAGAAATAACTGCAATAATCACATGACACGTTTACAATGAGCATTGTTACAATTTTGATAAGTAGGCTTTTATATCTTCAAATTTTGTTACTGTGAAGTGTAAAAAAGTAATAATATAAATTTTGACTTTCGGTAGAGGTTTAAATCACTAGTACAGTGCTCATGTTTTCATTTGGTTAACTTTGTCAAACACTGGGAGGTAATTGAGATAACTGTAGAATGGTATTACAACTGGTGCTATCACTATATCCACATTTAGTGCAATATGATTATTGTTATGCATGGAAATGGATGAGCAATTCCGCACTTCACAGTGTAAAATTGTTATGACAGCAAGATTGAGGTTAATATTGCTGCAATTACGTAATAGTCGTTATGCATGTGACTTGTGTAACAAGATTTAACAACGATCTAGCTGTGCGAATACTTGGCAGATAAGTTAATTGATTTGCAATTATGATACCCGGGTTATTAATTGTTCTGGAGAATGGTGGCGTATCTATAGCATGGTCAATATAAAAAGTTAAGTATCGTCATGATTGTATTTGGATGACAACATGGTAAGTATTGTTCGAGGGGTAGTAAATTAAAAGAATATATTGCTATCATATGCAACTTATGTAGCATTAAAATGGCACGTTGGTATTGTGTTCAGCAAAGCTGAATCAGTATAAAGGAATAAGATTTTTTTTTTATCATCAGGGTGAGTACTCATGAGGGTGGTATTCAATTAAAGAATGCCCTTCATTGAAAGGAGTGCCTTAAAGCCCAAGTCCACTCCGATTTTCAAAAATTATAACATGTTGTAAATAAATCAAAGGTTACAACTGCCAAATATCACGGGCGTACTTCAATCAGGTGATTTTTAAGAGCGATTTTTGTTTCGGGTATTTCGAGCAAAACATTTATATTGCTGTACGGAAGTGACGTATGCTCCTCACAACAAAAGTGCCAGCGGTATACATTCTGACAATAGGCTATTTTAATGTAAAATTTTATGCATACGTCTTTGTGAAGTGCCTCTATACAAACTATTTCATTCACCTGATAAGAATAATAGTGTTTCATTATTCTTATCAGGTGAATGAAATAGTTTGTATCGAGGCACTTCACAAAGACGTATGCATTAAATTTGGTTACATTACGAATCTGTGTTGTGAGGACCCTACGTCACAACCGACTCGCTCATTAACTTGTTTTTGCTCATTAAAAAAAATTATTAAAAATAAATCTGAGCACCATTTTCCAAAACCAAGTTATATTTGGGCTTTTTAGATTTTTGTCTATCTAATCAGCTCAACTTTTCAGTGGAGTGGACTTGTACTTTAATAAAATAATAATTTCTCCTGATTAACCCCGATTAACCTTGCACAGAAGAAAGAAAAATTCATGTAAACCTTTCCTTTATCCTCATCATCATTAACCAAAAGTGTTAAAAAGGTATATAATAACTGCAAACGTTCAAGACCACTATTTTATAAGGAATTTTAATGACTTAGACTAAGATGCATGAAAGCATAATATTGCTGTATACATCGTTCACAAATTTAGCACAAGACAGTGTATAAAAATAGGCGGAAGTAAAGTTGCGTGCACTTACTCAAGTGAAAGCGCGCGTAAATTCGGTAGCGGAGCTTTGGCTGCTTGGCGTCGTTTTATGAACTCATTTTCTACTCAGTGTCTGCGGGGGGTAAACGTATGCATGTCTGAGCCTCTAACTCTCTACCGACAAAAGCCCAAGCTGATGGTGCAGGGAATAACTAACGTACGCGAACTTGGAATGAAGTTGTCTTTCGGATGATAATCGTCTTAACTCATCGTGCATAAGTTTTTTGGGGATGGGTCACAGCATGGCGTCACGCACTTTAAACGTTCTAACCTGGATCTTACTATTAGCTGCAATGCTATTCCTAATTGAGGTGGAGATGGTGCACGGAAGAGGGACCAGACGTACGGCCACTATTCGTGGATGCACGTAAGTTACATAACAAATAGTGAAAATATCTCTGACGGTCATAAGGCCTATTGACGTCACCTTTGAACTTCAGGATTTGATTGTTTCAATAGGCTTAATTGTATTTCGCACCTATCTCCAAATCTGGAGAACGATCTGATCTTTCTGACCGATCTCGCTATCCTGTATCTGCTCAAAGATAATAGAACATGTCTTACTTAGTCATATCTCAAAACTCATTGGTTCCAATAGTATTCACTATTCGTGGATGTACGTAAGTTACATAACATTAGTGAAAATATCTCTGATGGTGTTTGGCCTATATATTGACGTCAAGTTCACCTTTAAACTTCAGGATTTGATTGTTTCGATGGGCTAAATTGTATTTCTTTTCTGATTTCAATATATAAAAGCATATCACATCATTATTTGCATGCCTTAATTCATTGCGATTCCTTATATGGCGCAAGTTTATCAAGAAACAAAAATTACATTGACAGAGATGACAATGTTAACGATTTCATTTTTAATGTGGATGTGTCAAAAGAGTAAATATCTGAACGCGGAAGTTTTTTTGTTTTTTTGTTAATTTGCATCGCTTCATTTATTTTTGCTGATTGAAGCAAAGTGGGAAAAAGGATTTGGCCATAGCTTGACGAGGTGTACATTTCATTTATGATTTTATTTGTTTTTTGTTTGTTTCTATAATTTTTAAAGAAATTTATTCTGTCAAAATAATGATCTGCGTTGCCCTTTTTAGCTATAAATGAAAGAGGGACATACGTGGGGACATACTGACGTACGAGGTGCTACTTCGATTATGTGAATGCAATAGGCGAATTGTCAAGTTATGGTGCATTCATTAGTGGTATAACTGTTAAAGCCCGTCTGCACTAGTTTGGCCAGGAGGGATTAGACCTCCCAGCGAGGTCACTGACAGGTGGTTTTCTCATCAACTCAGCCCTCAATTAACATAAGAAAAAGAGGCTAATGGGGGACCAACGGGCACCGTTTAGGCATTGTTTTCTATATAGAGGGAGCAAGTAGCTACAAGTAGTGCAGTGGGGCTTTAAAAGAATTTGTTATGTCTACTAAATATTTATTTTGTAATCATCAAATGCAAAGTAATATCGTTTATTTGATCCTTTGGGGGTTCTACAGGGTCATAATCTCACCCATTTTTGTCCCTTTCCCCAAAATTAGGAGTTTTCAACGTTTCTATTTCTTAGGGATTTATTATTCTTCTCCGTTAGTTAGTTAAGTCATGGTGTAACCCAGAGCTGGTGTAACAGAGTGCCAATACATATCATATTTTTCAAACGATAGCAAATTACCATCTTTTATTTTCTCGAAACTGTCTGTTACACATATTAAGAATGAAAATGAAATGAATGAAAAGCTTGCAATGAATTGCAGAACATTTACATTATTTTTATCTCGAAACATTGCCACTATTTCTGTGTTTCTAGGGGAGGCTTAGACAATCTATATACCAAAGCTCTTCGAAATTTACCTGATTTTGTTTTTCTTCAAATTATAAAAAAGGAAAAGATCCTACAATGGAAAGGAAAATGGTCTGCAAAAGGTTGAAACCTTCCTTCATACAGAATGATAGTTCATTTGCTTCCTTTAAGAGGCGGTCTATCAACAAAATAGAAGAGTTCACTTACCTAATCTCTTTTTTCCCAAGAGATCATAGGTCTATATACCTGCATTTTTCAATCAATCAATCAATCAAGGTCAACTTTTCCATCCATCTTCTGAAATAAACAACGTGTTGTCCATGTCACATGTCATGATCATTTTGCATGACGTTGGTCGTAAAACCTGGAATCTTTGAATGTTTGCCTTATAGAGATCACATTGTGATCAATCTGGATCAGAATGATCACATTCCAGACGTTTTAACATTAAAATAACCACTGGGGACATGCAAGAAGGTGGGTCCATTGGGGGAATCAAGTCTTAAGTTCTTGCAGCTTTTTCAAGTTGTTGTGTAGCCTCATGCAACTTTATAAAACGTTATTGCTGACTGAACGAACCTTTAAATTATTTCATTTATAAACATAATGAAATATCTATACTTAATAAACACAATAATTGTTTAGAACTATAACAAGATCGGCTTGAATTATTCTGTACACATGATTCTCTATTTTTTTTTTCATTTGGTTTTAAAATGTCACGGTTACTTCTCGACAAAAAAATATCATCCTGTAACAGTGTACACTAATCGTATGAAACGGATACAGTAAATTACGATTATCTTCTAGGAGAAATCATGTATAATCTGCAAGAACTTTGACGAAGAAATGGTTTACATTGATGGGTTCCTAGCGTCGATGGATCAGAAAGCTTAGCATCATGGGCCTTCACTCTGTGATCCATTCTTTGATAGCATCTTTATCCCGCTTGTCTCCAGGCGTCAAGGGAATTAAGCAGAAATTCTCATTCCAATATTATCTTTTATTTTGTCATAGAAGACTTCCCGTATAATGAATTATCAACTGATCTCTTCCATGAAATATTGTACAAGAACCACAGAGGAAGTGAAATGAAATGAATAGTGAAATATTGGAATTATTGTTTGTATATTGTTATTTACTTTTAGTTTATTTTTTTTAAGGTTAAATGAAATAACTTTTTTTCTCTCAATGCAACAGAGCATTTCCTACCATGAAGTAATAAAAAGTACTAATAGCATTTGCCCGTTTTTTATCGTGTAACTTAAAATTCCTGCAATTTCATTTTCTCATAATATCTTGATTTTATTTCATGTAGAGGTATATTGTTCGAAATCATATGTCCCTATTACATTGGCAACTGTGTACATGAGATGGTATGTAGGGGCCAAAAGGTGACTTGTGTGGTTTAATCGAGAACATTATTGGGTAACTTTTTTATGATAATTAAACTCTGTCTTACTCTAGTACTTTCATCTCTCGGTTGTGTCTTCTACTCGATTTAAACAGAAACAAATTGAATGAAAATAATTTTTCACCAATCTGAAAATACTAATTGTTCATCATTTCCAAAACTAATATTTAAAATTATGATTGTGTATATCAGAGAGGCAGACAGGGGGGGCAACAACATTTCAGCACGTCAGAACCGTACAATCTCTACCATTACAATCTCAGGTGTATACTGATAGTCATAGAGACCCGTATATAGGTTTGAATTTTAGGCAAGTTAGGAGGCCGAGTTTCCCCTTCTCCAATTCCCTATTGTAATTCGCTGAAATCAAAATCTCATGAACTACCCTGGAGTGAAAAAACGGAAGACACCCTGGAAAACAGAAGACACCTCTCTGAAATTTTGGCAAACGTAGTGAAATTTTATGATTTCATGTTCTATTCTCAGATTTCTCTGAGTCACAACCGGAGCATTATAGGGCAGCACGAGATGTAAGGTAAAAAGGGCTAACTGTTAGTCCTTCCCAGTTTTGTCTGTTCACCAAAAAGCTGTACTTTTCAGAAACTAAGATTAGACTTAATTATAGATAAATGACAGGAAACGTGCTCCTCCTACCTCCTTGGTCTAACTTATGGGATGGGGAGGTGTGTGAAAATTGTGGGGCGGCCTTAGGGTACAGATATTTAAAAAATAATAATAAAATGTTTCAATAAAAATGGGAAAATGCGTGGTTTAGCTCAACCCATGACAATGAATTAATTATATCTTTCAAAATCCATCAACCAACCTGTGAACATACCAATGCACCCAACCAACCGTAATCATGCTCCGATCGGAAGGGTGGGGTCGAGGGAGGAACAGCCCTTTTTTTACACACGAGCCGGGCATACAGGAAAGAGATAATAGATGAACGATATCTTTTATAGAAGAGGCGTAGAGAGGGGTTAGTGCCTTAACCAAACGTCATATAAAAAGTATTGATAGAATTTGTAGAAAAAGGGAGGAATTTAATGATAAATGGGTTATTTATTCTTAAGATGTGTTCACCGTAACTTAGAATTGCATCCTCTGCCTAACCATAAAACGAAGAAATCTTACATAGAATATATTCTACTCACATGATCGAAGTAATTCTAATCTCGACTGATTTTTTTCTTTCTTCAGAGAAACCTCCCAAAAATCGCTCCTTCAATCATTCGTGACGGGAGCGTGTGAAGCATATTACCGGTATGCTTTTTAAAGACACATTATCAAGACATTTTACGTGTGTATTGTGACGTGATAAATGACGTACTAAAGGAACTTATGTTCATGTTAAAGTAAAAACGTGACACTGCATGGTCGGAGTGGGAGATCTATATAGTGGTACAAAATGAATACCAACTGTTACCACATATTTTGTTGAAGTATAAAAGTTTCCTCTAAACCTTAATTTCGGAGAAAATAGCTTTTCAGTATTTCTCAGGAGGGTGGCAATTTATCACCATAAACATTAAACAAAAGATAGGTGACCAAATCATTTAAGGAAAGGGAAGAGGTAAAGGGAATTATCCCCATAAATTTCTATTCGAGGATAAAAGGGGAAACCATTGGTTTATTTCGGAACTCATTAGACCGAGAGATGGGACTGCTGCCAGCTTCCAAACTCCTTTATCCTAATATCGGAAAACCACTAACTTTTGAGAATGGAGTTTTTTAGCACAGCCAAAATGTAAAGTCAAGCCATTGGCTGTTTATTTGTTTAAGAGAAAAGAATGAAGAAAAAAAATTACCTTTAGGAATCGGTGACTCTATGAGAAAGTCTGATTCTTTTGGTTTCATTTTCATATGACCAAGAAACTAAAGATTGAGGATCGATGGTTTGTTAAATGACACTGACGCGATGAATTAAATGTAAAATATATTTTCCCGGTTTATACATCATATGAAACACTCATTATGAGAGAGAAAGAGAGAGAGAGAGAGAGAGAGAGAGAGATGGGGGTAAGGTGGAAACATTATTATACCCAAAATTAAGCGTCCCTATACTATATTATATTCAACTGGTTAATTTTACTATGTTAAGATCTGTTCCTTAAACGTGCCAGGGACTCACATGCCACTACTCTGTTGTATTTCCAAGGAAACATAAATGAACATTAAATTTTAGTGGTAGCAGACAGGATTTAAAATTAAAATAGACACGTCATGGTCACCTCATTTAAAATTTAGATCAATTCATTTCAAAACACTCGTATTCTATGTGTGCGTATCGATTTCTGAATTCGTTTTTAACGACCCGAAAAGAAACTAGCAGTGGCAATGCACTAACGACCCGCAAAAAGAAGAAATGAGGTCATTGATATAAAAATGATTTAACGATTACATCTAAGATTATAAGAAATTAATCTCCACATTAAGTTATTTTAAATTTCATCCAACCCCAAGAAACTTTGAGGGCATTCTCGCATCGCGTGATAAAATAAATTTGTAAACCACCTTTTTTTAAAGATTCATTCCATCGATGCCTGTCTGACTTATTCAAAATATTTTATTTTGTTGTTAAATAAGAGTCAAGTGTTTCTCTTAAATTTTATTTTTTGGTTATGCACCAAGAATATTAACTGATGAATATGAAAATATAAAATGTTGCCCTTAATTCACAAAGTTGCCCCAAAGGCAGAATACCACCAAATTTTCACGCAAGCCCCCCCCCCCCCACCCGCCCTTCCCCGGTGTATTAAACGTTTATTATTGTTCGTCATGTTGTTTGGGTTTTGTTCTTTGAAAAGATTTACATAACTTTGATGAAACTGTGTCATCACCACAATAATATCCGTCTGTTCATAATTTTCTCCACTCATTTAAATACTCTTTGACTGCAACATGCGTGTACATTTTGGAAGAATTCCATATCATTTTAATACCCGTTGCAATCTAAAGTGCTTACAAATTGATAACAATCCAAGAACTGTAATGAAAGAATGGATGTCATTTTTGTTTGCTGTTTTCCTCCAAATTCAATAAGTCTGACGTCTCTTGTGATAATTAGCACGACATTGAAAGGCGATTGGTGGATAAAACAGCTGCATGATTGCAAATCTAGATTGATTTTAGTTTCTTGTTAGGGAAAAAGGCTTTTACTCTCCCTCTCTTTCTCTCTCCCTCTACCCTTTTTTCTCTACTACTCCGTCTCACCCCCCGCACTCTCCCCACTATCTCAGCTCCTACCCCGTCTTCCCCACCCAAACCTCTTTCTCTCTCTCTCTCTCTCTCACTCACGCTATTCTCTTTTTCCCAACTCCGTCCCCTCTTCACCTTTCTCTCTCTCCCTCCCTCTCTCTCTCTCTCCCTCCCTCTCTCTCTCTCTCTCTCTCTCTCTCCGACACATACACCCATATTCATTATCCTTGCATACATGCTCTGTCGCTCTTTCATATCAATATTTCTCTTGAAATAAGAAATTTTTGCTGTCTTATTTCTCTTCGCACCAATTATTGTTCTTTCTTCTCCTCTCCACTCTCTCCCTCTCTCTCTCTCTCTCTCTCCTCCCTTTCTCTCCCTCTCTCTCTCTCTCTCTCTCTCTCCTCCCCTCCCCTTCTCTCTCTCTCTCTCTCTCTCTCTTTCTCTCTCTCTATCATGCCTAATTATCAAACAATTTAAAATGAAGAAGTAATGATTGAACATTGTAAGAGATACTCAATTCTGATCTACGATGTTGACCGATTTAAATTTTACAAACGGACACCCCCTCCCCCACCCCCAGAAAATCTCTCTCTCTCTCTCTCTCTCTCTCTCTCTCTCTCTCTCTCTTGTTTGTTCTCTATCTGTAATGGCTTCCCCCGCATTCTATCATCAAGATAGCTGTGTTCTTTATAGATTAGTTAGATTTTTCTATAAGTTTTCTAAAATAGGAATTATATAGATTAAGCCAGCGATTAATTTCTTGTAAAACTCTATAACTAAGTAAAACAATACTCTGCAAGAGGGATGTACTCCAATGGATTATGGAAGAAGAAGAAATATGCTGTTATGCATGCAAAATTATTCGCGTTTATTGCTTTGAAACGAGTTTATATCTTACGAAATTGAACTTAAAGAAATTAAGATCGGACAGATTTATTCAAACCGTAAAGCCGAGGGATTCCAGAAGCAAGCATAATGTAAATTAGGGCAAGCAAACGTGTTATATTTTATACATGTTTATTTGTGTATTGTATGACTTAAGTACGCGTCCGAAATAACGTAATATGCAACACTTATCTCATTTTCGCTTGGGATGCCTTCAATACAGAAAAATCACAGATTAGTGACCATCCATGAACGTGTAGAAAACTCGACACTATTTTCTTTCTTTTGACGGATATAAACCTAGCGTGAGGAAGTTTGTCATCGGATCTCGACAGGAAAAAAATCAAACCAATATCTTTGATATCATACTCAGGTATCAGGAAGAATAACAGATTATGACCGTTGGAAAGGATTTTAAGCTTTCAAAATGAGTCTTGTCCACTTCATGAATTCTAGAGAGAACAAAAGTACAACGAGTGATTGCCCCTATAGAAAGCTAGTTGTTGGAATCCTTTCGCAAAATTGTTTAATATTGGTTAACATTAAGATATGAGAGAAACTTTTCTCTCAGGACAACAGTATAAAAGAAGTATAAGTTGCTACATTGTTAAAACAAAATTTTTGGATTATACAACTGCATATGTTTTCTTTGAAAATATGAATTTTTGTTTCAAAAATGATGTATAGGAACTAACTATGTAAGTTTCTTTTGAAGCCGTTTGTAAGACAAAATTTATACTGATTTATAATGTCATCACATTTGCAGTGAGCGTTACATATGATGATTGTAATTTGTACTATGATTATAATTTGTTTCAAGAGAGAAAAGAATAAAAACTGACCATAAAAAAAAAAAAAAAATAGATAGAGAGATGGATGGACAGACAGACAGAAAGATAGATAGATAGATAGATTAGGGTGTTATTAGAGGGCGTTGCAACCCCATTCAAATTATACTATGTCAGAAGACTATGATTTCTTTTTTTGTTGTTAATATTTATATGTTTTATTGATCTAGACTATGATTTCTTTCTCCTACTATCGTCAACATAAAGAAAATGAAAACTTTTGTATACATGTAGTTTGTGATTCATTCATTAATTTCTTGCTTGCGAGAAAATATATTTAGACGAGAAAAGATATGAGGTCCTTAACAAACAAAAAAGTCTTGCAAACGCCCCTCATGGTACAGTCATGTTGGGGTCGTGTGACGTCGCACCTGCAGGATCTCGCATTTGATGCGATTGCAATTATGACAATAGACATTTCATTGTGACGTATGTATTCATTGTACAGACGAATAAACGCAGGTAGTATGTAAAAAAAAATAAAAAAATATGCCATCCATTTCTTAACACTAATTCTATTGCAGATTTCTGCCAACTTGGTTTCTGTTGGTCACAGTATAGCGCCAATGTCTTTGTTTTGTGTTTGCCCAACAAAGCAGTATGTTTTAACCACTAGAACTGGGTTGGCCAAACTCTATATACTAATCATGATTTATGGCTCTGTCCTCGCCTCTCTACCCCTCCCCTCTCGTCCTTTGTTTTTAATATTAAACCATGAGAACTACCACAAATCTAATCTTATAAATGGGATGGAACCACAACATAGGGTGTGGGAACTAGTACATCAATCATTAATGTAGTCCTTCCTTTCTTCCCCATAGATGACAATGATTCTATACGCACTGTTCATTATGTATATTCCTTCCACCATTCATAATTGAAAAAAGTATAGTTTCATTGTATTTTCAGCATCCATTATTTTATTTTCCTGTGTCATCCATTTTCTCTCTCTTAACCTTATTTAGCACTGTTTGCTCTTTTCTTCTCTGTTATCCTCGCCAAGAGCCATCTATAAACAAAGTTTGGCCAAATCTGATTCATTTAAAAAATCCTTAAAGTTACATGTTAGAAAGTCACTCTACCCATTACTATCCCCATTCGTGAGGTATACAGTCATTTAATACTCACTAGTTACCATTTCAAGCTTGTTGTTTGAATCGTATGATTGTTTCAGGTGTGTGAGCTAGTGTGTGTTCATGTAACATGATTATAGCTATTCTTTTAACACCGATGTCTGAATAAAAATGGTTGGAAATTTGTTCGTTAAGATTATAAATAATTTAAAAATCCAATGATTAGTATCTATGGGAAGGCTCCATCATGCCAATACTTTAAAGATACTATGTCCCTTTTGCAGCCAACATCAAATTCTGTAGAACTTTGCAGGAATTATGAATATGTCATGTATGTCCTATCTGTGAAATTTAAACGTTAGCAGTGTCCTAATATTCAAATTATGCAAGGAAACCCGTTTACTTGCTAGACTTCACTGTCAGACACTATTGAGTGACTGACTGGCTTTTAATCTTTGGTAATAACATACATAAAATGAGCTGTAAAGGGTACATGAGCATTTGTCTACATCAATAACCCACTTCTTGTAATGGCCAAAATTAAACTGATTGAATCTTTGCGCAGCATAAAACGTACGACCATTCGGTACAATGGTCTGAAAAATCAGACTATTACTTACTGGCTCTATAGCTCCTAAGTCGATTCGACAACTAATAGTCGTTATTTTCCCACTTAAAGACATTTTCAAGCCCCATTTTTTAAGGGAAGTTCTAAATTAGTATTGTCTTTCAAATGCCGTTGGAATTTAACCTTTTCATTTTTTTGGCCTGCAAATGGGACATAGTACCTTTAACATTTTTTTATAATCTGTTTCAATATCAAAAAATATGTTTTTAAGGAATATTGCATACTAAGGGTGAAATATGTGGATTTATTATTATTTGGTTATGAAAAAGACTTAGATGCTTGGCTTTATTATTTCATGCGAAACTGTTTCATTCTGTCATCCGTTATTGGAAATAATAGCATGCACTGAATATCGTGAATGCAAGTTTTGCAACACTGCAATGTCTGAACACATGATTTTCTCTATACCACTTACCAGCATATTAACCTACTTGAACTATAAACCAGATTTCAGTGATGCCATGCCCTCATTATCAATGAAAACAAATTCATAATAGGTGCCAGTCGTCTGGTGATTATGCCAACATCATGCCCCTGATCAGATAATGCTTTTCTATCTTTCAAATCTTAAAATCATCGTACACACAAAGACGGGGCCTCAATGTTTCATTAAAAGTTATTTGAACAAAAATAAGAGAAATGACTCACTTTTGTCAAAGATTGGCAATGACCTACATGAGGATGCATTCTCTATTTGTGTGATGACTAATTCTTGCATTCGATCAATTCGTCATTCTGATCATGCTGATGTAACAAATTGCTCCTGATTATGTAATCTAAATACAGGTTTACCAGTCATTATAGCATGTACAGTTTCGATGTAGATATCCTCCACTGTTTCTGCTCTAGGCCTATAGTCAGTGGAACAATTATCCAAATGGCGCTAAACAAAAACTTAATATAATGTATATTATTTCTATTATTAGTTTACCAGCTGAGATTAGACACTGAAAATGTCCGAGAAACTGTTCAAGGCAAATGCACAATGCAATATATTTCCTGTGAGTGGTAGTGATGATATTATGAATGAACCGTGGTAAAATTATATTCTTAACTACTTGGTCAGATAATCAGAGATGATAAAGACAAAAACATCATGACCACTTCCGACAACAAGACCAGTGGCAAAGGAAGTTTCTCGATCTTTAAGAAAACGGTTTCGTGAGAAAATTATGTAGTCAATTCTTATGATCCAATTAACTGATTTGTTGTAATCTGATCTTCTAAGTATATTTATTTTAATTACAAATGTTCCCTTATCTAAGCAATATACAACGAATTTCACAATCCATAATTAAATTGCTTAATCAACTTTGTTATTTAAAACAAAACTTGGCATTGTATTTACTTTTGAATAATTTATTTAAGGACTGTGTTGAATAATTTTGTTTTAATGTACATATGAATATCTTTACCAAGCATGCAATATTCTGATGCCTTAATATACTAAATTCTTAGCACTTAATATCATACACAAAAGCAAAACTCAATAATTGATATTGTCTGCAATTGAATCAAAATGATGTTTAGCGCGGCCTTTGAGGCGGTTTAAGGCTAAGCTCTCATTTCCTCACAAAAAAGAGATCTTTTTCATCCCGTCAATGCTCATCGGGTTGTGATAGTGATCTTCCCTCTATCCATTTGTTCGTGTCTGTCTTCTTCTGGAGGAAGTAGGCAATTATGATAAGAAAACTGAGTTATATGCAGAGAAGTGGTAGGATTCTTCACGAACTGTGAAGACTTTTATACGTGCATTGGATCACGCGAGGCGCCAAACTGCAGAAAAGCCATGAAGAGTTGTTCAAAGTTATCTAACCGAATGTAACAATTCTGAATGTCTAGACGCCAACTTATCGAGTTATTGTCGATTGAAGATCAGGGCGGCTAGAGTGATAGGTACAAATTATTTCGTTATATATCGAGTGACACTTAACTTCTGACACATTGGAACAATGTAAGCCAAGTGTTCAGGCTGTTCTTAATTCACAATTTGTGTGACCCAGAAAGCTCTCTGATCCTGTTCAATGGTATAGTAATACAAGGTCAAGAGGCATAATCTGAGCAGTGTCACTTATAGTTTTTAGTGGCACACCAAACCCTCTGCAAAAGTTCAACCAGAAGTCAAACCCATGCAGCCTCCTCGCTCGAACCAGTCACCCTTAAATTGGCCTCCCTGATCAACCTCATGATGTTTTTCCGTCTCTCTATTTATTTCGGATATCGAATATACTGAGTCAATTCAAAGAAGAATAAAGCATGCTTTCGCCTCTGTCATATCCACTTCCTTCACTTTTCAAACAAGTACTCGTCTTAAAGCTCTATGATACCCAGCAAGTAAAACTTTTTTTTACCTTTCCTTTAGGCCTACAATGAAAGCGTTGTCATATTACGAAATTTTATGAGGTTGTGCTGGTGTCTTAATAGCGCAATCAGTTTCGATTGCACAAAGAACATTGAATAAAATCATCTATCCATTCGAAAACATCGCAAACGTGTCCTAAAAGTACAGTGACCTTCCTATCGGTATGGGGGGGGGGGAAGCTGTACTTAACACTTCAAGTCAGGAAAAGGTGAAATACCGCGTACTTTCAAAAGAATTCCTTATCTCAAATTATCTTTTGTTTGCCTTTTAATTAGATACTCGTGATTGGATGGTGAATGGGGGGGAGTTTGGGCCTAGTGGGCAGAAGAAGAAATTCGGAAGTTCCGTCGAGTTATGTTCGGCTTCCCTTGTTCCTACTAATTGAATTGTATTTTTGTCCATACTTTCACGGTAATTGCGAAGGATATCGTTAGTTTCCTTCTCGAAATCTTTGTTGGTTTACGAGGTTGTCTGTCATGCATGCAACGACCGGAATCTTGAACGTAAAAATACAAATGTGAAAATCTCCATCACCTGTGTTAATGCCTTTTTACGTTTTAGCAATAATTTATAATGACCATAATCGCCTTTTACTCTAAAAGAGTTAGAAAATAAGTAATAACTGTTTATGCTAAAGATTATCAGAAAATAGGTTTTAATGGCATCGTATTTAATGCCTAGTTAGATATTTCCTCTCTTCATGATATATTAATTTCTAATTCAACTTTTCTTCGCTAATCGGAACGTATGGAGTTAATAAAACGATGGATTAACAAACGAGAAATATTTGTACGAATGCTTTATAGCAACTCAACATGAGGGTTGAATGAAAGACCAAAACACAATCATAAATGCAATATATAGGCCTATTACCTTGAAGTGGATAGTCATGTTGGGTTCATTTAGAGGGTCATACATCTTACTCACTGTTGTATTTTCGACTGGTAGTACTTCTGATTTCAAATGCCTATTGTTTCTTTCTCTTGAAAACGAGGGCAGAGTATCGGATATCAAGATGTTTTTGCCTATACCAGGAAATACTTCCATAGAAAGCACCAGTATTCGTTCTCGATAAGAAGATTAATTGGCTTACGCCGTATTAGGATCTTCCAATCACGGAAATAAATTTCATAACAGGAACATTTTTGAAATATTTAGATGGATTTTCAACTATTGGGTTTCGTCACCTTTAAATTTGATAACTTGTTTGCAAAAAGTAAATATTCTATGCTATATATGCTCAACAAACGCAGTGTTTACAGTTATTATTTTCCCTTTCATATTTATTTTGCTCTCAGAAGAATTTTTTGTGTGAATCGTTGTTAGTGCATTTTTAGAACATGTTTTATTAAATTAACTTTTTACTGAAGTACTATTTTGGATCTTTTGATTCAGTTTGATTTAGACTAAGAGGCTTGTTTATTTTCACACTGTATTAAAGACGTAAAACACAGAACAAGCATTTAGGAAATTTTAAAGATAATGTGGAGTAATCGTTGTGAGTTAGCAATTTAATCTATATTATTCACCAGAAAACCAGTTTTAGTACTTGTCTACAAAACATGGTATACTTGAAAATAGAAAATAGAATACTTCATCCAGTTGCAAGTGATAAGAAAATACATTGGTAATGATGGATGAACTTGTAGTTCACTGCACAGCTTACTTCCAGCAAATCAAAGGTTGGTTGGTCGTAGGATCAGTTCATTTTGAAATGTCATGTGGAAGGGGAATCGGAAGTATATACAGAGTTCAAATCATAACCAGCCAAGGAGTGCTTCTTAACCCCTTCTCCCATAGACACCGATAGAGCTAAGTGCAGACTCTGGTATCAGATAAAGTTCAGGTTCTTGACGACTTGAAATGTACTGGCATATGGTACGTGCACCCTATTTTTAAAGTGGCCTGTCTGTCTTACTTAACTCAACTTAGTCAGTTAAAGTGCTTAATTTCTTGAAATTAAATGCGGAAATAAGTGACATCGGACAATGACAGAGAGATGTCTCAACTGTGTGTCTTTCTTCATCTCTCTCCCTCTTTTTCTCTCTCTGTCTATCTCTCTGTCTCTGTGTCTCTCAATCCCCCCCCCACACACACACGAACACATATGCGCTCTCTTTCCCTCTTTCTCTCTCTCTATCTCTCTCTCTCTCTCTCTCTCTCTTTCTATCTATATATCTATCTCTCTGGCTCTTTGTCTCTTTGTCTTTCAATCGCAAACGCACACACACAATTGTGTGGGTGTGTGTGTGTGTGTCTCTCTCTCTCCCTCATGCCTATAAGCTCTATTCTATTTTTTCATTCTCATTCCCCCTATCTCCACATTTTGACATTCACATAATCATCATGATCTTTTCATTGTTTTTACTCATTCACTCCCACATTTTCCATCTATTCCACTTTCCTGCTTAATCTATCTCCGGAATCTTGTAAAATGTGCAAAGTGTGAGATTGATTGTCATCGGTCGATCCGTTTCACAGGGAATCCTCCCAAAATTACCCACTATCGGAAACAACTTTAACACGATTTTCTGGCATAATTTCAAAAACTCTACACCTATATGTTTAAGCCAAGTACGAGTAAGCCCCTAATCTGCAATCAAACCATAAGGGATTTCAATTTTTTGGTTCATCTACGGTCAATTCTGTTTAGCAAGTGCGTAAATCCTCTCATATCCTAGCTGCTGACAATAGCTTCCTCCTCTATTGGAATTAAGAAAGTGACATGAAAATCTTGCTTTTAAAATACTTCAGAAAACAGTCTTATATCGTGGATAATGGATATGTTAGTTCTATAATGTGCATTTGCAAACACCACATTATTTAAAAAATACTTTTTCCTATTGAAAATAAAATGTTTTTATCATCATTATTACAAATAATAATTAGGGTCTGCATTATTCCTTGGAAGTAAGATGTCAAAACCGCTTTCCCAATGTTTGTTCCAGTATACCCCGTTTTACCGTACTCCTTTATAATAAAAAAGGAAAACCAAAGAAAGCAGCCTTGTCCAAATATTATGTGCATTAGGAATCTCCCAATTTCTTTTCTGCCAATATTTATACTTAATCAGCGTATGGGACGCAATGAGATCTCAGTCTGATATTGAATCGCATTTCTTAAATTATATCGACAATTCAATGACATGCTAACGTGGATCCATGAAGGGTTCAAATCGGGCGCCCCGATTTGGAAAATTAAAGGTGTTCCCATCGCAGGCTTATAGCCTGTTTCCTTAAAATTTCGTGTTTTTCAAACATTTCACCGCCCCCTCCCCTTCTTTTGAGAAATCCTGCATTCACTGCTGGATATGTTTTGTGTGTCTGTGTGTGCTATCCCTGAACCACCAGTTGATGTCCATGTATTATCGTGGCCTCGTATTTTGGGGGGTTCATGCGGAAATCTATTCGCCACCAACTAATCCGGAAATATTATAATACAACACCTCATTTTAGTACCATGATGACTGTTGTTTGTTTGTACAGCAGCTGAAAACCTTTCACGACAATATAGTGTGTATATCGTAGTATATGCGCTATAATTAGTGTCATTATACTGATTATTGTTGATCTAAACATCTGATAATATCAATCATTCACTAAGTTTGCAGTATTTTTCTTTCTTATGAAACGTAATAAATTGCAAAAAAATCATCACTTTTCATGTCATCATGGTTTTGTGCAATTTAATGCATTCTGAAATCAATACAACATGTGTAAAACTACGAGTAAGTTAATGTCATTTGCAAACAAACAATGGTTCACCCCGAGTTGCCAATTCTAATTATCAAGTTCTAAGTTGAGAAATTGGCAGCAACACATTGTAATTTTTACAGCGAAATTAAAACTAATTTTTCAGCGTTCTGTGCAATTTACACACTTTCCTGGTGGCAATCATCCAAAAATCGGTTCCCAAAGAAAGAGAGAGAGAGAGAGAGAGAGAGAATTGCGAGGGAGATAATAATAATCCCTGAACAAAGACTACATCACCTTTATTGTATTGTGCATTTTCTTTGTTTTATAGGCAACGTAGATTTTACCCTAATCGCATATAGGGAATCTTAAAATATGATTGCATTTTTGTATGCGGGGAATGTTGCCGTTTATTGCGAAATTATCAAGATGTAACGCGTGCACTCAAAGTGTTCAATGCTATTGAAAGGAACGACGACAGAATCAGTATCTTCACCCATGGGCTGATCTAGGGTTGTCCAAAAGAGAAAATGGATTTTCCCCCGAGAAATTCCCCCGAGAAGAATATTATTTCGGGAATCGATCCCGCTGGTCCTCTTAATATGAGGGGGATAAAAATTTCTAAGTAAATTTTTTTCCAGGACCCAGTGTTAGCGGGAACCAGAAAAGGCTTTTTAATGTTTTCTTTTTAGTTGTCAATAGTTGGGACGGTCGTTTCGTCCATCCTCTGTATCCGCATTGGAGTATGAAGTACCATTAATTATTGAAGTCGCTTCGAGATGAGCGAAGCAAGATGATATTTAAAATCGAGGAGGAAAGAGACGATGACTGTCTTTTCTTTCTGACAGTTCTGACAAAATAAAGTTTCAAGAAGTGAGCAAGGCGACTTGATAACATCACTTTCAATCTTGTTGACATCGTCGATCAGAGCTGATCAAGTGAATATTCGTCATTTCATACTCTCGATGCAAGGTTTGACTAGAAAGCAGTCCCAACACGTAGATCACTTCACGACCCTACACATTAATGGGATGTGACTGATCTCTGACAACCCACTAAAGTCATTCTAGTGACCTTTGCAGTATTGTCGTGATTTCATTTATCCTCTCTCTTGATTTGTGAACATGAATTGGATTATGAGCTCATCGAAGCCGGGGCAACCCCGGGGAACCTCAAGGGGGTTAACAAGGGGAAAGGGGTGAAGCTGAAATGAGCTAAACTCTCTTCCTCAGTTTTTCTCTTTCTTTTCCGACAGGGGATTTCTCCCACCGATTGTGTCTGTCCAGGGACGTGAAAGAGTCGAACAAAGGTGGGAAACAAGTAGAGAGAGAGAATAAGAGAATGGTAGGATGAGGGAGAGGAACGACCGTACGAGAGAAAGAGAGATGGAGGGATAGCGAGAGACAGATAGGACAAAGAGACAGTGAAGACAGGGAAGACGGACGAAAAGTAAGAGAGAGAGCCGATGAGGGGTCAGGTTTGGATACCGACTAGGGTGGGTTTTTTTCCCAGGGTTGAGCAAATATCACCACCCTCGTTTAAGGAGAGACATCGAGTATATCAATTGAAATATGACGAAATGCTCGACTAAAACGGGTAATGAAGTACATAGAAACACAAAAGTCATTTGGTCATAGTGTTATAGTAATTTATGCCTTAATTCACATTATATCTGTAGCAATTATAATCAAGTAGTGTACCGTATGTACCGTAACATAGCAAGAGGTAGAGACTGCACATTCAAAAAATTTTGACAAAAGTTAAGGCTAACCGACCAAAGTTTCATGTTCACCGTATTGACAAATTCTCAAATAGATCCCATAAGTGCATTGTTTTAAGGGTAAGGGCGTGGCCACCCTCCCCCTTTCTGTCTGGCTACGTTAGTGCGATCTTAATCTAGTAGATTGAGGATCAAACATGATAAAAGCATACTCTTGATCACATCAATAAAACAAAAACAATCAAATAATCGAAACTGCTGTAGGCAGGATGATGTAATTCCTCTTTATTCAACTCAAAAGTAATTACATCTCAACTTTCCTTAAAAGTATTTTGATCCACCGCTTTCTTTGTTCAAAGACTATTGGACCTCAGTGACTAATATTCCTAGTTGCAATTCGTTTTGTTTTATAATTCGACAAGTTAGAAGCGCAGCTTTGAAGATCATCGATTTTTCCTTCACCCTCCGATGTCATTCTCCTGGGTCCGTTTACATTTTACCTACCCCCAAGCTTTCATTAAAGGGTGATTCAGCAGTAGTCTGACTAATAACATCGCCTAGCTACATCGCGTCTCGTATTACCTAGTAGATAAACGTTGTCCTTAATCCTTATGAGGTCATAATTATACCCTCTCCAGGCAGGGGCACCTGATCAGCAGGAGAGACTCACTGATCATCTGGAAGGCACTCCCTCTTTTGACATTTAAAAAAATCTTTTTCATTTATCACTTTATATTCTCATAGTATAGGGCTCCTTATCCCGTCCACACCATCTCCTAAATTTTTGTTATCATGGGCTCTTCGCTGTACCCTATACATTTTACCTTTTGCCTAGGTAGATGTTTTGATAATGTGATCATTTTGTTTAACTCCGATAGGTCAATAAATGAACCGTGTAATTCCATTTGAATTAAACTGCCTTTTCCCCCACTCTGTTCTTTTCTCTATATATGACTATAGGCTATTAGAACGGTAGGGGAGGTGCCATCCCGAAATTCGCAGTTAACCCCCACACCCCAACAAATATACAAAATATAAAATAAAACAAATTAATAAATAAATGAATATAAAAAATTAGAATTAGATAAATAAATAAATATAAATCTTGTTAACGAAATGTTTATTAGCTTACGCATTTCACTTCATCATTGCAGCCGTGTTAGATGGGGAGGGGTCACTTTTAATAAGCTCAGGCTATACGGGGGAGGGATGTTAAGTTTTATTCTCTTCTGCTCACTCATGATTGGTGTTATGAAGTTTGGCTAGAAGGGATTACCTGGTTACATCTTATCCTATGAGATTTGCAAATGCTAACAACCGTTGATCAAACCTGTATGACACACTCTCGTCTCTGTCAACAGGTTATTTCACACCGAGTTCACAGAAAACCTAGATGTGCCCCTGATGTGCCCCTGCCTCGTGAAAGACCTAAATATCTAGCCATGATATTGATGTATTCATATTGTGTTCTATGTGGATGAAACTCTAATAATTGTAACTCTGAGTAATCTTTTCTTTGTGTGTGTGTATGTGTGTCAGTGTGTGAGTTTGTTTGTCCAAACTACAGCCATGTCTCAAAATATTAATAGTATTAATATGTGTTGTTTATCCAGGGAAGCCTGATCAGTATTAAAACTATTATCACTGAGGACCCTGTAATCATATTTTACATAATGACTGCGAATTTACTGCGAATTAAAGTACAGAAGGGGCTTAATCTCTTTAGTTTACATGAATTTTCTTAAAATCGATACACTTATTAATATCATCTTTAAATATCATTTTACGAAATCAAATATGCAGACGTTTGACTGATAAAATGTTTCAGCTGCTCATCACAGAATCTGAGGCCTCTTAAATTGAGGAGTGTAGCCGCCTGATCTGAGTTGCGTTTAATCACAACTTGTCTTCACTGAAGAGGCCCTCGTTTTGAATTGTCTGCATTGTCAATGATCTCTTCACTGTCTATGTCTCGACTAAATCAGCGTGTAGAAGGATGAGTCAATGTTACCCCCATCCGACACCCAACCCCTTCTTTCTCCTTGCTTCTCCCCCTTCCCCCTTCTCAGCATTCCTCCCTGATGATCCTGGTAGCGTCCCTGGATACCCATCCGGGTCAGACCATTATCATCCAGGGTGCTTTAGATTCTCTTGATGACCACCCAAGTCAACGTTGTGTCCAACTTTAGGAGCAAAAGTTTGAGAGTTGGGAACCATTAACAGCTTAAATAAGCTCGATTTAGCTGCCTGAACTTGGCATTCTTCACTTTTGCTCTCTCACGCAATGGCTTCCCAACTGAGAACAGCCAAAATTCATTTCCTTAGTTCACTCCCGCGGCCAGTACGCCCCCTCCAATTTCAACCACAGAACCTTCTTATATCCGTCCTCTTTCGAAAGCAATGTACACATACAGAAAACTTATCGCTATCAAATGAAATAACCCATCATATCTTACATAGCTTTCACCATCAATGGGCCTACATATCAATCTCAATTTCCGAATTGGAAGGATGTTAATTTAATTTTTAAAATGATACGTTTCTCAGTTCTTTAATTCTATATTTAATCTTTATTTCTTTGTTCAATTTTTCCCCATCTGCAATCATTGATAAAGCTGTACACATTTGTTGTAAAGTCTGGATGTCCATTATTAAAATTAGACATGATTCGTTATACAAACTAAAGATTAAAAACACACAAAAGCATATAGTATTATAGTTGATCGTTCTTTTGCAACATGACAGCACGTCATCATAGTAGCCGTGATAAGGTATTAACCTGTCTCTCATGTGATTAAAGTATTTGAGAAATGCTTGAAATGGAACGATGCTTCATCCGCCGTAAGAAACAGAGTCATACACCAACGAGAACTTAACAATTGAGAGAAAGACAGCCTTGACAAGGTCTTGATCATGAGCCATTGTAAATCGCTGACTGATTTAGAACTCGCCTCACCGGCGAAAGTGAATCACATCCGAGGTCTGGAACATTCGCCTCTTGGTAGATGAGGTATGTGGGAGGCACTACATCCCCTGTTACCATAGAAACACGAAATAGAAAGGTCTCTTAATTGGTTGTAGTAAATGTTTACTTGTCTCCTCGATGTCAGTGATTTGTCTGATTTATATCCTAGTCATGCTCTGTTTCCGAGGGATTTATTCTGTTGTTATTTCCCATATTTTGGCTATTCTTTCCTTTACTTCCACATAGTATATCACTGTACCATAATGGAAGTTGGCTGTTGAGTAGAGAAAGAGACATTTATGATGAAGATGGATTCGATTGATCATTTTGCCACGCTAATTTCTCCTAATATTTGTTAAACATCAAATGGGATTTTTGGGTCATCTTCTCATGTATTAGTCTAGTTTGATACAAAACGTTTAGTTTTTAGGTGCTCTCCTAAATTTACAGCATTTGATAGATTGTAATTATTATTGATCTTCAAATTCGATTACATGAAAAGTTACAACCTATACCTTAAACACTTTGATATCTTTCTTAAATTACGCTGTTTAGTCTTATAAATGGAGAAAGTAGAGTATTCTTATGACTTTGCTTAATTGAAGAAAAAAAAATGGCATGACCATGAACCTATTCCGGAAAGCGTTAATCTATTTTCTCAACCGTCTGAATACATGCGCAGTTTAAAAGAAACATGAGTGCGTCATTTCTGTACTAGAAATAGACAACAACGTGCACTGTTTCTTGGTTGAGCAAGTGTGCTTAAGAAAACAAAGAGAAAGTGAGAGAGATGGGGTGTCAGCAGTCGTAGTCTAATATTAGATCAAAGATATAAACACTTTCCCGTTTACGCAAACTGATTTTGATTTAGAATTATGACCTAAATAACGTAATGACTGCCTAAATGTATAGTAAGCGAGAGGATGTTTAAAATAGTTCTTGAATGGATATGTATATATTTAATGAGATCATAAAATCAGGTGGGGGGCTGATCAGAAGCTTCGATAGAGATACTCTGTGTGACAAGAATCATAATTCATTTAAAAAATATCTAGAAGCCATTCTGCGCTCTGCATACAAATAAAAGTGAACGTTTGGGACCGTAAAATTAGAAAGGACATATTCATTTTCAATGTATAATAGAACATACCTTGGCATTCATTTTGATTAACCATGTTAATTGAACGGTTTACACCCCATTGCATTGTTTAATACTTTCACGTTCATAAATATATGCAGGAGGACATTCACAATGTAATTTTGTTAAATTACCATCCATTAGTCTGGAATAGTGGTGTCTAGCTTCACAATGTACTTTGTTTTAGACGTTTTTTCCTGATTGTATTTTAAAATTTTCATTCGAGATGTCTTTCCTCAGCTATGAGACCGCACAGGAAACTTTAATTGAATTTCCGCTGAAAATGTTCTGCGTTTTAATCTTTCATGTTTCCTCTCAATTCCTTTTAATCATCCAAGTTGATATTGGGCAGATTCTTTTTGTTTATTCTTTGCAAGAGCAAATCTTTGATTTGAGAAGAAGATATAAGAATAATCCTAAAAGCACAGGAATATCTGATTTCCAATGTTTAACTGTAAGTCGCTTTGGGGGAAAAAGGAATCTTCAGTTTCTTATATATTCTGTATCTGCATTTCAATGGTTTTCGTTTGAAATTTTGGGTTTCGTCTCTTTTGTCATGCTCTTTCACTCATATTCTTCTTTCCAATACATCTCTTATATTTTTTGTTCTATTTGCTGCTACAGGAAGTCCTTTATTTTAAGAAAACCCCATACTAATGTTCACTGAATGTATACCCCCCTCCAAAAAAAAAGTACGTAATATAAGATATGGATGTTAATTTTGTCAACATATAACAGAAATATATATCAGGACGACTACTCCTTGAGTAGCAACCCCAAAATACTACCCCAAGGACAATTACCCCTGGACAACTATTCTCTGGAAAACTGTCCCTGGCAAGGACAAAATAATCCTGGGGCACTTAGCTCGGACTTTCGACAACTACCCCCTAAAAGTTTACCACAATACCCAACTACCAAGTGCGTAATTAATTTACGAGTATAGACGTTCAGGGATAATTATTGTCCGAAGTATCGTTGCCGTAGGACGACCTATGTGGCAGTAATTGTCCGAGGGTAGTAATCCTAATAATGGTTAGTTTCTTCTCCGGTATAACTTTCCGGGGCTGCTATCGATGGGGGTAGTAGTTCAGTGGGTATTGGTCCTAGAATTCAAAATTATATTAGGTTCATACAGTTTGTATATGAGCATAATTTGAAGTAATTGCTTTTATTGCATGGAGTGGAAGGGGTTAAGACAGCTGCACTTTTACAATTCTGTATGTCTCCGACTGGCTGTTTCACCTGATGATTATCTTTTTAAAAAGTAAGCCCAAATGTTACATCATATAATTTCATTAATCGACAACCTGATTGACTGCACGCGTGTGTGAATTGGATTACTACCTTATAATGCAACTGTCATGCTAATTACAGAATGATTAAATCCGTAACACCTGTCAATTTCAATCGGTATTCTCAAATGAAATATAATACAAATTCGTCATATTGATAGCGACATATGCTGTTTTGCAAAGCGATATGAATTGTTATTTCATTCTCGTCTTAAACAAAATTCACGGTGAGCCCCCTATTTTCCCCCATTGAGGGGGGTAGGGGGAGAATGGTGAATTCTCATGGGCCTGGCAGTCAGGGGGTATTTCCAAGTTCATTGTTGATGTCCATTATCAGACGAAACTTGATCTACCTCCATGAAAGCCTGTTTATATAAATCAATCGGATATTGGCTCAATTCGACCATCATTGTCTATAGGAAGTAGAAGACGGGTTCGGTGAAGGGTTCACACCGTATCAGATGGCCCCTACATTGACATACATGCCAAACTTTGCTTGACCTATTTTTTTTTAGTTGTGAACGCATTGTCCCTTTTCCTACAACAATATAGGGAGATACCTTTCTCTCATTTTGAGGGGATGGGGAGATAGTGAGTGTTTATTTTCTGCTTTGAATTGTCTTGTAACCTGTTGAAATGCATTTAAAAAATGTATAAATGAGGGCATGAGGCATATTATTTGTGTTGAATATAAATATTATGTGATAAAATCAAATTCTTAGAGACCACGTCTGTCTTGAAGTGAAATACCCTAAGGTATAATAACAAGGTGTGCACATAATATACATGTATTTAGTCTACCCTTGTCGTATACCTCCGGGCTACGGGTAAATGGGATGGGCATTCCTTTGTGGACTTTATCAAGAAAAGGGTCAAATATTGAGCTGCAGATATAGTTCTATTTTTCTCCATCTCTATTGTAATAGGATGACGAATTCTTCTATCTTTAAACAATTCATTTGGGAGTGGCACTTTGTATATCCCTTAATATGCCTTTAATCTTCTACATCTCTATATGAATAACAATTCAAACCAAACGAATAATTTTTAGTTTGGGCTGCATTGTTAAGAATAATGACTAATTTTTACTTTTGTCACTGTTTGATGTTTCTCATGTTTGGACCACAACAGCTCTCAATAAAATTAATAACGTATGATGGGATAGGTACACGAGAGGCGAATACATTCACAAACTTTATTCATTATGCAGACTATATAATAAGTCAATAGTCTCAATTTGTTGAGAATTGTGATTGTTTTCCAGGGCATTCCTCCAGTGTGAACTTTAAATAGACCGTGTTTTATGTGGTTTTTGTATCGATCCTGTAAATACACACTTACATCATAATTACAGTCCCTAATGTGATCTTGTGCAAACGGTAATATTATGGAAGGATTTCCTTTTTCCTAAGTGAAACTCGTGATCAAAGTGATAGACCTCAGGAAAAACATGAGCTTTCTCATTCTCTTACATTTATTTTGCCTCATCATTCTAAATGTTAGCCTACAAAAGTGTATTGGGCTTCTTGACAGCCAACGATATAGGAAAATGAAACAAACATAACAACCTCTGGAAAACAAGGGTGTGGGTTTAAAGGAATATGATATTGTGAAATCACTCTCATTCTTAAATCATAATCCTATTTTATAGGAGACGGTTGGTTCAAGTATACATTCAAATCCTTGCATATTTTTGCCTTTAATGTGTTCGAAATACTTTGTTTGTAATGGGATAAAAGTAAAAGACGAATCAAGTTGTCAAGAAAAGACCATCAACGCGATAACATGTATTACAAAGATGGTAACTGACATAATTAAAACAATGTGTTATAGAAGGTCAGTTATCGAGAAGAAAAATGGAATCGCCTTTTCTTCCTTAATCACCACTTAAAACTTCGGTTCAGTTTATCAGCCTCTCCTTGTCATTTAACTTACTTCCGTCCTCTACCTAAATGTTCACATCAATATCCCATAGCACACTTTAAGGGATCAAGCTCTTCCGTCATAATGAAATATTTTTGATGCCTATTGTATGGAAATTTCTTTCAACATATTTTTATCAGCTCGGGGCATAAAACTACATTTTGCCTCGCCTTCCCTCCCTCGAGTTTTTCAGGCCGTGCAACTTTACAGAAACTAGAACGCTATATGATTTTGACACCGATAAGATATTAATGTTATACGAGGTTGGTGCTTTTTAGGTCAAGATGTGTACACTGTAGTAATGTCCGATTGTGACCCATGCAATTCACGTCAATACCTACACTGTAGGATAACCTGATGGTCTCGTGTTACACTTGAGATCTGACAAATATAGAATTGTTTTCACCAATTAAAATAGCACACGATGCAGTAGGAAAATGTACAATTTACCATAGCACACGATAACCGTATACGGTCGAGAGTAGACTTTAGGAAAAATCGTAAAATTGTAAACGGGAGCAGATTGCAAGCTAGATTGTCACCATATGTACAAGGTAGTGATTTGAGAAAGGCTTTTAAGGTTTGGAATCCATCATTATCATTGTCAATATTATTATTATATATCAACATCAATACATTATTCGTAGTAAATCATCCTAGAGAAAAATTGCCTCTCACGCATCTCCAAATTAAAGAAAATTATTTTGACTTTTATTTCTGATGGGAATCATCTGGTTCTGACCGAATAAATATCCATACTACTAATTGTATCTGAAATAATTCGACTGAAGTCGTAAATAATTCTCTACCTTCATCTAATTGTATCCATGATTGAGCAAAATCTATTCAAAGATTATGGTAAACATTATTATACAGCGTTGATTGAAAACATCGACTGACGGATGTGCTAAATGTTTAAACTGAATAATTAGATTTTTACCCAAATAAATTATGATTCTAAATCCTAGGGAAATGCGGGGCTATATTATCTAATTTCCTCATGTCGAATCTTAATGGCTCACTAATTCCGAGCTCATGACAACTAAATTGAAAGTAAATTGATGATGTGTAACAGCAATCTCTATAAATCCATAGTGGAGCGTGTGAGGAATCGCTCTGATGCGCACCTGGTAGAACGGAAAAAGTTTAGATTAAAACTAGGAGAGTGATCATTACGTGACTTCACCTTTTCTGCCGTTGCTCAAATTAACATGGAAGAGAGGTATTAAAATAACTGATTCTTCTATCTGATGCAAACGCTCATAACATCAGATTTTCTCTTTTTGTTCTTCCTGTATACGTCTTTGTTTCGTTCTCCTAAAAAAAGTATCCTTCTTTTCGTTTCTTCTTTCTTCTTCTGTCTTCTGTCTTCTGCTTCTTCTTCTTCTTCTTCTTCTTCTTCTTCTTCTTCTTCTTCTTCTTCTTCTTCTTCTTCTTCTTCTTCTTCTTCTTATTATTATTATTATCATTATTATTCTCTTTCTTCCTCTACTCATTTTTCTTCTTTTTCTTTATCTTCGTATTCTTATCCTTCATTTCCTTCTTCTTCAAGTTCCTTCTCCTTTTTTCTTCTCTTATTCTTCTTCTTCTTTTCAACTTATTCTTCTCTTTTTCTTCTTCTTCTGCTCCTCATTCTCCCTCTTCTTCTTCTGTTTTTCTTTTTCTTCTTCGTCTTGGCTCCTTTATCTTCAAGCTCATCTAGCTTACTACCTCTACTACTGCTATTACTGTTGCTGCTATATATACTATGATGCTGCTGTTGCTACATGTTACTAAGACCAGTGCTGCTACTCCTACTTGTAGCCTACCTTAACCACTAATTTGTCTACTACTTTTATTAATATAATACCATTTAATTTTCTATTAATTTCAACACATTTATAAGAAGTAAAACAAAGATCTGCTTCTTGCTTGGACTGCATCTTTTGCTGAAGATTAAGGCTACAGAAACGTGCTTTATCTACGATAACTTCAGTATTTCAAACTTCTTTTAAACTTTTAAAACTTCCGTTACGACTACTAAAAGTTGAAGGTCTGATTTTACTAGCACAGTAAACTTCCGTATTGTTGTTTTTTATGTTGCCTCTGTTTTCTTCTCTGTTCCCTCGTCATTGTATTCAATGACACTCAATCGATATTGATTACTAAATGATTATCATAAATCAATGTAATCAAGGACTTTTTAACAAAGTATTTTTCATAAGTGGAAATTTGACCCCGTCCCCCATTCAGTTGACCCAATTTCCTCACCTGTCAAAGATATCCATCTGTATTTTCATATCTTTAACATATTCTTCATACACTTTCGATTCTGCAGTTCCTCTTTGTATTATATCACTCCTCTTAAATCTATCAAACCAGGGGACGGGTGGGTCAGATAGATCTTGGTGGGTGTCGTTAAGCCATGTGTTAAAGTCGGAAATTCAAAGCATGGTTGTTTTCAGTTTCTTTGCGTCTTCACAACCACCCAGTGAATCCATGCACTGTCAACTATCCCATCTTCGAGTGGGTCATTCGCCTCGGTGAGACTCAGTGTGCCTATATCCTCCTGGTGGTTTGGATATGATGAGACATGCGGGGGGTCAAGTGCCTCCAATCGAATGACCCCCAATACAGGGAAAGAAAGTGACGGGAGGCAACGTGAAAACAAAAGAATACGAACTCTCCCAAACACTCTTATACATTTTTATCCACCTAGTAAGACCGACTTTCCCCCTTCGCCATGACGTCCCCCTCAATGATTTAAACCCGCTACACCCCTGGATCATCAAGGTCTTGATGGGGATCTTCCGCACGCCTGCTACACAGTACATGCTTGGTTGCGAGAGGTGATTACAGGATTACCTAAGTGAGGGGTCAAATGAGAACCTTATTTCTCATCATAATATATAAACCAGTTGCCCTGAATGCTCTCATTCCCATAGGTGTAATCCTGGTCCATAGGTAATTGGTTAAGGTGGTGAGATAAATGAATATATATTCTGAGCCTGCATGGCCATGGTCGGTATCTTAAAGCCCCACTGCACTACTTATATCTACTTGCGCCCTCTATATTGATGAGATAACCACCTGTCAGTGACCATGCAGGGAGGTCTAATCCCTCCTGGCCAAACTAGTGCAGATAGGCTTTAACAGCTGTATGACTTTTTGTCCAGAAGACCCAATGAGTTGGGATACTTCTTTTGAACTCATTATGGACAGCAATATCAGGGATAGGATAGACAGGTAGCCTTTTGGTAGATATAATATAAGCAGAAAGTTGATGCCATTTCCTTTTCCTTTCCTCTTTCAAGATTGTATTTTGAATGATAATGTGCCACTTTTTCCATTTCGATCTGACCATATAAACTTGATGTCAATACTGTCTTCAGACGATCAACCGCAATGCTTATTCAGCATCAAAACAAGTCGGCAATGTGTCAATCAAAGGAAAATGCCAAAGAGAAAAAACACCTCGAGTACTACAAAAGTGGACATTTATCAATAGTTACTCTCTAGTATTTGCACATTAATTTATACAAATCAAAATAACGGAAATACCAATCAGACAGCAAAGGTGCTATATTGCAATAACGAAGATGTGACGATTTCCGATTTGAGTATTTTTTCTTTTCAAGTTTACTCCCACTCAATTGGTTGAGACTGCGTGGGGTAGGTTAAGATAAGGATTTGTACACACCTGTGCGGTTTATTCCTGGAGTCTACGTCTAGACTTCACTGGTAACGGTGATTTGACAGAAATGGAGAAGGTTTATTAAGACGGGTTTATGCAGCTAGGAGGGCATGTAATTACAGGCGATCAATTAAAGGATCGGCTGTCTGATACCTGATAGCCATGTTGGGAACTACGATCTATTTTTATTAATCAATTGGTATTTTGTGAGCGCGAGGACCTTCAATCTAATAATAGATGGACGATTAGCATGAAGAACGATTATGAAAAACGCGATTTCACTGTATATACACAAACCATGCTTGATCAATCTTATTTTCGTTAGGGGCATCATGATGATCTGACAAACTTAGATAAATAATCAACAATATGTAAACACTGAAATGTAAACAAGGGCAAGCTTGTGATGCGATAGAAATATCCACAAGGTCAATATTATAGTACACGTATAATTTATGAGCCTACTTGAACTTACATGAAAAAGATCGTCGATAACTGAAATGTTTGTTTTCCACACTTTTATGATTTCAATACTTTATCATGAAGCTATTAAAGTTATATATCAAGTCATACATTTTTGTTTTCATTTGTCAATACTATCTCATGCTTGACGAATACATGTAATATAAATAAAGATGAGATCAAATCACATAATTTGTTTATTGATCTCTATAGGCGTAACCAGTGGGGCACAAGGTCCCATGCACCCCCTGTTCATGCTCTAAAAGTATGTTTCCAGTCCTTTGGCAGACATCGACTTCTCAAACAACGAAGCAGTCTCTTTCCCTGATAACTGAAAATGAAACCCAACTAACATTAGCTGATAATCTTATTCAAAATTGTCAGGCAGTTGAGAAGATATTGAAGTTACTCCTAATTGATTACTTAACAAGGGGGAAATCTCTCTAAAGTTTGCAGTTTCCATTTTAGCCATTCCCCCATGGGATTCGCCATCTTGATTGAAATAGAGATGTCAGAGTAGTACATATTCATTGACTTGCATAAAATGGATATGGTGTTGCATAATAATGCATTAATGCAAAACGGCAGTCATCTTATTACCCCTGCATCCCAAACAGGAGATTCCCTTTTCATTTTTTTATGAGTTAATGTTTGTTTGGTTTCATTCTCCTTTAAAACGAACTTTTCTTGTATTTTGTCTCCTCCTAAACAGTAATGAAACCGTTTACCTGAGTAACGATTGGCGAATGTACCGCGACTGCTGCTCTCTCCTCTACCCTAACACTCCGTGTAGACTGGGTAAGTCTTCAGGGTTCGTAATAACATCCCTCAAAATCTAACTTTTTTTTTTTTAAACATACTAGTGCAGGAATTTCGAAGATATGCTATGATTTCTCGAGGAAATCCTTACAATCTAAAAACATTTAGGTGAAATTTCATTCAGTATTGGGTACAGAGGGAACCCGTATGCTTGTCGAGTAAGAACATTCACAATATTGGCTAAAATTAATGGATATAAGTTTGGGGGTAAAATTTACCAATATTTGACCCAACTTTTAGAGTGTATATTAATTATGTTTACTACTTCATAGTATTTGTGAGGTATATAACGCTTTGGTAGGCGCTTTGGTAAACAAATTAAAAACAGAAAAAACAGAAGAAAAAAAACAATGTTAATAACTTGATATCTGTTAATAGTACTTGTTACGTAAATGTCTCTATTGAATAGCTGACTGCGTAACTTGATATCTGTTAATAGTACTTGTTACGTAAATGTCTCTATTGAATAGCTGACTGCGAACTTTCTACAGTACTAGGTAGATTTGGACGGTATTTTTTTTTCTCTCTCTCTTCTCTCATCAGCGCACCCTTGTCGGAATGGAGGAGTTGTGACACGAGATGGCGCTCGATGTTATTGTAAACCCGGTTGGAGAGGGTTGAGCTGTCTCATGCCGTGTGCTGTAGGGTTCTACGGACAGGGTTGTTCAAAGAGGTGTAAATGTGGCGAGGAAGCAGACTGTGACCCCATGTCAGGGGTGTGTTCATGTCTAGATAGAGAAAGGTAGGTCATGCTGTAATTGATTCAGATGATCATCAAGGTTTCAGATTTTAAAAGTCATGGTTCACTTATAGTCTTGCTTGTTATGCTTTTGTTTGGATTCACATTCGAAAATTAAACAAAAATATTCTCAATCTGAGTTTCATTTTTAACAATACTATATATTGCAAAATATATTATTTTTTGAAAAAAATCAGATCACATATAAATATTCCTACATATGCCTAAACATTATGAATAAGCTATCTTTAAACCATTATAATTGTTCTAACAAGCCTTAATGAAACAAAGTTCTTTTGTCATTTAAAGTAACAAAGACTTATCATTCTTCTTTCATTATTTGTTATTTTATTTCATTATCCATGTATCCATGTTCCCTTCCCATGTATTGGCGTAGCTACGGGAGAGGGCCGGGGCACCTCTCCTCGAATAGCAAGTTGAAAGAGAAGGTTGAAAGGTGTAAATCTCTCTCTCTCTCTCTCTCTCTCCCTCTCTCCACATTTTCGGGTAGTTCTTGTGTATTTTATCTACTGATAAGACCATATTTTCTCTCAAAAATCCTGACCCATGCAAGCTACACCATTAATCTGATGTTTCTCAGTCTCGGCCGCACGTCTCCATAATTCCATTCAAAAATCTAACATGAATTCTTTTCTTCTGTCCTCTGTTACAAAACCACAGGTGTGTCTCTCGCTGCAGGAGGAACTACTGGGGTTCTACATGCCAGCATCGATGTAACTGTAAGACCGGGTGCCAATGTGACGCAGATACCGGAGAGTGCCTGTGTAGATCTAGGCCTCCAAGGAACAGGGTGTCCAGTCCTGCAAGTGAGTATAGGCTGTAGCTGATCAAGGAGAGAACCCCTTGACTATGGTAACTCCTTGATCAGATTTAGAAATGTGTCTGGAAGACCACGTAGACAGATTACCAAACTATAAGTAACATCATGATCATAAACGCACGAGGCTGCATGCATGGAGGCTTTCATTTTCACGATTTGTCAAAGTGTCAAATTATTGGGCTCGATCGCTAACAGATACAGGAATGTTGATATTCGGCAAAAGACCTCAGCCTCTTCGACCAGTCCGACTATGATTAACGTTCCTTTTACTGTCCAGTTTGTGTTGCGTTAGCAAACGTCGCAATTTCGAATGTAAATCCAATTCTTTTATCCTCATTTAACGCCTTTCGTTACGAAAAAGATGTTTTTTTTTAATGATTTTTCCCATTTTCTTTTCATCTGAGTAATGTCGAACCAGAAGGACGGTAAACATGATTAACGTTTTTCTGGCCCTCCGCAGACTTGTCTTCCAATGGTATTCCCCTCACCTGCTTACCTACGAACTATAATGTGTTGCCATTCCGTGAACAAAAAGAAACTGATAACTTCAGGAAACCCCACATTTTTTTCTCAATTCAAATGAACATTTATTTTCTTCCATTCAATTTGACAACATATTTGACATCTGTTCAAACAATACAATTTATACTTAGGAACATGAATATAATTTAAGAACTTGAATTTACAAGGAAGAAGGCGCGAATCCCGGTAAGCAAAGTTTGTAATGGGTACGCCCGAATACACAACTACATAATATACATTATAAATAGAAGAAAGAAAGAAAGGGATAGGCAAGGAGGAGGAGAGGATATAGAGCTTGGAGAAAGAGAAAAGAAGAAGACTGCAACATAGTAGCAATGAAGTGTATGGCATGCACAAACAACATAATGGCAAGATGTAGGTGAGGGGTATAATGTGGAAATATTTGACTGCATTTTTATAGGATAATACTGGATTTAGTTATCCACATGAGACAACGAAAACTCGATTTAACTAGATAAAATCTAAAAGTGGGTGTATTCTTACAAAATATAATGAAATTATCAATACCAGTGTAACGGGTCACCATAATTATGTTCACTCTCAATCTACCTTAGATCTATACCTGGGCGCGATGACCCAAGCAGGCTTTCTCAATGTCTGTGGTGGAGAGTGCATGAATGGTAGTACCTGTAAGTCCAATGGAGTATGCAGATGTCGTAACGGTTTCACAGGGACATTCTGTGACAACACATGTCCAGGAGGGACCTATGGTAGGAACTGCCAAGAGACGTGTCAGTGTTCCTCGACAGCCAAGTGTCTACCTGAAACAGGGCTCTGTATGTGTCCAGGATATGCCGCATCGTAAGTTACACTGTTAACAAAAATCCCACCCACCCTATTGATGTAATATAATTCAATTTATTTCCGTTTCAATATAGGTATAAACATGGTACTTATCGATTAAATAATTAGCATAGAACAATGTAATAATTTTTTTAATAATCATACAAATATACAAATTATTGAATAAAATATATATCGGATCATTATTGCCTAAACTTATGCATGGGGACAGAGGGGCATGCTATGAGAAGCGATGCTTGTTTGGTGCATGGGTTGCCCCAAGACTTCGTTACTTTATGTATTTGAAATTTTATTTTTGTTTTATTTTGTGAATATTTTCATGTTTTGGCCCACGTCTTAACTTGACAGTTCCTTGTTTTAAAGTTACCATTTAAGAGATATTCAGTATAACCCTATAATGCAGGACAAAGTACATGCAAGGCAGCAAAATGTGCGTTTTTATTCACTAGTGAAGTTTTGAGGAATAGACGAACACCATTTCCCTAAAAACGATATTTTAACAAGCTATCTCACATGATTCAACAATTATTTGTAAGGCTTGTCCAGATATGTTAAATTAATAGAAAGACAATTTTTTGCTTTAAATTTTTGCCCCATCATGCCCTTCCCTTTTTTGTATCAACCCCGTTACCCCTCCACCCACCCCTACCTCTACACCTACCCCGTCCATCATCTAATACAAAACATTGTTCAACCTTCATAACCGTAACCTCCCAAAGTCGATCAAGTCATTCAGGCGGAGACTGGGACAGCGACGAGGACGAGTCCGATTCCGAGTACGATGAGGACTCGTCCGATAGTGACTTAGACGAAATAATGAACCCCCTATCGTCATCATCATACAGTATGTACCACTGCACGGGGCGGTGTCCCGTTGGACGGTATGGACCCTACTGCAAGCAGACATGTAATTGTCCCGCCGGACTGCTGTGTAATGACGTCAGCGGGAACTGTGAATGTCCCGAGGGAGAGGTTTGCGACGGATCGGGCAGGACAACGACTCAGAGAGACCCAGGTGAGAAGTCCTTTAAACATACCACTAATAATCAAGTAATGTGGTACTAGGTGGTATAAAGGTTATATTTCCTCAAGTACTTTCACACATTTACATGATTATTATCTCAATGTATTATAGCAGTCCCTATTCAAACTCGAATGTGACTGCTACGACCCTACACGAATACTCTCTGCATAAGCTTACGAAGTGCAGATGTAGGCCTACCACTGCATCGAGTGGTGCGAGAAAGAGCAATGTGTCGAATGTATAGACACAGTGGCGGATCCAGGGGGGGGGGGCCCGGGCCCTCCCTAGAAAAAAACAGGTAAAAACACCCTTTTTGGAAAAATAAGAAGTTGGGGCCCTCCTGGCGCCCAAATGGGGGGGGGGGTGGCGTTAAAAAAAAATTACCCTTCCCTTTTTTTTGCTCACCCCCCCCCCCCACTGAGCGGAAAATCGACCGGCACGATTTTCAAATTTTCGCACGAAGTGGGCCCCTTTTTAGGCCCCCTCCCTTGCCGCCGGCTGGATCCGCCCCTGTATAGACATACATGCATTACATTCCTAGAGGATCCTAATTAGTATCTACATGTACACTCTACAGCGCTGAACACTGTCGAGTATGATCTAAATCATTTTCTTTAAAAGAAAACACATGTTGAAACATAGGTGTGCACTCTATTTATTTTCTTTTCTGACGGCGAGGGGTTTTACTTTTACGCAGAGGATTTCATAGGCCGGTGTAATTTATTATTTCTCAATTATTGCATTTTTTGTCTAAGGTATGCTATTCCTGTATATACAGGAATGGCATACCTTAGACAAAAAATGCAATAATGCAAAAAAAAAATGCAAAAAAAAAATAATGCAAAAAATGCAATAAAAGAAGAGAAAGGTTGAGTTTGTATTGTGTCACACTATGTGGGTAGAAAAACTAACCGCAATATTTTCATCATTATTCACTATTTCAGTGGTGGCGTCACCTCCTAAATTACCCGTGACCGCGTCTCCAGCGAGAGCTAACCCAGCCAAAGGGTCATCGGGATCATTGCCCGCTGCGTCGGGACCACGTACAGGCACTGACACCGCATTTGACTCCTCATCCTCATCCTCCTCCTCCTCATCGTCCAGCCACTCCGTATCGACGACCGGTAGCAAGTACCCTGCAGCGGATCCTAACGACGGAACGAGCACGAGTAAGGCGGCGAAACCTGAGATCGCCCTCCAAGGGGGTGACACGGCGACGTCAGAGGAGAGGCTTGCTAGAGGGGAGACCCTGACGTTATGGGCTGTGATCGCAGTGTCTTCGCTCTTGTTGCTCGTGGTCGCATCCGTACTGATCGGCATCCTCATCAAACGACAACACCAAGGATCAACCGTTCATGTGGAAGGGTAAGAAGTCAATGACCGTATCGAAACAAGAAAGTAGTTCATTTATTAACCATATTGTTTTTTTTGGACAAAATCCAATTCGTCGGGTTCCTCGTTCGATCTTCTCTTTCACTTTTAATTGCTTTTCAATGAATTCCTTAGTTTAGAAAGCTAATAAAAACAATTCGTGTTAAAATGCTTTTGATAAGATAACTTCAGTTGATAATGATATGTCAACAAAAGCAGTTATCGCTATCCTCTATTGATCCATATTCAATCCCTCAATAAACTATTCGGTTTTTAAAGGCTTTTGAGAATTTACTTTCATTGTGAGCTTTTCCATGCTGCAAATAAAGTGATTATAGAAAATCAATTACACTTAGTTTTATGTGGGGCTTTATTCAGTAGATCTTTATAAGATGTATAAGTCTCTAGTCCTAGTGACTTCTTCGATGTCTTGCCATTGGATTAGCATTTCAATGACTGAGTGATTCTTGCGACTGTTAAAATGTTAATATTTAACACTCATCCAAATTCATACAGATAGTAAAGTCTTCAACTACAGCGGTAGATAGAAGGATGTGTAACCCTCCCCAAATCTAAATTTATGTTGGACAAAAATTAACTTTGACTTTTTTTACTTGGTTCCTGTAGATTCTGCTTAAAAGCTTCTGGAAACCCTCAAAAATCCAATTAATACTAGGACAAGTTTTTTTGTGTTCGTTAATCCGAATAAAAATGTGAGGACCTTCTTTACGCTTTTCTTGTTTAATTTGGTCCACCCCAATCTTCCACATGATAAATCACATTTGAATAGCTTCCGTAAGTTGTGTGGAAAGCCCTAAAAGGAATGAATATGCTTCAAAAACAAGAACGGAGGGTTCATCGAGATATTTAGGCAATTCTGAAGGGACTGCTTTCTGACATAATGCTCTCAGTGTAGTATCATAACCCTGTACTTTATGCTTATTCCAGCTTGTCCAGATTCTATAGCCATTAAATCTAATAACCTACATTTTTAGGGAATGACGCAGTCTTCACATGAAGGAACTGGTAGTGATCTGGACGAATGAACACATTTACAGAGTTCCATTGTTTTTCATTGTCTAATATTTTCTATCTAATGAAATATTTGTTCATTCTAGTACACCTCAGTGACCTCACTACAGTCACTATAGCGTACTGCAAAAATTATTTCAACACTCTTCAAGAAAATAACCACGTGTTTTTGTAACCATCAGTACCATTATGTACTTTTGATTTGTAATATATCTATATTCCAAACCACAAAGCAATCAATTAGTTTTTCCCTGTTTTGACACGGACCATTTTCATTAATCAGTTTGCGACGGATAAACAAATATATGAATGTCTCTAATTGTCATTTAAAAATATACAATTAGTAAGATGATGTTTATGCCATCTCCTCTGGACAGCTTTATTATGTCGTAAGCTCGAAAGCTGACACGATCTTTCGGTTCGTTTTGGAACACTTCCAGTTCCTGTTTAAGCATGGAGAATGTTAGTGGAAGTAAAGAAAGAGAAAGTTTGGAAAGACACTGATATCTAATTATTCAAATGATAGAGAAAAATCATTCCAATTATTCAAAAATATAGTTCGGACTTTGTTTATGTCAAATCTTTACTCATTTACGCAAAACAACTCACACTTACTATAAATTACGTAATGTATTGTAGAATGGTCGAGAAAAAGTAGGATGATGTTAAGTTCCTTTAAATTTATACGCGAAAACATTTTTTTTTATAATGAAAACTGGATAACCATAAAACCTATCCTCGTGCATGTGGTATAGATTCTTTTGAATAAATCATTCTATTTCCTTTATTCCATTTCCTTGATCAATGCAATATAAACATACCGCTGGCATTGATACTATAGTCTAAGTATATTGATGGTGTGGAAGCAAACAAGGAATGTTCGGTTCATCTATATAAGTTGAGAGACTAGGGCAGGTATCAACCGAGGGGGTCCTATCTACAAATTTTGGGTTCGCTTATATTAATTATTCCTTCCAATAAGTTCGGAGTTTTGAATTCCTGTAATGACCCAAGAGACTGTCTTTAATCCACCGAAGTTTCAATTTCAAAGAGACACAATAATAAATATATCAAAACAGATGTAGCATACCAAAACTGAAATACACGTAACTATTAGCCCATACTTTCATTTCTATACCATAACCAATCATATTTTAAAATTGAATAACAAAACAGAGCATACCGAAACCGTCTCTAGGGTCCATGTTAATGTACGTTGTAAAGAATGAGCTGCACTGCGTCATTTAGCGATACATCATTGTGACGTGCCAAGAGACTTCTCTCATGCACACTTTCAAAACTTGTGTTGCCTGGTAATTAACTATATACCAACCAATAGTAAATCGAAAGCTGTTTATCTTTTATTCAAATTTCATACCACGTCACTCTGTCTGATTGTCTCCCTCGTTCAAGTTTCTCGTCGCCTTTTCTTTCATTTACACTTCACAAAAGTTATGAATTGCATACTGGTGCCAAAACAGCTGTTGAAGTATATTATACCGGTATAGCAAAAATAAAAGGCGGGAAGTTGCTGTCGCCATGCCAACGACCATTTCCGCGCTGTTGTGTTCTCCCGGGATATAAAGGCCTTTGTCGATTAGTGATCGAAAGCATATCCATAGCAGAAGGAGGAACTAAGTTGAAAATTCTCTTCAGACACTTTCTACTGGTAGATTGGTTCGTTGGAAGTAAGAAGATAGTCAGAAGCGGGTTCGAGGTCTCATCTCATAGTGAGAACTGACGCCATCAAAATGGCATACAAGAGAAGTCTGGAACCGGAGAAGCCGTCCAATAAATCTACTGGTATTAATACCAGGCATCTATTTTCTTGTTTCTCATTCTGTTTGCCCAGAACACACAAGAAAAGACTGGAAGATACAAACGTCTACGAGATCGTCGAATCTACAAATGGTAAGCATATTTGAACAGTAGTTCATTTTCCTTAATGTAAATTTATTTTTCAGTGTAATTTTTGTCTTCATATCTTTAGACGCTTTAGAATGCTACTTGTCTTTAAACTATCATTTAATACGACGAACTTAAATATCACATTTAGGCTAACACACAGTACCATGTGTCGTTTTATGAATTTTCCGTTGATCATTACATGAGCTTGCGCCATGAATGTTAACATTTTTTGTATATATAATTGTGCAATTGCGAACAATAGCCAGTTCAGGTACCAACAGCTAATTGTAGACAGCTGGTGTGGAGAGCCCAACATAGGCTAATTAATCAAATCGGTTCACTGCATCTCAGATGATGTTATGTATCATTAATCTTTAAAACAAAAACAATTACAGTACAATATCATTCTCATTTAGTCACACCAAAGATCAGTTTTGTTCAACAACAACAAAACAAATTTATCCTCTTTTCAGAAGTTAGTACCATTATCGAAAACGACATTGAGACATTCTACAAGTCGTTAATATCATGACTTACGCCATGCTGTACTTTTTAATATAGTGAAAGAAAATATGTGTATAATTCAATTTATTCACAGGAGTTGCGAAGACATTTTTTTAAAAATTATTTGGTACTAAAGAAAATATAGAATGCACAAACAAAGAATAAATTACAAGGAAATCGTTCAGCGAAAGCCAAGTTCATGTTTTATCGAGTCCTTCTGTGTCCCAAATACGTTACCGAATTGAACGAAAATCTGAACAGAACTTAAATCGGAGGTATCACTTTCCTTCAAATTTGGTTTGATCTACGCTATGATAAGGCGAACAAATTATTAAAATCTAAAGCTATTAGACCATAACGCATGGGACAAAATACCTGGAACTTCGGGTACTATATTGTGAGGGACTATCACCATACAGGATTACTGATTTATACCTAATTAAACTGTAAGAATATGGGCTATCATTTTATGACGTGCAAGCTGCATGCGAGGCCTTGCCCTATACAATTAAGATTCTGAGTGATTAAAACCTCGGCCAGGGTTAAGGGTATAGTGTTACTTGGTGTTCAGAATCTTCCTGGTCCTCAATATGATCTCTGTATCTCATTCTCTGTGTTTTCATTTTAATTATAAGGCACATAAATTTATTAAAACAAAGGAAACTATAACTAAAGACAATTGATTGTTTTATGAATAATTTGAGATTAATGAAACTTCTTTATGTTAGAAACAATCAAGAGTTCTAGACCCTTTCCATGTTTGGATTTCGTTTTATTTTATTTATATTGTCTCTTGTAGGCAGTTGTGTTTTATATTAAAAAAATACTGTATGACTTCGAGAAAAACTTGCATTATTACCTTATTGAAATGTACTTTTCTCCCGTAAACTGCTATTTTTATCGTAAATTTTGATAGCGCTCGGTTAGTTAACCTGCCATTGGCTTTTAAAACCAAATAACAACAGAAACTGCATTGAAAAATATTCACAATATCATTTTGCTTCGTTTTGACAATTTCTGGATTTTATAATGATTGTTTATGATTCTATTGTACATCAATTGGAATAACCTCTTATTTTTGTATAAATTCTGAGTAGAGAATATATGACAGTCTTGATTGTTAACATTTCGGCTTTAGATATTTGATAATGAAGGCTGACTAAATGAATATCAGTACCTTTAATATATAGTTTAGCTCTTGCTCTTACTCACAGGTAAAATTGACGGGGAAAAAGTTTGGGATATAGACTTTGTCCTTGTCATGAGATAAACACATGTTTCCATCTTATCTTGTGATGTTAATGTTCCTGAGAATAAATTGGGTAGAGCTTTGTTGTCCGACATAGTTCACTTCCAGTTGAGATTGATTCTAAGTCCTATCTTTTCCTGTTTGCCATACTCTGCATGTTGGCGGCTGGACTTGTGGAAGGCGGGGGGGTGAATGCAAAGTGTTCATCGTCAAAAGTTCGAGTGTAAAGTTTGTAGCTCACTGTTCATTTACTATATAAATTTTCTCGTATTCTTTGTAAAATGTGTATGCTTTTAGAGGTGGGGGGGGGGACACCAAGAGCTATTTTCATTGATTTGTAGAATCTGGAATAACACTGTTTCGTTTAGGGGATGGGGGCGTGTAAAGTATTCATCGTCAAAAGAAAGAATGTAAAGTTTGTAGCTCATTGTTTATTTACTTTATCAATAAAGTCTCGCGTCCTTTTTATTTATGATTTTTTTTTCTCGGGGGCGCACAGAGCTTTTCATTGAGTCGATATAACAGTGTTTCATTTTATCAGGGGTTTTAGATTATCAGGGGTTTTAGATTTAAATATCCAGGTAGAAAGATAGTTCTGTATCCACTCCAGACGACGTAATTTTAATAGGGCGGCCGCGTGTGTTGTAAACCCATTCCAATTCGTATTCACTTTTCATGGGACTTTAAACGAAAGGGGGTGGTATAAACCGGCTTCCCTCTATGCGTGTGTATGTGTGTGTGTGGCAGGAGGGTCTATTTTTAATTTTTAATTTTATACTAATTTCAAACTCATTTATAACAATGATATGTTCAATATTATTACAACGGCCACGAGGAAATAACATGTTCACATTGGATTTGTTTAAAAATTATACTTGCTGGTAAACAGGAAAAAGTATAGGCCTTTCTAGTTTTTGCCGCATAGGCGTACGAAGCGGTTATTAGGGAGCTAGGAGGCTACGGGACCCCGGGAATTTGTAAAGTTCCGATATTCGGGCAGCGAGATACCTGAATATCCTGAATATCCTCATATTGAGGCAGTGGGGTGTCTGGATAGTTCCATATTCGGGAAGGAGATGCCCGAATATATATATATTAAATTCTGTTATTTTCACTACAATAAAGTGTTTAAAAAATTGCACTTGCAAAAGAGCGCCACCGCCCCTCCCCTCGCGAAAATATTCCTGTACGCCTATGTTTTTCCCCATTGCTTCGAAGGTCGAGATCGAATTTTGCTTCCTGGTATACATGATATCAAATTTCTGACGTAAACAATATGATTGTTGGCGTCTTGAGTTATATATAGGATAAGATATAAGTGATTATACGGAGGAAGTATTATAATTTTAAAAACTGTTTCACCAGACGAGGATGAATTAGGAATGGTATTGTAGAGATGGAAATTCATTTTTAGCCATGGATTGTAGTTGTGTAAATAAAAGAGGTGGAACTGTTTAAGCTCAAGTACTGCAACAAAATATGGTGTAAGATAAATATGGAATATTGACCTAGCTATTTAAATTTCTTCTTTTTTACTAGACTGTGGTGAAGCATATATTTTTTATTTCCTGATCAAAATCATCATACCTCTGTAAAACATAGTAAAATTGTGAACTTAAAGCCTGTCTGCACTAGTTTGGCCAGGAGGGATTATACCTCCCAGCGTGGTCACTGACGGGTGGTTATCTCTTCAACTCAGCTCCCAATTAACATAAGAAAAATAGGATCATGGGGGACCAACGGGCACCGCTTGGGCATTATTTTTATATAGAGGGAGCAAGTAGCTACAAGTAGTGCAGTGGGGCTTTAAGATAACTAACATTATTCATAAAATCCTTAAAAGATCAATCAAAGATTGATGTTTTCATGAATATTATAAATTTTCATGGTGTTTTGTCGCTTGAAAATTGTCCGTATAAGTTACAAAAAAACTTTATTATATTTTGATAGTTGTTTTTGAAGGTTGGTAATACATTTTAAATTGACTTGAAATTATCAGTATAAATATATTAAAGATTTGTTTATATCAACATTTTTATATCAGTTAAGTATGCAATTTAAGATACATTTAGAAATACATTCAGTTTGATTAGACATCGTCAGTATGACGTTACTAAGGATTTCTTTATATTTTTATATTTTGATTTATCTAATTATACCATTTATCCTGGTACTGTTAGCAGCAAACCTTCTTGAATGAGCGTCATAAAAATTATGACTCTCAATAATGCATGGTTATACCTACAAAGATTCATAAATGCGCCCTGTCTTTTTCTCTTTCAGATATACATTCAATATCATTATTATGGCTCTTATCATATTCATTAAAATATTCTCCCATATTTCACTGTGCTCCTAAAAGTTGGAAAGTATATCTGCCTAACATGATTGACGTCGGTTCTAGTGCTAATTGAATTCAATTGTGGCATGCTGTGCGGAAATGGTGGTGGTCGTGTAGAAGAAAAAAAAAACGTGGGTTCAAGCTGTCTATGATTTTCGTCACGTGTGTATTACCAGGCCAATATTACCATCCGTGAGAATGGTCGAGATTATAACTTTGTTATTCCTGTTCAGCAATCGACAGTTTCCCTTTCTCCAACCACATACAAATCATTTAACCATATTTGGCATATTGCAATTTTAGAATGTCCTATAATCACATAAGGAATCGAAAATAAGGAAAAGTCTTCAGATTCACTACTATAATTTCTTACATGTTTGCTTCTCCTCTTAAATCATTACATCTTTATCATCTTTATCATTTGTAAAATTATTATTTTTTGTTTCTTCTTCTTTAATTCTTAGTAGATTTCCATTTCGTTTTTTATTCTTTTTTCTTTCTTTTCCCAGTTATGTCGAATGATTATCACATTTTGGCTTCCTTTTATTTTGTTTGCAAATCAACTGACAAAAGTGCAATATGTTAGATGATATGCTAATGCTATATAAGCTTCGGGTACCAAAAATAATAAAGCAATTCAGTTTTCTGATTTCAAAGTAATGTTATGAAAGATGTAATTTAAGCATACACTGCTAACAAAAATCACCCTTAGACTTTGAGCTAGCTGCTCTACTAATTGTGATGAACATGGTTTTGAAATATTGGAATTATGTTTTCAATGGCTATCAAACAACATGGGAAAATTACTTTAAGTTGATTTCACATCGAAATTCTATGGAATTTGCAGGAATGTGCGGTTTTCCCCCCTTTCGGCTGTTTCCTTTCCCATATCCTGGTATAGACCTATTGTCCGTTATTGGATACGAGAAAAGAAAGCGATGTTTCCGGGTGATACACTTACCATTTCAAATCACTGTCATGTATCAGAATTGAAAACACGTTAATGTGGGGGAGGAGGTGTGGGCTGATCAAAAAAGTATAATGTCGCAGTTTGAATTAACAAAATGTTTAACCAACACGAGACAAAGTAAATACCGCATATGAATAATGTTTCAATGTGTTAAAAGCATGTGTTTAAAGCATGTATAAGTTCAAACGACCAATGACACGTATTCATCAGAGGGTGAAGCCGGCGTACGCCCCTGGCTATTTGACCCCCATCCCCCAATAAAAAAAAGACCTTGCCCCACCTTTTTTGTGTGTATATTTCATCAATTTCTGATCATGCCTGCACTCTAAGAAAAGTAAATCATTTCGAATGACGTCTCAAGGTGTATAGAGATGATGGTGTAACTGCAATTTCAAGTTGATATGCAATCGTTAAGATTGATGAAAAGTTCAGCCGGTGCTTCGGTAACCTAAACCCCCCACTCCGGGATCGGAGTGACCGCTTTCGTATTCCAAAAATCTCCGGTAAAGAGGTACTTTTCGCGCATCAAAGTCCGGCCCGAGAATCGTTAAAAAGGGGGTGTATTTGACTTTTCACCCGGAGATTTCTTTTAAGGGGGTTCTCTCTCTTTCTTTGGATTCCTGAGAAATTTAAAAAGGGGGTTATAAAATATTAAAAAGAGGTGTTTTATTTTTCTCTATCTCTTCGGACTCCTGAGAAATTTAAAAAGGGGGTTATACAATATTTTGAATATCATAGATAGGGGTAATACATTGATCAGTGTTCCGGATTTAGGGGGGTCTCCAAGGCAGGAAAGGCCCGCGAAAGGGGGGTTCAGAAATGTTGAGATAGGGGGTGCTTTCAAAGGGAGTGAACAAGCATACGCATACCCTAAATAACACTGAGTGAGGGGGCCGGGCCTAAATCATTGAATACTCCCTTTCCGTGAGGTTGATCCGACATTTACTCAGGTGACAATTGCTCCAGGTTTTATTCCGTCAAATGAATTATTGATTTAGGGTTAAGGGTTGTAATCTAGTTTTATATTAGGATTAGGATTAGGCTTATTTTCAATCTTATGGTTAGGTTATAGTGTTGGTTGGTTCCAGAGTCGAAGTTAGGAATTCAATGAGTGAACGAAATCACCACGGTCGACCACGGAGCCTATACAACCGCAGAGAAATAGAAACCAGTCATGTATTGTTCCCATGATTCAAAAGGTTTTGATTTTAGTGAAGTGTATAATTTCAGGGGCAGCGCTACCGTTGGGGTAGGGCACAGTACCCCACACAAACTTTTTCCGAGTACCCCCAAAAGTGCCCCTTTTCCTTTGTAATAAGTCCATTTTCCCTTCTAAGAAGTGCCTATTTTCATTTGTGATAAGTGCCCCTTTACTTTGAAAGATGCCTCTTTTCCTTTTTAATAAATTCTCCTTCCCCTTCTTATAAATGCCCCTTTTCGCCTGTGATCAGTGCCCTTTCAAATATGATAATTTCACCCTTGTTAATTTTGATGTAATTTTACGCTTTGATAAGTGCCCCTATTTGCTGGTGCACCCCCACTTTGAAAGACATTCCTCTGCCCCTGTATAACTTATTCATTTTAAAGTGGTAGTAGACACGCAAGAGTCATGCTGTCTGAGTTTTAATAGTGTGATAAACCCATCCATCCAATTAATGTAGGTTTATCCTCTCCCATAACGTTCCCTGCAGGAATTCTATAATTAATATCCATAGGCTGCTTGCGCGGGACATTTTAACAATACCAATGGAGACACATCTCTGCGGGGATGCTCAAGGGTTTTACAGTATATGCCTCTAGCTTCGAATGGGCTGATAACAACCGTCTATACTTCACTATATTAAGATGAGCGCTAATAACAAAATATGATATCAAAATTATGACAGTACAGTGCTGACGTTTGGCGTAGCCTTGCGCAAGATACTTTGGGGAGAGTTTGGGCTGATACTTTTGGAATTAAGAGGACGGGGTTTATTATAGGTAGAGATCGTTCCTACAATCTCCCTCCCCCTCTAACATGACAGGCTGTCTAGATGAATATTGCGCCTATTGTGTATAAAGCAAGTAGAGAGTGTAGGCAGAAAGGCATTGATATATTGCGGAAGGCCTTTAACGAAAATACACTTACCGGAAAGAAAAAGTTTCCTGCTGTGTAATGTAATACTATCAAGATCGTGTTTGTTGGTGAGCCTTATAATATACATGCCTAGATGTTTGTAGATTTTATGTTTTCTTTTGCTATCCAGCTTTCGATGTTTTGAAATAACATTAGTCGCAGTGTCTTCCTAATGTTATCGTTAGAGTCCAAAGACAATATTTTAAGGGCCTGTACATTCTCCGAAATTCAATCATAATCTTGCTAATGACGATAGTAGCAATGCAAAGCTATATGCACATGTATTATGGTCTTAATAACGAGTCATCTACACTTCCCTGTATTGCAAGTTAATATGTTCGTTTAATGCTGCCATGAACATGCTTTAAAATTGTGTATCAACTTGTTAATACGAATTTCCTTAGAGTTATAATAATGGTGAAACTATATAACAGTCATGTAGCGTAGCGCTTAATAATCAAATCATAAATCAATCAATTCTCCATTCGCTTTGAAATAAAATTGGGGAAAAAAATCGCCACTATGGTTAGAAATCATCAGTTTTTATAACTTTCTTTAAAAAGAGTTATTGTCCTGATTATGACGAATACGCAAGAGCTGATGCTATTATGGATCAGTTGCTTTACTGTAGGCCTACATGTTCTTCACAGGAATATAGTTTTTTATGGGGCTTGTACTTGATGTTACTGTAGCAAGTACAATTTTACAGGAAACGACTGATAGTGTAATAGCTCTGTGCCCAATCCTCCTCTTCTATCCGGGCTTGAGTCCGGCAGTGGTGTCTGTGTGTGTGTGTGTGTGTGTGTGTGTGTGTGTGTGTGTGTGTGAGTACATGTTTTTACATGGAAAGATTTCACTCAATTTCTCTAATTTAAAAAAAAATTGTTTAAGGTTTCTTTTTTCTTCTAATGTTTGTATGTTTATGTTATTCATTGAAATTGTTTTAGTGATGATTAATTGTACTTCTGGTAATGTATAATTTCAGTGTGTCAAGCTTAATCATCTATTGTTCATTATAGGATCATATAAGTCATTGAAATATGTTAGTTGTGATTTTTACTGTATTTCTGTTATGTAATTCAATGAAAATGATTTGAAAAAAAGGAGAAAATCATGTATTATTGAGTGAAATCAAAATAAAGATAATAGAAAGAAAAAAAAAGGTGGGGAGGGAGGGGGGTTAGTAGTGTGTTTGGTTGGATGGGGTCATTTGTTTTATGTTACAATTGATTTCATTTTTGTTTTCATCAATCGTACAGTCTGTTATGAAAATGTTTTGAAATTATGTTAAGACAAAACAATTGTATTTTATTTCTAAAAGTGATTTGTATTGTTTGGAATCAATAAAAAAAAAACTATTGAAAAAAAAAAAAAAAATGGATATATATATTGTGTGTGTGGGGGGGGGCATATCCATGGCGAAGTTAAAGCCCATATCAGCACACCTTGAACGTTTAAAGAAACCTGCATTTTTTAACATTAAATTGCATGGAATAACCTGATGACTTATCTGCAATCCAATACATTCACGTCATGGCAGTAAAATTGGCTGTAAATTTTTTTTTTCTTAAAAAAAATGAAGGTATGTTTGAACATGTTTTTTCACTTAGTACGACTTCCTCATTATGCACTGACCATGTGCTGTCTATGTAATGTTATCATACGACTGAAAAATCAACCCAAGAAAGTACATTTTACTAAGGTTCATCAATACTTTGTATGGTTAGAATGTGCCGCCATGTTGCAGTTTTTAAGGGCAACACATTATCACAATTAGTTTTTAATATTGTTTTAACGCTGATTCGTGATGTGTGTCAAGTGACAAAATGAAATACATGTAGCTGAATAGGTGACATTATTTTGCATTAAGAGCACATTTATTTCAACGGACGTATAAGTTTCACTCATCATTTATCAAACTAGACAGTGATCACTTTCACATTAATACTTTTTTTCTTCTCTTTTTTTCTCACTGTAGGTCGATACAGAAGCAATAGCAAGACGATTGACAAGCTAGCTAAGAAAGCCCGAGAACGAGCCGAGTCCTTCAAAGCACAAGACAGCATTAGTTCCATCACCAAAGAGATCTACCTGCTACGTACGTCATCACTGAGTAACATGACTACCTTGAACGCTCCCAAGAAAGACAACAAGGCCACCGAGGTCTTTGCTAACTGGGCCAACAGCCTCCGTCTTAACAAATCCACCAATTCACTTAATGAAGGAGTTCATCTCCAGGCTCGTCTCGAAGCAGATCCAGCTCAAACACGGTTACGCAGCCGTATGCTACCAAGACGGTCACACTCGATAATGACTTTGATGACTACGCCGAACCGGTAGATCATGTCTCGACCCTGAGCAAAGATTTCCCACCTAAAAGGCCTCTAACGATGTCAAACTCGGATTCTAAGTGTAGCGATCGTGGCTATCAATCTATGTACACCTCTTCCAGCTCGAACGCCTCGTCGAATAGGACATCGTATAAGCCGACAGAGGACAGTGATTATGATGAGTTGGAAGAGGAAGTGGCGGATCAGGACAAACCCAAGCAGTTCCAGTTCACGAGGTCGTATACATACTCGGCCCCGTCAAAGGGTCAGAACGGAGAGTATAGCTGTTTGAACAGGGGTGGGAACACCGGTAATAGACGTGGTCTCGATAATAAGCAGAAGACGTCACGAGGGAACACTGGGTACTGCAGCGCTGTGAAGGCCGCAGAGACTGATGGCGAATACTCACATCTCAACCGCTCCGCCAAGAGACTAACCCATATTCCTACCAAGCGAGCTCAAGCTCCAACTCTACGTCACGACGAGGAGGACGACTACGACTACTTAGAAGCACATAAAGCCGATTCGACCAAGACCAATGGCAATGTCCAGAGATCTGATGGGAAAGTGGAGAACCGTAAAAACGTTCCCATGGACGGAGAGTACGACTTACTACACAGACAATTCAGAGCCCGTGATGATCAATATGAGTCCATATGGCCCGGTAAAAAGTGAGATTTCTTTGGTAAGCTTAAAAGGGCTAACCTAACCCCTCACATCGCCGAGGTTTACCAAGGGATAGGAGTACTCTAAAGTGCTTTGTCACGTTATGAAGAGGCATGTCATTCGGCATTTGGGCGTCACCCCTGCATGGCAGCCAGATTATAAGGGTGTAAAACGCAGTGTCGAATTATACATTGTACGAAGCGTATAAAAAAGTATGTCACCATCGAAATTCGATGGCGCCGGACCATAGCATAAACGATGTAAAATAAAGGGATGTTTATATCTTTTTATTTACAATGGGTCAATTTACAGACTGCAGTAATGATTATCATTCATCAGGTCATGTCGTATAAACATATTGTTTCTTTTCCTGCATTGTCTCTAGCTGTCAAGATTTGTCAACATCGTCACCACCCGTGGTATTCTATTTACGATTTCTCATTTCTTTTACATTTTTGAAAGTAACAAAAGTATTTAAAATAATTCAACAAATACATTAAAAACAAGAGGGTAATCAGTTATATTACGCATTACTTATTTTGTAAGAAATCTTGAAATAAACCCCTCAAAAAAAGTTTGGAAACTAAAGTTGGGTTGATCATAGCTCTCTTATCGCATGGTATAATCATTGCTTTGATTATTATCATTACGAAGTGTGTTTATTCTTTTCTTAAGTAAAACCATATTTGTTATGATTTTGCAGCCATGGAGAGAGCAGTACATCAGAATAAGAGGCAGGGTCAAAAGCGAAAATTCTAAATAATCTGAATTGAAAATTTCTAAGTTAATTGTTCTTGTACGTAGTCATTTATTTATTAATCACGCCGATCGCCTAATTTACAACTGAATCTCATGGAATAATTGGCGAAATATCGTTAGACACATTTAATCGGCACTGCAAAACAAGGTATATTTTTAGCAGAAAAGGATTGGATCTTTTCGTAGGCGTTCCGCTTTGAACGGATGTAGTACGTGCTTATACGCTGGTCATGGAGTGGCACGTGCTTATACGATGGTCATGAGAATAGTAATGATTGGAAACCGTTTTTCCATAAACAATTGCATAAAATGCTTTTACTGTTTATTCGAAAGTCAATCTTGGAGCAAATGGTCACTTAAAGCGTTGTGTCCTTTCAATAAACTGTATTGTATTGCCAATAACAGCAATGCATAAGGAAGAACAGGGAGATAAATTGGCATAAAACTGGCAAGCACTCGTACCGTTTCATTCACTCTATGTACTGAGCAATAAGCTGCACATTATGTTAATAGCTGCATATGATGATAATAAATATTACAATTGATATCTTAAAAAGTAATTAATGAATTTATAATGGACTAAGAATTACCTTGAAAATTGAAATGGCATTTTTATGGGTGTCCATATTCGACATAAGTACAAATACGTGCAACACTGATGCGTTAATTGGTCGGGTAATAGGCTATTAATATGTCGTCAGCATATCACAAAGCAATATGAATTGAGTTACCTACGTATTTATCTATCTTCGTTATTAAAAAAAAAAATATTTTAAAAACATTTGTTTCATTTATGTATCCAGAGCTGCAACAAGTTTAATGAAACACCGAGTAGGCGATAATAAATAAGTTTGGGAATGGAAAGTTAAGTGCAATTATATGAACAGATTTTCTTTCAATAGTTTGGTGTACATTATTGTTATATGTATTGTATGTACATGTACATCGAGCGATATGCAATCATTTCTATTTATCACAGATTGAAGAGGTGCACATGTTTCTTAAAGTAAAATTTTGAAATGAAAAGATGAATGTATGTACTCAAATTATATTGTTAATAAAATCATATCTTCATTGACGAACTTGTGACTGGACTACTTTTCATAAAGAATCATCTATATATTATTATTGATATCAACGATTCTAAAATAAAACTGGGATATCAGGCTATTGAAAACGTAAGTATTAAAGTGCCAGATTTTTTTGTGGGGGAAGGAGGCATGTTCTCACTGGATCTACTTATGTCTCCCTTTTCATATTTTTTCTATTCCGGCTTGATCTAAATATCCTACGGCGTGAGGTAACACAAGGTTATGGTCATGTAAATAGTTAATAGTTTCCAGTGGTTCATCATTCCGTACTTATCTCATAGTCTGTCCATTTATGCCCCTGTTAACCCTCTTCACTGTATCAAGTGTTGCTCGTTCACAGCATCAAATTTACTTCTAATACACACTTAACATTTCCTCATAGAATGAAAAGACACCATTTTTTTATTCGCCTTATGGTCAATATTTTATTTAAATATAAAGCAATGCTGTGCACATACATATACAAATGTCATATAGTGTGACAAAGTAGAAAAACAACATTTGTACCGAGTGAATACACATGATTCAAACGAAATTTCAGCTGCTTATAATGTGACTTTGATAGAAAAACATTTATAAATACCAGTAATTTTCTTAGCTCAATAAGGTGGATCAACAGTTCTATGTTGCATGTAAATCCATTCCCTCAGTGAGAGAAGAAATAAACACTCTTTCAAGGTCACTTCTATAAAGGTCATGAATGAAACAACAGCTAATTATATCATAACAGTAAATATATTGTGACAAATTTGTAAAAGCAGATCAGTGAATGATGACATAAGGTGGCTCATAAAGGTGGGTATGTAAAATGTAGTTCACAGTGGTGTGCGTTTAAGAGATAGAGGTGGCCAAGATTTGTATGCTGTTGATATTCATGATGAAGATAAGATGGTGGTGATGATAATGGTGATGATGATGGAGATGATGATTATGATAAGTAGATGATGATGATGATGATGATGATGATGTGATGATGATGTGATGATGATGATGTGATGGTGATGATGATGTTGATGGTGATGATGATGATGATGATGATGATGTGATGGTGATGATGATGATGATGATGATGATGATGCTGATGATGATGATGATGATGATGATAAACAAGGTATGACAGTTATGATTATTATTATGGTGATGTTGATAAAGATGAGGATATCTATGATGAATGCCATTAAGATGATGACAATGATTAAAATGGGGAGGAGGATGAAGACGACCAAACAGTGATACATATTTCTAATAACCTTGAACCTGATGTTGAACATAATGTTGCCTTTTATATAATGCTGTTGTTTTTGCAGTATCAATTCTGACGTATACATGTACATGTATATATTGATTTCTTAAAGGAAAGATTATGAACAGGATCAACATAGATCAAGGGATGGTTATTATCTTACAATAATGATTATGATTGCATGCTTCCTTGATTGAGTACAAAAACCGAATATTTTGGGAATAGGAATTTTTTGATTTCATCATCACATGACAAATAATATTTTTGTTGAGATTACATTTGAATTTGATACTGTTCCTAAACACGGTGCTCTTTCATTTAATTAGTTTATATCCATGATTATTCATGATAATATGAATTATCATGGTCGTCACTTTGCAACAATTCTTCCTTGGTTACAGTCAAATAAATTAATGTGCATAGTTAAGATACATATATAGTGAGATGCCTTGAAAATAGATAACAAGGGTCATAAATATTGATCAACGTTACAATTATGTTCATAACAATTATGAACGAGCAGTGCATAAATCTTACAAGCCAATAGTTGGTCTTGGTGTCTACAGACTAAGTGATGATAAATGATATTTTAACTCCTTCCTCCTTACATATACAATTACATCAAACATGATCATAAAATGACATTATGATCTTACATTAGACATATATCTCAAAAGTAGAAAAGTAGAAAAATACAAATCATGTATTATTTCAAACGTTTGGAAACCTTTGGTGGTTGAAGTCTATAGAGTGGTGAAGTGTGACGTCATCAAAAAAATCTATTTTTGGAATTTCTCAATTTTTTGTTCATTTTCCGAAAGACCACCAAAAATAATGTCCAAATGTCGAAAACCAATTGAATAGGTCAAGTATTGGCTGAGATATGACCATCTGAATTAAAAGATTGCCTATGGGAACTCAGTGTTATATTGCTCTGGTTCATAACTTTAGGAGCCAGAGCAATATAACACTGCGTTCCTATAGGATATCTATTTATTCAGATGGTCATATCTCAGCAAATACTTTACATATTCAATTGGTTTTCGACATTTGGACATTATTTCTGATGCTCTTTCGGAAAATGAAGAAAAATTGAGAAATTCCAAAAGTAGATTTTTATGACGTCACAGCTTCGGTACTCTATATGGTACACTACAAGAGCACTTTTTTATATAAAATATGTACATCTACAAATTATACAATTATTGCTTTGCTTTTCACAAAGTTTGAATACACTGCTGGAAGTGATATATGATTGTGAACAAACGCAAATACATTTTGCTGAACATAGTATGGAATATATATTTCAAAACAAGATTTTCAACTCAAAATTTCAGCCTCAAACGTCATCCCATTTGCTACAGCAAGACCACATGTCTACATAAATCACAGATAAAGCAAACAACAACTAAACATTAAAAATCACTGCCATCCAGATAACTTTATACACATTTCTCCCTGAAAAAAAAACATTTGTAATTTAATCTGTAAAAAAGATTGAGTGAGAATTGAGACAATTCTTGGCGATCTGAACATCTCATACATTTCAACAACAATCTGCTGGTTGTATGTACCCCAATGTCATGAGGATAGAATTTGTCAACCTTTCAAAATTTGTTCCCCCTTATCTTCAGTCAATGTGAAATGAGTCTCTCTTATGTCCTTCAAAGTGTACCAATCACCAGAAAATATTTGTCTCTGTGTAATGTCAGGGGGTCCATGTTGCTATACTTCATTCAGCGTGTGAGCTTCAAATATTACTTCTATATTAAAAGAGACATTGCAAGTTCATATCCACTCACAAAGGCAACTGGTGAGTATACTATTTGATGCACCTGTATGTGCTCATAGTAGAATAGGGCACAGGCAGAACCAGAGGGGTTTATGTATGTCAGGGTTTAGGGTATCCTTTATTTTCTTCATACTTCTAACTGCTAACCCATAGAATGCCAGGTTAAGTTGTTGAGGTTGATTTTATACATTCTACCTGTAAGCAAATAGGTGATTGGTACACTTTAAAATCCATTGTAGATTTCCCTACATGTAACCGAGCAATTTTCACATTCAAATAATTCCAATAGGCCACATTCGAATACCGGTAATTGTATTTCAATAGTCAGAATGCGAATTGCATACATTACGTGTCGTTAGGTAGGGCAAGCCATAATGATCTTCCTACCTAGCAACAACTAATGTATGCAGTTTGCATTCTGACTATTGAAATACAATTATGTGTAACAAATGAACGAAATGATTAGTAATGAGGCACTTAACAAAGATTTAGGCATTAAATTTGATTACATTACAAAAATGGCCTATTTGAACCTTTAATGAATGCCACAATTCACATGACTGAAGTTCATTCAGAGGCTAACACATTAGTTGTGAAGTATCGCATTTCAAAGTACCATTTCCTGACTCTTTACATTCCTGACTCTCTTCAAAAGGATTCATTCCCAAACCATGATTATCTAGTCTGGGCTCTATTTAGTCTTTGTGAGTTAGCTGTATCACTGACCTAGTTTCTTGCATACAAACATAGCAAAAAAAGTCATGGTCTGACGGCAGCCCAGAAAGATACACCGGGGCCCCGTATTACAAAGAGTTGATATCAATCGTAACTTATTTGCGATTGATATCAATCGTAACTATGTACATAAGAGATAGGAGACTGCAAACTTGCGATTGATTGGAGGACTTACGATTGATTTGGATCAATCGTAACTCTTTGTAAGACGGGGCCCGGATCTGTGAGCAATTTAAATCTGGAAAGCTCCAAAATAACTCTGGAAAGCTGAAAAGGAGCTCTGGTAATAATAACAACAAAACACTTGATAATATCACTGTGAGAAAATCTCAGTTATACAACACCAAATCCTAAAAGAGCTCCTGCTAACAGAAACATGTTTTTCTTTACACTGTCTGATGGCATGGCAGCATTTCAAAACTGAATCTTGGACAGAGTTGACATAACATAACCATTCAATCAAAATCAATATTATCATCATTGTATCGTTAAATTTTCTACAAGGCTGATTTTTTTTGTTGCAAATACATCATTCATATTTCTAATACTCATAGTATCTCAAAAAGAAAGCTTCCGAACAAAATATGTCATTTACATAAAAATGTAATCTCATAACTATTGATCTCAATAACTCAGGGTAGTCCATAAACCGAAATTCAAACATGTCAAACTGGAATGTGGAAGGAGTAGAAACTGATGTATGCAAATTACAAAGTTCCTTGTGCCGGTCTCCTGGCGCAATCCGATCCACATTGTAAACCATTTCAAATAAATGTTATCACTATTAAACATTTCATAAATAATTTTGGGTGAGAGTGAAAATTAATCTATTGCTAATTTTCAAACCTGGACAACAAATTTCAAAACTTGTATCTGATTTTCAAACCTGTCGCTCTTATATGTTTAAACACCTTATGGGCCAGCTTGCAATAATAAATCATATTGTGATATAGTAAGAAATCTCTTCATCATAAAAGAGCTCATATACTTGGTGGGATTATTTACGTTACTATGATGAAATAAAGCAATATTTATCTATAGTACAAACTCTGATCATGATTAAGTATAAAGAATCTGTTATAACTTAGCTACACATGCAATGGATGTCAAAACCATTGTTGCTCATAAAATAGAGATTTCATATAAATAGTGCAGAGGAATACGGTGGTAAAATGCACATACCAATGTAAGACCTTTGGTTCCTGTTTGCATAGGCTTGCCCTTGTCAAAATATATAATAGTCTAAAAGTAGTTTAAACAAATAGTAAGAAAAAAACAGTAAAGAAAATATGCTTTTTAACTATTTTCAACTATGAATATATTTTTCATCAATCTTTTGTTCCAAATCCTTTAATAGCCTAAAATGTTTTTTATCCGTAAGGAAACAAAATCTAGTCCATTTTTTTCTAGAAAAAACCATACAAGTATACTCGATTTCCGGATCGGTAGTTGTGTCGTTGAGCAAGGCATTTTATCTACACTGCTATTTTCTATCCAGGTGTTAAATGGGTACCCGGTAGGATGCAAAGGAAAATGTGGTTGGATTAGCATGTGCGCGCCTGTAAAAAGAGTGATTGGCTGGAATGCTCCCCAAAGGAGTGGAGAGTGTGCACTTTGATGTACAGAATCGCAACAGAATCCAGGGACCGGGGTAATAATACTGTAAGCGCTTTGGTCGGTTATGTTGTAACTGGTAAAGTGCTTTATAAGGAACAGTTGTTATTATTATTATTTTATCTACATTGTTTCTATCTACCCAGGTGTTTAATATAAATAGGCACCTGGCAAATACAACCCCCATTATGGTTTGAATTAGCATGTGAGTGCCTTTGAAGGAAGACTGATTGAATGCTCCCAAAGGAGTGGAGAATGCACAATAGGTGTGTGATCTCTAAGTGGTCAATCCCATTCAGACATTATTAAGTCACCAATGAGACAGATAAGAACTCAACATGTCTTGTTCATTACCGACTGTGGCTTAATGGGCAATCCAAACCTTGTAATAAGTTGATTTGAATGAAAGTAGAAAAATAAGAGAAACAGAATGGCAAAAGTTTGAAATGAATCGGACCAATAGTACGGAAGTTATGAATGTTTGAAATAAGAGATCACTTAGTCTATGCGAATCTCAAATTGGTAGTTTGGTCAGTGGATTCACTGGATTGTGACGTAGGACGTGGATAACTCTCCCATTTGCCGTGTACAAAAATATCATTAATTTCTGTTTTTCTCGTAAGTTCCTTCTCCCTTGGGGCGCTACTCAAAATATATTATAGATAGCATAGTATTATAGGTCCTCTAAAAAGAATAGACCCTCCTGAGCCATGAATTTTAGAAAAATTTAAATTTTAGTCATTTTATATAATGGAACAGATGGGAAATTAGTCCGGCACTACATCACATTGACATTACCGCTTCAGCCAATTTGAAGTGCCCATACATATAGTGATTACAACTTTCAAAAAATCATAACTTTCTTATACTTAGTCATATTTAATTGAAACTTTCATCAGTTTGCTTCTCTTATTTTTCTGCTTTCTTTTAGGGTAGTTGTCTATTTGGCTTGGATTTCCCTTTAAACCTGTGTGCAGCTCATATTTACTAAGGCACTCACAAACAAGAAGTATATATATATATACCGTAGATACTCTTTCTTGACTCTTTTCATGACACAGCAGTTTGTAAATTAATGCTTTGAATTGGACTACCGGTATTAATAGCATGCTTGTTAAATTTTATGTCTCCCTGCCAAACAAGCTGAGTATTCATGATATTAAAGTTGAAGGACCCCCATGAATATGTGTATTAAACATTATGTATGACAATGGATTCAATGCAGAATTAACCTGGTAGTTTTCTCCAAAGCATGTACGTGCTGGCATAATGCTATATATTCCTTATATTTATAGTGCACATGTAAATTCAGCACAACTAAGTTCATCATGATCCTATAACTCTGAAACTTCAAATAATTATTTATATGATGATGTTTGCTTTACAAGACTGCTACATTTAAGAAAGATTTAGCAGACTGTTTGGAAATCTGGTATGTATGCTTCTAAGCAACCAATGGAGATATGGTCTTACATCCTTTCCAAGGGACTTGGTCTTATAAAATTGAGATTGGCCTGGGGCACATTGACTCTTAGTCACTGGCGCATTGATTTGATTTTGAACATGTGACCTCCTGGTTATGTGACTACTGCTCTATCACTGAGCCATTAAATGCATGCCTGTAACTCTTCTGTTAAAGATAGATATACATGTAAAATTCTCGTTTAGAAATGTTGTGGTTTATCAAGGTCTCAGTTCATCTCCTATTAAAAGCTAGTAAAAAAAGAAGCCAAGATAACCACATGAAGGAAAATGGTGAAGACATCCGGTATAATTGCTTGTGATCTCATTAAAAAAATTATTTTGTGACTGTTGTATCAATGGTAAGAAATAATGCACTATTACAGAGGTATTCTAAGTTTGATATGCCAATCAATCAATCCAGTAGATTTGATATATGTCCTTAAAGGTACTATGTCCCATTTGCAGGCCAAAAAAATGAAAAGGTTAAATTTCAACGGCATTTGAAAGACAATACTAATTTAGAACTTTCCTTAAAAAAAGGGGGCTTGAAAATGTCTTTAAGTGGAAAAATAACGACTATTAGTTGTCGAATCGACTTAGGAGCTATAGAGCCAGTAAGTAATAGTCTGATTTTTCAGACCATTGTACCGAATGGTCGTACGTTTTATGCTGCGCAAAGATTCAATCAGTTTAATTTTGGCCATTACAAGAAGTGGGTTATTGATGTAGACAAATGCTCATGTACCCTTTACAGCTCATTTTATGTTATTACCAAAGATGAAAAAAGCCAGTCAGTCACTCAATAGTGTCTGACAGTGAAGTCTAGCAAGTAAACGGGTTTCCTTGCATAATTTGAATATTAGGACACTGCTAACGTTTAAATTTCACAGATAGGACATACATGACATATTCATAATTCCTGCAAAGTTCTACAGAATTTAATGTTGGCTGCAAAAGGGACATAGTATCTTTAAAAAGGGATATCTAAGAGTGGATTCATAGTACCAAGTTCAGCCTAATGTGCAGTGTTCTAACCTAAAAAGATGCATCTGTATGGCATTGACTGTGTGTGCATGTATGTATAACTCTAACAATGTAACTATACACACTTAACAAACAGTGCTATCACTGAATATTCCCTTTAAATATAGCACATTGTGGAGTACTCCATCATGCACTGGTTTTTCAAAATCGCAAGTGTTTGCTTGACTCTTTTACATACTACAAGTCAATATTTTTGCTGTAAACTTTTCAATCTTAATTTTTTGAGCACTTCATAATAGATACACTCGATGCACAACTGAGCCAACACCACAGATTTTTCTTTCTTTCTTTCCTTTCTTTTTTGTTCTGTTTCGAGTGGCAACATTTCCAATCTCCTTAGAAAGATGAGAGTATTTGGTTTCTGTCTATGCTTAAGTATTCAATATCAAATATAAGTCCCTGGGATACTTCATAAAATGAGGTAAATGGTTATCATATTGTTTGTCTACTAAAACCATACTTCCTCACAAACAATAAATCAATATATGCCTTTTCAAGATTGTTAATTGAAGATATCGTAGGAAGTATCAGTTTACAAAGTAAATGTGTCTTCAGTACATTGTGAATTTAATCTTAAAGGTGCATGTCAGTCCTGACACCAAGTTCACTTCAAAATGCAGAAAATGCTAGCAAGAGATCTCTGAACGTATGAGGAAAATCTGATAAAGGATAAGAAAGTGATACAGATTTAAATTGGTTACCATACACAAACAGGCACCTTTCTCATTTCCCTTGCCAGTAGCTTCACATTTTGGTTTATACTAAAACTTAAATTGCAATATTTTTCTCCAAATGAAAACATTTCCCGCTATCTCTATCTGAGATATGTCACTGGAATTTATTTTTTACTCACCTTCTTTCATCCTGAACCAACAAGAACTGTATTCTTTCATAATTCTCAGTACAAAAAAAATGGAAAGCTGTTTGCATCTTTTAGAAAATCATACAGTTGCCTTTTGTGTTTGATCAAACTTATAAAACATTTGATTTTTGTACAACTGGCACGTAGTATGTATTTTATTTTCTTTATTTTATTTAACAGAATTTGTTTCATTGGTGGACATCCCCATTCAAGCCATGTTTAATGGGTATTTCATAAATTTGGTTCACATGAGGCACAATCAAAAATGGAAGACAATAGTAATGAGATATCAAGTCAAAAATATCAATTGCACAAAACAATGTCTATGCTATAGACATTTTAAAAATCAATGATTTTTGTTGTTGTTGTGGTAACAGCAGAGGTGTTTAAATGGAATATGTTTTCAGTGTGCAAAATAATCTAAAGACAATGATAAAATCTCTTTAAATCTGTCTTGAGCTAATCTTGAATTCCTGTGACAGAACCGAATTTTGAAAGGGACCAAACGGTATGTACATGTTCTTGTGGTCAAGACAACTAACTAAATTTCATTCTATTTTTCTGCTCTTGTGCTCCACCAAAATTTTTTGTTGGCAGGTGTAATATCTTTGTAGTCTTGAATATTGTTAATATTTTATACAGGTTTTATTTTTTAGTGCTATGACAATGTACTGTATTTTCCCTATAGTTACTTCAAGGTGTGATGGCTCAGTGGTAGGGCAGTGGTCTTGTAACCGGGACTTCCCGAGTTTGAAACGGAGTCAATGTGCTAGTGGCTTTTGGTAAGGCATTAATCATCATTACCAAGTCCATCTGGTTGCGTAAGTATACACAAGCTTTCCAAGCAGTCAGGTCAAAAGAAATCAACCAAACTTGAACTTAAGTTACCTTTAAATATAATAGCTATGGTTTCAAATTGAAAGAACAAAACTTAACAATAAATATATCTACATGTAAGCTTGATTTTCAGCTTTGTACTTCTTTTATTTGTATTGGTTTACTGTGCTCTAACTGTTTCTTACTTGATGGGATTTTGAAGAAAAAAGAGGTTTGCTCTATGTAGTGTGGAGACAAATTACTACGTTGAAATAAGAACAAAAGACAAATATGCCCACTTCCGACATAAACATCCACTATACATTTACAGTACATCTTCATATGAAACCCTGTAATACAGTCCTTCCTTACTGATGATAGCTACATTACATGCTACAGGTTTTTTTCAGCCCAACGTCAAGTCTTTCCTAGCAAAAGGAGATGGCTGAAGACACTCTGTAGATTCTTGATGTCATTCAGGAGATGGCCTGTCAAGTAACCTTGTCTCAGTGTGGCATCCATTTTACTGTAGATACCGGAAGCAGGCAGTCACTGTTGCTGTTGTCACCTGTAAATGACGTCTGTTTGGAGCCAGAAGGGTGTTATATACTTTAACACTGAGTTAACGCCCTTCTGGCTCCAAACAGATATCTAAGGTTCAAGGAATGAGAGAAAAAATGGTTGGGGAGATTGGCTTTACAAACAAGGCACTTATGTTTGGACCTGGGTTCTGCACATTCAGAGACAGTAAATGTGTCTTTCCACTGCACCTCCAAGGGATGCACTCCACCTGTGCCAGTTTCATCCCTGAGGGAGGTGACATGATTTCAGAAGTGGTTTCTGACCTGATGAAAGAGGCCTTCAGGTAGTAGTAGGTGTGTCTTTCTACTGCACGGTAGACTTCAGTAATAGTTTCACACTTGGTCAATGATGTCTTCAGAGATGTCCGATGTGTCTGAGTGATGTACTTCTGTTTGGTTACCTCAAGCTGTACCTACTGTATCCTTTGAAGGAAGCAAGATATATGTACAGCTATGGATACTGACATGATGAAAGATGTCTTCAGATTTAGAACAAGGTGACTCTCTGCTGTACTTCTATGAGATGCATCTAAGCTCTTCCTGTTACAACCCTTCCAGGAAGCAAGGTGTATTGAGTGGTGCTTTCTGTCCTGATGATACGGTAGATGTCTTTAGAGATAGCAGATGTGTCTCTCTGCTGTACCTCCGATGGAAGCACTCAAGCTATGCCCGTTTGCACTTTCTTCATCCTCTTCAGAACTCTCATACCTGCAGAATAGATCAAAATGTGGAGAATCTAGGTTAAGGGGTATTTCAATATACATGTAATCAAAAACATAATGCTTGAACATGGAATGAAAGGTGCTTGGAAATCTAATTCAATAATCATAGAAAGGAATCACCGACTTGGAGAGCTCTTTAATTTGTACTTGTACCTAGACGGTGACAAGTGCCAGAAATGGAATTTACTAATTTGACTCTGACTATGCGTCAGTGCGGAGAGGGGATTTTAAAAATTGCGGAATGCTTTGATATCGCATGGCAAGGCTGACAACAATAATTGTTCAAACAGACTATGTTCAAGAGACCATAACCACTCATAATATACATACACTGTATACTTCCATTATACTATTTGAGCACATAAAGTTCATATAGTTCAAGATTCTAGTTTGATGAAGGAGAAATTACTCTCATAAACAGGTGTATCTATTGCAAGAAATTATCTTGTCTGTTGCATCATTTTCATAATGTAACATCACGTGTCAATTGGTCACTGTTCTTCATTACTCATCTCCAATCTAAACCAGAAAATTTGGAGAAAGAAAAGGTCAAAAGGATAATCATGGATAAGAACAAATCTTGTAGGGCTTCAATCCATGCATTATAGAAGAAAAAGGGAAAGCAGATTAGGTGATGAGGCATGGAAAAGGGGTGAATAATTAGTATAGAGAAGAGATAGAGTGTCTTCTTCATTCTTCATTTTTTGTTACCCTTTTAGCAGCTCTCTGATAGAATCAGAATATAATAGAAAGGGTTAAATAAGTAAATCAGTCTTAAAATGCACAGGCCGGGATCCCCACTGTAATAGAATCATTGAAAATAACACTGATATTCAGAACAGTCGTCTAATCTGTTAAAATCCTCTTCAGAGACAGAAAAGCAACAAGTAGGAATTCAATTCTAAAAACTGACTGCACTCTCCTAAAGATGTGGAACATCTGAGACATCAGTAGTTGTGGGCGATGAGATGATTTAAAGGGCAATCCAACCTTGTAATAAGTTCATTTGCACAAAAATAAGAGAAACAGAATGGCGAAAGTTTAAAATAACAAAAATATGAAAGTTAGGAATATTTGAAATATGAGATCACTAAATCTATGGGATACTCAAATATCATTACCCCCAGTTATCGGACACACAATGTGCACCATCTCCACTCCCTGGGGAGTATTCCTATCATATGGTCACCATGAAGGCATATGGCAATTACTAACTCACATGCTTTTGTCATTGTAACAGGTCCCCATTTCTCTCCTGGGTATGCAGTGTCATATGTAGATTAATGCCTTGCCAAAGGATATTAGTGCCGTGTCAGAGATCGAACCCACAACCTTTGCATTTCAAGTCAAGTGCTTATACAAGTCGACTACAACACCTCTAAGAAGCATGAAATAACATTTGATAGAGATATGACAGATCATAAAATGGGGAAATTGAATGAAAATTGTCATCACTGACTTTAAATTCTTAGACAATGCTATGGTCTCCCCTATATATATATGTATTTTCGATAAGATGCAAATAAGAAATGTTAGTTGCTGACAGCACTTATGAAGTCAGATACGTTATATAAATATTTGATATAACTTCAGAACTAAGGCTCACATCATACAAATTGAAGAGAGGTTACACTGCAGTGTATAAATCATTTACATGTAGCAAATCAAACAAATAAAATCCTTTCAATTTTAAGATCCTTTCAGTTTCAAATAGGTTGTCCATAAGTGGTTGGAATAAAATAATTTATTTTTGTAACAATTGAAAGTAAGTCAATGGGAGACATATCTGCAACAGCATCCCAAAATAGCTGTCCTGTTTAAAACTTTCAGATTCAATGTGCAAAATCGTTATCATGCCAAGATATGTCAGGTATTAATACCGGTAGTACTCTGGAGTTGAGGGATTCATGAAAACTAAATTTCATTGTACCGGTACTTGTAGCTTCTACAATCTATTTTTCAGTAGATTTCATGTTTTTCATGTTGGCTAATGAATTCATCAAACACAATCACGAGACAAATCTTTCTAACCTTTCATTATTCTCTTAAATTTATACAAATCAAGTAAATCAAACTATACATTCAAGTGATTCAACAACACCATACCTACTTGCTGCTCCGTGTATTAATGCGGATTGCACTATTTCTTAAAGAGAAGCCCTTCACATGGGATTTGCATCTCATGTAGAGGTAGTTGACCATCTTGCCAAGATTTTCAAGTAAAACTACTTTAGATTAATATCTGATCTCAAGGGCCTTCTTCCACAACTATAGATTCAAATGTAGGGATTTAAGTAATCTACTTAGCAGAAATTTGGTAAGGTTTCACAGTCTAAAAGGGCTTTTCCTTCCATTTCCCCATTCCTATGACGTCAACCACTCAATTCCCTAAAGACTATTGCTCATTTGCAAATTACTTTTTTTACTCTGAAACATTTGCAAATCGTGTTCTGTTACTTATTTTAAAATGATGATATTGAAATCTATTCAGTATCTCATGGAAAACATTTATGGGTGAGATGGGTTACGGTTTGTAATTCCAGGATGGAACAAAAAAAAATTATATGTGCAGTTAATAGGATAAAGCAAAAATCAATTTGCCCGAATCCTATAAATTTGAACAGTTTTAATCACTTTGAATTTGAAACATTGTTACACTGTACATGCATTGTTACATCACTGTAAAAAAAACTTATGCATAATTAAAAATCTTAATAGAAGTTTTAGAGTATATCAGGCCTGTAAAATTGAAACAAAGGTACAGTTCATGTTGTAGTAGTGGAGTTGGGATGGTTTCTATTTAACAACTAAACCTTGTTTCCTTTAAAAAAAAAAAAAAATACATGTAACTATGTCAAATGTCTTCAAGGTATAGCATGATGTGAACAAGTACATAAATAAAAGAGATTTCTACATTGGATATGCATGTTATCCCATGTACTGTACATGTACACGCATGCATTATATGCACTCTGTGACCCCAAGCAATTAGCGCGTAAATGATCACCTCTGCCTCCCTCTACATCCCTTATGTACACAGTCATTGTATTCACATTTGACAGTTATTTCTCTCCAGGAATAGAAAACTCAATAGAAAGAAAAGAAGTCTATTCATCAAGCCTCAATAACAATCAAAGCAGACTAGGCTACTCAATAACAATGGAATGCCACTCTAACAATGGCAGTGGATAGTTTGAATACACCCTCGGTATACCCCCTTTTATTCTAGAATTGATACAGTAGTAATGGGAGGCTGAATAAACAAGAACCCAAAGCAAATGATTCCACTGAATTGTAAAGTAGGCCTATTGGCTATTATAAATGAGAAAGTGCAATGTAATTCTTGGGTAGAGGTTTCAGCCACAAACAGGAAGACTTCAGAAGTGTTTTTGCACAAATTTCTTGACACCTTTTGTGTCATCCTCTTGAGTTTGGGAAATCAATTATTTGCCTCCGGGTCTTCAAAATGCAAATTCCAAAGATTTGGGGAATAAACATGTTGTTTGGGATACAATGTTAAAGATTCCTCTTAAAACTTTCATAATTGCTCTCATGTGTTCGAATGAATTTAATACTGGTTTCAAATTTTGATTATTTGAGTTCTGTTAATAGAATTCCATTCCCAGAGAAAGTATGGCAATACATGTAGGTGGGTTTTTAGACTAGCAATATATTCACAAAACTTACTGAATATTACATTCAACAAAAAGCACATATGTACATGGAAATGGGTCAGGATGACTAGCTGAATTTTGTAATCTTCCGTTGCTCCTAACAGGGGTCATTTCTTCCAAAATCGTTTGGCATATATAATCTATATTCATACATGTACATGTAGTTTTGAACATTCACAATAATTTTCATTTGATTCTGTGAGAATTTGCTTTCTGTCCTTACCAGTATACAAGATTTACCTTTGAAGTTCAAAGTAAATTATACATCATTTTATGAAGTATTTTAAGAGTCTGTGAAAAACTTCATTCATTTTTTTCCATAACCGTAACACAAATACCTGAAAATCTGTATGAAACCTGCCCCAAAATGCTGCTACATGTACATGTATAATTCATTGTTTGATTGACATCCTTTACTACGTGTTTGTTTTTTTCAATCATCTAATTTATATAAACCCATGCCTATACTTTGGAAATGTTTCCATTGTGAAATTGAAATCACTGTTTTATACATACTACATACATGTACTGTTCAGTGCAATCAAAAAGTTTTCGTAAGCTGTTCGTATTGACCGTGAAAGTTTAGAATTCTTGACATTCTTGTCATGAAAAAGCAAACAATTTGATTTTCAAATATAATCCTGTTCCTTTGTGAAAGCTTTCCACATCAAAGATCAAAGTCCTCTTACAACTATTCAACCATGTAATCAAACACATAACATGTATGCATGAATTATAACAAACTAAATTTCAAAAAAGAATTGTTAGTTGCTTTTCATATGAAAATACATCCATGTCAGTGTTACTTATCTTACATTCTGTAAATTTGTCCTCCTTCAAATGAAATAATGAATTTTTTAAATAGAAAAACATGGAGGTTAGTTAGAATCAACTTTAGATAGACATAGTGGAAGATTATTGCTTGAAGCAACCTGCGAAGACTCTCAGAAACAGAGGATAGACAATTATTAGAAAAAGAAATTTGCACTCCATGTACATGTAGCTTTATTAAGAATATCTTGTCTTCAAGAAAATGGAAGAAATTCCTTTATATTGTTGTTTGTAACAAGGCTCCAGGCAAATAGCGCAATATTGATTTTGTTTGAAAATAGGTACCAAACTAAAAAAAACATAATTACTATGCTTGTCATAATGTCACAATGACTCAATGACATGGCTTGTTAATATATTTCTCATTAAACTTTAACACTCTTCTTCAGCCTTTTTATAACATGCAAGGCCTTCTAAGAGCATAACATTAGACAAATTTTGTTCCTAAGTCAGAAAAAAGCTTACCTGAAGTAGCTGCCCTTACATTTTATAGCTTACAAGCAGATAACAAAATCAATAAAAGGGAGCTACAAGGTTACCTAATGTACTATCCACCTTCTAGGAATGTAGGAGGACTTAAATCTTTAATTGCTGCTTCAGAGTTAAGCTCTGAACAATAGCAGAATCAATGAAAGGTATAAGGGGTATCTTAAGCGAATCTAAACCTCTCTGACCACACCAATAAAGAATCGTGTACAACCTCCGTATAAAGACTGAATAAGTCTCTGAGGGATTGTGATCTGTATGTACATGTGTAGCAATACAATAACTTGTCCACCCCCGGTGATCTCGACTGCTATGGACCATGGACCATGGATCTAAGATCTCACTTTATTTTATTTTATCCTTCCCAAAATATTTAAAAAAGTTATAATATATAAATTTCTTTGTTAAAATAATAAAAAATTGCAAAGAGCATGAACCACAATTTCATCATGCAAATTTATAAACAGTTAAAGGCGTAAATATTCTTAACGAATGAACGTCCAATCACAAAAAGAACAACAATAAAATAGATTGTGAAATGGACAGCATCTCATGGCAATGCTTAATCATTAGCGAAACATTCCTACACACTTTGTTCCAATATTTTACATTTTAAAAATCTTGGTTCAATTTTGCTCTCTTTCCTTACTAAATCTATGAGAAATAATTTATGCTTCAAATTCAAACAAATGATTTATTGCTCTATGTTGAATTTTAAGTAATGTATTTTATCTATGTAATGCTTATTCTTCATTTGACATTTTATTTTAAAAGCGTCAAAGAGAAACTGTCTTCCAATTTACATTTTGAAACATTTTGCTGTGAAAGCAGTCGATATAGTCTAGATTGGTCAGCCTTAGAATGAAAGAAAAGTAGAGCATCCCCGAAAGTTGTAGACAAATAACTAACATGAGAACCCTATTCATACTTACTTCAAAACTTCAAAATTTAAACTAGAGTACAAATTCTCAAAGAAATCAAAATATATTTTTGGTGTGTTTAAAAAAGGTCATTTACATTCTAATCATGTAGATACTACAATGTACCCTTCAACATATATGTAGTCAACTTGTGTATCTTTGTAAGATCAGTTTAGTAAGTTTTAGTGACATTTATCTTATATGTAATTGATAAATTTAAAAGTATAAACTACTAAAGATCAAAGTCTATATACGTAATATACGTCTATATAGTATAGACCTCAAATGTCATCTGTTTAGCAGAAAAGGAACACTTCACCCAGTATTAAAGTGGGGCGAAAAGGAACAAAATTCATCTCATGATAACAAAAATGCTCAGATAAAGTGGATTTACTCTTCGTCATTTTGAAATTGACAGTACATGCAGAGAGAAGGTGAATAAAAGCTCTGATGTGATGTTAAAGAGGTACATATTGGCATTTAAAGTGGATATTGTATTTGATGTATTAGCACATCAATAGCTTCAAAATGTTACTACAGGCGTTAAAAAGATTTACAATTTATTTGATTGTTCTATGACAATGCAATTTGTTCACCATCTCTCTCTCTCTCTCTCTCTCCCTCTCTTCATCCTTGAAATACATACTAAGTATTTTGCAAGTCCCATCCTGAACTAAACAAAATCTTGAAGTACTTTGTACTATCAGTTTCAACCTATAATCTAACTAAGTTTCATATCATTCAATTTACGCAATGTAAAAGAATCCTACTCACTACGATACACTTATCATATCAATCAAAACTATACTCCAAACATGTAAGTAATCATCTTCCGAAAGGCAAGAGCATGCACATTCTCAAGCCCAAAACAGGGAGGCAAATTATCAAATAGGATAACAACATTATATTCTACTGGTACTCTACCAGCAACAAATTTCCCATGAAGTTTTATTACTTCAAATTATTGTAAACACCTTCCAAAGTGACCTTTCATTTTTTTCAGGAATACCTAAACATAGTACACATACATGTATGTAGGTGAATGCACTTTGAAAACTGCGGCATGTAGCATAGGAACAAAAGATATTGTCAATAATTATTGCAGTAATTATGGCAGCAATTTCACATGAAGTCAAGGTTCTGCTTATACATTAATTTAATCAAACAGAGATTTAGGTCATCAGATCCCAAGATCATGACCATCTTTGTTTAAAGGTAAAGACCAGTTTTGGAAACACCCCTCTCTCAAAAAATGAAATGGAAGCTCTCATTACCAATCATGTGAAAAAATATGTTTTGACTAATACGTGATGATACAAATTTTGCCGGGAAACCGCCTGCTAATTGATATATTTGGTAAATTATTATATCTATTGGGACCAAATAGATATCGCGCACGTGGTCGCGTAGTCCCATATACATCTTTCTGTGTACAGTGCTTGTAACTTTACCAAGACTGGGCAGAATTTCTTGTCATTTTGATGATTCCAGAACCTTGCAATACACACCAGTACTTATATGCTAGATGATCAACCTTTTCTGATCGATTCCACGTTTCTTTAACAATGCAATCGCATGACCAGAACAGGCCTTTATCTTTAATATGGACATGTTACAACAACAACAAAATAAAAAACAAAATCAATATATTTTTAAAGACCATCAGAGAAAAGCTGACTTTGGGCTTTGACATTTGGGGTTTCTTTTAGATGTCATGAATATGTGACAAATTTTAACACCTAAATGAAGATAATTCAATTGTTATATAACAATCTAGTTATCTATGACTATACTGAGAATATTCCATTCAATTTAGTTTTACAACCAGAACTCTACCTTTCAGAACAAGATAACTTAATTTAAACAAAAATGTTAAAAAAGAGGAAATAAGATTTGCTTCTTACCAAAACTTGTCAGTTTCTTCCTGACCATCAAGGACAGAATCTTGTAGAATGTCATCAACTGGATGATCCTATTACAAAACAAATGTGCGTATGAATTCAATACCAAAGTCCCAGTTGCTCTTTTTCATTTCTTTCTGGTTTTACTGAAGGATGTTATAAGAGATATTATGGCTCTGAGGATAGAGAGCTAGTCTTAGAAATAAGGAATTAGGTTTGAGACAAAATCACAAGACTAAATAAACTGAATAAATCGCTCATTTTCAATTATCTAGTCCATCAGAATGGAGTTTTAAATATCAGCATTAGCAAATGCCTTACTTATATGCACTCCAGTAAAACAAAAGAAAACAATTAATGAAACCATCAATTATGAACAAAAACTAAGATTAAAATTTGTAATCTGTGCAGTGAACGGATTACAGAGAGCGAGAGAAATAAAGAAAGAGAGAGAGAAAGAGAGAGAGAGAGAGAGAGAGAGAGAAAGAGAGAGAGAGAGAGAGAGAGAGAGAGAAGAGAGGAGGAGGAGAAAAATTGTAAAACAGAGATAAAGAACAATAACTATATGAAGAGGAAAAGAGAGAGGGAGAAATGACAAAAGGAGAAATGACGTCCAAACTACTTCTGGAATACTTTCAATAAATAAAGCCAATTAATATTTACCTGAGCATGTGATAAGTTAGACCCTGAAATGGGCGGACTGTCTTGAGGCAGAGGGGACTCTGTCTCATAATCATCATCATCACTGCTGTAGAAGTTAACTCTGTACTCACGATGACCGAGCATAGGAGGATTATATTCACAAGGAGAGGCATTGTTTACAGGACTATGGAATTCAGCTGCATTCTGCTCACGCTGCTGCCGATGTGATTCAGACTCGTAGATTGGAGAGATCTCTACGACGATAGGATGCATCAGAGGTAGGGCTTGAGGGGCAGTTGTCTTCATCCAAAGCAAATTTGATGTGACGGTTACGTGATTTGCGGGTACCCTCTCCAGTTCTGCGCATTCGATTGAGTATCCCCGCCCTGCGTTTGTACATAGGGCCTGCATCTGGACTGTCCTGGTGATCAATATCAGACCAGACCACATCGGATGACGTGGTGCTACTGAGACTTGAGTCTGAGTTAAGTCTAGGTAGGAAAGAATCAACAGCAGCATCTCCTTCTATGTCATTATGATGGTTCATCAGATCAACATGGACAGATACCTCTCCTCCTGGGACGAGTCCTGTTGGCTGTACCTTCCGCATGAAGACTGGCATAGACAAGACAGTGCTTCTACTGCTTGATACAGGTCTATGAAGAACCTCATCATCTTGGCCTTTGATGGATGACGATAGTTTCATATTCAGTGGGCTATTCTCACTGCTATGCCTTTGATGCTTCATATTATTTGTACTTCTCACTGCAGAGTCAGTAGGATGAGATGTTCTTAATCTAGACACGAGTGGTCTATTCCTACCCTGGTCACCTGAACCTCCATGCCAAGAATGGGAGAGATCTTCACTCGAGGTGAATAGCTTGCTATCACTCAGCGGGGATACCTGACCTCTTTTAGCATTCCCAGAGTTGATTAAGTCTGGCAGAGCACTCTTCATGAGAGCATCAAGAGTCTGCTTTACTTGATTCTGCTTCATGTGTGACTGTTGTGTGCTGATCCTGGTGGATGGCACAGTGTTAGATCCATTCAACCTGGCTGTCGGCACACCATCCATTGGTGAAGGGTTGGTGGGTGTTGGATAGTCTCTTTCATCTTTTGTATAATACTGATTATTTGGGGAAGACCGACAGTTTTTGGCATCCGTCTGACTATTACTTTTCCCTGAGATTAAATCGTTCAAGTGTCTTTTCACTCTGGATGCCAGATCTTCCTGCTCTACACTTCTTACGCTTGAGGCTGAACTTCCAGTTTCACTGTGACTCGTCCCTCCATTCGCATCATTCGATGCACCCATATGATGTCGTTGATCTTCCCATGATACTTGTTTCTGAAGTGTTGGCTTTGAAGGTATGTGTGGACCATTCGTCATCACAGAAAGGGATGATGATGAAGAGCTGAGGGACGTATAACTGCTACTTAAACTAACACTGTCTTGCTTCTCAGAGAGCGGTAGGTTCATTACAGATGGACTTGCAGCTCGCAGTAAACTCACTTCATTAAGCCGTTTTCTGCAGACAAAATTAAAAGATACTCTTTGTAATCTTTATATCTCTTTGGAAAACAAAATAAATCACAAAAGCATGGGTACAGTCCATATTCAAATATCTTGTTAGCAATGATTATGGTGCTATCATGGAAAAAAATCACTAATTTCTATAACAAGGAATCATCAAATTTGCACTTCATAAACCTTGGAAAATGAACAAGTACAATTCCTCTCTATGTAATTGTTTTGAAAATATATCTTTGAAAAGAACGAACCGCATATCTTTGAGAGGCTCCGAGTTGTAATCAGGTAGCTGTGACCTTTGACCGACACAGCTTAGCAACCCATCTGGCTGCTGGAGTTTGTGCAGAGTCTCTTGGATCCTGGAGAGCTCTCCCTCCTGACTGGATACTTGGCGAGCATTCTCCTCCTCCAGCAGCTGTGAGCAGGAGTCCTGGAGTTCATAGGCATGCTGCTTATACAAGGCTATGTCATCACTGTACAAGAATCAAGAAATTCAATGAAAACTCTAAATGTCTGGCTGTTACAGTGGTATAAACACGTTTCATCAGGGACAATCGTATCATGAATTAAAAATGTCTTAGAATCCAGAAAATTATGGCCTAAAGTAGAAAACATGACATATGTTTAATAGAGACTACAAGAATACATTTTCAAATATGTATTAAGTTTATTAACCAAGATAGGTGCGGAAATTGTTTATCTATCACTGAGCAAAAAACTTGATCTTATTCAATAACAAAATATGTTATTTGATCAAAGATTGTGTATTTTTATAATCCGCTTCTGGACACTGCATTTGAACTGATAAACAGTTAACAGAGAAGAAACTTACCCTAGTTCATGAGCACTTTCTGTTAGCGATGATTCCCTGTGAGCCGGTTCTTTCTCATTCTTTTGATGCATTTCATCAATTCTTTTCACCAACAGATTTGTCAAATCCACATACTGTAGTTGGATCTGTTCTACCCGCTGAGTGGTATCCCTGGGATGCATGCGGACCAGGGCTTTGCTGCATAGTATGGCCTATGGACAATAGACAAGATCATGTTTGTATTAAAGACAAGGGTAACTAAAGCTACATGTAAGAAATCAATAGATCAGTTTACTAACATTTTCAAATTTATGGATGTTTCTTTCCTGGGGACCTAGTGACGAGGTATTCCAATAATCTGTTATTAATGAATGAACTACAATACCTGGAATCCAGTCCACATACATTACTTGTTGCTGTGTTGGACAAGCCTTGGGCAAGATTTCAGGGCCTCAAGAACAACCTTTCTTTAGACAGTATGCGTAAAATTTTAATATGTTAGTGAACCGGTCTATTCTGGGCCACATACACATACACTTCCATAGGTTTGACTCAATTCCACATACATGTAAAAGGTTGTACAATATGCATATCACAAGATAGTATTGAAATTAGTCTCAGTTTGATGGAAAATATATTATGATAAGAAAACAGTATATTTCAATGGAAAGTTTCAGCTTTTATTTTTTATTTCTCCCATGCAAAACAAATTTACTATATATACTAGTATTTCTATGTAAAGAACTTACATCATCTAGCCTTGCCTTCAGCTCTACTTTTTCCTGGTGGTACCTAAAAATCAAACAAGAAATAGGTCGAGGTATATCTCACAAAGTTGTTCTATATATTATATGTTACAAAGGGATTGTAAAAAAAACAAATGCAGAAAATATTAGAAAGTAACAAAAGGATTTTTAAAAAAAAAATCAACACTGTTGTAACATATGTACATATATTTATGTTTCTATTTCATATGAGTGACTTTTCTTTGGAATAGTATAGCAGTCAAATATCAGTGTTGCCATTTTGGAGAACTGAGAAATAATGATTTATTCATCCCTTAAAAAATCTGTGAGAGTGAAGAGAAGAAATCCACTTACTCTCTGAGGTCTCTTCTGAGTTGAGTGACTTGATCAGACAGTGAGACACACGTCTCTGTCACCACCAAAAACTGAGCACAGGTGTTGTGATTATACTTGGTTGCTAGGCTACATGGAGTCTGCTTCTTACCATTCACCATAGTAACATCACAGTTGAACTCCACAAGAGTCTGAATAGGTAAACGGAAGAAAACATTTTCATTGTTCAATGGCATAATCAAGGATGAAAATGGGTTTGTCATTACTTTTACAGGAACAGGGAGAGTGCAAGGTCAACAAACTTTACTCCAGTCACAACATCCTTTCTTCTGTTACAGAATGAACATGTTTCTATGTCACTAGGTCATGATGGGAATGGAGCGTTGATTACATACCTGTAGACATGTCAGGTGACCATGTCGAGCAGCAAGGTGGGAAGGCGAGTTGCCATGACGATCAAGACAGTCAAGATGGATGCCAGTGTTTTGCATGAACTGGAGCAACCATCGCAAGCATGATTCCTGATAGGAAATTGGGTACAATAAAATAATCTAGTTGAATTTTGTATGTAATAACTGTGTATTTACAATGGAAGCATACACAGTCTTTTCCTGCCATGGATTTGAATAAAAATAATCCTGTCACTCTCAACACACAGTTAGTATTTGATGTAAGTAACAATAAACAAAGAGCTTGAAAGAAGATTAGAGGCTACAGAGACCTGATCTTGAGAAAGAATTATGAATATATCATGGACAGAATAGATAACAAATGAAGAAGTGTTCACAAAAGCAAGAGTAAACCATCACTTATCAACACAATGAGAAATAGGCAAATGCAAATTGTTGGTCATATATACAGAAAAGATCATCTAGAAAAATAAAAAAACATTAACAGGTAAAGAGGAGCAAGGAAGGAAATGCTTTACATATTTGCAATGCCTGAAAAAATGGGCAATCAAAAATGAAATCAGCACTACCAGCCTTTTCAGAATAGCAGATAATAGACAGAAATGGAGGGCCTTGTTTGCTGATGTCTGTAACAGACCTGGCACTTGATGATGAGCAATTGAGCATAAATGCATTATGTCAAACCAAAATGAATGTAAAGAAGTTTTCATATGCACTGTTGAATAGATTTCAATCCATTCATTCATTTTACATGTTACATCATAGTTGTCTCAAGGTTCCCATTCCAAGATCCCTTGACATATAAAAGGTTACTCTTGACAATGGTTACAGGACGGACAAATATCTCACCTGTCCATAACGGGATGCTATGTGAAGCAAGGACCACCTATTATCTTGAGAGTGGAGCTCATCTTTGGCCTTGGTTTCATTGATTAACCACTCAACACAATCGAGTCTGCCATACTGTATGGAAATACAGGTGACAATAAATTATACACTCAAAACATTCTGGCTGCCAAACTGTTACCATCAATCACAATTCAACAAAATCCAGGTCTGTCATATAGAAATGAACAACCACTCGATGCACTCTTGTCTGTCAAACTCTAAGAAAATACAACTAAGGTTCATAAAACACTCAAACAACACATTCTACCATAATGTAAAACAAGAATATTCCAATTTCTTGAATAATATTGTGCTACTTTACAACAAACTACCTTCAAGTATTGGGTGGTTATTGTATTGAGCCTAGGAGAACACGATAATTCAATGGACAACATGATTAAAATGTACAAGTACACATAAACAACGTTCAGACACATCTGTACTAATCTAATTATCAGGACTGTATATAAAAAGTTATAACTTTATACATTGTACACAAAAATATTCAGTAGCGTATAGTGATACAAAAAAAATCAGTATGGTTGAAATCAATCGCATTCAACAAAAAACAAAAAAAGGACACCAATATACTGTAGATACAATAACCATAATTGTAAACACTGAATAATACTTTTCCATCATTCTGTATAAATTAAAACCCAAATATCACTTACTTTGACAGCAATGGCAGTTGGTGTGAAGCAGTTATTATTTTCCAGACTGACGTGATGTCCACACAGTCCAGACGCCAGCCACTGTAAGCTCTCAAGTTTTCCATAATGACACAGGGCATGCAAGAGCATGTTACCATGACAATCCCGCGAGTCCCTGAGACTAGGGTTGCTTCTAAGATGGTGTTCCTATTGATAGAAGTATTTAAAATCTAGAATTGTAGTCCCTCTCTTAATATAGAATATATTTGACCCTCTGCATTAGCAAACAATAGCAACCACATAAAACAGTTTAGGGAATCATGTTTACAGAGGTAGATTCAATACCATTTATATCTTTAATATTTCATAAAGATTAATACTTATTTTCTTAGGAAATTAGATTGTAATTGGTACAATCAGATTTTACTATGAATTTCTTTCTTTCAATAAAATCAATTCATATGCCTGCATTTACAGGAATCAGCCTATCAAATTTTACCCCACTTCTACTCCACATTAACTTTTTACAGGTTATTTTTCCTTTTAAGTCATTGAAGCAAGAAAAACTTATAATCTAATAGAAAACAATTATTTCCCTATTCATCAAGGTTTTCTTACCAAAGTCAATCTGTCCTCTTCAACTGCAAATTTAAAGACCTTGGCTGTTTCTTCACTCATTCTTGATGCATACGCTTCAAGTTTGTCAGTACATTGGCTATTCCTCGGATTCACTCCACCTGCATTACATACAGCAGTAGTAGTATTTATCTTGGTGGGATTTTTCAATACAGCAGGTGTGGTGTGATTTAAAGAAACATCACTCTGAGATGACTGTCCATCACTACTTTGATTCATCAAGGCTTTCTCTTCCCTCCGCTTGCTCTTATCCTTGAGCTTCTGCCGACGTATCTCCTTCTGTCTTTCATCTTCACTACCCAGTGCCGGGCTGGCCATGGCAGTTGTCTTGCTTCGGAGGAGGTTGGCAACCAGAAGCCTCATTCCTCTCATCATCTTCTTATTTTGCTTCATCTTCGATCCACCAACTCCTTCTCCAGAGAGCGAACTGTCCAGTGACTCCGAAGCACTTGAACTGAGCGAGACCCCGTCTTCGGTTGGCCGTGCCCCATCCCACTGTATGTTGACCAACTCTCCATCATGTACCTGATATTCAGCAATGAATTTCCTCAGCTCGTCTGAGTTGATGTCTAAGGTGACATCATTTTCTTCACCACATGGCTTGATGGTACTTAGAAGAGACTCTAGGAATACCTCGGTAGCATCATCCTGCTGGTATTGAGGTAACTTTCCTTCATCTGTGCCACTTTGTCCTGATCGATTTCTTTTGCTTTTGTGAGCATGGAGCCGGGACTTGCCTGTTACAATTTTTAAAAAGGTTATAAATGTGCATCAATTCTGTTTTACCATGATGCTGCAATTCAAATATTCATTTACGTGACTATACAAGAGTAAAAATCATTAAAAAAATTTACTCAGAAGTATGCATAAAATAAACCCGGTAAATTTGTACCATTTTAGTCTTTATAAAGAGTATATCAAATGAATTTTAAGGTACAGTTTGCAGGCTACAGTTGCAGTGTTTCATCTACCTGTACATAATAAAGTGACCTTTCACAGTTCACCTGCTTAAAACCAACTTCCATAAATCATATCAACGACTAAATCAGGAATATTGAGACCAACTTCATTCAACATAATTATGACACCCTGTCACGTAGAACTTTAGGCATTCAGCGCTGTACGGTGAGTTTACGCGCTCTAATTGGCCGATACGCTCCAGCTGTTCCAATTTAATTGAGAGAGGCCCCCACTTACGTAAGCTTACGTAAGTCCCAAGTGCAATGTCAATACGTAACATTACATAACGCACTGACAAGCCATGCTTTAAACAGGTGACGCACACTCAGCATAGGTACCAACATAAAATAGAAAAATCAACAAACATTTCAGTAGAACTTGCAACTTTGTACCTGAAATATGACGAAAATGAGAATTTTTAAAACTTAAGACTTAAACTTAAGTGAAATACTTAACTTTTCAAGGACACTGTAAATATCGTACAAAATAGAAGATTTGACTGGAATATCATGATTTTGGAATCAGATCAACCGGAAAATCGAACGCTATCTCCTCGCACTAATATCTTATAACATAGAGCCTATGGCAGCCAGCGATAGCCAATCTGAAGGACCCATGTCGGCTAGGCTAGGCGCCAACTTACGAAAATGAGGCCGAGACAGGATGAACGTAATGCGCATGTGCGTAATGTAAGCTTATGTTCTACGTGCCTGTTTTACCTGAATAATGTTTGCCAGACTTTCCATTGTCCCCTTCATGTAGAGCAGTGTCTAAGAAGTCATCAAGGTTGTACTCTTCTAAGGAAGGGATGGCTGCTGTGAAATTCAATATATAACCACGCTAATCATTTTGATTTTTTAGACATGACACAAGCTCAAATTTAGTGGCTAAAGTGAACAAGAAATTGTAAATCAGTATATTGTATATCATGTACCAGTAATATTTTTTCAAATGTATTTTACTAAATTTCAAAGGATTCCTATCATTTTGAGATGGATTAATAGAATAATAGTGTACTAAAATGTTACAATAGTTCATAATAGTTAAAATGTTAATATCAAGTCATACACTAAATGCAATCCATGTAAATTTCCTTACAATAAACATTTTCTGAACAAGTATATATATGCTGTCTTCAAAACAAAATATCAAGTCTTTTGAAGAAAACAAAAATGTTTTTATTTCCTGAGTGAAAATACCAAGTACCAAGTAAGATTATGAGTTGCATTCAAGTATGTATCAGAACTTACCTCTGGAGATGACTCCCCAAGGAGGTCATCAATGTCGATTACATCACCATGCTCCATGGTCACGAGTGATAGTGACATACCCCAGCAGCTGATCACATGACTACATGTAGCAGTATTTCCATTCATGTTGATCTTCTTCCATGTTGGATTCCACTGGCACTAGGTTAATGCTGTCTATCACCAGCCTGATGGCTCCTCAGAAAACTATAGATAAAATGATATAAAATTGTGAAATCTTGTCAGATCACAAGTCAAACTGATCTAATCAATCATCGCAAATATGTAAAATGAATAATTAAGGAGAAATATCCACGGTGCTCACAAGAAATATATATATTTTTAAAAAAGTTACCCTGGTGATCCTTGAATGATTAAGAAAGAATTATATGAACAAGCACAAGTCATCACATCAATTCAATATTATCCAATCAAAACTTCAGTTCACATCTACAAGTACAACAGTTCTCTTTTTCCCTTTTATTGTCATAATTTTATAGCAAAAATAGGGCCAAGTTACATCAGTACTATAGAGTTTACGGTACCACAGATCTAGATCCCTGGCCAAGTCTCTATGTGGAAGAAAAGTTTGCATTCTAGACTTTAGTGTTTGGTGCCTGGTGGTATTCTTTCTGCACAATGTCTCAAGACAAGTACTCCTTGTTGTAGACCGAAAGCTTCAGTCTCTGATATCGACGGTTGTTCCGCTGAGATTGCATCTGGCTCCTCTGACCGCCTCTGTACATAGACTGAAGTACGTCAATGGGGTAGTGTGGGGAACGAATGGTAATTCGGTTCGGCCGGACCGCGATGAATGAGATATGCAACGAGTTTTTCACTCTTTACGTCTTCATATATCCACTTTGGCTGCAATTTTACACTGAATCTTATTAAAAATTAAACATAACACAGAAATATCTACTTTGACTTACGATAGCTTGCTCATTTAGATCCTATATTAATGATTAATCCGAGAAAGTCTTGTAGTCAACAAGATTTGTTGTCAGCCATCTTGGTTTAAGTTGATGAATATTCATTTTTTCTTTTGAACGTCCAATAGCTACGTATGAGTCAGCCCGGCTTGAGCCGGTGATGTTTGAATATTCATAAGCCCAATATCAAACACGTGCTCTGATTGGCCATTGGGCTTGTTTTGGTCGGTTGACCCGGAAATATATCGGGCGGGTCATGTCATAGATTACCAGTTCGAATGCATGAACGTACCGTTTCCTTGGTTCTGAGATAAAAATTGGATAACTCATATACGTAAGTCCGTAAATTTCGCATTTAGAAATAAGTCATGAAAAAATTGAGAAAAATAGACATAGTATTTTTGTATCTGATTTATAAATCAGAAAATTAGATCTAAATAAAGAAAATCGTGGGAGAAAGTTTCGGGGTAAAAAGTGGGTCACAATCGGCTCAATCTCTCCCGTGGTGCGAGGCGTACTGGGTACCGTCTGTGTATGGGGAATGTCAACAAATGTCAGTTTTATTAAAGAATGACCCATACCAGACGGTTATTTCTGTCTATCCTTGTTGGTGTCTTCTTCAAATCTTTCCACCTCCAATTCAAAACATTACTTACACTTAGTACTTACAGTTAAGTTACAGTAACACTAACAGTTACACCCTGGCCTACGCTAATTCTATGCACATGCAGAGCTAGGACTAGGAGCAGACAATTGGTTTCTTATTCTAAATGTTTAGCCATCAAAAATGGAAATCAAACATGTAGCTAGTAGCTACTGGTCCCCCGCCCACAGAGTATAGTGTCTATTCAAAAAGGTGCGATCGAAGTTTACCTTGGCTTGCGGTTGTGGCCGCGGCGCGGGAGGACAGCGACAAGCGGGTGCCTAGCTCTGGTAGTGGTAGGTAGTGTAGCCAATGCACTGCACTGTGGCTAGCACTCGTATAGTGCTGGCCGAGCGATATTCCCTGAACAACAGGCCCAGAGCCGGGGCCAGCGGAAGTCAAAAGTCATATGACTCGCTGGGACCTGGGTCTGGACGAATCACTAACAAAGTAGCAATGGTGTATAAAATAGCTAGTACTTATACTATAAACAAAACATACAACTCTTTCAACACTACATACTACTGTAATGCTGCTTAATGTTTCAACTTTCAAGTTTTTAAATAAATATTTAGCCTCAACTTACCAGAGTTTGGGTGACTGACGATACGGTTTATGGTTCGCAATAATAATTGTAAACATATTCTACACATGGACGAAGATGGCAGCAGAGCATTGACCATTCTGCCTGTTTATAAATCTTGTTTTTAAAACCTCAAAATTGGCAATCGATGTATTCATTCATTAATTGATTTTATTTCTCAAAACTCCAATTCCTTTTCGTTCATAACATAGTTTATACAAAACTGCCACATACTTATAACAAAGCTTTTATATCATTTGATAAACGAACATAAATACAACATAGTTCATTGTTCATAATTTCACAATCACATAATAGGAAATAATTACTGCACAACACAATTGTTTCATCCCCAAAACTAGAACAAGCATTGCCTTTTTTCTTCAGAAATAGACTGAATACTTACAAAATATATATATATTTCTCAACACATTTTTTCTTAAAACACAATCTACCCTAAACCCCTTTTCCCTTCCTTTCCTCCTCTCTAACTCCTTGGATTTATCCCCCCCTCCCCCTCTCCCCTTCCACTTCCCCTTCCCCCTCCACCTCCCCCTCCCCTCCCTTCTACTTGTGTGGATGGTTTTTGTTTTTAAAGATATTTTTTGTTATTTTCTCTCAAATCAAATACATATTGTATTAAGTTACAAACCATTCTTAAAGGCATCGTTTAACAATGTTAAATCTGAGATGCGTGGCCCTACGTGTTATCAGTGTCTGTGATATGGTGTAATATTGAAGCCCTAAAAAAATTGCGCTTGAAATGATCATGAAGTGCCTAAAAATAGTTTTAAAAAACTAAAACAAGTAAAAATCTTTGAGTCACCGGTTTTACCATATTCATTTTCCTTAGCTGACGATAGTGTTATAAAAACCGTTAGGAAAACCAATTTTTAAATTTCGATTTCCAATCATAAATATCTTGATAATCAGACAGGCGATCGGCTTGTAAAAGTCATGAGGTACCTGACTGACCTAAAGGTTTATAATTATCATTGCAGCATGAGCTAAATCAGGATTTTGTTTCAGAATCTGAAACAAAGTTACCCAATCCCTTTAACAAAACTGGAAACATATTGTACATTGATATTTTGGATTAAACATACATTGCAATAATAAAACGAAAACATAAGTACATTTTTATAAACTGTTTAGAAAACATTTTCATATATAATTATGATCAAGAATATTAAAGTATACTTGAGAGCTCACACATACATACATACACACACACACACACGCACACACACATACAAAAAAAGAGTGACGTGTACCAAAAGATGTTGTTGTTGTTTTAGTTTTATTGGCGTGTTTCATTCAATTATGAATATTTACGCATACTAGTAGTGCATCGCAGCCGTTCCAGCATTTTTTCTTCCTAACCGAAAATAGATGCATTGAAATAATGATCGATTCGACTCGCTTCCTTGTTTTCCAGTATTCATGAATAACATTAAACTTTCTTCTTAAACAACAATCTCCTTCTGCTTCTGCAAATTACGCGTATACAGCTGGTAGCTACAACGTGTCGGTGGAGGAAGAGATGGAACAATAACGCTTTCAAGGGAGAACAATCTGGCAGTGAAAAGTAGGCATAGTCGTCTGGTCTTAAAGACTGACCAATATATCGCGCTCTTTATTGTTAATATATTATAAATTCTTGTATTTAAGTTACATCTTACTAAGGCTTTCAGATGATAATAAATCTTAATCGACCCCCGTGGTATCGACGAGTCATCTAAAATGAAAATAATCATGTTACGTAGGTCAAGTAGGAGACGGTTCAGTTATAATATCTAGACTGATTTTAAAACTCTATGAATCGCCCTCCTCGACCTGGTTTATTTCTTGCATGTTATCATCCACCCAGAATCGGCATTGCTTATGTACACAACCATAATTTGGTTTTAAAGTTTTCTGAATTTCAGAGCTGCACCACACCATGGAGATCATATGGCACAGCATTACCACCCCCTCGAGGGATTCATGTAGTCCCTGGTAACAAGGAGGAAGAAAATGCAAAGCATTTTACGAGAAGTTAATGGAATTTATATTTCCAAATATCTATTTATTGTGAACTATTTTGAATACATACTCTAGGATAGGAGAATGCATTCAGTCTTTCGATCAATAGGCTTAACTGCCAGGCACCCTTTTCTTCATTGATGTGTAAGATTGCTGATCTCAATCAGAGCGATTTGTCGTCTTACAATAATTTCTGACGAATTTAAACTCTCTTTTCTCCTCCCGTCACTCCCAAGGATAGTCACCTTTTCTTTAATCTCTCTATTTTGTTGTTATTCCCTGCTTTCATCCCCCCCTTTCTAGCTCTCTCTCTCTCTCTCTATCTCTTTTCCTGCTGCTATTCGATTGATTAATATATTATGTCCCCGATTCTTTCCCTATTTCTCTCCCAGATGCCATACGTGGCAAAATTATGTATTCGAGATATTAATGCGTCCCTTTTACAGGCCAAAAAATGAAAACGTTAAATTCCAATTGCATTTAAAAGATAATAATTTAGAACTTCTGTCAAAACGAAAAATGGGAAAATAACGATGATTAGTTGTCAAATCGAAAAGTTAATAGTCTGATTTTCAGACCCTTGTACCGAACGGTAGTACGTTTTGTGCTATAAAAGCTCCATGGTTCCATGGTAATTTTTATAACGGGAGGGAAGTAGAGAAAGAAAGAAAAAAAAAAATATATGAGAAGAGAGGGGGTAGACAGCGAGAGGTGAGGATGGTTAGCGATTCTAGAAAGATAGATGTATTCTAGAATAGATATAAATCCACATAACCTTTATCATAAATTGACACAGGCCTCCATCCATACGTCTATGACGCAAAATCAAATTAGTGTTGATAAGAATGAAGTGAAATAAATATAAAATGGCAAAGATGAACAGATGGGTTGGATGATGCAGACTATAACTTGGACCCAAACACGTTCATTCATACTGTACACACGAGGACATGAAGGTTCACATTCAAACATCGCCTCTAAGAGGTTTCTTTTCCAGATATTGTATACATCATAAATAGCAGTGATGTCCTCTAATACGTCACAGTAAATTGACAAATTATTCCATTCAGAATTATTTAAACGATAGAATTTAATCCCCTGCAGTGCATTTCAATATGTTCCCCTTAATATATTTTTTTTCCATATTTTTCCCTCCACAGGGATTTTATTGATTTTCATTCGAAACAAATTAACAAATATATATTCACGGTAATTTACATTTATAACATAAATAAAATTGACTTCTCAAGATACAAGTATTGTTGAACTGTTGAGTTAACAGAAAACTAACAAATCTTCAATAATTCATTTCAGATATTCATGGAAAGAAAAAATACAGAAAAATATCATTTTATGTAAACAAATTCTTGAACTGACACCATTTTCTTGTGAATTTATTATTTCTACGATTCGAATCTGCAATACACTTTTCGTTTTTGCAATAATTTATAATCGAAACTCTAATATTATCAAAATCGGGCAATTGTTTCTTTATTTTGCAAGTATACACCATCTGTCGCACCACAATCAGTATACAATTCAATGCATAATTATTTGAACCTCTTAAACCAAATAATTTATCTTGTAATGAAAATGTTAATTTATTTCCGGTTCCAGTATAAATCCAGTGCTCCAACCTATCCCAAATATTCTTAACATGCGTACAATCACAATCATAGCAGATGTATAACTGTTTCAATCTGTTCATTACAAAATGTACATTCTTTTTTTGGGACTAAATTCATTTTAAACAGTAGATCGTTCGTATATAATATGCGTTGCAAAACTTTAAACTTTAAACTTTACACCTTAATAATTATGATCAACTTATGGAAAAGTCTGTTGCGTAAGAAACAAAAGTTAAATAATATGCAAATTAGCACGTGCTATAATTATGAGAAACTAATATTTTAACTGTAAATTTGTATTGAAGGGGAACAGTATAGTATATCAATTTTGTTTAATTATACTGAATTTGGCTTCTAGTCAGCTCATGATAATGTATTTTATTTACTTAGTGTGGTAATATAACTGACAATATTGAGGCATCTTCACCAGATACTCCCACGTTTCAGGTTTAACAGACTGATGATGCCATATTCAACGTCACACAATGTTTAGTTCTTCATTTATACCATAAATGTCGTGAGAACCGCGCCGAGATCCGAACACACAATCTCTGGTTTGAAAAATGTCTCCAAACCTACACTTCGTTCTATTTTCTTTTACGTTCATTCTTATCAGTTTTTAAATTCACTCTAAGCAGTTAGTTAACAAGAACTAATATGTAAAAATAATCTATGACGTGCTTCAAGTTGAAAAACAAAGAAGTTACATTGTAAACAGGTATACAAAATAAAAAGATGTTAGAATCTAATTCGATAACGGATGGCTTTGCTCCAACTCCGTCGAATATTATCAATTATTGAATGAAAGAGGGAAAATCGGGTAGGAAAATATGAAATTTTAATCAGAGAGTTGGAATTGTTTTCCGTCTGGCGTGAAGTGCAGTCTATGACGGGCAATTTCACGGCTAGGCGGATCCCTGATTAAGCACTTGACCGCGCTTCAAATATAATCAGTCTTTATCACTTTCATTTTTCTTTCTTTTTCTTTTTTAAAAATCATTCGGTTCTCGACATGAATTGGAAATTATTCTCTTATTTTCGTGTTCCTCCCCTGTAGATTAATCAGCCTGTGTAGTTATAGATTTCCATTGGACCGATTGTCAGTCACCCTAGCTTCCATCCCTCCCCCTCTCTCTCTCCCTCTATAAGAAAAGAAGACAAATAGGGGAATGGGTAGTAAAGAATTATGAATGCGTTTAAAGAATCGAGAAAAAAAAAAATCAGTTTACAAGAATTGAAGAACTCCCTGTATGAAGCGTGCATGCTCTCTCTCTCTCTCTCTCTCTCTCTCTCTATTCTCTCTCTCTCTTTCTTTTTCTTTCTTTTTCTTTCTTTTTCTTTCTTTCGTAACTCAAGAAATAAAGGTGGATTGGTTGAACTAGGGATTTTTTTGAATACTTTTAGAGGTAAGCTTTACTGTACAAAGTTTTGATATGGGGTCATGAATTTGGTTCAAATTAACATATTATTGGAAGCATATGCGATTTTACAATATTCAATGATCGTTGTCGCGGTTGAAATCGAGTCTAAAGTGATGGAATTGTAAATAATAAACTCTTTATGTTGTAAAGCTCCCTCTCAAGACTGATATTACTTTAGCTTTAAAACAATGTTTCTTGACTACAATCGACCGATTTGTTATTCCCGTTTGGAAATTATATATCAGAACTGCATATTCTGAGATTTTCATGGTCGCAGCTACCATGGAATGGCATTAGGCGCTATTTGAAATATTTGAAATTTACCGGGAGCACCGGTAAATTTTGATCATTCAATTTCTCGAAAGCAGAATTGTTTTAGGGGCTAAATTTTCTAGTGCTTATAATACATCCTCAGGGCCTCCAAATAATGATATCAAAATTTTAAAGAATTACTATCCATCCAATTTTCAAAATTTCCCAAAACTTTGCATTACCTTTAACTGTATGAATCTTTTGGTGGAAACTCTAGTTTGATTGAATTTAACTCACGTTACAGTAAATATAGTATTGTTATAACTATCATCATTGTTGTTATCATTATTATTATTATCATGAATGTTGTTAGTATTATTATTATTATTATCATTATTGTCGTCATTATTACTATTATCATTATTATTATCATTATTATTACTATCATTGTTTTTTATTATCATTATCATCATCATCATTTTTGTTAGTAGTAGTAAAGGGCCTAATAGTAGTGTGTTTGCCATATCATTATAAAGCTGCATAGGTTGTTGTTGTTGTTGTTGTTTCTTCTATTTTATTTATTTATTTTATTTTTACTATGGGGGAGTGTCTGCCAACGTAAAGTCATGAATTTATATCGTCAAACAGTATTAATACGATTCCGTTTTGACCAACATGGCGAGGGATCACCATGAGTTATCATTCTCATCAGGGTTATCTAACGGGATAGTAGACCAACAGCACACGATACCGACAGTCCAAGAGACTGACAGCCGAGAGACCGACAATATTGGTCTTTTGAGCCGTCGCGACTGTTTCATGGGCTGTATTCGTTTCCTCATGATATCAAATGTTATGATGCAGTAAAAGAGAGAATACAGGTTACCGCTTTTTTTTTTTTTACAGGTTCATAAATTCATACAAACTATTCAAAATACACGATCGGACGCAGTAACCCTTTCAAAAGATTATGGTGAATGTGTATGAAGTATACATTTCTTATGGCTATGATTTTACATTGAAATAGTGTGGGGTTGCTTCAGTTCTGGATGCAACACATTACACCAAGCATAATCAAATAACCAAAGCATAGAAAATCAGATTTGGGAAACCGTGAACGGCGTGTGAATGAACAGGTCACGTAAAGACAAACTTACAAACACTGACCCAGAAATAACTTGATATAGAGTCCAAAGAACGATTGCTCCCTGGTAAATCCGTTTATCGGCTAGCAATAGCAACCAATGTTAAGGATATAAGAGATTGGTCTGCCTTATTGGACGCACCAATACATCATTTTTTTAAAGACAGTTGATTTGGACCTCCGATGTATTAATGTATTAATTCTTTCAAGCACCTCATCTGAATTGTTGGGCTGGCAAAGCGGTAACGCCGCTCGTGACAGACGGTCAATTAAAATTCGGAAATTTACCCTTTTTTTAGGGTTTTCAAAACGAAGGATATCATATCAAATATCCCACTTGATATCGTAGTATTATATACACCATTCATTGATCTATTAATGTATTAATCTGCTTCGTGATATTTTATTAATTCTCTCATTTTGTTCATAATCTGAAGAAATCAATCAGCTTTCCCGGTATACAAGGCTCTGTTTATTAGCACAATAACTCATTCCTCTATGAAAGCATATGAATGCGATTTTTTTCTTTCTCATAAAATGACAATGATGTGAATATACGATACCATTTATTAATCATTATAATCTACCTGCATCAAACTACTTTCATGAGTTGAAAACTATGCTGCCATCAGGATAAATCTAGATTTCATTTCTACACGCAGTGGGATAAAAACGGACCACTTCTGGAAATTTGGTCTCAATGTGATCAATCGAAAAGGCTCGATTTCATTCCTACAGTCCTTTCCTGCTGTGGTTCCGTATTGATAACAACTACAGAACTCGAGTGAGATACTTGATATAGTATAACGTTAATTCAAAGATAGAAAGAATCATTTTCGTGTAATTAGCATTTTTGAACATCTGAGCCACTAGCAACACGAAGTATGACTATTATCTTTGACCTGATGGTTTACATCGGTCATGTGACATACTTTAAGACGAATCTTCAGTTCTGGAAATGGAATTTGATTTTGAGAGGAACGCATGGCTAATTGTTAATTTTGATTGATTTCACCCAGTCGATTTTTTGTCTGGACAAACGACCTACACTTACACCCATTCACTAACAAGCAAAAATGACTTGTGTATGCTCATTATGAGACCGTGTGGGGTTTTTTGCGGGTTTTAGTCGTATTGCTTGATTTCTTCGCTATCCTTTGCTCATTAATGAGCAGTTATACGAATCGGCAAATACAGCTTATTCATAATTTCTAAATATTTGTTAATTTGGTTTGATGCTAACATTTTTTCTCACCATTATTTGGACTCGAGATTTTAATAGACTTCACCCCAGCTGCTTTGAGGTGCACCTTTCACAGTTCAATCCACTGCATATGAATTTGTGACCCCCGATTTCTTTCACCTAATTTGAAGCTTTTAAATCAGCCCGGGTCAGCTGTGCGCACATACAGAACCGACTACGCGTACAATGTCCACGCAGCTGTGCGGCTGAATCTGATTGGCTCTGATTGGATCACTCTAGGTTCGCGACCGTTCTATTTAGAGCACGGGTGATTGAATAAAAAAGGGAGTCTAATACTTAGTAATGGAGGTCTTAGATGATGAATCAGTAATATGGCCAATATACACACATACACACAGTTCAATTCGATTATTATTTTCCGTATGCAATGCATGAGAGTAAGCGCAGCTATGATCCACGTTTAAAAAAAAATTAATTTCTCCCGAGCAAGAATGGTACGACCCAGCTATGCTTGGGCCAGGCGATCAAGAGGCAACACACGTAAATCAATGGAGAAAAAGCGATCGAATGCGGAAAGTTCCCAAAATTTGACGAAGGTTTTTTCATCCAATGAGAATCACTTATATATCAAAATGTTCAGAATGAACTGAATGACATGAATCTTTTTCCGGTGGTAAAAAATAGCCCTCTCCCGGCAAGTAACCGCCAGATATAGCCAGGAGCGTTCAGTCAAAAAGTTCGATACCATAGAAATTTTGACCAAATTGAATTGAATCGTGATTTTTACATCACCACAAAGAAGAAAAGTCAAATTTTCTAATGCTTTTTCCGGTGGTGAACTAGGCCGATCGGATCAAAAGATGTAGTTGAAAAGGGGGGATTTTGGCACATTTTTAAAGCTTTTCACGTCGGTGCGCGGTGTGTTTGAAGAGGTTGGCGCTTACGGTGTATATGGGTAAAATCCATATGACGGAGTATTTTTCTAACATAATTATACAGAAAGATGATAGGTCCTAAAAAATTTCCTATCTTGAGCGAAAGTGACACGTGATGAAACCAGACATTCTGTGAAAGATATAAACTAGGTCATGTCTAATTTCAGGGTCGGGTTGGATATAAAGCCTTTTAAGATATAACCACTCTCGAAGGCACTATCAACCACCCATCAATTAAAAAAGAAAATACATTAAACGATGTATGAGAAAGCCAGCGAGAATTATGGACTAAGTTGGAAGCGTTCATTTCCCAATGAAGCCTTGTAAGCGAAAATTCTAACTTTTACTTCTTTCACGGAATCATTTATTTATTTTGAATTCTATCTAATTTTCGAGTATTCCTATTAGAAGCAGATCACTTGATATGAAATAGGGTATTTTTTAGCGAGTATTCTATTGGATGAAAGGGTGTCATATGACACTCAATACAACAACTTTTTTTGCACGGTAAAACGTGGACAAAAGTACAATGGAGAGAACACCTTTCTTCTTTGCGCGTATACTCATTATTTGCAATGTACTGACTTGAAGGCAAGAATAAGATCGCAAACACCCTTAATTATATAACAAATATTAAATGCATTACATTGTTTGATATTACATATTCACCTCCAAACTCAGAATTAAATTCCAACCTCGGGAAATTCTGAATTTGTCGGTTCATATAATGTTATAATATATTGAACGCTGGGGCATGAACTGTTTATGTAATAAGTGATATTATTTTTTTTTTCTTTCAACTTGTGTTGTCTATTTTTCGAAGTCTTCCAAAGCAAACTATTAACTATACAACCACATAATAATTACATATATAATAAAAAGAACCCTGTATAATTTTCAAAAATATGTACCATGAATTTCATTTTTGGAATAACGAACCTTCGGAATAAATACTAATACTTCAAATGTTCGGAATTATGAACCTCCTGGTATGCAAAATTTGTGTTTGAGAATTTATGAATCTTTGGAATTACGAAGCTTCTGAAAAATGAGTAACGAGTAACGACTAATATACACCAAATATACTGACGTTCATACACTAGAAATTAATATACAATAATATTTGTTCTACTGTTCCAAATATTACCCTGTTTATCTGGGAACACGAGTCCCTTTTCTTTTGCAAGTTTTATACGGTTTTCTCATTTAAATCGATGGAGAAGGAGTATACTTTTCAAAACTCACAGAGACTTATGCTCCTTGAAAAAAAAATTCATCGAATTTATTCATACACCGAACATCACGTAAAATAGAATAAAATAAATATGACCATAAAAATAGTCCAGCCTCATTCGGAACAATTTGGTTAATGTAGACGTGTTCTCTTGACCAGATTTGTCAGTATAAGCAATGCACTTTACATCTCCGCATGGAGAAAATGTCTTTTCCTGAAAGATTACAAACTGCGAGTAGTGTTTTCCGAGCCCCAAGGCGGCAACTTTGGAGGAACGCTCCATAATTAAGAGTGAGGACTGGAGAACAGTCAAGTGTTTACTCCCTTTGCAAAGGGGGAGGGGCAGGAGGGCTTTGGAATATGTTACCATGGAGATGTGACGACAAGCTAAACGTTTAGTAATCTCATCAATGTATATTATCGTTTAAAAAAGGTAAGGATTATATCATCAAAAGTTTTAGTTTTAATTGTAATAAAGGATATTTGAGAGAGAAGGAATTACAGAAAAGATGGCAGAAAAATATGTCCATTTCCATACACTTTGTAATTTCTATTGGTATGTCCTTTTTGTGTTGGTCAGTACCGTCAGTTATCACATACTTAGAGAGAAAGTTGAGTTCTGGAGAGAGGTGAAAAATAATTTGTGAGCGTTATCATTGTTATTATGCAAGTGTGGAAGAAAATCAGAGAAAATATGTTCCCTGAAAAGCATGGCTCTTCAAATACCTTCATATTCTAAATATGACAAGTAACATCTTGAAAATGAGGCCCAATTTTTATGCCACATGACTTTGTTTATTCCCACTACATCTTTCTGTGAACAGTGCTTGTTACTTTACCAAGACTGGGCCAAATTTCTTATCCGTTTGATGACTCCAGAACCTTGCAGTACACACCAATACTTACGTGATCAACTTTTTTCTGATCGATTCCACACCGTTTCTTTCACAATGCAATCGCATGACCAGAACTCAACTTTATCTTTAAGTTGGGTGTACCATGTAGTTTGGTGAATAAATATGTATTCCTCACAGATGAAAATACATCATCATCATTATCATCATCATCATTATCATCATCATCATTATCATCATCATCATTATCATCATAAGAGATTTACAGTACTAGAATTAGAGGCTTTGGAACAGAAAATGTTATAATTTTCATAGGCTTTCCCCATCATCAGTAGTAGTCCGTTGTCTCCAAATATCCGCAACTTTCATCCTTACAGATCATATAGATCATGCGTTGGCACTTTGTGATATAAACGAACCTTGTATTATATACAACATAATCTTATTTCAATGTTTGGAATCCCCGAAACCACATACACGGGGACAATTCCAATACCCCCCCCCCCCCTCTCCCATTTTTCTGACTAAGAGAACATATAGAAGACTACTGTTATCCTTTACCGGGAATATCTTTTTAGGATCTTTTTTTTGTACTCGTTCCTTCCCTTTTATGTTCCAGCGAGAACTATCGTCGGAAATGTTCGCCCCTACTTCTGAAAATTCCTGATCCGCCTCTGCTCAGGAGGGAATGAACGTTACCTCGGATGAGGTATATGTTATTAATCTTCACCTTAGGTTTTCGAATCATGATGTTTTTTCTTATCCCAATTGCCTCCTCTACTGGTCCCCAGCATGTGATCATGGCTGTTATCAAATATTCATGGTAATCACCATAAAGCTTATCTTACTTAAATTTAAACCTTACTCACTCAATCGAGACTGTCCGAATCACTTAACATCCGTACACATCTCGTTTCCTTTTCTTCAAATCTAATCTGTTCATTTATATATATATATTGTCTCTTGTATTGTTTTTTTTTCTTCATTTTTTTGGACCCTATCCCCATATAACCACAGAAATAGCGATGGTTCTCTCGACGGATATGGAATAAACCTGAGCAACCTTTTAAAATCACAGTGGTAGACAATATTTATGATTCAGTTGAGAAGTAAAACGAGTACGAGTACTAAATATGTTAGTCTAGAGATGTTAAAAATACCCGAGATCTCATATGGTGTGATTGTCTGATCGAGGCTCATTAACATGAGTCTCTATAATCGCCCATCGGTATTTGCACAGGCAATGTAACATCTATCATTATTCTTCTTTTTTTTGGGGGTTAGGGGCCTTCAGACGATTTGCTCCTGCTCTGTCACTTCTCAGTAACAGCTTTTCAGGGGAAACAAAAACACTGGCTCTAAAACACATATTTGTAAAATTGTACTATTCATAAAATCGCAGTCATTAAGTTAGAAGAAAAAATATTTTACATTGTTAGAACATAGAATATGAATAACATTCCCGGAAATTTGATTATATTAATTTGATTTTAATTCAAGGAAGTTAATCATTTAGATAACATTTTTGACAAATCAAAACAACGACCTTACTGATACATTATGCACATTATAAAATGTCGAAATTGTAGGTATTTGTAACGACCCCAATTTCTCATTGTCAGATGAGCCAATCATGATTGAACACAATCCTTCATTCATTCCGGTGCAGTTGACGAACACAACATCCATTAACTTATATAATCTTAAAGATTATTAATAACATTATCACAAATGTTATCACAATGTAATTACCACTTTGTGTATTTGGGAAATTTGAAACTCAGTCTTCAGCAGTGAATAGCAATACGACATAAAGAGACACACGGTCGATTGTCAATGCAGATTAGAATATATGAAGAAACATTTAGTTGAACAATAATTGTCAGCATTTCATTTCAATTAAATTCAAAATGGTAATCATAAATAGATCATTTCGTAATATCTAAGTTGAATATTATACTCAATTTACATTTTTTAGAAAATAATAAACATTAACAGTTTAGTACATTCATTGACTATACATTTTAAAAAGATGAATATGACTGAGAATTGAAAATAACACAACATTATTGTTTGGTATATTTTTAAATTCTGCCTCCTATACTAATGTACTCATCGTCGTAATTGTTAAGTCACCACACAAGTTCCCATGTAACTACAAGAGAAGAAACACTCCTTTTATTCACAAGTTTAACATTAGGGGCATTTACATGCAAAGTTATTTGTGAGATATAAAATTTGATTTTTTTTTTTTTTTTCCTCCAATCGATATGAAAATCTCGTTTTTGTTATGCGTGTAAATCCAACAATCTCACTTAATAATGAGATACTGGCCTCGATCTTAATCTCACTATGTTAAACATTTTCTGATTGGCATGGAGGATGCAAATAAATGGTAATCTACATTATTTTAGTATTTTACCAATGAAATGAACATGTCATCACAAGGATCTGCAGAAGATGTAATCATACTATAAAATATATCGCTATGCGCAGTAATGTTACATTAGATGTGAATAGGAAAAAAAATGAACAAATTGATTGATCGCTGATATTTCTTCATCTGCGTTCTCTCTATTTATGTTTGAATAATACACTCTCATGAAAATCATTATGTTTGTCTAATTCAAATACATGAGAAGAGTATGAACCTGACGCACACAGGCCTAAAGCCGACATGTGTATCTTTGTGTGTATGTGCGTGTGTGCGTGTTTGTGAGGGTGTGATTGTGTTTGTGTCTTATATTAACAAACCAATAGAATCGTAAATACAGTTTAGACATATATCAAATCATTACATAATTTGCAAGTCTCAGCACAAGTGTTTTGTTTGTACTTCTACATGAATACATTTGTTTTGGTCAGACAGGCGTCATAGTGACATCATGCATGAAATACTGTTTTTCTTAAGTGTTTTGTTGTTTGTTTAAGAACAACATATATCATTTGACTTGCAATGGATTCTTGTCATTTCTTTTGGGGCTCTAGAAGCTATTATTTGCTGGAACTTGCGTAATGACCATGGATTATTAGGATCAGTTGTTAATGACGAGTGTGACCTATAGTTTATAATGGAAATGATTGGAAATAGATATTTTACCAAATACAGTCTTTACATGATTTTGTGATGATAACAAATTATTATACCTTTCCTTTGGCGCTCGTATATTCTGAATACAGATGATGTCATTTTGAAGAATTGAACAACGTGCAAGTGATGGTAAAACGGTATATCGATCAAACGAAGAGATAGTGCTCATTTGATTTCTGTTAAACAATAAGTACACCCTGCAACAAGTTGATTTGAATAAATACAGGACAAAAAATCCTGACCATAAGGCAATATAAGTTTGTTAGAAATTAAACTAAAGATAAGAGATTTGTACAGTTTTGCAGTCGTGAAAATCAAAATATTTTGTGACAAAATCACAGTAGTTTATGACTGCTAATGTGAACTACTCTCCATATTTTTGTATACACAAATTTATACGCATTTCAGGAAACAAATTTGTTTCTGTTTTACACGTGCACAAAATATAGGGAAAATTTCAACCTTTTCATACATATTCATTTACTTTAGAAATGTTGATAAATTCAATTTTTAATGAACTTTAAAAGATATATTCTAAAGAGCTCATAAATTAAATCATAAACAGTAACATAGCTGAGGATGCACATCCCAAATAAAAAAAGAACAATTATTTTTTGAAAAATCTGCTTTTAGATAACAAGTGGGCTTCCAAACACCTGAATAAAACCGACCCAAAGATGACGTATTTTCCATAATCGAGCGGGAGGGTCAGGTAACAAATCAAACCCAATGCTATCGCCATCTAACGTAATGGAATCTGTCAAAATTCAAATAATACGAAAATTGATTTGATTAGTAATATTATCATTCTTATTAGGTTGTTCATTATTCATTGGTATATAAAGACAGAAAGGGTTAATTTACAAGGAATTAAGAACATTTTACTAATTTTTGTTTTACAAATTGGTGACAAAACCAACACACACACAAAAGTTTACATTTGAATTTCCTTTAGAACTCATTTTTATTTAATTTGCACAATATGTTCAAAACAAATGTGTATTTAACGGACAAATCTTAGCTAACAAACTTCCACATTTTATGTCACATGAAGTAACAGGTGAATGGTGTTGTGTTATGTATGAACATAATCATGTACATCATTATTATCGCATATCAGTATACAGCAGGAATTATCAATCTTTTACGAGAAGAGAGAAAGAGAGAGAGAGGGAGAGAGAGTAATAGGAAGAATCCGAACTGACGTCACATCACCGTCATACTTCCTTACAAGTATCAACCAATTAGAGTTGAGCATACGAGACAGTGGAGGAGTTAAAAACCAGCTAGTAGATGGAATCCGACATTACAAGTGAGCGGGTTGTAAGACGGAGTAGCATCAGTTCGCGACGCACATCAGTTTACGCAGTTCTTACATTTTTATTCTTCTCTTGATTGGCACAGGAACAAAAAGCTCAGCATTTTGATAGTCGAATCCAACAGCAGAGGAAAGACCAAAACCTCGAGAAAAGTGTTTGAACACTCCGGGTGACCCTTTGTAAGAGACAGAGAGAGAAAGCGGAGAAAAGAGGACAAAATGTCACCGGATTTCAGATACATTTTTCTCACGATCGTTTTGGTCGTCCTTGTCTCACATACCACATTTGGTAAGTTTTGTTTTCTGCGTTAAAATCTTAAATCCAATGTGATATTACTCATTATTTAATTACAAGAAACATTCTGTCAAAAGCCAGTTCGATATGAATGTTGGACGTCTGTCTGGGCTTTTTGTGAGGTGTATTGCTTTGATAAAAATGTGGTCTTCTGACGTAAGGTCTTAAACTAAACGCATTAAATGAGTAACGATTGAATTATATCCATTTTATACATCAAAACTGATGCAAAATATCAGAATAATGTCGGATAGATTGCAACTGATAATTTCTAATGGACAATAGCTATCTTAGTTTTATATACACCGAAGATACATTAATGCTATTTTATGAAGAATGATTGGTTGATTTGTCAGAATGTCTCTATTAAACATTTGTATGCTTTTATGAAGCCTGCGTTGTGTATTAACGCGTCCCTCCCTTGTTTATAGACGCAGGCTATATAGTTTAAAGTGGTGAACGATCCGTCTCTCGGATAGGACGTTAAACGGAGGCCTCATGTAGATGAGGAGAGTTACCACCTTTGTACATTAAGAACCTACTGCAGTTTTCGAATGAGTGTATGGCGAAGTCTCGGTGTTGTGCATATCCTAATCATTTACACCGGGAGGACAGAACCGAGGGTTAGGCCTCCAGTGATTCAGTTCGTCCTTCCCCTCTCAAGCACAGTGACGCCAAACATAAGCAATACTAATAATACGAAGAGGAAGAAGTAGAAAAAGACGAAGAAGAGTATTCTTACTCTTCATGTATAGGGCTTTTGATGAAAGAACATATTTTGTAATAAACACACATGCGAGATGAATTAATACTTATAATATAATCGTTATATGAATAGAACAAACCAAATCAAGTTAACGCAATCTTCTTTCAACCTTCTTCCATCATGTATTTGTATGGAATAACTAGCTTGGGTAAAATGTGAAGTCGTTCTCATGTTCATTATTGAAAAATGAGTCTATGTAACTTGTATTATATCAACGTTGTAATCGTGAGAATGAAAACATTCAAGAAAAATATATGTTATGATTACATGTTGCCCTTAAAAGATAATCATATTGGATGTCAGTTGGAGCACATACCTCAGGAGATCCGTGGTTTGAGCTTAAAGCAGTTCCGATATCTCAAGGCATTGAATCTAACTTTGGAGATTTTTCTTGTCCCTTCCAACATGTCAGTTACACTGATAAGTTTAAATCATGTACAAAATAAGGATTTATACAAAATACTTTGCACTAAAATATAGCGCAGTTGTTATGTATGTATTTTGATATGAATGACTATAATTATCGTTTTCGTTTCCTCGAAACAAAAAAGTATAAACTGAGAAAGTATACTTATAAGAAGTGACAGGTGATACCAAATATCGGTCAACACCTTTATGGAATACAAAGAATACAGCACTTGAGTATAAATGCTCATGATGGTATTCTCAAAAATATGGATCAAAATATTAATTTGTTGACAATTTATCAAAACAGAAAGGTTTATCATTTTGAAGTACCATTATCATGGGTAAACAAAGATCCAGAGTTCCATGTTTTGTGATTCTAAAGTAGAAATATTATCAAACTTAAATAATTGGTAGAATTTATTTGCTTCCGTGATTCTAAATGATAAATTATTAATTCAAAGGAAATAATTTCAAAAAAAGTAGACGCTTTAGTAATTAATGTCTTAGTTTGCAATGATCAGATTCTAAGGATTTATTCTAATGTTTCTAGATATGAAATTTGTTTGTAAATGATATGAATTCGGGAAACGTTTCCAGATCAAATTTTCAAATTGTTTCATCAATTGCATTATAATATACATATATGAAAAGTTGGTCCAACAGTTGAACGAAGGTAAGGAGAGATTTCGATGAGTCAGCTGAATCAATTAACATTTCATAATTTAAATTTGTTTATGATGAAGACAGCAATACTGTTTCATATCAAATAATTGTCATCTTGAAAATATCATGATTCAGTTGATTTCGTGGTTACTCTTTATCGAATCAAATAATTGGATGCGAGTCCTTACATTTAATTTTGTTACATTTTAAGAAAGTTACTGTAAAGGAACCATGGAAAACCATGGAAAAGAACGATACCTCATTGAGTGAGAATTCTGCCACCATAATGCTGGTGATACTTCGAGTTGATGATGGCAAGTTTCCTTCCATTTCCTTTTCTAGTCCAATCGTGAGATGACTAAGTCTTGGGGTCTACATTTGAGATTACACTTGACAGAACTAGACCCTTGGTATAAGTACCCATCTAATCTCTTACTGTAAATGCAAATCCCCATTCCTTCTGATTGTGTCACTCTGTGCCGACCCTGTAGTATTTACTGTCCCTACTCATAACACTCGTATCAACTCTCTCAGGACCTATAAATCGATACATCATCTCATTCATCCGGCTACAGAAGAGCCCATGTCAGAAGAAGATGCAGCTGAAAATAGCCAGTCTGAAGATTTAGTAAATATCGACGAGAAAACAAAAAGGTCATAACTATATTTCAGGAACCTTCTGAGTAGGTAGATGTTGGTGAAAAGCCCGCACGCGAGCCAAGAGTACTTCAATCTCCAGAATTGCAAAATAATTCAATTCTAGGAATAAAATCTGCTGAAGGGCTGTGCATGGCAGAACAACAGAATGATGACTGACAGGAGGACCCTTATGGTGGAGGATATGAAAAATGAAATAATTCAAACTGCCAATTATTGACAAATTGAGATGGGACCGTTTGATATTTCCATACTGACATGTCGTTTTTCGTCAGCGCAATTCATCAATTTTCACGCTCAAAAACACATTTTTCAGCTTCTGTAAATAGCCTGGAGAAGTAGTAGGCAATATAAAGATTCAGAAATGTTTGTTTCAAAATCATCAATAAAAACAATCAAAGAATAAAAGCGGAATAGCTTTCAATCCTGTCAAATTGATAAAATAAAATGTACTTATGATTTAATGTCATTTAATTTTCATAAAGTATCTTAATCATTATTAATTACATTAACAATGGATGTTAGCCGCTCTCACAAACTGTGGTTCAATTAAATTTTTGCACTATTCTATTCTTGGCTATCTGGAAAACATTTAACCTATCGACAATAAAGGTAAAGGAATAGACAACCACTGTCTACAATTGAATTTTTCCTAGACAGGCTACTTTTGTTGTACGTTTTCTAAAATATATCCAATATATACAAAATTCGCCATTATGATGTACTGATTGACAATAATTTATTTTAAGTCTCTTTTCGTCTTATGTAATTCAACGTATCTCATTCTTAGGTGGTATGTGATATTCTACATATCATCTCTTATATTCGGCAGATATTTTTTTTCTGTACATTTCTTGTAGAATAGATATCACAAGAATGGCAAATGCTTTTTCCTTCAAAGTTATCCCAATGGTAACCCCAATTAAGGACTGGACACACAAAACACTTTTCAATGTCATTTGCATAATGTGACATCATCTAGGCGCCATTTTGCGAATTTCGCATATCTCTAATATCAAATGGGATAATAATTTCATATTTCATATCATGACACTTCAATTTATTGCGGAGCATATCAACATATCAAACGCGCGCGTACGCTAACGTAGGCGCGACAGTGCGAATAATTAATTTTAAAAGGCTACAAATCGTCTCAAATAATATTTGTCATGTTTCAGGCCATTTTGAACATCTTTTATTTTTTATTTCGCGCGCGCACGTTTTTCCTTGCATCGGCTATATGAAAGCTAAAAACACCGGGGTTTTTCACATAATTTAGGTTCATGATTCTATTCTTGGTCAATTCAAACTCATTGCTAGACTCTTTTGTCCATTCAATGCCAATGGGTGCACGTAAAAACTCGAAATGCAGGCGCGAGAATTTCACTAAAAAAGGTGAAAAATTGTAAAAATTAAAAAAACACAGATATCTTCGAATCAATGATATTTCCACCTCACAATTAACATCAAATACTCCACTTTTGAAATTGGTTAAACGTGGTGACGTGGAGCGTAATCCGGGACCTGAATCTTCGAATTCGTTACGTCATAAACTCAATCGCTTTTACTAAATGCCCGTTCTCTTTGGAGGTACTTCCGATGAAATAGAGATACTGCGTGTCACTGAACCATGGTTGAACTGTGATTTCTATGTTTCTATGATGGTGAAATCTTAGACATACACCACTATCAAATCGTTTGCAAACACCGCAATCGCAACGGAAGAGGTGTACTTTTTGCATGCAAAGTAGATATGCAGATATGCGAGTCGTTATGGAATCAATTAACTTTACCAAATAATGAAGGAAAGCTCCTTTTTGGTGTATGCTATCGTCCCCCATCATCTAATGCTACCTTCCGTGATCTGCACTAAATAATTCCTTGATCTCATCACCCCACAAATATCTCCTTCCAAATCCATTATTTTATACGGTGATTTCAATATTCAACTCCCAATCTGCGATCATGAATCCTTGTCATCATCTCTCAATAAGAATACTAGAGACATCATTGCCCTCACATCATCCATAGGAATGACACATCTTGTTTCATTTCTTACTAGACAACAGGCAATGCTTGACCTAGTATTTTGTGATAATCCAGACTTTATTTTAAACCCTCAAAGCAGTTCAGGAATCGGCAACAGTGATCATAACTCAATTTACTTTGTATTTGACCGTAGTCGTATGCTTCCTGGGGTATTCCATCAATTTCACAAAGTCAAAACGAATAGCCTGAACCTTCAAAAAACGATTGAATGTGTTCCATGAAATCCAATTGTTGATGAAGGGAGCGTTGACAACACATTCTTCACACTTGTGTTGCAGGCATCGATCAAAGATGTTGTCCCCATAGTACGCTCTAATGGTCGTCGTCAAGCACCATGGATTACTCAGGAAATAGCTAGATTTTCCAGACGGAAGAGAAGGGCTTACAGGAAATCAAAGAAAGCAGATAATGATATAGACATAAAGAGAAAAGAAGAAATGTGGTCAAGGAAACGAGAGATCAACAGAGAAGTAAAACGTATGACAAGAAACTTATACAATGATTATCTTCATAAAAATTCTAACACATGTAGCTTTACTCATTACGGTACATCATTTTATATTTCATACTCCTTCCGAAATAGCTTAGAGTTTTAACAAGTTCGTTTGTAATAACTTTTTCACATCAGTAGAGCCATTTACCGATCCAAATGAACTGAAAATTAATTGTTCACACCTCAAATGTTCTGTTAGCGATTGAAAACCTTAAAGTATAAAAACCACCTGGACCAGACGGAATCTCTCCTGCCATGTTAAAATTGGCAGATAAAGCAATTGTCCCAGTTCTTACTAGATTGTTTAATATGAGTATACAGCCCGGGACTGCCCCGCGTGAATGGAAACTGGCTGATGTCATTCCTCTGTACAAATATGAGGAACGAAGTTCGATCGCAAACCGTAGGCCTACTTTATTAACCTCAATTCCTTGCAAAATTTTGGAAAGACTCATTGCTAAACGATTACTTGAATTTTCCTTCAAAACATAATATATTCTTTACAGCTAGCATGGATTCGTTCCCAAACGCTTAGATGCTATATTGAACATGACCAAAAGTTTAGGATCGAACTTCACATCCCCGCATTGATGCAATTTTTTTAGATTGGGCATAATAGGGCGTTTGACAAGGTTAACCTTTCACTATTAATTAAGAAACTACACTCATTTGGTATATGTGGAAATATGTTAAAAAGTGATTAGTTAATGTATTACAGATCGTGATCAATGTATCCTTTTTTTAAGGGGCCAAGTCCGATTATGTGGCTCAAGGGAGTGTTATTGGCCCGACCCTCTTTCATTTCTTTACTGCTGATTTACCAAATATTATTCCCCTTTCTCAGCCTTATCTCAATAACCAGATGATAGGCTTGTATCGCACGATTAACAAAACGAGTGACGTAGAAAACTGCTATCTGATCTCAATGCACTTGTCAAATGGTGTAATTATGATCATATGGAATTAATAATTAGATAATACGGTATTCCGGTTTGGCTTCCAGATCAAAAGATTCACATTAATGCTCTTGAAGCCGTTCAGCGGCGTTTCACCCGTATCTGTTTTTTCATACGTTGATGCAAACAATGTAATAATGAAGAGCACCTGGCAAACTTGATCACGTCACTGTTGTTTGATACATTTATTTCAGCCTCTTTCATAATACAATATTTCTTTTGCTTGTATGATATCCCTCAACATATTCTACACAGTCCAAGAAAATATAATCTAGATACATTATTATTCGTACATGAATTTGCCCGATGTAATGCTTTAAAGTTTATTATATACCTCACTTTAGAAATCTAGCCATCTGATTGGTCGAAATTGGAGTCATGATTTTAGCCATGTCCGCCTACCAGTCAATAGTCTTTTAAAAAGTGCCCTCATACGTTGGTTTACGTGTTAAAATTTTCTTTGTGCGAGCGCGGATACAATACAGTGTTTTTTGTCATCGATTCTTAAATGATTGTAAGATTTAGTCATCTTTCCAGCGAAGATTAACAGACAGTGTTTCAGATTTTATGTGATGTTTTAACCAATCTTTACTCAAGAAAAGGATAAGGTAAGAATTCTTGGTAGATTTTTTGTCAATTCGGTATATAAAAGATATAATGACTGCTTTAATATTAGAGGCATATTTGTTTTTATAGGCTCTCGGGGAGGTTACATCCTGCCATAACAGGATGTAACTTGCCCTTGATAACAGGATAAAACAACTATCCCTCTCATAGCAGTCATTATCTATACTATTTTTACAAGCTTTTCCCGTCTTTGGGAACATTTCCCCCACACTGAGAGGGATCTTTGCTTAGAACCGAATGTAAATCTTAAGGCTCTTCGTGAGTTATTGTGTACTATGTCACCAATTAATAACGTTTTTTAATAACTTATGTACTGGTATAACGCCCAGGATTTTCGCTCACTTTTAGAATTTACACACATGACTGTCCCACGTTCCATTAGAGGAGTCTTCCTTTCTTTCTCCTTTTCTCATTCTCTTTTTTCTACTTCATGTTTTGTTTTGTGGGACTCGATGATTACATTTCTAAGAGATTCTACAAGGAGGTCGTTCTTTGTCATCTTTATTGCTTTTATTTGCGGTCTATTTGCTTTGTGAGGCACCTTTTGTACAGAGTGAACACCTCGAGGACTTAATTATATTAATACCTTATGCAATTTTATATACACAAATTCTTTTTTCTTCTTTTCGTTTTTCTTCCTTTCAAAAAAACAAAATTTCGCCTTTATCTTTAGCATTACTAATGATGTAATGCTTTGAATTTTAAATTTATTTGAATGTGTGTCAACAAAACAATTATCTTGCATATCCAGTTTACTTCAATGCAATTTTATTTCAGGCTTTTATTTGCCAAATATAATTGATTTTTTTCTTCTTCTTCTTCTTCTTTCGTCTTTAAAAACGGTACCCACATAATTATACGGCCTGCGCAGTATATACTTGTTTTACATTTATCATCTCGTGATTGATCTTCTGGATATTAAATTATTATGTAATTACATTTATTTATGTATTATACCATCAGCATTTGATTTCTTGTGGTAATCCACAAGCATTAGTTGATGGTCTATTTTCTTTGGTTATTGATTTATACACTGTATTTGTACTTCGTTTTCTTGTGTTCATTGTTATTGTTAAACTCCTTTATGTTCCTGGAAATGAAATAAAATAAATATAAATTTGAATATGCTAAAGCTCTCAATATGGCCGGTGACCCCCATTTTATTGCTAATTCTGAAAGTGCATTTTGAATTTTTGTAAATACTTTTTTGTACACATGGCATGTGCACGCGTTTTAGAAAGGTAATCGCGTCAATTTAAAAAAAAAAATCTCACTTATTTCCGGTACTTTTGGACCATTCAATTATAATACATGCATATACTCCGTATCATGTATGTTCATTCAACCAGTTTAGCCTGGAGAAGCCTTTCACATAGTACGTACGTCTCAAAAGTAAGGTTTTTTTTTTCAATAGCTAAAACACCGGTTTATTAAGATATTCAAATTTTACGCTTACTTTTTAAACAAAAATTGTTCTTGACAACCTGAAGGCTTTTCCGACCTTGCCCTATAAAGCAACAAATAACGTATGCAGACTGGATTCCAAGTATTGTATTTCGTTCATTAATAGCTGGTTAATGGAATACCTCGTCACTAGGTCCCCCAAGAAAGAAAAATACATAAATTTGAATATGTTAGTCAACCGGTCTATTGGACAAAGGAAACTATTTGCATTTCTAGATTCATGGGCTGATCATGAAAACATATGCGTACATGTACTTTCTTGGCAGTAAAGCTAACGGGTAGGACGGCATAACGTTCCGACGCTAGCTACTCTAATATTATTTTCCTATTATGTCTAGTGTTGTACGTAAAGGAATTCACCAAGGAGATTTAAATTTAAACCATTACCTAGCTAAATATACATTATATGCTTGTGGTATCATCTTTGACAAAGACGGCCTAGCTTCTATTTGCGACATGCTAAAGACTTTTAGCTTCATTGGATAGAGCATTAAATTCCGTGCAAATGGATGTTCGGTTGTTTTTCTCTCAAACCTCATCTCCAGGTTGGATATTGCGTTAGAAGCCAGCATTGCAATTATAATTATACATGTATTGGCATATTTTCTATACCTATGGCGCGAGTTGCGTACTTAACTATTCTACGGGACAAACATTGATGTGCTACATTATACTACGAAAAAGGGTAAATATTATTAAGAAATCATGACTGTTAACACAATGACACATACGACAGTACTTCATGATAATCTTCAAATGAGTACATACCACCTATACTTGTTCAAGTATCAAGTATTATCTCTGGTTTGAAGATATTATTCTCTTTACCTTTAGAACAATAATTATTTTCCTTTCAAGGATTATGTAATAAGAGCACATGTATGACAAAGGATTGTGAGTTAAAGGTGGTGCCAAAACTATGGTTTTGTCAAGGTAAATTTAAATTGATTGTATAGTATTCTAGATCTGTCAAAGGTTTGATGCGTGGGATGACGATAATAAAGATGAAAAACCAATCTTGTTATCTGTCTCCCAAGCTGCAGTTAATTCTAATGAACCTCGACGATACCAACATGAAAACTGCTTGAAATTTACCTTTAGAAAATTTTCGAGTGAGACATCCTACAAATAAAACATTGACTTCATACGAAAATAAAACAATCTTAAAATGAAAATATATGTTTTTGTTCTAGCATTGTCTGTCTCGTAGTGTTATAATGGATATGGAGATGCCTATACATGTACATGAATTGACAGATGTAAAATTATGTTGGATAAAAGAAAACATATCAAAATACCAGCATTCTTACTCCAATAATATTTCTTCTCTCTTACATAAGACAAGAAATTGTGTGTATATAATTGTGGATATTCTTGTTAACACAAGTTAAAGAGAGAAGATACTAATGAAAAACTTGAAATGCTATTTCTCCCTATTTGCTTTTATGAAGGCATACCGTCTAGAAACACACGCAATTTTTATTTGCATTTTGTTCTCTCTCCCTTTCCAATAATCTTTTCCATTCTAACGGCAAAAGAACCATCCAGGAGCATTTCCACTTTTGTTTATTCTTTCACTCTCTACTTACCCTGTCACCCTGTCTGTCTGTCTCTCTCTTAATTTTTTGTGTTTCTCTTCATTTATCTGCTTTTCGTTATTTCCCCCTCCCCCCCCCCTTCTCTCTCTCTTTTTTTAATCTGCCCTCTTTCTCTCCCTCTTTCTATCGCTTGTAATTATTGAGCTTATTTATTCAAATCATCAATTCATATTATCATCGTTCTTCCTAGCATCTTAATTTGTGTTTGTTTGAGTACAAAATAATATGGATTGGATTGGTGGAGAGTTTATTTACCTAGGTTTTCTACAGTACTTTGGACTGTATGTTCTCTCTCCTTCATTAACCTATTGTCTATTTACTATTCATTTGGTATCTCTACATCCCCTTCTTTCTTTCTCACACACACTCTACATACCTCTCTACCACTATCAAACCATTTTCTCTTGATTATTCACTTTTCATAACTTTTCACGTATGTACTTTGCTTTCTATCTTCTATTCACGAAAACTTTCTTGATTTTCGTTATTCTCTACCGCATCCATCAAACTTCAAGAAAGTCATTTTCTCCAGCCATCTCTTCCGCAGTATTTGCACATTTTTCTGCATATAATAGATAGTGAAAGATAAAAAGTGTTTTATTTTCTATATTCCTTTGCACCAATAATACGTAAACTGCAAATTTCATTTCGTTTAAGCTTGTACTATAAAATACATAAAATCACATATGTATATAATTTTTTTTTACTGAATTCTAAATTAACTTACATTTTCAAAAAGGTTCGTCTTCCTGAGTTTGTTTCTTATTTCTTCTTCTTTTTTTATTCTTGCCAAACATAAGGAATCAGATTTGCGTGTGTTAGGATGGTATGAAACAGTCGTTTTCATAGTATTCTCAGCTACCCTGCAGCATGTCAAGATATGCCCGAAATGTCTCTTTCTGATTTTATAGGGTACTCGATTATTCTCTTAGGACTGACTATTGAACTGATGCACTTTTCACAAGTACCATTGATCTACATTAAGAACAAGGTCTTACACAAAATCTAAAAGTCACAGATCGGTATTACTGAATTAGAAATCCTGAAACTAACTTAAAATAGTGTCCATCCTAATCGTTTCTATTGGAATTATCGATCTCTACTGATAAGTGTCTTTATGGTTTAAATGTACTTCTATTGAGAGTTGTGCAGAGCAACCAAGGGCGTCTTTTTATGGTATTTAAAGCTGATAAAGTTATCGCAATGCTTGTACAACATTTAAGATTCATCACGATCTGTTTCACAGATAACATTCATAAACCGAATAGAACTGGTGTGCTTCCGATTACTGACAAAGGAGGAGTAGAAGGCAATTACCAAAAAAAAATATAGGAGCACAAGCGATATGAACATGCTTTATGTCAATAAGACGAAAGTGTTCCCACCTCGCACACACACACACGCCCACCCACACCTCGCACAAGTGTACGAATGATAGTAAATTCATGTATAAAAATGTAATTTACAAGTTTATTTCAATGCATTCCATTCCAGGTACTTCGTGGTCATCATTTAGAAGAAATGTTCCCATCCTCGATAAACGGACAAAAAGAGGCATGTCGTGAGATATTTTTCTTATTATCACCACTTACACCATTGGTCCACTTCAACCTCTCTCTGTTATGTGTTGTACTGGCACAAAACTTGTTCTATGCGATGTAAACTTTAAAACTTGGAACTTTAAAACATTTTTTTGTCAACCTCATGGGTATTGAAACGTCACCGTGTACAATGTTGTTTTTGTATAACCACATGTATACGCTTTTTCATTGTGTATTGATGGTTATGAAAGAGTTTTGAGTTCCTATCGTATGATTTTGTTTTTTCTTTAATGTAGCTATGTTTATTGCCACTGGTTGTATAACACTGCAAATGTAGTGTCAACCTTTGAACTCTACAAATAAATGTACTAAAATTGCGAGATTACGATTAAATGTTTTAAGGTATTATTCCACTCTTTCCATCCTTTGCGCTATTATATACATCTAGCAATTATCCTGCCCCTTTTTTTCTAATACCTCAGTCACACCGCCAAACCTATGCATGTCTTGTTCGGTCTGTCGCCGGTCTGTTGTCGGACTCTTTGGTATGACTGAGATGTCATACCTCGGTAACACCAGTGAGACCGACACCAGAACGACGAAAGACCGAATACAATTGACCCCAATGGCCAAGAATCGGCCAGTCTGGAGTCGGTTTAGAACCGGTCTGGTGGTGTAACTGACGTATAAGAAAGCAAGGTAAGGCTCAATCTACAGTTTAATTTATACACAGACACATTACTGCTTTGCACACAGTTCATCTTTATATTCAATTCTTAACATCTTCATCATCAAACCATATTTCGTTTGTCTGTGAGTTGAAATTTACTTGTTCCAAATTATTCAAGCTTTGTTTTATATATACCTATAATTCATTTTATAGTTAATTATTGTTTTCCATTTGGAAATGATGAATTATTCAATGAATAATTATTACGGAATTTTCTTTTATTTATTTTCCTTATACACGCCATTCATCTTTTTAATTTCATCTTTTACCTTTATGGTTTATTTTCCTTTTAATTCTACCTTGATGATTTATTAATTCACGCACAATAAACACTACACACATATGTGCACACCCTCACCTACAAACCCACACAATGTCATGTAGAAACCACAACCAACAGACGCATGCTAAGCGGCACTGAGATTTTTCTCAACTCCTTGGTAATAAGGATAAAGTTTTAGCAATGATAACTTGTGTATGTATAGAATGCCATGCTTTAAAATGGAGAGCAAAAAGATATTCTTTAATATCTTTAAGTACTCGAGTTGTAACTTAATCTACCAGCACATGTTAATTCACATTTCTTGATACTGTTGTTTGCTCTTGAGCCTTAACACTATTTTTATAATTGGAAATGCTGATATGCTTTGTAGTTAATGTGATGATGTTCTTTTTATGTACTTTGAAATACACACGATTACTCATCATTCGAATCCTTCTTCTTTTCTAATACACTTCAATAATCTGATTGTAATTACCATCATAGCTTCCTCGGGGCCCTTTGATTTCAAATCTCCTTGAAATCTCCTCAACCTGTTGAGATTTCTTGTCAAGTTTCCTTTTATGTAACAGATTCACGTTTCAATACTGCATCTGACATAAGCTCAACTCCTATAAAAATCAAATTAGGTGTGAAGTGAAATTAATCAGCCGCTTTTCGCCCATTATAATTGTTAATAAGGTTATAATTATTTCAAGCAGTCTGTTCATACAAAATCATGACTTGAATGTGAAATCCTCTACCGTCTCACATATTCAGTTACTCGCACATTAGCCGGTGATAGGACATTTACTGTATCTGCTTCAAAATACTGGAATGATCTACCACTTAGAATTAGACAGTCTTCATCAGTTATTACCTTCAGAAAGGCCTTGAAAACACATCTTTTTTGCGTTGTAAGATTGTTTTTCTTATTACATGTATTAATTTCATTGTCATTTACTTTAAGCGCTTTGGGCTTTATGAGAAAAGCGCGGTATAAGTAAGTAATAATATTAATAATAATACATGTGACGTGCTAGTTGGTTGCTAGGGCTGTCTTTCCTTCCACTTGCTGATTAAAGAATCTGATGTCTGTCAGATCGTATTTGCTCGATTAGTCAATTTACATAGGTGAGTTAGTGAAGGTAATAGATAGAGATGTTATTAACTGTGGAAGATGTGTTTGAACGCAAAATATACTTGAGTAATTCACTACCTGCACAAAACTAATATTTTCTCGAGAGCAATGCTTTGCACAGGACCATATTTTGCCGTATATATATATATATAGGCGTGAAGAAAAAATGGTCTAGGAACGTGAGACGTAGCTGTACTTTACAATTTTATTACGAGCTTTCGGCTTGTGAGGCCTTCTTCAGGTTCTGAAGTGCAAACACATAATTTTATCTTTATTTTATTTTATTTTATTTTATTGTTAGTCTCTGATTCTCACGTTTTACCCTTGCATTTGTTATACAATGTAGGGCCAATCGGACTGCGTACACTCCAATGCATTTGAATGAAGCCTTCTAATTTTTGCTATGTTCATGATGCTTGACTATATGATTGAGTGATATTAAGTTTTTATGCCATGTATATCTATCTGTTCATACAATGTATTTGTTTCTGTATGTGTTTGCACTTCAGAACCTGAAGAAGGCCTCACAAGCCGAAAGCTCGTAATAAAATTGTAAAGTACAGCTACGTCTCACGTTCCTAGACCATTTTTTCTTCACGCCTACATATTCTGGAACACCCGTTGTCATGTCAGAGTTGAGAATTCTCGCACTTATATATATATATATATATATATATATATATATATATAAATGTTCCTTTTAAATCACATTTGCAAGCCAATAATTTTCTCTTCCACAATCATTTAATAAACGTTCCAATCATAGGGTGGAGCTACCGTTCATCCTCCCCATTTTGACATGAGATGATCTTTAGAAACAGAGACTGCCGGAGATTGCCGGAAAATGGTTTGAATATCTAATCTATTATAGAGGAGATCTCAGATCCCTGACGCCTTCGTGACTTCGCTACGAAAACATCGGTCAAGATTCATGAAATATGGGCAGTTGCCTTGTGCAATTGGGCAGAGAATTTGCGCAAATGTTCTTATGAATCCGTTATGGTTTTGATATGGTTTATCTTTATCAAAAGAATGGAGAAATAAACATTCGAAATAGCAACCATAAAGCTAAGTAAAAGTGTCTATAAAAATATATTGAAAGTTTATCTCAATAAAATACAATAATATACAAATGTAAATGACATTGAACGATAATATTACTGGGAAATGAAAAGGACAGACTAGACAAAGTAGATAAAGAAAATAAAAATTAGGTGGAGAAATGGAAATAGATTGATGTAGAACGATTGCACATAAACTAATACAATAGCATGAGGATTAAAATTTGAAATACAGTCAGGTATTAAAATTCAAAATTGAATATATTAAAATGATGCAGTCCCCATACTCAGACACACACACGCACAAACGCACGCACGCACACACGCACGCACACACGCACACACACACACACACACACCCATCCAAGGCACGAAGAACACGCAAGCGCCTCCATGAGATTGTTCGACATGTCCAATAACCTCAGCATGTGGCAACGGTTTATTTTTACGAGTGCACGTGAAATGTGCAGTCGTTGTACTTCTTTGCAATCCTCGCAATGGCTTCTTGCGAGCATCGCATGGGCTAATTGCGGAGCCGCATGGCATGAAATATCGCAATACGGAGTCATACGGAGACATGGCACGGCAGTTGCAAGGCCCCCGCAGCACTACATCCAATTTTTTCGGCAATTTGTGTTTTTTCTTTTAGCAAACTGGGATGTTGTTATAGGCATGTCGTTCGATGTTTGTGCAATCTTGTACTCCTGACTTCGTTACCAAACTTCTTTGCTTATTGCTTTTATACACGTTTGAATTCCTAACATTCGCACTATTTGCACTGACTGGTGAGGCACTCTGGTACGATAATCAGACACTAAAGCTCAAAACAATTTTGCACAACTTTGGGGATTATAGGCATAAAGAAAGGCGGCGTTTATACCGGGGTGGCATGGGGTGGTTCTCGCTATGATTAACCGAACCGGGCATAGACAAAAATTTGCAACTTTTTGTCTTGTAAGAGATATTGGAGACATTTAACTCAACTAAACAATGTTGTTAGAATTCACTTCAATTTTCAATTCAATTTTATTTCTGTTTCCAACAAAACATTACAAATCAATAAAGGAATATATATTGGAAACAGAGGGGTCCACTTAAAATCAATGCTTGTACAATTGTGGACCCATCAAATGATAGTTAGGAATAATGAGTAGTTAAATTAACAAATTCGTAACTCCAAAAAAGGAACTAGAAATAGGAGGAAAGGGGGAGAGAAGGGGGTGCCAACAGAGACGAGAACGGGACAAGAGAGTACTTAACATGACAAAGGTAGGAGAACACGGTCGCTCTACAAAAAGTAGACAATGCCAAAAAAGAAGTGCGAGATCGGGGGTACAGAATGTGAAATCCTATTTATTATTTTTTTCAAGAAATGTGAGAGCCTATGCATTTATTCTTCTTATTGTTACTTTCAAAATTCTGTTATGATTCATTTTATTTCATCTAGTTTTATTTGTTATTTTCAAATATTCAGAAAAATACTCTGTCACTATGTCTATCGCGGCTCCTTAGCATACAAAGTAATAAATACATTTTTATGACCGTAAATTACTAAATAATACAAATCAGAGCTGAAAATTCTAAAAGCATTGAGCATGGTCGTTGTAAGCTTTTTGATGATGAGATGCTCTTGATTTTAATGTTCAGTAAAACGACAAATTACAATAGGAATCAATTGATCTGTTATGCAGATAATTATTCAGCCTGCATTATGTTCCCTCCTCGAATGAAGATAATGCTGAGTGTACATCGTATAATTATATAGTTTTGACAACCACATCACTTTCGGTTTTTGGAATCCTTCTTTGACCCAGCCGCACTATGAACACTTGCTTTAATGGTTTTCGAAGTGTGCATTAATCCATAAAACTATCATGAGACTGAAAGCAGGATCATATAAATGGTATTTGACAATCTCTTCTGTTTGGGCTTGTGAATTATGGATTAAAACAATCAGATTTGTGACGGGTATAAACCGTAGGTGGGAATTCATATCGTCTATAATGGGGTGTTTATATGTCTGTTTAAAAGTTGGAACGGCGGGGGCAAAATAGATCGAGCTTGGGTGCAGGTGCGTTGGTAAAGACCAGTTTTAATTAATGGAGATGTCAAACTCACTGATATTGACGACTTGCGAATAAACAATTTAGGCCACCGGGTTTTAAATTTCCCAACAGGTATTTAGAGAAAATTAAAAACAAGCAAAACATTGATGATATGGAAAACACAAAGGGTAATCGGATTCGAATTTTCAATTTACCCATATCACCTTTAAGCTTCAAAGAAATGCTTTTTACCAACAGAAGAGTTGAATGAAAGGAGTTGTCATATCTGCTGACACTTCCCCCTTTTCGCGACTCCCCTGCTGAGTGAATGAAACGCAGGTACCTTAATATAGCTTAAGCAGCTAGCCACTATGCAGATAAATACCAGGGAGAGCCCCCATAGCACAGTAAAGTGCTGCTTCGAATTCTTCACAACAAACTCATTCATGTTTTATTGATTTTGCTCAGGGCTACAAACCAAATCGATATAAATTATGATGAATAAGATCTGAAAACGAGCTAGTTCAATAAAACATTAATCGCAACGTCGATTGGCAGACATGCTATCTCAGTCGCTCCATATCTAAAGTTGAATCGTTTTCATGGCTAAAAGCTTATGTTTATGCTTTCAACAGGATTGTTTAAATCGATTTCCCGATTTGTTTCCGATGAAATCAATGAAGTCCATTTTGCCCTCATCGCAAGAATGTTTATGATCATGACCTCAAGCCATCATTAATTCCAAAACAAATAGTATTTGCGTTTCAAGAATCACTTATTTATCCATTGAACATTTAGAATATAACAATGTTGGTTCTACCTTTTAAGGAAATGAAAAAGGTCTTGTAGCAAACCCGTCTCGCTTCTTGGTCTTGTGGACTTGGGTTCGTATAGGCTGTCTGTCTCGTGAGCTGTAACCGAGAGTAAAATTACATAGAATTGTCATACGTCATAGGAAAGAATTCATTGTTAAACTTCTGCAATAATTTCATGATCGGCGTATTTCTCAATGTGGAATCAAGTGATATGCATATATAGCTCGTGAATATTGTTAATGAAAATATGTTTTTTAATTATTCTTTATTATATTCTTCTCGCTGCAAGATCATAGACGAAATGTTCAATGTAACACTATTCTTTCCAGAGCAATTATTAACTATCAGACAATATAGTTTTAGTTTAAAAATTGGGATAATTACTATTCTCTTTTCAGGTTTTAATTGAGAAAATGATCGTGACTTATTGCTTTGTTCAGTCTTTGAAAGAACCTATACACTGCCACCGTCTTATCAATGCCATGTCTAAATAGAAATCCACAATTTGCTCGGTTCCCTCAATTTCCTGTGAAGTTCGTATCAGATAAACTAAGCATGATATGAACATGATTACTTATTGAGTGACGTGTAACATCAGAAGTACATATAAGTCTACTTTTACTCATCTTTTATTGCACAATTTTGTCGCTTAATAGGCCTACCGTCTGGAATATGATCCCAACAACTTATGACATGAAGGGTTTTCTTTGTCTTTTTTTTTCTTCGTAACAGCCTGAAGACGAGTCACAAATGGCTTGCTTTGTTGATTCATCCTATGACAAAGTTGTCACCGAGATCGTGTATTGGCTTCAGTTTAATATTACTCCGAGTTGAGCTGAAGCTTTATAATTCACCTTGCTGAATTCCACGCTATTGATGCAAGCATGTACTTTACGCTTAAAAAAGTATAGAATGTGAATAGAAAAGTATTTATGGTATAATCTCGCTATACTTTTGTGGTGTATCTGAGATCATCAACTATAATAGCGCATGCATCCAAAATCTAAAGAGAATATTACGACATTGCTAATGGTTCTGTTATTGCTATGACAACCAGTAATGCTCCGTGACCTTGGCAGTGAACCCTATGATGTACACTGATTTCATCTCGTCTCTCTTTTTATTTGGCCTTTAAACGAATCCTTACATTATCTTTCTTTTAATGGGTACGTTAAGGAGAACTGCCCCCTCAACAGACTTGAATCCTATTTATCCTGAATCAATAATGCATGCTCCGGACTTGGTTGTCTATTTACTCAAGAATTTTTCAGGTGATCTTGAGTTGGAAATTGGTTGCCACTTGAAGGGAGTAGGTCGTGTTTACTCGCCGACTTTTGGCGCGAACTCAAGCACGTGTTAAAAATGTCGAGCTATTCAAGTGATCTGTCGCCTGCTTTTGTGTGTTTTCTTTTTCCTCCCGACCTTTTCCATGATTTTGTAACATTCGTGCTGTATTTCAGAGATAAAATGGAGTGGAACAGATTTATTCCGATCTTCAGCATATGAGTATATCATTATGTATTATCAGTGGGTAACATAAAAGGGATATTTGGGTAGACACAGACAAATAATGGCGTTGCTTTGTTTATAATTTATAATATTTTACTTGAGACAAAATTTATTTTCTGAACGTAATATCCCATGATATGAGGGCGAAAATGATTTAATTAAGCAAATGTAAACTTCCGTAATGATAAGACTCCATTTGTTATTATGAAGTCACTGTGCGCAATACATTCAATTATAATTCGTTTATCATTCAATGCGCTGCTTTCTTGCGAGATTTCTGCGGGAATTCGTTTAATAAGTTAACGAATCGATGGCAGATTAGGCGTATAAGAAGGCTTTTATGAAGAGACAGAAATATATACGTTGAACGATTGATAATACAAAAATTATTCAACCCGTTGAGTATTTTCCCACACGATTTTACAAAATACTTAAAAATACTTCATTACAGTGTTTTATATGCGTCTCAGCTTGAAAGTTATTACTTCAGCCACAATCGGATTTCCAAATGTCGATTCGCTCGTCTCAAAAAGCAACCTCGAGTTTCCACAATTTCATAAATTCTTAGATGTCACTAGTAACACATGTTTTCATGTAGGTTGTGTGTTTGTAATTTTGTGCTACCTCTCTCAGATTTTAACTTTTTCAAACAGTTTGAGTGAAATTAATGTTGGTTATTCAAGATAAAATCTGATAAATCGTGGCGAAGACTATATTCTTTAGCCGATAGTATCGAAATCATGAATTTGTCGCTTATCATGGATTTATGAGACGGTTTGTCCGCTTCCTGACATCTCCTTGGGTTGCGGACAAAGATATAACTGTCATTGAGTTGGTTTCGTGAAACGACCCCCTTGCGTATAGCTTTAACATTACTTGACTGATAAAGGATTAAACAAGACTTTTATGTATCGTGATTATAGTGAGCTCTCTTTTAGAATGCAATATATCCATATTTGACTCTTCCATGCAGGTTTATACCATACCCAGGAGAACCTTGAATCAATTTGATGGAGTCGTGTAGAATTAAATTGAGATCTTGACTGGCCTTGAGGTAGCACGTAAAACATGCTGTTCGTAATTGATGGATAGTATATGGTAGGGTCGAAAATGAGCGTAGGACGAAGGATTGCATTTCAAATTTTTTGCCTCTTCCGTGTGATATATAGTGAGGTGCTACATTTATTGGCTATAACTCAATTTAGCTGGTTTTATTGGGCGCTGATACAGTCATGAATAAGTCTCAAGAATAAAGTAACTAATTATTAGACCAACTATATGGGATTTTCCCTTTAAATTTGCTATATTGTGGTCACCCAAACCATAAGACTTCATAACAAAGGGCACTTGTAACATGAAATTGGCATTGAAGGTTTGAATTAAAATACAGAGTGAAGGAGGATGACATCAAATTCATGATTCGTGATCACGAGCGTGATCTACCGTAGATGTTAAAGAACCGATAGCGTTATTGAGTATTTTAATCATTTTAGTAGAGGAAACAACACAGGAGACCTAAGAATGAAAGAAATCAGGATGAGCAGGAGGAAGAGGAAACTTGGGATGTCGGGGAAAATTGATCACCAATCAAGATGTATTGAAAAAAAGGATGAAGGTTTTAAAATTCCAAACCAAATTGAATGCTCCCACTGACTCCTCGTCATTACCAGAAGACACGACTTGATAATCGCGATGTGATAGCAGGGGTGTAACCAATAGCTGGGTTACCAATGATACGACACTTCAGTGGGAGAGAGGTTATAGTCTCCAATGACCACTTTTATCTTCTCTTATTATTGACATTGACAAAAGAGGCTTTTTCAAAGGGGTAAAACGTTCCTTCCTATCTTACTGCGCTGGGTGAACTTTCTCAGATTGCCGGCAATCATCAGACTTTGAAGAAAAGTACGAGGATGATGTGATGTATTATAGAAATGAAGTGTTCTTAACGAGTTGATGACGGATAGATCTATCAACGGTCTTCATAATACACTGCAACTTCCGATTCTTCTCCAGTTTGAATGATTATTGTATCATCTTCTAACGCATTTGGCAACATGTTTGTTGTCATACATCAAACAGCCAGACTACCTCAAAGTCCAAAGAAGACATTACTTTGGATGTTACAAGGAGCTGCAGTTACTGACAGAACATCTGAAAGTGATTCTTTTCATTCCTTTTAAAATCACTGCGTATTTTATTAACAAAATGTCTTCTTGAACTAAATGGTAAATTCACTTAATCAAGTTAGATAACGATTTGATTGCCTAGTGCACCATACATGTAGCAAATTGTTAGCGTGCTAATAAGTTAATATTTCGAATCGACCCTTTGCAAAACTATGTCCTACTCTGTGACTGGAAGACCATGCACGCAATGTACAAGTGTAGTGGTTAGTGGAACGTCATCGAACTGTGGATCGATCACACGATTATAATCATGAAAGGGTTTATAAAATATGATGAATAACACACATCGGAAGTCGAACCGATAAAATTACCCATTTATTATACTCACCAATTTTTCTGTTCATAAATTTATGAAAATTAACCACGAATATTTGTGTTTATTTGTGTTGCAGCCAGAGGACGACAGTGCCCACCAAGACTAAGTCTACTGTGTGCTGGAGGAGGTAAGCATTTACACCCCTCATAATCCTCAAGTCATCTCCCCTTAACTCCATTAACTTCCATTGCCCTTACTGACCCCTTCTTCCCCCATTATTTGGACTTTTATCATAAATTAAAATTATTCTGAAGAAGTGACTAAATTTTCTTGATCAATGTCATTTCATTTTTCCAATTATATATATCATATCTTTTGGTAAATGTTTTATTTTTTGCAGTTATTCAAAACACTTTTTCTCCTCCTTTACGGCTCAGCTTTCACATTAATTCAATCTTTAGCTTTTCTCTTAAATTGCATAGTACCAAAAATGCAGGTGACACATTACCAGTTATTCTTTTATACAATTCTACCCATACTTATTGTACAGACATTCTGATTAACTGCTGGATAATTTTGTTAGGAGATTTGACTGAATGAAGAAGATGAAGAAAAAAACAGGTTTGCATGGCTATTGATTTTATGAATCGCATGGACTCTACTAATATATCCAAGATAAAGAAGGCTAAACCCTCGGATAATTATTGTTTATGACATTATTTTTTTATTTAAGCGACCGTTAGGTCTTTCTGCTGGTTTTAACTGCAATAAAGATGGTTGACATGCCAATTAGCAAAGTTTTATCTGTCAATCATCTTTACTATTGTTTGCAATGAACAATAGAATGCGTTTGATGAGAAACGACTTCGTAACGTCTATTCAAGTTGATTATTATACCTCATTGATTCGAGTCAATTTAATCATTTGTGCCCAGATAATTTATTTTCAACCAGATATGAATGACTACTTTTGCCTTAGCAAATGAATATTGCAAGTCAAGGCTCCAGTGTCATGCATTTTGATGAGTGACGTGGTTACAGTGCTCGAAACAATGGCACAAAGATGTCATATCAAAATGGTGCCAATCATAGATACAGAATGATATATCGAACCATTCCATGCATGCCGTATATGTTTTCTTGTGTTTTTATAACTAGTCTTCTTGTCCATAGGCTATTGATAGGTTAAATCCTTAGGGTGGTATTCTCGAAAGCGGACTAACTTTAGTCCTGGTTTAATGCTCCGACTAAGTATGGAATGCCAAGTGTCCATATGAATATGTTTTTTAATAATTTAATCTGTCACTAAATTAAAATAAAATGTAATAACATAGTTAATAAACAACAATATAACTATGAAATAATTATGTTATCATGGTTATTTAGGGACATATCAAATTATTTAAAAATATATTCATATGGACACTTGGCATTCCATACTTAGTGGGAGGATTAAACCATGGACTATAGTTAGTCCACTTTCGAGAATACCACCCTTACCACCCTTATAACAACACTAGACCAAAAAACAGACCGAACAAAATATCATATTACCCCCTAATACCTCATTCATGCAGCAAAAGTGACTCGAATCCGACTATAAAACGACCGATTCTTGTTTAATTCATTGTCATGTACATTCTTGTTCGGTGTGTTGTCGGTCTGTCGTTGGTGTTAATGGTATGACTGAGATATAATGGCCAAGAGTCGGTCAGTTTGGAATCGGTTTAGAGTCGATTTGACGATGTGACTGAGATATAATGGCCAAGAGTCGGTCAGTTTGGAATCGGTTTAGAGTCGGTTTGGCGATGTGACTGAGATATAATGGCCAAGAGTCGGTCAGTTTGGAATCGGTTTAGAGTCGGTTTGGCGATGTGACTGAGATACAATGGCCAAGAGTCGGTCAGTTTGGAATCGGTCTACAGTCGGTTTGGCGATGTGACCGAGATAAAATGGCCAAGAGTCGGTCAGTTTGGAATCGGTTTAGAGTCAATTTGGCGATGTGACTGAGATATAATGGCCAAGAGTCGGTCAGTTTGGAATCGGTTTAGAGTCGGTTTGACGATGTGACTGAGATATAATGGCCAAGAGTCGGTCAGTTTGGAATCGGTTTAGAGTCGGTTTGGCGATGTGACTGAGATAATATAATGGCCAAGAGTCGTACATTTTGGAATCAGTTTGGAGTCGGTTTGGTGGGATGACCGAGGTCCTGTGTTTATATGATTATATAACTACATTGCAGGTCTTAGCTGATAGTTTGTACTCATCATTGTCTTTACTTTCTTTTGTTTTTTTACAGTTGGCAAGAGGGACGGCGGTCTGTCACAAAATACTATGAGCAAAAATGCAGAGGTAAATATATTTATTCCTTATTATCTGTATGAAATGACAATATTAATGGACGTTTATTTAAAAAAGTAATCAGACCACGTCTGAATGGATGTGAGCCAGACATAATTGGCTAACAAGTATCTCGAAAATTGCCAAAATGCAAAATCTTTTTCCATATATTTCATATTTTTACCAAAAAAAATCTTCTTTCGTTTCGAATTTGCCTACAAGAATATCAAAATATTCAACAACAACAAAAGTAAAGAAGTAGAAAGAAAAGACAGAAAGTGGAGGGGGGAAGGAAATGGTTTCACTTGTTGGTATATGGGAATTAACAATTATGCGATCAACAATGTGCGTGTACATTGTGGTTTGTTACCCCGGCTCTAGGCTTCTAGCCTAACTGACGTGATAAGAGCAGCATTTAAGAAAAGTGAAGAAAATTGTTTTTATTGCTACCCATCTACTTCATCTGAGTCGAGGGTGACATATGTATATTAATCTGTTTCACAGGGCGTTATTGCTGAATTAGGATTTGAACCCCGTACTTTGTGATCCGGTTTTTTGTTTGTTTTTTTGTCAGTTTTGCATTCCTATAGAAAAGGTCCCATTGGTTTTTAATTCAGGACAGTTGAACAATTGTTTTAATATCGCCTCAATACATCCATTAAGGGTATTTAAGATAATTATTTTTATTGTACATAATTTATACATTCACTATCCGCACTCAAAACCATTATTAAAGCTCTCTCTCTCTCTCTCTCCCATTCCCTCCCCATATTGTATATATCGATGACAACCTGTAATCATTTTGATAACGAAACATACATGATAACAAACAAAAGAAGAAAAAAACTTCCTTTGCGCTTCAAGGTTCATGCGTATGGCGCTTTCTTGTAGTATGTTTAGTAGTTGTGAACTTTGTGGAATCTCATTGAATATTTATTTTGGACAAACTGCACGCCTTGACCTTGCTGTTAACTGATTATTTCTGTCAGGGTCTCTCTCTTTCATGGAATAAGGACGACGGTTTGCGTCATTTAACTCGGTGAAGACTAGCCCATGTCCCCATCGGCTACTAACCCCTTCCAAAACTCGTTGGTGAATTCAACCAAACCTTCACTTGCACACAGAATATACTACTCTCAAACTAGGATGTGTTTAGGATGTGGGTCTTCCGTAAACTTGAACTGAATGATCATTAGCGATCGTTAAGTCATAGACATTTGCCTTTGAGATAAAGGATGACGTAAATGTTAGTCTCTTGTTTTTTACCAACACAGGATTACACACTAGGGATATATGCAATCAGTCATTCCAGATCATAGACAAATCGAGCTTTCTCGAACTGCCTAATTATGACAGAGATAGCACATATTTCATGAAGCCTTCCCGAATGTCAATTGTAGAATTGAATCCCATAATTGTGCTAGTTTAGTTAGGGTTTTTTTCTTCAGAAAAATGAATAACATAAACAAATCTTAAATATTTAATTCTCCGTCAACAAACAGGCGTGACAATGAACAAATTATACAGTTACTTAATCCTACGGAAGATCATGCGCACATAATAATAGAATCCGTAAGAAATTTGGCGCGTCTTTAGAATGAAGCAATTTCGCATTATTACTTTTGTCGCGCATTACGACGTGATTTTGTTTGTGGTGGTGGTGGGGGGTGAGAACCAGGATAGAAGTTACAGGCTGAATAGGAGACATTTAGATGCTAATAACAATCCTTCGCAGACGTAGATTTGCGTCCTCTCCTATTCTCAGCAAATTATCTCTCGTTAAAATAGCAAAGAGAGACACAAACCAAGAAAACACATTTTAAATGAAGACGGTTCCGAGAACAGAATATAAGAAGGTCATTACTGTCACTGTTGAATGTCACTACCATATCCACGCGCATGTAATGATCGCTGGATCAACATCACAGTATACCCCTATTCACATTGTGGCGATCCTTTTCGGTGAAACAAGCTTTTGTGCTTGTTTTGAAACAAATCCTTCTCTCTTCTTGAAAGAACTTGAATGAAAACTACCGCGAACTGACATTTGAAAAGAAAACCGGCAAGGACGTTTTAATTGTTCGAAATGTTTTCACTGCTTTCTTACTCTGATGAATTCCATATACATAGCCCTGATTGTCCGGATACGAGGAGGTGCTATGACAAGTTTGAAAATTGTTATGAATTTTGAAATGCTATGAATGATCCCTACTCCTCCACAAATCGAGATGAATGGCAAATAGATGGAATTCGATTACAATTTCTACCGCGAGAAAAGATGGCGACTCAATTTATTAGATCGTTGTTATTTGCTTCTTTTAAATCGTAACATTGTGACTGGACCATGAGAGCGAGACGAAAAGAGGCTGTGCTCATGCTCTCTTGGTACCAGTTACCGCTTTCGTGATGCTGATGACATTTGAATAATATTGTTGATTTAAAAAAAAATCGTCTTGATTTAAAAGAACATTGACACTGAAAAAAGGATATAAGACGAAACATAAAAGTCCGTGGTGCCTTCTATCTGACAAAATCCCTTAAACAGAGGGTTGGTTGAGTAGGCCTATATTTGCATCATATGCTATAATGTAAATAAATAAATTGAGATGTAATAAAATAGGTTACTATCATGGGGAAAGGGTCCTTGTAATACACACCACTTTTTATTATATTCCTAATTTCGCTGAATCTCAAGCTGACATCACTTTAAACTCACTATCAAACGGAATCCCGCGTTTCAGGTGAACAACCTGCTTGTTCCCGAATCGATTTTAAAAAAGCTTTTAGAACGTCTCTTGTAGTGACACCTCCAGCCAAAGAACTGAATACACTTCAAACTTCAAATTATTTGTGTAACGGTGACATTTCATTCGCTATTAGATGGTGTCACAGCACTTTGAATGAGTGGTCATTTCAGGTCCAGAACAGAAAGGGATTGAAGTCGCGGAAGAAGGCGGGGAAAACTCTGAATGGAAAATTTAGTTGAACCTGAAGAGAAGTTGAGAGCGCGTAATTTGGTCGTCTTCCGTCCTGACAAGCAGCTGCCTTCCTACGACATGACACATGGGACGCAGATGGAAGCATAATCTGAGAAAGATGCGTTCTCTTTAGACAAATCAAGTCTTTAAAGTAAAAAGCTTTCCATTTATTCGTTGAGGGATACCATGATAATTAGTGAGACGCTGACTTCTTTTTATAAGCGTGAATGCGTTCGGTTTCCTTCCCTCTCCCAAGAGCTAACTTTCTCTTAAGCTGAAATGAATGCTATGACTGTTCACAATGACTAAAATAGAAACAATTTCATTTAGTGCATGTTTCAAGTTGACATCTTTTGTACCGATGCAGACTAGGCATGGGAGACATGGGAGACATGGGAGGTCATTCAAAAAGGGTTACTGGGTTATTCTCAGGTCCTTTTAGAGTCCAGATTATGAATAATAGCAATAGCGGTTTGTGGTATAAAAGCAAGCCATTTTTTAAATGAATTTTCGTCAGTTCTTCTTTTGGCATAATAGAATAACTGAAAGAGGGATGGAGATATAGGGAGATGAAGAGAGAAAGAGAAAAACCCAAAGGAGAGTATAAGGAGTAATATGATATATGAACACCAAGCAAAGTGAAGAAGTTTGTTCTTGTTGATTTACGTTGCCATGGTTTCACAATATGCTACATTTAATTTCCCCTCTAACAGGAACAAAAGTAGAATGCAACTCTTACACCTAAAACGTGCCTTTCCGTTACCTCAACTCATTTTGATGGGAAGTGGCAAATAATGCTGAATACATTTGCGAGGACCCTAGCGGCGCGCCGTCAATTAAAATACATGAAAGGTCGATGTACCACACATGCTTGGTTAACTTCAGACCCAGAACTCAGACTTCTAGCTACCTACATTTCTGTGATGTAAATACAACACGATCTTCAAGATATTTTCTGTGAACAGTAAATAACAACGTATACTTATTAAATATTTCACTCAATATACACTCAAAGGTGTATTTAACTGTTTTGTTTCCTTCAAATAGAGCAATTTACGAAGTGTGTTCGGTCTCATTCGAATATGAAATTTATCACCGAGCCGCACGGATGAAAAAAATACTTCCCATTATTTTGATATAAATATATAAGTGGGGAATAAAGACCAAAGCCTAGTAGCAACTGTAAATGAGAAATAATTCATCCATGTGTGTACGCAGTGAGTTTAGGTATCCTAGTTTTTTAAGAAGTATAATCCAAACACATGTAATAATTTGACTCAAGAATGGCAGTTTCGTTCTAATATATCGTATTCTTTGGTGCTTTTAATTTATATTCGATATTTCCTGCTTCCACTTGTCCGCCGTGGCGAATTTCACAAGACCACGTGATCGCATTGCTAACAAGACCACGTGATTACATTGGTATACGATGGCGCCACGATATGACCATGTTCTCCAACTAACATCACTGCTCTATATTCCGCTCTAAAAACATAATTGCTTAACTTTCTTATCTGTTTGCAATGCATGCATGTCATGAAGGAAATGTGTATGACAAAAGATTCTCATGATAATGATTAAAAGGTATCAGGCCAGCAAAGATACCTGTATATCCTGCAGGATGAAACAAAATTGCAACACTTTGTAGATCCACTACTTATGACTGCGCTTTCTTATAAACACTGATTATAGAATGTCACTTTTTTAAGATTTCCGTATTTGGTATATAGAGGTAAGTAAAGAAATCATAAGATTGAAATCTGGGCAGGTACGATTTATGACACAAACAGGATAGAAAGATAAAAGATTAGGAAAAAAGCCAGAGGTGATTAGAATAAAGGATGGTTTGTTTGTTATGTTATTAGCATAACTACATGGTGGTGATACTGAGGTTCTTTGTTGAGAGCAATGTACTTTGCCTCCTAAAAATCACAAAGAGCTTGGAGAATGATTTGGTCAGGCAAGGATAAGGATTAGGAAAAAACTGATTATCGTTTGGTTCGCTTGGCGACGCAGATGGGGAAATGATGATTGCTGTCTAAATATAGGCGTGAAATGTTTTGATAAAAGTGGCTTACATGTATGTAAATTATAAAAACCTCCATTGTGTTTGCATTGAATATTTGTCTCATAAATGGAACAGGAAGCGCCTGTTTTGGCCAAAATTCCACCTAACGTTTACTTTTTTGTTTACTCCTCCAAGAAAGAATATTCTGAAATCATAACTCAGTACGCTTTGGGCATTCGATGTTGAGAGAAAGAAAACAAATCGAGGGTCGAAGAATTCCTTAAATAAGAAATATCCCAGTTGTGAATAATGCGCTATACTAATGTATCACAACCCGGGAAATATCATAATTAGATCCAAGTCGATTTCTGAATCCTCAATCTAGTGTAAATGTGTTCAGTAGGCCTATTTGTCTACAGGGGTACAGAAATTAGATACATGTCTGGAATGATTGATGCCATACATCTTTATGGTCCATTCATTGTCTCTGTCTCTTTCTATCAGTATCCCCATCTCTCTCTCTTTCTATCCTCCTCTACTTCCCCAATTGCCTTTGCTCATCCATTTCCCCCCTCATTCCTCCCTCGGTGATTTTAAACTAGGTGTCAAATGATTGGATTATGCAATAGGGAATCCTTTGGTTGAAGCTGTATCTATGTTTTGACTAGGCTCACAAAATGTACCATTTAGATTTGGAATTTGTTGAGAGGCCAAATCAGAAATAACGGGTTAGACAGCCAAACTTAATGAGAAAAAAAAATACTGCAAGAAATTGTATTCAAGCTGAAAGCGAAGAAAACACACACTCACGCACACGCACACACACAAATACACCCTGGATTCAATCGTACTTTGCACAAGGTGATTGTTGACAAATCACCAAACACTTGCTTTGAAATAAATATCAAAGAAGTCGACTTATGTTTTTGGCATGTGACTGATGTAATGCTGCATGCAGATCTAAATACACATGATGTTTAATATTCCTTGACCAATTATATCAACGCAGTAATTATATATATGGGGGGGGGGGATAAATGTAAAGGATTGTGTCACTTTAAGGAGGAACGAATAAACGATGCAGAGGCCACCTTAAATTCACGTCTTGGGATAATCCCATGTCATTCGAAATAACATGCTGTACAATGAGAATTCATTAAAGTAGAGTTTTTCCTGATTAAAACTAACAATGGCAGTCATGAAGCCCTCTCCTAACTCTTTGTATTATGGTTTGATTATAAACGATGGACGTCGGTATTTGCCGATTATCCTTATTCTATAATTTAAGTGAGATATTTCTTATCTGGATCTTTTAATTACTCTCTTTATTTCAATTTTCAGCATGAGCTTTGCATTTTTTTAAATAAAGATATTAAGTATATTCAGTATTGGTATCATCACAATGATCCGCATACTTACCATGATAATGTGCCGTATGAGTTTCAAGGTTGAATAAAAGGTAGAAACTGAGACACTGCGTAGATAATTTTGAAGATAATCAATTATTTAATTCATTTATTATTATTATCATTATTTAAAAAAACATACAACATGTAAGTACATTACACATAGATAAAGGTCTTATATATTGTGTTTTAGGAATTTAAGTAATTTCAGTACATGTAACATAAAGAAATTTACAATCATATCTTGACAAGCAACACTAATGCCTTGTCAGGCCGTTTGAATTCACGTAATATGTAATAACATGCCATTGGAAAATTTCGCTAGATTCTACATATTGTATATAGATTCGATGTTCATTTAGTGTTGCTGTAATTTCGCTTTTTGAGCAACATAAGCTAATAATATTAATAACACCCGAATCATTCCTCTCGTAAAATCATTATTGCGTATAATGCTACAAAAGCACGCGCAAATACTACATCGTTTCTTATTATTCAGAAACACAGAATGGTAGAATAGAATTCATGGAAAAATTAAGGTGATTAGCAGCTGTTCCTGATGCAGTTAAATTAGGTTTCATTAGAATCAAATTATTGTGCAGAGAAAAAAGTGTTCCATGAATAATCCCTGTCTTGAAGCTCCGTCTCATTCTCCTTTTCTTTCTACGTGCACGATTCCATTTTGACTCCTTCATTTCTTCATGATGATCTTATTTTCCAGTCCTCATCTCTGTTCCTCTCCCGCATCTCTCTCTCTCTCTCTCTCTCTCTCTCTCTCTCTCTCTCTCTCTTTCTTTCTTTCTTTCTTTCTTTCTTTCTCTATCTCTCTCTCTCTCTCTGCCTGCCTCCCTCTCTCACCATCACTCCCCCTCTTTCTTTCTCACGTACACATGCAAGAGAGGCATCCACATTATACACACAACTCCATATCCATATGTGAATCATCTTTCCCTCCCTATGCTACTCTCCCTCTCATCTTGTAGACCTACGATCCTCATCATTATGATGATCATCATTTTTATGTTCCCATCGCTTGATTTCTCTCCTCTCTGACGATGCATACTTCCTTTATATTCATCCTTTCTTATTCTGTATGTAGGCGATCTTTTTTGTTTGAGCGACGTTAAATTGAATAGCAATATGAAGTGCATTGATCGGCTAGAATAACTGCGCGTCCACTCGACGAATAGGTCTAAGGTTTATGGCACTACACCAAACTGATTTCCTGTACGTGAGAAGGGGTTAATGCTTTCTCTCCCTCCATCGTTTGTTCTTAAGGAGTCGGACTGAACACGGCGGAGCTAATTACCGCCAGAGAACGGGCTGTCACTCCATTTAAGTACCCGGCTGGAGATGCGACAAATACCAAACGCTTTCCTTCCGACTTTAAGATGGAGGAGAAGGACAAAAAAGTGCAAGAATATGCACACTTGTCCATTCCCTAGTCCAGAGGAAATATGTTTGGTTTGGTTAGAGCTGATTTTATTTTTGAACCGAATGTACCTGCTAAAGGTTAATTTGATTCGTAAATCTAGGCGTTTGTCCGTTAAATCGCATCATGGGGGAAATAGGATCCTATAGGTTACAACATAAATGAGGCCGACTCGACGAGGAAAGTTATATATACGAATTCGTCGCTGGAGGGGAAATAGGGGTGTGAACCCCCCCTTCCATTCACAATTTCCTGCCCCCCCCCCCCGCCCCCCAAATAAAATAATAATAAATAAATAAATAAACAAATAATGATAATAATAATAATAATAAATAAATAAATATACAAAAAATGATAATACTAATAATAGTAATAAAAAAATAAACAAATAATAATGATAATTATAATGATAATAAATAAATTTAAAAATGAATAAATGAAACTACAAAATACTACTACAACTAAAAAAATAAAATAAAATAAAATAAATGAAATAAAATATATAGATAAATTAAAACAATGTTAATAATAATAACCTTAATGATAATAATAATAATAATAATAATAATAATAATAATAATAATAATAATAATAATAATAATAATAATAATATTAATATTAATAATAATAATAATCAAACAAATAAATAATGATAATAAAAAGATTTTTTTTCTTGTTCTTCTTATTATGCTTGATGGAAAATTGTGGCTAAAATCTCACAAGATTGGTCCGACACCCCCGTTCAAAATCACTGGACTAGTCACTTCCTTGACGATAGGGTCCATAAATAGGATTGCAATGGTCCTGGGTCAACATAACATCAATGATCTCACTGTCATCAGCGGTTCTGACTTTTTAACCTGTTTCCAAACATGACATGTTCAGAGGGGTTTGAAGATTCAAAGGTGCAATGTAATAAGGCATTTTCGTAATGTAACCAAATTTATACTTCAGTACTCTTATACGAATTATTTCATTCACCTGTTACGAATAATTGTATTTCAATAGTCAGAATGCGAATTGCATTTTTTTACATGTTGTTAGATAGGGAAAGCCATGATGTTTGTCCTACCTAGCAACAACTGATGTATTCATTTTGAATTCTGACTATTGAGATACATTTATTAATTCAAGGTGAATAAAATAATTCGTATCGAGGTGCTTCACAAAGGCATTTGCATAAATTTGGTTACATTACTAAAATGACCTATTATCATAAAATGGAACGATGTGAAATATATTAGATGAAAATAAAGTGAAATAGACTGATAAAGAGAGTGGAACAGGAAAGGCTTGGAGTAATACACATTTCGCCCAAAGAATACAATACCTTGTGACAACGCAGCATATGGATATCGTCGACAGTGTTCTACATTTTCACTTCATGGTCAAAAATTCTATTTGCAGAAAAAGAAAGAAACTGGAGTTTGTAAAATGAATTAATCAATTTGTTTATTTAAAGTCCCACTGCACCACCTGTAGCTACTTGCTCCCTCTATATAGAAAACAATGCCTAAGCGGTGCCCGTTGGTCCCCATGATCCTCTTTTTTTAATGTTAATTGAGAGCCGAGTTGATGAGATAACCACCTGTCAGTGACCACGCTGGGAGGTCTTATCTAATCCCTCCTGGCCAAACTAATGCAGACAGGCTTTAAGAGACAGGTTTGTTCAAGTGTATTAGAAATTTTGACTTCTATGGTTCCATTAAAGCCCCACTGCACAACTTATAGCTACTTGCGCCCTGTATGTAGCAAACAATGCCTAAGCGGTGACCGTTGGTCCCCCATGGTCCCCTTTTTCTTATGTTAATTGAGAGCTGATTTGATGAGATAACCACCTGTCAGTAACCATGCAGGGAGGTTTAATCCCTCCTGGCCAAACTAGTGCAGATAGGCTTTAGATGCAGAACAGATTTTCTGAGGTATTCGTATCAACTTTCTAAAAAAAAATTAAACGAATGTTGAATGTTAATATTCTCTCCTTCTTTATTTGCAGACATTTAGGAAAGAGTTTATGCTGGATTCGCTTGAAGGATTCCGACAGACGGTGTGTCCCTTTGACTCAGTCATTGAACAGTTCTCGAGGGAACAACAATTAGAACTTTGGCAGGTAAGGCTTTATAATTTAGTCCCAGTCAAGGGAAATAAGATTGGAAACATTTTCAGTTGCCTTTAAAGGGAATCAATAGACCGATTTACTAACATATTGAATTTAGGGATGTTTCTTTCCTGGGGACCTAACGGCGAGTTATTTCATTTACCTGTTATTAATGAATGAACTAAAATACTTGGAATCCAGTCTGCATACATTACTTGTTGCTATGTTGGGCAAGCCTCGGACAAACCTTCAGGTTGCCAAGAACAACCTTTGTTTACAAAGTATGCATAAAATTTAAATATGTAAGTAAACCGGTCTATTATAGCAAATAATGATTTACATCGTTAGCAGATATGAGAGCAGACCCCCAAATCAAATGGGACGTTGAAATGATTAGTGGGTTTTCGTTTTACACGACGAGAACGTGGACCGCCACGTGTGACATCCTTTTAAGGTAATGTGACGTCCTTTTAAAGGCCCGGTCACACAGCCCTCCACGGGCGTATCGCGGCCGAATCACGGCCAAAAATTTCTGCCCGTGAAGCAGACGCTGTTGGACGCTTTGAGGTCGCGATAAAGACGCGATACAACCGTACTTTACCCGTCGTTACACGCGGTAAGAAATTCACACGCGGTTGGCCGCGCGAAAAAGTTTTGGGCTGCCCAAAAATTTAGACCGCGGGTAATCGCGGGCGGTACACGTGGTACACACGCGGTAAAGACGCGGTACAGACGCGGAACGAACGTGCTAGGACGTGCTACGGCCGCGGTTAAGACGTGGTTACACGCGGTAGGACGCCGGGCACGGCCCAGTGCCTTAACACAATGTCACACGCGGCAGTCCACGTTCTCGTCGTGTAAAACGAAAACCCTCTGGTTCGAGTGCACAAGAGGAAAATATGACTTCCTATCAAGACCATCACGGAAGCTCCGCCATTCTCTACTCTCCATATTTTTATCACAATTTGAACTCACCCGAACCATTGAAAATATATATTTTTTAATTAATCAAACGTAGAATCTAATGTAAAAGAAAATATAAAAAGTATTGTTCACCTCTTCCATACTTATATTGACTCAAACTAGCCCGATATACACCTTTAACTGAGAAAATGGATGATAATTGTAATAAGAAATGTGTTCTACATCACTAGGAATGGAAAAAAAATACTAGAGAAGAATGTCTCTACATTACGCTGGGAGGGGTTGTATAAATGCTTCAATTATTCTTAAATACAGCCTAAGGTGGATTCCTTTTTTCCCTACACTTTATTCACATCTCTTGAAGATGAGTGGTAACACAGACTACATTTAGACATTAAAATTATCATTAACCGTTGAAATCACATTACGGAAACAAGACCCAAACGCGTCAGGCAGCATGATGACACAGAAAGTAAACAACTTAATTCAATTATTCTCCCTCAAATTGAAATTCGGAGATAAATGCCACGAGTTTCTTTTTCTGAGATAAAGAAAACTAGATTTCACGCATGACGGGAAGACATTAAGCAATGTTATGGAGTATATTTGAATAGGTATCGTCTTGTACTATCATGGAGAAAGGACAATAGAATCCAGCGTACCGTTGGCCTATCATACTTTATTATATTTATATCATATTTATCATATACACGGAAAAGGCTGTTATAAAATATAAACATCGAATTTGGTCCTCCATCTATCACTTGAATCATAAAATTACCATTATGACGACTGTCTCAATTATGGAGTACATGGGATATTGAGAGAGGGAAAGAGAAAGAGAGGAAACAAATTAAACTTCTAACATTGAACAATGGTTAAACAAAATCATGCAAGTAGATTTGTTTGATATGAATAACAGCTACAATTATTTATTACCATCCCATAAATAATTGCTTTGATCATGTTGATTCCATTGAAAGATTAAGAGCATGAAGAACTAGATTATGCACATATTAAATTTGGTAATATAATCAGAACTTTAAGGTGTATAAAGCAGCTATATAATGGTTTTTGAAAAATGTAAAGTCGCTCTCAAGTCAACACCAGTAAACACTTGGGATTAATAACTGATTAAAGTGAACTTCTTCTGTTTCGAAACAGGCTCTCATATTTCGCAGCAAAACGTCTGCTAAGCTCGTCTGTCTACGTTAATTGCTGTGAAGTAAAGAAATGTGGATCGCGAGCATTATTAGTCTGTTCACAATTCATGGGGTCGTTTGGTTGTAAAGCATGATATTGATGCGTCTGGCGTGTATTTTGAGCAAGTAGGGATGGTGTCACAGTTTTCCCCAAAATATGAAAAAAACCGCAAAATAAACAGATGCAATGCATTTTATTTGAACAATTTTTGAGTGTTATCAGATGTATCTTGTCTGTTCCTTCTTTCATAACACCATGAGCCTATAGCAGGGCCTACCTATATATAGCAGGCCCGTAATAACATCAAGATCCCTTGGTAATGTATAATTGTTGCAATGTTTAGGTAAATCTACATTTTAAAGTGAATGTAACATTCATGAAGTATTATTTTCGCTAGGACGATTCGTCGTACATTGTCATCATGATTACCCCATCCCCTATTTTGTTTAATGATGAGGTGATGTATATCCACCCGTTACTTAAAAGGGGTCACGCGGCAGTGTCCGTGTATTCCTCCGGAGTCCACACGAAGGCGAATTCGGTGATTTCCGTATATTGACGCCCATACTTCGATCATGCGCCATCCGACACTTCTTTCAGCTTGTCTGTTAAGCATCGTAATTCAGTCATCGGTCCGCGGTGGCTTATATCTCTTTGATCTCTTTACACATCTCCACATCTTCTGGGGATAAGCGTTAACTTTTTTAAAGACGATTCTAAAAAGAATTGGTTTGACTCAATAGTTTTCTTATTGGGGGACTGCCCCCGGCAAAATCTAATCTAGGATATACACGAAATAGAAAAGATTAACGTGCTTCAATTGTACCCTCAAAAGACAAAATAGCTGATATTGTGATTATCTTTTGAGGTTTAAATTAGCGACATGTTGGAGTATTAAAATCACCAGTTCTTCATTCACATTCGCGATTTTGATGTTGATGTATATCACATTCTACGTGTTATTTTTGTTTTAATTAGAAAATAGTAATGTTTCCATGCAGTAACTCGATCAGTTAAGCCACTGCAAAATTCAATTTCGAAATGAGGTAATGGAAACTTCTTTATTTTGTATTAGTTATTTTCAAATAGGCTTGTCATGTGTTTGCCAATAGCTCTAGTTTAACATATTACATAAGAAAGCAAGCATTGTCGTAATGATGAACAATACGGCTTTAAGTCCTACCCGAGGGACTATACACAATTCATACCATTATCGTAAGTAAAGTATGAACATGTACTTTTGTTTTGAATACCCCTGTTAAGGGATAATGTTGATAATGGAATAATAGTAGTAGTAGTATAGTATATAGAGGACAATGTAAATAGTGTGCATGATTATCATGCGTAAAGTCTGCTGAAGATACGAATATTAATTTAAAAAAATGATAGGATGAATGAGAAGGTAATAATAATCTAGATGCGTGTTTTTTCACAGACGTGATGTAGATTAAAAATACATATACACTTTTGAATACCTTTTTTATCGTCGCTATTTCCCGTGCCAATTATATTCAAAAACTCTTTTAATATGCGGTAAATACTGTTATTTGGTTGGAACCATGATTGAAAAAGATATCCAGAGAGAGAGAGTGAAGGGGAGGGAGGGGACAGGGGATAGAGGAGAGAGAGAGAGAGATCAGGAGATCAGGAGAGAGAGAGATCAGGAGATCAGGAGAGAGAGAGAGACACACACACACACACACACACACACACACGCACCCGCACAGAGACAAGAGCACAGATAGACGACAACGACGACGAGGTTACGTTTGCACCGTTTTCAAGATGAATAGAACATCCACGTATACGTAATGAGACAATGATGCAAACAATTTAAGATCATGACTGTAATCATAGCCAGGAAATGAGGTATATATTTAGCAAAGGGCATCCTTAAATTACCATGTATCCGATTGAGGAGCCGACTAGGAACTATGGCAGGCAAATAAAGTACCGCTCAAAGGAAACGCAGACATGATTGCTGCAGTGAAGACAAAAGTACTCTTCAAAAAAAGAATGGGTAGATAATATATTACTCCTTGAGATGTACTTGAACGAATTCGATATGTTATTTCTTTAAATATTGTATCTCTATCGCATTTCATTTCATACTCATATGAAAGACCTCGCAAAAAAGCACTATACAATCATGTACACACGTGCGATTGGTATTAATTCTTTTTTAAAAGTGTTATTCGCCATTATAATTATACTCCGCCCACTCTTTCTAGGCCTAACATGGAAACGCTGCCAGACGAATATTATCATTGAACTGGTATTTGCGCTAGTGTCATATATTACTTCAATCTATTGTCCTTTTTTCTATGTAAGTTGTTCAATAACATTTTACAAACGTTTCCATGAAAAACGTCTGACTTATTATATCAAGCTGTAACATCGACTTTGAACATGCTAAAAGAAACGAAGGAACGCTCCACTTGTTTAGAACATTGGAACATGTTATACTTCTTTCATCTACAGATATCGCTGAAATCCCGTTTTGTAGGGGGTATTAAACTTTCAGCATTTGTCTTTAAAGTTCTTTGTTCTCATAAACTAGATCATGAGAAATTTGCGTCGAATCTAGGTTATTTGTTTGTGATATGAAGACAAGCCGGACAGCGTGGACATAACACCTGGATACAATCTAGTTGAAAGCAGATTGAAAGCCGTGATTAATTAGATATAAAACAATTTCATCGTGACAAAGAAATACACAATCAGTTGTCATGTGACACTGAAGAGATTAATTGTTAGATACATAATATAACAAAAGAAACAAAAAGAACAGGCTGTTAAAAAAAATATTTTAAAAGGAGATCAGAAAAGGGATAGATGGCGACGAATTTTGTTTGGGTGGAGTAGTGCGGAAAACATATGGATGGAGGATGTGAGGGAAAAGGGGAAGGGAGTGGACTTTATAAAATGAAATTAGGAATGGGAACCAGGAGGTATAGAATACATTTCAGCTGACAATAACCAGCAAGTAACATTAACCAGGGAGGTGAAAGAAAGGAGTGGAAACTCTTGTAATTTATTCAAACGCATGCGTAAGTTCTAAAGGGTAACAATGGGATGTGTAACATTCCACTTGGCTTTGAAGTTCCATGCTCCGAACCGCGCTTCCACTGCGGGGACTTTCGGAGGCCAGGCACCAGTTTTACATTTATTACAAAATATTAAATTACCGGCAAAATTTCAGTGTAAATCATAAACTTTATATGGGGATTGTATTGGGAATAGTGCATCAAACAATTTTTTCAAATTTAGTACTCCGCCCTTCCTATAATTTGTGTGCCAGAGTTGGTAAAAGAAAAATTAGATCCTGACAAAACTCAATATTTTAGGATAATGCGCTAATTTGTGCATGTTTTAATGTCCCGTTACTTAATCCATGACTTACAATCTTCAATAACATTAAGTTTGCTAATGCGTGTTTTCGCGTGTTTTTTGTATTTTTGCAGTTGGAAAAAAGGATGAAATTACACAAGTTTGTGTTCGCTTGTTCTACTCATTACACATTCAACAATTGATGATAAATCAATGAAAAGGGACAGCTATGAGCGAACAGTTGCTGGGATAACATTTTCTGATGTAGGAATTCTAAATCCTGAAATTTCATGCACTCTTTTATCTCACCACCTGGTCAACAATTGCAGCATGGGGTCAAAGGAAAGCGGCTTGACTCCACTCCTTTCTTTCACCTCTCTGCATTAACAGAGGCAGTGGCGCCTCATGTGGCTTTACATTGAGGGACACGGGTGTCTTGTGGGATGGGAGCACTGATCTTATACCATGTATACTGGTACAGGAGTGACCAAGCGGGGGAGATTTCATGTCATCTTCTTCTCATCTTCCTTTATTCTCTCAATCATCTCTCTCTCTCTCTCTCTCTCTCTCTCGATCTCCACCCCTCTCTCCGTTTCCCTTCCTATTCTCCAATCTCTTTATTTATTTTCTTCCTCACCCCCGTAACACTTTTTCGTGCTCCCTCTCTCTCTCTCTCTCTCTCTCTCTCTCTTTGTATATAATTTAGTTGCCATTTGTCATTGATGGGGCACGCGCCATAGCGGCCATACCCTATGTACCCATGTGTTGAGAACATTGTGATATAGAGATTCATTGCAACGAGAAACGATGAATTATTGCCGAAACATGTAAGAGTTTCTAAAGCTATTAATTTTGATATAGCAATTACATTGACGTCCGAATTATGATACAAATTGAAATGAATGAAAATATTTGATTACAGTATATTATATGACGGCATTCCCATGTTACATTTTTTAAAGACTTATTTGGACATATTTGGACAAGGTTAACATTCTGGATCTGCAATGAAATTTCATCTGTCTGACTACTATCTGGACCAAATGGACTCAGTTCCAATTAATTCGTAATTGTACCATTTACCGGAAAAGATTCGACTCATTTCATTGCACAAACGTCATTGTCTTCTTGTACTCGGACATCAATCGTATAATCACTAGCATTAAAGTGCCTTGACTTTTTAGAACAACATTTTAATGTTATGACAGCATAACCAATGTTTTATAAACGACAGAGATGCGCATTTCATCATCAAGTCACAGGCGAAGCATTTCATTGGTAGATTCTCATTCAAGGAACTTGTGCTTTCCCATACATTCTATACATTTTTTTAGCAAGATTCATGAAAGTTTGGACTAATATTCGACTCCTTATCTGTCAGAATAATTTGTAAGGACAGTTCGGTTAAAGGGCAATCCAATCGGTCACTAAGAAGTACCATAGCGCTTACAATGTACAATTCATAAGAAAAAGACACAAAAAAGACTAGCTCTAAGGAACAAGATGGGTCTTCTGTTGTTTCTTTAATTTTGACAGACTTTCTATTGCTAAAATAGAAAATAAGTTACAATAAATCGTATATCGGCAGTGGAAAGAGTTGATATGGGAATCGCGAGTGTAGAAGTGTCATTTATGGAACGAAGATTACTTGTGGGTACATAAAGAACAATCATGTCGGTAAGGTAAGAGGGAGCAGTTATGTTGATTAATTTGTAAAAGATAGAGACGTTTGTTTGGACTGTACACGTTGAGAAAGGAGAAGCCAGTAGAGTTCTTGAATCAATTAAAACCCCTTAAATGTCAATGAAACCTCCAAGTGTTGTCATGCATTCCTTAATGATAATAATTAACTAACCAGATGCGTACATTAAATTATTTGCCTTCGTCAAAACTCTCCACCTTAACAATCCTGATGCCTGCAAAGTTTATAAATGAAGAGGTCAGAATAATATTCAAATCATGAATAGCTTTGATTTATCAGGGCCTTGGCACGTGTTTAGAGTGTTGTGTCATTTATATCACGCAATTTCAAATCCATTATGCTGAAGTCACCCACTGCGATAAAAACTGTTACTCACCCTCTGCCTTCCATGTTACACGACCTTTCTTCATAATTATTTTTCGCTCCCCACAATGACTTTTCTCAATTAACTGTGTAGGGGGTGAGATTCAACGAGATTTCATGTCTCTTATTAACATTCATTCACCCCATCCACTTTTCAAAACCTAATTAGAATGTGAGTGGCAACGTGATTGAAGTGGAATCTATTCCCATCCTCTTCACCTAAAATATTGCTTAAGAAAATATTGGTAACAAGGTCAACTGAACTAGGCCGAATACACAAAATTGCAATCGTAATTTTTTGTATAACGTGGTGTAAATTGTACAATGACTTACCTCTGAATATTCGAAAATTAGATAACTTTAGACTGTTTATGAAAGAAGTAAAAGCAACCATGCAATCATGTTGAAGGTATACCAAATGATCATGTGCATACCGAGGCACTCACCAAATATTATCCTGAAGGTAGACTACAGAAAGAAGAGGAAGAAGACGAATGCTATGGAGAGAGAGAGGGGAGGAGAAGGAGAGCGAGAGATATAAAGACCTGGGTGTTTCACAAAGACTAAGATCGACTTTAAGTTGGACTTAAGTATAACAGGCCGTTCATGCCACTGTTTGCTCTTACCATTTACTGGCATTTGTCTGTCAAGGGACGTACAAATCGTGGTCTCAAATCTACAGAGTTAACATTTTTTGATAGTTCATTATTGAAGGAAAAAATACTATCTAAAGATTATAATTTAGAGACCAATGGGGATAGCAACCAATGGCATGAATGGCCCGCCATAGTTAAGTCCAACTTAAAGTCGATCTTAGTCTTTGTGAAACACCCCCCAGAAACAAAAAGGAAAAAAGAAAGTTTGGATAGGCAAGTAAAGGGGAACACAGGAAAACTATTTAGGATTAAAACACGACAGACCTTTTGTGTGTTTGTTGGTTGTTTATATGACATTTCAAACGGGAATTCAGAATTTCCCCTAATCCTGAAAAAAACACTTTATATTCCATACTCCTTTGAACAACATACTTTTTGTAAACTCGTTACTGTATCATTGCAGTCAGTGATTTTGTATAATTTCTTTAAATTATGATTCATTTGTGTTACCAAGAGGATCTGAGGAATTCTAAACAAGTGGCATACATAGTTTTTTAATGCTATAATTTTGTATGGCATTAAATAGTGTTATCTTCCCACTGTATGTTTGATAGGCCAGATGACATGTTTCCCAACACATGAAAGTTTTAGAAATAACCTTTTTCCACATCAAAGGCTCAAACACTCAAAATAAGGTATATCAACATTACAATTAAAAAAAAAGAATTCCCTTGTCTTAAATTACCCTCTCTCTGCCCCCTAAAAGCCTCCGTCTGAATATTTAGATATTTAGATATTTGGCAATAAAATACATTGATTGAATATATTCCGTACATTGTGACAGAGACTTTTGTTGGAAAAAATCAAGAGTCACATTTGCTAGAACCGACTATCCAACACACGTTAGTTCAAAATGTCCATTTTCTGCCGTCTACTGTCTTCACGTAATAATTACTTCTGAAAAATACCATGACATTTCTTATTTATAACCCTCATTGATCGGAAAAACGCTCAGCTAAAAACATTATCCGGAAATTGACTGACAATTTAAAGAAATACAAAACAGACAGCGCCGTCGAAGACTACGCTAATTACTTAATCAATTGTAGTTGGACACCATCTTTCTACAAAATACTTCCAACAACCTCCCGAATCCGTGTCATAGTTCAAAATGTAATGTATGTTCTAAAGAATACCGTCCATAAGTAGTAATTGAAGGGTTTTCCTTCTTACATCTTGAAAATTTTATATTTATTTCCTATTTACATTGTTCACAGTTGAAGGGGGCGTGGGCAGGAAGAGTAGGCCTACGTCCTCTTGATGAACCAGAATCATACATGTAGAAGGTTTTGCGTTCTTCTACTTTTCGATATGCACTTCTACTTTTCGACTAACTTCTATAAGCACTTATAAGATTGGGCGCGGCGGAGACTCCCCCATTAAATTTAGATTTAATAGAAAAAATGATTGCCTTTAGTAGTCCAAATCCAGGATCTGCTGGCGACGTCAATGAAAAAAAAACCGGCGACTTATAAACATCGAATTTTTCGTAGGACTACCATCTATCTTACTCTGCCACGCATCCACAATTCGTTTGGATTTAAGAATGTTGTTGAACTGATCTAGTTTGAGGAGCGTAGCGCAATCCTTGTAATTTATAACATAGAATCTTAATTTTTCATGATTAATTATATTTTGTAAGACGAGATGAACGTTTCAAAAGGATGCCATTCAACCTCGTTCCATGCTTTCATTTGATGGAAGGGAACAAGATATTTGAAGGGCAGAGTTAAGGTTGTTGGTTTAATGGTGGAAGTTGACGGCATGCGTCACACCACACCCTCGACACTATTAAACCCTATCCTTTAACGGGTCTGTAGTGTTTGCTTTGAACCACCGTCTAGTGACAGGCAATAGACGGGAAGAGATACGGTCAAACCGATGGTCATGAACCTCACCATGGTCGTGGTTATATCAACAAGCAAGCAGTCGTGAAATACGACGAAGACATTTCAGCTTGATGTAGTTCTGTCAGCATGTCCTGTTTTCATTGGATATAACAAGTCTAAAGGTCGTGATGACGAAATAAAGGAAAAGAGCTCTCATTCTATCATGGGCAGTTGTTTCTTTGTTATTCGTTAATTCGTTGATTTATTTATTTCTCTTTTATCTGTGGGGGGTATTCTATGCTAAATATATCATACTGACAATATCAGAAGTTTGCCGTAGTGATATGTACAGACACATTTATACTTAGGCCTGTAAAAGCATGTTGTATGAAAAATAAAAAAGTGAATCAAGCACGATCGCTACTACTTTCGAAAAGTTAACTCAAGGGCAACTTCAATACCCTGTACAACCCATAGAAATCATGTTGGGATTGCATATTACATCATTGTCATGTTCGCACATTTCAATAGGTGATGCAAAAGGCTATTGAAATTGCCTTAGGTGGATTTTTCTTTTAAAATAGTTCCGTTCGTATTATCACAATGTGATAGCGTCCCCCAAGCTATGCTAGCGATTTCAAATTACAATAATATAATTTACTGAATTAAAGCAATATATTGCCATAGGAACGTCGCTGGACCCGATGGTAAGGGGGGCAAGTTGCCGACAACGCTTTATAAATCTATATTCTTTTTTGTTGATAGGAGGTTTCACACCCCACACACCCCTCTAGTTAAGCCTCTAGGTGTAGAAGTATTATTCAGTTACTATTCAAAAGATGGAACAAAAGATACTATAGTCAAGAAGGTCCAGCTAATAAAACTCGATCTGGAAAAAACCTCAAATTATTTTGTGAAAAGCTTGCCTAGATATGTCATTCAAGCCGTTGGTTACACAGTTGAATACACGAGTGTCATTCTGTTGAATCTTACAGGAAATATTACATATAAAGTCACTCGTGTTCCCATTAAAGGGGATGTTCGTATCCACCAAAATGCCCTTCATAAGACAAATATTATATTGAGACACCCCTCCCGTGATCACAAGAACATTGCAGTGAGGAATCAATATATTCATGGCTTTCACAAGTTTTGACGGATAGGGTTGGAAGAACACCAGGGCTGTTCATATTTCTCACCATGCTCAGAGGAAACAAACAATAAATAATACAGTAAATGTATATGATTCAAACTAATCATATCCCCGTTGTCTGTTCTGCTTTATTGGCGGTCGAGTTATACCCCTTCACATACACGGATTTTTCTTACGAGTCCTTACGGATCGCCAACTCGTAGTCAATCGCAAGCATCCGTAAATAACTCGCTGGTATCCGTAAACAACTCGTCGCAACTCGCAACAACTCGCAACAACTCGCAGACACTCTTAAGGATCCGTGAAAGGAGAGGCAAATTTTTTGAGATGTCAAAAATCGTCTTACGATTGTCCACGGATGGATTTTTCCGTAAATAACTCGTAAATAGCTCGTAACAATCCGTAAGTATCGTAAACCGCTCGCAACAACGCGTAAACCATCCGTAAACTGCTCGCAAGAATCCGTAAATGACTTGAAACAATTTTTGTTAAAGATTTTTTACGGTTAGTTTACGATTTGTTTACGGATTATTTACGGATTATTTCGAGTGCTTACGTGTTATTTACGATTTAATTCGGGTCGTGTTACGATGGCTTTACGGATTGTTACGAATTATTTTGAGCACTTAACGTGTAGTTACGAGTACTTTACGAATAGTTACGTATACTTTACGTATTCTTACGTATTGTTTACAATTTGGGAAGGGTATAAAAGCTGCAAATTCGAACACTTCATTTTCAGTTGTTATTTTTTGGCTAAAAATCGAAAGGACTCGTAACTATTCGTAACAACACGTAAACAGGTCGTAACTAACACGTAAGTTGCTCGTAGTTATCCGTGACAACTCGTAACAAATCGTGGAATTTTACCGTAGATACATCGTAATAACTCGTAATAATCCGTAATAAACCGTAAATAGCTAGTAATAACTCGTAACAACTCTTAAATCGGTCGTAAAAGTGGCCAAATTGTAAGGATCCGTGAAAGATCCGTGAATTTGTGCGATCCGTAGAGTGGAACATTTAAGGGGCAGCAACTTCCCCCCCCCCCCCTCCTCCTCCCACGCCAGTGGCTAAGTCTCTTTGTCGAGCATGATACATTCGACACCGTAGATAATTCTTTAAAATATATATATATAAAATTATACACTATATAATAAGCATGACATGCATTGTACGCAATTGGACTGTTTTTAAAAACAAGTATTTCCTGCCTATATCGTCTCCCTGCATGGTCCAGCCTGAAGCGTCACGGCGTCAAACATTTCACATTATTATACTATACAATACCAAACAATTATTCTCTACTCGATTGCGGACTTCCAAATTGATCCTTTTGTCACCCAATCTGTTGTACATAACGTGTATATGACGGTTCAACAAACGATCACGTTCAAACAACGAATTAATATAATATATATACTGTATATCTAAACCACAAAAATAAAGAAGATACTGGGAGTTCCCAAAGGACATTTGATTACGTAGAAAACAAAGAGTAAGTGGCCTAGTAGATAACGCCGACCTACGCTGTTCGCTTATATCATTTGATGCTGCCTACTTGAAGTATACGAGTATTGATTTGATCTTACAGTTAAATTCACCAATTAAGATTTTCAGCAACTCGTTGAACTTGGCCATTAACTTGTATTATCTTTGGAAGCAAAAAAGTTGTGAATAGTGACGATATTAATAATCCTTTGTTCTCTTTTCATGTTTAATTTATCATTGTTTTTTACATTTACCCTCCCTACCTCTCCAATCTCTCTCTCTCTCTCTCTCCCTCTTTGTCTCTTCATCCCTCTTCCGCCACTCCCCTCTCTCTCTCTCTCTCTCTCTCTGTCGTTCCCTTTTCCCTTTCTCTGCAGATAATCGAAGACTTCGCAGAAAGGAATGGACTTGATCTCCGCTAGAAGCACATCTCACGTGATGTCATGTCGTCACGTAAACAAAAAATAGATCTCACCTCAATAATTCGATTTTGCTTTGTAAATAATCCCATCAAACTGTTTATATTTTTAATTTCTACATGAATCACTTTAGCCCAGCACTATACCCATGTAAACAAACGGAAATATATATACACTGTATATTGACGTCTCCCATTGCTCTCAGTTGTACATAATGGTTGCTGTCAGTCACAACTACTGATTGCATGCACGTGGCTCACCGGTTTTAATTAAATAGTTTTAACTTGTAATTCATAAGATCAAATAAGTGCATTAGAGTAAATAAACTAAACTCTTAAATTGTGAAATTACCTTAAAGCACAATTGTACAGTATACATATATATATACATATAATTTTTAATATTATTCCGCCCCACGTGATGAAGTTTTAGTTTCTCTTTCCTTCTCCGGTTATTAGTACGTGTATGTAGCATACAGGGGCGGCGATTTCTTTTCATGAAAAGGGGTGGGGACAAATGCCAAGGAAGTAGCGATAGAACCGGCAAGGGGTTCCTCTCCTCCCTCCCCGCCTGATTTTGCATAAAAGCTTTGCAGTGACAACCACGAACGAGAAAAGCTTGCTTTAAATATGTTACGTAGACCCTTTTAAGAGGATTTTTCTTTTTTTTAAGGAGGGGGGAGGGGTTAAGGGGTTGAGAGGGTTTAAATATATTAGACCCCATTTTAAGCGCACTAGGTTTGTGCTAATATCTTGATCACATAGCTATGTTCAATAGAATCAGTACAATCAATTATATTTATTGTAATTATGCGAAGGAGCATAGCGACCGAACGAGAAGATTTTCCATTTTCAAATACATAAATTTTGCCTCTTAGAGCATTACAGAGCCCCTTCGGTGTCATGTTTAGCGTTGAGTCATTACTTGATCATTTTGTTTTAATTTTCTGGGATACGGGTACCCCGTTCCACCCCATCGTCACTCTTTATGTTACTGATTTATATGTTACTGATTTATTTACTATGTTTTGTAATACTATTGTACATGTATATTTATATACATTACTGTACCTTTGTAAATTGACCCTTTCAGCCTTGTGCTGCTGGTCGATCATTATATACCAATAAATAAATAAAATAAATAAAAATAAATTAATAGTAGAATACGAAATTACACATACATGTAGTATTTTTAACACTGCAATGATTATTGAAATGTGCACAAAGAAAATGTCAATTAATAAATCTGAAAAGTAGTAATTTCCTGTCGTTTAGTTCAATATGTGTAGTATGACGTCATTAAAAAAAGAAACAAACAACGTTGAAATTTGACTTCCAGGTGTTCGAGTATTTGTTTGTGGTGAGAAAGGTATCATGATACACGATGTTTAGGCAGGGTAGAATTAAGGCATATATACTCCATTCTGCTGAAGGCCAGTTCCAAAATCAAGATGGTTTGCCTCTATTTTATAGAAAGGTTCGGTTTTGATGGGATGCATATTGAATTTGTTAAACTTGACTTGATGTTGCAGAGAGCCTTCTGGCGTACCTTTCACTCACATCTAGATAACAATTACAGCCACATCTCCTCATTGTTTAAACAGCGTGAACAAATGTTGTTTTAATCTAGGCACCTGCAAAAACTTTTATTCACCGGGTTTCCCACGACAAATAGCAACACAGGGCGATTGAAATCTTGTATTACATTTATTTTTTCTTCATTTCCTATAATGGAAATGTTCTGGATAAAGAGCACACTCATGCTTATCTCCAAGGCAAATTGGATATGATTGATTTGTCGATGGGGAAAGCAGGTTGGCAAATTACGATGACCAATAAAATAAATATAAAGATTGAGAATGGAGTGATTTGACTACTTAATAAATGTTCAATTATGCAAGGACGCTGCCGAAGCGTGATTTTAATCTCCTTCGCATCTTGCTTGTGTTTAATGATGAAGGTAAAGAGAAAGAAAGCCTCGGGGTTTTTTCTCGCTTATTCAGATTGTCTTGCTCGGAGTGAACTATTGGCTTTGCCACCTACAGACTCCACTTTTGCAGAGTGTTGACAAGGCAGGATGAAGGGTTTCTTCTACTATTTATAAAGACGCTAGCATAAGATCACACATAGTGCGGTTTAGTGAGTCAGGCTTTGGATATTTCCTTGAGATGAAAAATGAGAGCATCGACAATTCGTGTGTTTAATCTGTAATGCAGGAACCCAATGTCTCAATCCCATAAACTCTAAATATCAAACAACAATGGTAAGAAAAACAAAAATTGCGATAGACAACCGTAATATTTCTCAGCCAAAATATCATGACTCTTTTTTTTATTAAAAGCATGTAATTGCGACAAAAGAGAATACCTAATATAAAAAAAGTAAATTGAACAATCAACAAATGCATGACATAAATGTAGCGACTTATTTTGTATGTGCAGTAGCACATACATTGGCCATTTAAAGATTTTCTATGTTAGAATAATACAGCGACTGTAGAGTTTCATTAGATGTTTCACATAATTTACATCACAAATTTTTCATCAATAGCAAGCTGACCTTTTTGTTGACATAGACAAATTACTCATTATATTACTTTGTAGCCTAATAATTATTGACTATTATACCTTTATTAGCACATTCTACTTTTTCATCGTGTTTACATTCATTTTGTTAAAGAAAATCGAGAATTATTCCTGTGTTTCCCTTCTCGTTTAAGCAATTGTTCAAGATTCGTCACGAATCTCAACGTTTTCACGAGGCTGTAGGAAACATAAAAAACAATTCCATAGAAACGGCTCTATTTTCCATGAAAAAAAGTTTAACTGATGTCTGGTGAATTTCTTAGAAGTGTCAAATGTACTGATGAACGTCGTACGTTTTATTTAATTTGTCAAGATATGTTATTTATCACTCCAGTGTTCTTGATCACTTTTGCAAAGCACCAAGAACAAACCAAGTAAAGTGTCACATGCTTTAGTCAATACGGTTTAATATTGAACTCTTTCTATGCAGTAATTCTTCTGAATCTTTCTTGATTAATTCTTCTTCACTTTTGTGTAAACATTGTCGGGGAAGACTTTCAAATCATTCAATAAATTAACGGAAAAATGAAAGAGGTAACTCGAGAATTAAAGAGTAGGCCTATTATTTATTTAGGTTAAGACTGCATAAGACATCTTCAGTGGATTAAAGTTAAGACTGTATAAGACATCTTCAGTGGATTTATATACCACAAACATGTGAAGAATTAACGCCCAAAAGAAGTGTCACATCTGAGAAATGACGGTTGTGTTAATAGAGATTGGTTTACATGGTATTTAGACTCATTTCTTTATACTAATCTTGTACATATAAGACAAAAGATTATTTTTCTTTGGTTTGTAAACTGGTGTTTTGGCTTGGTCTCAATAAAAAGTAATCTGTCATAGAGATTGTTGAAGTATTAGTCTCTTCTTTAGCCTTATTGGGTGATGTATGATAGGAGTGTGCATGTGAGCATCTATCTCTTGATGTACTTCAATATAAAGTATATTAAAACCAAAGAAATCATTCACATCAACCCATCCGATATGAACCTATCCGATTTGAACATATCCGAATTGAACCTATCCAACTAAAAAACAAACATACAAACATGTCTAGTGATCATTCCCTGACTTTGTAACATTTCACAAAAAGACATTAAACAACCTGCTGCATTCATGTAGTATAAAAGGATTTTATATCACATATTTAGAAGTCCTTTGAGCGAATGTTTGTGTGTTTCTTTGATAATCTTTGAAATGTATATTTATACCGTCTTTGTATTGGCTTTGGTGACAGTAGAGTATATGCACTACCCTTACGCATTTTAGAAAATTACGCATTGAAGCTATTTATTCCATAAAAGCAAGCAGTTTTATTCAGAATTGTATGGTCTATATGTCTAATAATATATAAATAGAAATAATATAAAAGAGCGAATACCTTTATAAAAAGAACAATAAATCCACTTAAATACATTTACAAGGAAGTACAGTTAAGACAAAAATCACATGAAATTGCTTTTTTTTTTAGAGCAAAATACATATCAAGCACATTCTATCAATATTACATACATTTAATACATGAATAGTTCTATGCCGTTAGAACACTTCACAACATGGCCTGGCTCTATTTCAAAACGGTCACTTTTAAATCTACAATAATTATTTTCTCCTCTCAAAAACCGCTCAAACTTATCTTACTGTATATAAAAATAGAAGACGTATGTACACTTTCATATGACATGTCTCTTTTTCTCCAGTAATCACTGAAGGACACATACAGGAAAACTCTTCATTTTCACAGTGATAAACAGGACGCCCTCTGCTCTGCTTGGAGCTCATAAAGATAATCTAACCATTCTGAAAATGATTAAAGCCCATCATTGATTCAACTTGAAACATAAATTATGACCAGAATTGTGCTGTAAAATTCAATTATGCAATTAGTTATCAACAATTTTCATTTGTCTTATATAATCTTAAGACTACTACAAAAACATTCTTAATTAAACTGAAATAGATTTACTGATGCCACTTTACTAACCCTTTTCGATGATAACACAACTTCTTTTTCCTTTTTTCTGGTAAACTGCAAGGTTCCATTGCAGGCTATTAACAACAAATTAAATGCAGCATTCATCAAAATAAATATAAAGAAATAACTTTTCTATAATCGTTCTTTGTCAAGAAGTTTTAAAGCAAAATAGGAAAGCATATAGATACCTTATTGGTCATATATCATAATTTGTGGTTGGCTCCTGATAGAAATTTGACAGACATCTAACTTTGCTCATATAAGATCCCTTAATATGGAAGGATTATATCCAATGACATATTAGTCACGAAATATTCACTGCATTATTTTGATTTGATTTGATTAGATTTTTTGTGTGGTTTATATTAATATAATAATATAAAGTGAGCAAAACTTTTGAATTACAACCATTATGATAAAACTTCTTATAATTATTTTCTCATACACTTTAAAAGCTGAAAACTGCTACTGGGAATGAGGTAACAGAAATTTAAAAAAAATCTAATAACCTAGCAACCTACAGCACCATAATTTTACTATTCACATTAGACAATAACTCAATAACTTACAAGCTTCTTCCAAAAATGTGTCAATAAATATGCTAAAGGGCTAAACTCTTTGAGTACCTAAAAGCTTAGAGTATAGTACTGATGATAATTCCATTCTTTACAGGTTCCTGTTCTCTTGATTCTTGTTTGAGAAACACTCACTTTTCACTGGCAAGAGATAACTCAGCCAATGTTAATATCTTTCACAAAAGAAATATTGATAACATTTCCTAGACAAAAGAAAATTTGAATTTATTTGGAAAAATGGGCAAAATAAATGCACTATACACAATCAAAAGATTTTTAATTGAAATGATTACATATGTTTATCTAAGACTTTTTTTTGAAAAGCAATTTTGGATCATTGGAAATTGGTCAGAACTCAATAGGCAAAGCAATCTAATTTCTATGTTACAATTTTAAAATGTTACAATTCCACATTCTTTTAGTCTCCACCTCGGGTTGACTTATGCATACAGACATTTTAAATTGGAAGAATTACAATGGACATTTACAAAACATTGTGATGCTGCTGCAAAATGACAAAGAAAACCATTTTTATTTCTAGCATTCTTCATTATCAATGTGTTTTATTCTACAATTCAAAATACAAACTCTAACCTAGATCCCTAAATGTTTTTATTTTAAACAAAACAAGATATACATAAGGACATGGTCAGACCAAAGATGTTCAAACTCTCTAAAGCTTGAAAAAAGAAACAAGCTAAATATGAAGATATAATAAAATCCTGCATATTCAACATTCAATACTTTACCAAGCTTGCCACTGGATGGACTGATAATTTACAAAACCCAGATTTCCATATACAATAAACCCAATATTTGGACAATAATTATCATTGGTACTTCTTTGAAAGAACCGTAGGAAATAAGGAGATATTAATAAGCACCACTGGGTTCAACCAATGAGTCTATGCTCAGCCTCATTTTATACATATTGACCAACAATTTTACAGAAAATGTAAAAAGAAAGCACCCTGTTACAGATTAACATCTTCATTACAAAATATGCTACCTTTACACATTTTGACAAGACACAAAAATTGCCCGGCTCAGTTACGCTTGATCTACATTTTGGAGAGCTATGCTTAATTATTCCTAATATAGGCACATGTTCATGTTTTCTTTATTTAAATATAGATAAAGCTTTTATACAAACACAAAGTTAGACAACAATTCTAGCCTTGACATAAATCACCACATACATCCCTTTTTATTGTTCATAATGTTCTTCATTTGCATATATGTAAAACCAAGAATTTCATGACTTCTGAGTCGAAAATTGAAACTGTGGTAAACTTATGTGGTGGAAGTACAACAATAGTTTGCAGCTAATACATGTACTTGTAATTCTACATGGTTGATTTGTCATTGCATTCTCCAGACAATCTATATTCTTCTATCTAGTATTACATCCAGTTCAGTAGGTAAGTTTACCATCTTTGAAAATACACAAACAGATTTGGTTACTGAGTTGTTTTTATAACTGGCATAACTTGAATTGTTTTACAAATTTGAGTTAAAAGAAAAGACATTAAAGAAACTACACCACTCAACTTCCAAACACATACTACTAATCCCTTGAATACATGTACATTGCTTTCAGGAAGAGACAAAATGGAATATTTTAAAATGTTTAACTTAACAAACCTTCCTTGATAATTTGGGCATCATGTTAAGACAATCTACTGATGTAGTAGACCTTTAGAGCCTACAATTTTGGCCCAGCATTACAGCTTATGTTGAAAATATATGCACAACTTAATACAGCAAAGAAAGAAAATCACTTTGAAATATACCATACAAATCAATTGCAATTCCAATCATTCTGTATTCCACAAGTAAAAATTCTCCTATTGGACAACCAGCATTTAATTTACATATTCTTGCCTCTCCTACTGCTTCATATTTGAACATTATGTACAAAATAGCTCTTTATGTCCATTGCTTCTTTCTCTAAAAATGGTTGTGTCCTCTCTCTCCCTCGCTACAACAGCATATTAACTGGCACTTAGAATATAGAGGATAGAAGGGAATCAGTTTTGTAGTTCAGATTGTGTGATTTCATTCAGGTCTTTCATCAATCCTTCCAGGTGCATCATTTCAGCATTAAGATCCTCAGCACTGAATGTACGTACAGTCGACTGTCATTTCAACAAACAGAAAAGGAAAACAAAAAATGTATATAGAACATTTAAGGTTAAATGCTTCTTTAATTCTAACTCTACATGGGAAAAAAATATCATATGTTGTCATGATATGTCTATAGAACCATCAGGTATACAACAGAAAATGAGATGTACAATATTTTTAATTATTTTACATCTCTCTTATACTGTGTGTTGTCATCTCTATTGAGTTAGATGTAGAAATCATTGATTAGCTATCCTAATGTATAAATCAATTGGGTTTGTTGAAATCATGGGACTTTCACATTGTATTCATTATGTTTGAACAGTTTGTGAATCTTTATGAGTAGTTTATTGACAACATGTATCCTACAACACATCAGTCTTGAAAAACATATGCAACTTGCATTAGTAGAGATAACAAGATTGTTCAAATTCTATGACAGATACAAATTATTACAATAAATTACTACATTGAAAAAACAGAGGGTGAGAAAGTATATGGATAAATAAAAATGGTGACAGGATAAATGAATGTAGGAGAGTGAGGATAAATGAATGTAGGAGAGTGACGATAGATGAATATTAAAATGAATGGATGAATGAATGAATGTAGAAAGATGAAAGATGAATGGTGAATGGATGGATAGATTAATATGATATGGATTGGTTGAAGGTTGGATGAATGGATGAGTGAATGAAGGAATAGATTGAGTGTAGGAAGGAATGGATTGAGAGAATGAAGGAATAAAATGAGTGAATGAAGGAATGGATTGAGTGAATGAAGGAATGGATTGAGTGAATGAAGGAATAAAATGAGTGAATGAAGGAATGGATTGAGTGATAGAAGGAATGGATTGAGTGAATGAAGGAATGGATTGAGCGAATGAAGGAATAAAATGAGTGAATGAAGGAATGGATTGAGCGAATGAAGGAATGGATTGAGTGAATGAAGGAATGGATTGAGTGAATGAAGGAATGGATTGAGAGAATGAAGGAATAGAATGAGTGAATGAAGGAATGGATTGAGTGAATGAAGGAATGGATTGAGAGAATGAAGGAATAGAATGAGTGAATGAAGGAATGGATTGAGTGAATGAAGGAATGGATTGAGTGAATGAAGGAATGGATTGAGTGAATGAAGGAATAGAATGAGTGAATAAAGGAATGGATTGAGTCAATGAAGGAATGGATTGAGTGAATGAAGGAATGGATTGAGTGATAGAAGGAATGGATTGAGTGAATGAAGGAATTGATTGAGAGAATGAAGGAATGGATTGAGTGAATGAAGGAATGGATTGAGTGATAGAAGGAATGGATTGAGTGAATGAAGGAATGGATTGAGAGAATGAAGGAATGGATTGAGTGAATGAAGAAATGGATTGAGAGAATGAAGGAATAGAATGAGTGTAGGAAGGAATGGATTGAGTGAATGAAGGAATGAATTGAGTGAATGAAGGAATAGAATGAGAGAATGAGTGAATGAAGGAATGGATTGAGTGAATGAAGGAATAGATTGAGCGAATGAAGGAATGGATTGAGTGAAGGAATAGAATGAGTGAATGAAGGAATGGATTGAGTGAATGAAGGAATGGATTGAGTGAATGAAGGAATAGAATGAGTGAATAAAGGAATAGAATGAGTGAATAAAGGAATGGATTGAGTTAATGAAGGAATGGATTGAGTGAATGAAGGAATGGATTGAGTTAATGAAGGAATGGATTGAGTGAATGAAGGAATGGAGTTAATGAAGGAATGGATTGAGTGAATGAAGGAATAGACTGAGATAATGAAGAAAATAATCCTTACCCCAGGGCTGTTTCCATCACCTATTCCTCTATAAGTAACATCAGGTGCTTTGGGTGTGATGACAGCCATAGGTTGAGCACGCCCTCGACCTGGACCAGGCTGACCCCTCTTCAGTGGACTGTACGTTGGAGCAGTTATCCTCACTAAAGCATTAACAGGAATACCCAGTGTTAATCCATTTGATCAATAAGGGTTTGAGTTGATAAACTCTGGACATAATTATATCATTTACAGTACCTCATTAAAATTATAATTGTCATCATCACCATCACCAACGTTGTCATCCTTATGACTAATCTAACCATTATCACTACCGTTATCATCCTCATTTACAAAAAGTCTGTACTTTTTAAAGGTATATCATATCACATATTTTATATATCATCATTATTACCATCCTCCTGATCTATATTATTTTCATCATCTTCATCATCACCACCATTTCAGCCATTACAATCATCATCATCATTTATACTATATAATATATTTATATTATATACAAAAATAATTTCAGTGTTATTGTTACTATCATCACCATCCTCACTTTTTGTTAACATCACCCTCATCATAATCACTATCATCTTCACCATGCTCTTAATCTATATCATGCTCTTCATCATCATCCTCCTCCTAATTAATATCATGCCCATCATCATCCTCCTCCTAATTAATATCATGCCCATCATCATCCTTCTCCTAATTAGTATCATGCCCATCATCATCATCCTCCTAATTAATATCATGCTCATTATCATCCTCCTCCTAATCAATATCATATGCTCTTCATCATCATCATCCTCCCCTAATTAATATCATGCCCATCATCATCCTCCTCCTAATTAATATTATGCTCATTATCATCCTCCTCCTAATCAATATCATGCTCTTCATCATCATCAGCATCCTCCTAATCAATATCATGCTCTTCATCATCATCATAATCATCAGCATCCTCCTAATCAATATCATGCTCTTCATCATCAGCATCATCAGCATCCTCCTAATCAATATCATGCTCTTCATCATCATCCTCCTAATCAATATCATGCCCATAATCCTCCTCATACTAATCAATATGCTCTTCATCACCATCATCCTAATCAATATCATGCTCATCATCATCATCCTCATCATCATCAATATTTTTTCATCATCTTTATTATCATCTCCACCATCACTTTCACCATTATCATCACCAGTATTATCATTATCACCATAATTATCATTGTTATCATCATCATCATCATTCATCATCTCCACCAGCACTTTCACCATCATCATCATCATTATTATTATTATCAATGTCAAAATAACTATCATCACCATCTATATCATGATCATTTGAATACGGTAACGCATACATACCCTTGGCCTGTGGATGTTGGTAGTGAGGAGGAGGAGCGGGTACTGTAAAGCTAGAGAGGGGGTTGGTGCGGGGTGCAGTACCACTGTTTTGACTACCGGACTCATCTTGGGAGCTGGCATTGGTATCACTATGGTAACCTGCTGGACACAATAGTACAGATTAGTGTAAACACATATCATCTACACTGAAAGGCTTGGAGCTAGTACAACTCTTTGTAATCTCATATAACTCATACTAGAATTATTGGATTGCAAGAAAAAAATGCATAGCATTCAGGCTTATATGGAGTTCATGATTAGTTTTCTGAAATATCAAATTATGAATGATAATTATTTTAGCTTTTAAAAGTGATTTTGTATAGGGTTACTATACCTTATGTTTGCCATCTTTTAAACAATAAGAATATTCATTTCATGATAATTTTAATGCCAAACGAAATATAGATCAGAGTTTCAGGATTCCTAGACTATACAAGCTTTGAAAATAAATGACCGCAAAGCTGAGTTCAGGGCATGAATTTATGTAAAGGTACGACAACCTTCTTTCTTATTACAATACATGTACATCTATAAATTAAACCTCACTTTATGGGGTTCGGAAATAAAGATAAATCACTTGTAATAGCTCACAATATTACTGATAAAAAAATGAAAAATGAGCTTTTGCATTAGAATGATAAATTGCCTATGAAGTCAAATGAAACATTTAATTTAGATTTGCCCCTGAAATCTCTTTCAATCAACTCACACAAATAAAGCCTGCTGGAACTGAAATTAATAATCAATTCTTTCAGGGTACCACTTTTGTGAGACATGTGCTTAGAAAACTTAGAACCAACATGTTTATCAAACGTAAGCTTTTGATCCAAATTGCGACCACAAACTCTCAGAAATAGCATTATGAGACTTTCACATATCCAAAGCAGAAAATCGACATTTATACAAATTAAAGTGAATCATGAAGACAACTGTCAGCTTGTAAAATAAAATACATTAAGGTGCACTACAGAAAGTATATACATGTATTAGCAAAACGCTGCACAACAAGATAATTTGTTAGTAAATCTACATGTAATGGGCAAAAAGCTGATTTACACACAAAGCTGCAACAACAAAAAAGGCTATATACAAACCATTTTAACATACAATGGTATAATCAGATGACTGAACATACCTATCTAGTTTAATAGAGTGTGTGTTATGTGCAATGAGAAACAAAACAAATGGTCTGAATGATGCAAGTATTAATAAAATTAATCCAGCACACATATGTGTCAATATATGCACAGCAGTTTGATAAGAGTTTGCAGCAACAAAAAAGTCTGTGCTAAAAGGACTTAACTTTAATGATGTGATTTTCATTTAGTGAATTGCCATTGACTTTGCTTTATTAAACTCAGATTAATCATCTAATCAGGCACGGCAAATTATGTTAAAGCATGAATATTCCTGATTTGAGCATCAATCATCTGAAACTGCTTGTAGAAAATAAAGAAAATAATAGTGTTCATCAGGTGAAGAAAGAAATCTAACTCTCATGTATTTCTATGAGTTCTGAGTGGGATTCATATGTATTATAAAGCACATGTAACCTCAAAATAGCAAACTTACCTAGAAATTGCACTTTTTGTGAGAAATATTTTATCCATCATTTCTATTGGATTATAAACCAATTTACGTGGAAGTTCCATCATAACCAATAGAAAGGTTTCGTAGTACCTACCATACCCAAAATAATCTTTTATACTAATCCTTTTTTTAATTTTTTTCAAACAAAGCAGTACACTTAGCAAAAGCAGTCTGTTCAAATCAGGGAAGAAGCAGAAGCAAGAGGAATATAAATGCGGGAAAATAGATCAGAGAGAGTGATGAGAAGATGACAGAAAAAAGAGAGAGCAATATTAAAAGAAAAAGATAAAAGTACAAAGAGACACAGAAAATAGCTTGCATAAGCATAATACATGTATTTGATGCTAAATGCATGTCAAGATGTTACCTGAAAATGGATGGTAATTGCTTAACATTCATAAGCATGAGTTCATAACGATTATTACATCAGGCTTTTGAACAAGTCTAATACTCTGACAATAAATTGCCTCATTAGGAAACATCATTCAGCTTTTAAAGTATCAAATCGATAGCAAAAAGCTATTAATTAAAAACAACATAATGCACTTTACAGGTCTCAGCCTAACAACACATGGCAAGCTCTTCAGTACTAACAATAAATAGGATTTAACTAAATCAGAATTTTGTTCCTGTCCAACCTAACTTAATCAATATCCCTGATTTTGAATTGTACCAAAATATAAATTGATATTAGAAAAGAATTTTATATGACATTTTAAGTGTTTGAAATCAGAAAATGTTTATTATTCAATTAATAAACAGCAGTGAGTGCATTAGTAAGAATTACCCACACTAGGTACCTTTGGAACAGTTTAACACGCCCGAGGCTATAGCCGAGGGTGTTTTGACTGTTTCGAAGGTACCGAGTGTGGGTAATTTTACTAATGCCCAAACAAAATGATGTGTCTTATTTGTTTTATAAGATGATGTTTTATTTGTTTTATAAGCTGATGTTTTACTTGTATTATAAAATGATGTTTTATAACATGATTTTACTAATGACCGGTCATTAGTAAAATTACGTGTTAGACAAAATAAATGCCTGGTCACATGTACGCTCTCAACCAATCATTTGATTAGGATCCGCTTCATCATCTTATAAATCAATATATTATAATATTACAAAATCCATTTCTACAGTAAATCTAACTCTTGGATTTCCATTTTCTAGAGATGGAGAAGAAAATAATCTATATTGTTTCTCTACACGTTATTTTAATTTGAATATTTACAATATACTAAACAAAGACAAAAGCAAAAATGCAGAAGTGCAAAAAAAAGGGGAAAAAGAGTCCTTTTCCATCATGTGAATGCAGGCTTCTAGTATTGCTCGATGCAGTCAGCACATTCTCTTTTTAGGTAAAGCAGACATATTGGCGCAAAAGCAATATCTACAACTATTTTTCAAATGAAATGCAGTGCATGCTACTGCTTAATAATATGTTAGTGAAGTTTTCCCTTGACAATACCTGAACTATACACATATGGCGGCCTGTCGGACATAGCAGAGCGTGTTGAAGCATTAGACATGAAGTCATAGGTCTGCGTGTTAACCAAATTATCTGATAACCCAGGGGAAAAAAGACAGAGACACATCAGGTCAACACATTGAAGAAGACAAAAATAAGTCAAACATGCACCAAAATGTCCACATTTTGAGTGAAGTGCTGATACTATGGAGTGCTGTTATTTTATAAAGTGTCATTTAATAAATTTGGATTGCTCTCCTTTCATTTGTATAATTTGCTTGTAATGTGAGTTAACACAACACGCATACATGGACTTGACAGCCAAGTTTCATGCAGAACTGTGGTTTCATACAGCCATCATTTCTTTTCTGCATAATCATGGCTAAGGTCCTGCATAGATAGCACATCATTAAAATGTTTTAATTCTACAATGTTTTAGTTCTCTTTGTCTAGTTAAACCAATGAGCATGATATCTCATGTAAATTATTTACAATATAACAGCGATGTGCCAATGTATCATTTATTTCCTGCTGAAAACATACAAATTTGTATTTTAAAATATATATATATAAAAAATATGTCACAAAGTGAAATTGTGTAAGAACATCATGATCAAATTCTCACTGAAATACAATGATCAAGTTAAACTACTTTTGGAAAAGATTACTTGAAAGGAGAAAGTAAATTGTCATATATGCAACAGACAGTGAAAAAATTAAAAGGACTTGTTATTCATAAATGTTGACATCAAATGAACTTTAATATCAAAGCAATCAAAATGTATTAGTACACTCATTGTGACTCATACAATGTCAGAGTAAGAGGGAGAGAAAATGTTAATATCAAGATGGAGAAAAAAGAAGGTTTTAATTAATCTTGTTACAATAATGATGAAATCCTGTGGAGAAAGCAATAAAGAGAGAAAAGAAGATGGGTTCGCAATATGTATGCAAGATGAAAGCAGTAGCAAAATGGGATTTAAAAAAAAGTAATGTTAGTAATCTCATATAATCCCAGAAATCTGCAATCGTATACACCATCAGGGCATAGAGAACAGATATCCCTTCCCATACATGCGCTTTGTGAGGTGTAAAAAGTTTTATTACAAAACAATATTCAAAAACATCATATCTCTTAGATAACATACACTCATTTGCTCCTGGCAACAGATTGATAATTGTTTGTTGAAAAGGATCTTGAAATCTAAACCTTTTGTTTTTGTCTGTTGACATAAAATAACAGAGATAAAGTAGTGACATGTACTTTATGTTATCATTTTGAAGAGAAAAGGCCTTTAATGACTGTTGATTAACACCTTTTCATATTTTTGGGGGGAACAATTTCCAAACACTCATATTTGTGTTTACAGGTTCATTAAAAAAAAGATAAAAGTTATAAAAAACACAGAAAATAGCTTGCATAAGCATAATACATGTATTTGATGCTAAATGCATTTCAAAATGTTAACTGAACATGTATGGTAATTGCTTAACATTCATAACTGTGAGTTCATAATGACTATCAAATCAGGCTCTTGAACTAGTTTAGTACTCTGACAATAAATTGCCTCATTAGGAAACATCATTCAGCTATTAAAGTATCAAATCTTTAGCAAAAAGCCATCAATAAAAAAACACTCATATTCGTGTTAACAGGTTCATGAAAAAAGTAGCTAATGATTATCCCAGTGAAATGAATAAATTTCACTTTATCAAGTGAAAGAAAAACAAATGTTATGAGAGAAAAAGATGAATGGAAGAAGGAAAGATGGGGATATGTAGCTTACACCAATGGCTTGTTAGATTCCCTTTCTTTACCCTGATATAGGAAGCAAAAGAAAAGGCAAATTGGGAATGTCAACCTATTTTCTAAATTGTCTGAATTCACAGAACTATATTCACCAGATGAACCTTAGTTATCGATAAAAGATGCCACTTTCTCATGATCTTCATTAATCTTCAAATAAGACTTGGCCATACATATCACAATAATTAATAATACTTAATATATATACAATGGCATTCCCAAATTAGTTTTCTTTCAAGTATAAGTTTTCTTTTATGACATTGGATTACTTTCCAACCCCCCATTGAAATGTGCATGAATCGAGTGTAAAATGCCAAAGTAAAGGTTTGAAAATAAAGGTATCCAGCAAGAAGGTGTTTAGTGTTCAGAAAAAGAAACACAGTCCACTTTCTTTATTATCTAACTCACATGTTCACACGGTGCTTTTCACAATAACAAACATTAAGTGCTTTGTAGACTAACTTTGCTGGATTAATTTTGGGCAAACATACACCGCAATGCAAAATTGTATTAGGGAATAAAACGTGTTCAATGTAACTTCATGCGCACACACCTTTGCTGTTCATCAATAACAGGGCTAAAAATCTTAGCTTTTATTCCATAAAAATACCCTAACAATACCATACATCTAACAAATATTTATTGTAATTGGTAATAACTTTAGAAGCAACTGGCTAGTGAAATTGGCAAAAAATGCTGTTTGTCAATATTTATCAATAATCACATAAAAATTATTTTTGGAGGTCAGAACCATTCAACACATTACCTTAAGCACCTATGTAACATTATAATATCATTTTAAAAGACCAACTATTATTAAAATATAACTGAATAGCATATTGGATTATAGATGTTTCCCTTATACGATATTCATTTAATAATATGGAATTATACATAAATGGTGATTGATTAATGGTTTTATAGTAATATAATGATATTTCATTATTATCATTATTATTTTATGATAAAATAATAAATGAGGACTTAAGATTTATTATTCTCTACCTCTTCTTCTATCAACCATCTGTTGAACTGCTACATGATCAAGCGACATAGCCTTTGAAACGACACGTTGTTTGAACGAGTGATTGACCCGGGCCATGACCCTAGCTTGACGCCTTGCATACTCTGACATCCCTATCTCGGACGCTGTGTCATCTTCTCCAACAAACGCATAGTCCATTGCTGGGTCATTCGTTTCACGAAAGAAATTGGCAGATTGTGCGCGACGGAGGATGCCCTCTGGTGGTGGTGGTCCATGATGATGGGGAGGAGGTTGGAAGTAGGAAGATTGGGGGACGGGAGGACGATGGTATAAAACTTATTGGATAAAAGCAGGAAGGGGAATAAATAAAATCATTCAGGGAAAGTAGCATGAACAATTGAAAAATAAAAACTGTTAGCAAAGTATTTTAGAAGTACCAAATGTTGGGAAATCTTTAGGGCCTTGACAAGGGTTGAAGATAGAGCAATACGCATGTTTGGTATATATGCGTCTCACTAACTGTGTTCTATTAAAATAGCTTCACTACTGGTTAACATTTTATTTGGTTTTTCTAATATTCCTGAAGCCCCAAAATAAAAAAAGCCTTATTATGAATGAAGGATAATATAGAGTTATATACAGTTATATGTAGCAGGGTATCCAAGAAACAAACATCAGGACATGCAAAGAGAAACTGCCAAATATGAATTGCAAAGTGAAAACCTGTATATTTCATTCAAAGAAGCTATATAAGTAACTAACTTCCAGGATTTTGTGATCAACAACGGAATTCCACAAATTAATTTTGTTAGTTTTCTGAGATACAACAGAACTCACAGTGGTTTGTGATAACATGTAATGCAATATTGAAAAGCACAAAAGAATTCAATACAAGATATAATTACACCAAAGCTTTTTAAAATGCTAGAGCAAGATATATCTCATTTTGCATATTTCCTTTCAGTAGATTCTCTAAATTGTAAACAAGGGACACACAATGTTTCAGTTTATACCACATTGCAATGACCAAATATAATCTATAAAAAGATTATTGCTACTTCAAACTAGGAGCATTATATCTAAGCTAAAACATTACGCTGTCTTTGAAGTAAAGAGCTATTAATTTGTGTAATTATATCATAGATTTTTAATAGTCCATCAGCTTTCCAAGTATCTTGTCATGTATTTTCTGCTATAGCAGCATTGCACTCTATATATTTCACTTTTTCAAGAAGCTGTGCTAATGGGATCATGACCAAGTTTGTAGGCAAGATTTTGCTATACCTTCTTGGCTCCTAGCACGACTCATAGTACTAGCGACCTCGGCATCGGTATCAGAGAAGATTTCACCCGTAGAGTTATTATTGTTGGAAGAGTAGTGACTTCCAGACATGGAGTGGCTCGAGGAGTAACGCCCTGCATCAGCCGATGTTCCATTGGACAGACCAGACCCTCCTACACCACCATAAGACATGCTACCTCCTCCCGATGAAACCCCGCCCATCCCAGCAGACAGGCCCCCCTTGTTGGAAAGGCCACTGGAGTCATAGCGGTAGGAACTGGACTTGTGGGAGTGAGTGGAGCCATTGGAAATGGGAGCGGAAGAGGGGTCGTCTTGATGGTAGGTAGACAGGGGTGCATGCACTAGGAGAGGAGGGAAAGGCAGAATGGTCACATAAAACATGCATCTAGCAATCTAATACAAACAACAAACATGCAAATTCTAAAATAGGATAATTGGGAACACTGCAGGGTGTGGGAACATGCATTTAATAGACTAATTTGATATTACCAGATTATAATGTTTATCAATGATCTCATTGTTCATAGAAATTTATCTTGTACAAAAGACAATTTTGCACTATTTAATTTTGCACTGAAATGTTTAATATGAGTGAAATGTAAAATAAGGAATAATCAATCATTTCATTTCATTTCATTTCATTTTTGTCAAGTTATTCCTCTTAAATTTGTTGACAAATATCATTGATTGCAATATACCTCTGGAGTCAGTAGCATAGTCACTGGATGCACCATGGACCTTGCTACCCGAATACACACTGTTAGCAAAGCTTGTCTCTCTGTCGATATCCCTACTCTCAGACAGGTTGGGGGTAAAAGCACTGGCACTGGCACTGGCACTGGCACCGCTACCCTCACCCATGTACCACTTGTTACGGTTACCTCCAATCCCACTCATGGTTGATGAACCATGAGACTCTCCTCCACCATTCATATTGCCGATGTTGGAAGCGCTTCGGTACTGGTAGCTTGAGCTGCTCTTGTAGTTGCCATTGTCTGTGCTGAGGCCACGACTGGTTGACATTGGTAAGGTCATAGCGCTAGAGGAGAGATGAGTATCCCGAGACAGACCCCTGGACATCATGGGTGATAGAGGAGGAGGACTGGAACCCATGTCAACAGGGCTAGTAATCCTAGGGACATCATGGAAGGTTGGTGATATGGCACTGTGACCTAGAGGTGGACTTGCCCGAGAGTGCTCAGGGACTGTGTAATGTTGGGTCTCTTCATAGCTGCTGTTCTCAACGACCCCTCCTCTTGGGTTCATCCTTAGGCTGCCGGTCTGGTAGTCGTACCCCCGTCCAGTGTCGATGCCACTGTCAAGAGTGTTGTAGTTGTTGTATTCTCTCTGGGCACTTTCGCTGGAGTTGTAGTTGTAGTCTCTGAGTCCAGCTGGACTGAGTCCAGCTCCAGTAGAGGTGTTGCTGCCATCCTGTGAAGTGCTGTACTTGTTACGGTAGCTTGATTGTTCATTGAGGCTGCTGACAGTCGGAGCAGTGATGGCTGGTAGGAAGACAACGCATTTAGAGAATTAGAATAGAATCAGCAATATGTAATAAGCCATGTCAAGAATATATTTCTCAAATTTTAATTCACTGTAAGTCACGGGTCCTGACAAAGATACCTTCAACTATGTAAGGATATTAAAAGAGCTGAAAAAATTTTCATTCTATTTGAAGAACTAAAAATGCAATACTTATAGTTTCTCAAGAACATTGCTTCAAGATGGATAAAACAGTCACTGAACAAAGAGACAAGAGTCCTCAAGTTCATTGTAGTTTGTCTATTGTTCAATATCCCCTAAAACAAGCAAATGATTATGATTTTATAACAACAGAATATAACATTTTACATACAGTGTAACTCTATGTTCAAATTTTTACTTCAATACATGAATTCTACAGGTATTATAATGTGCAAGTCATATCGTTAGGATGTATCAGATAAAAGGGAGAGAAATTATACTCTGGTCTTTGACAAGGATCTTCAGAATAAGAAGGGTTTAGATAATGAGGAGTTCATATAATCAACATTATAAGATAGCTAGTAGAAGTTTGATATCATACCTCTGAGAGGTTGTTCAGAGTTCTGAGGTATGTCAATGGCTAGAGGTCCTTTGTCTAAGCCATCCTTGAGTATGGTCTGTAGATTACCATCTCTTGATGCATCTGATGTGGAGTAAGACTTGGCAAAAGTCTGATGACTTGACAGGGTCTTGACATTGCTACCATCTGATTGTGGCACCATCTTCTCCACTGAATGAGTGGTAGTTGTCTCCTCAAACGTGATGGTCAATGGATTTGGTATCAGTCCACTACTGGCCACAATTTGACCATCGGGGAAGGTCACAATCTGACCGTTGTGATAACCCACGGCAGACTGTTGAGAGTCAGAGTTCTCACGAGTTCTGGTCTCAGGAATCTCAGAATGCATGCTGCCGAGGGTGGAGTAAGCATCATTTCCTTGGTATTCATTCTTGACCTCCTCGATGCGAACATTGGTCGTGTTGATGTTGACATTTGGTTTCTCACCCTTCTTGACATTAGCATAGTTAGCTAAGATTGTGGAGTAGGGAGGGGGCAGGGGTACAAAACATAAAACATGCAAATAACAACCATGCAACCAATATATAAATACATGCAACGGATATAAATACATGCATGTTGAAGACAAATAATCATCTCAAACAAACAAATATCACAGATGTGTGTGAACACAGACACACACACGGCCTTATCTTTTTGAAGTTAGTAGAATGTCCATTATTTGAATGATGAAGGAAGAGTATTTAACTGTATTTTAACAGCAGTATTAATAATTAATTTATCTCACAAAGTAAAGACTAGAGTATCATGTTGTTGTTTTTCCATTGTCGTTCAATCTAGTTTGATGGACATAGCATTGATAAAGCATCATTAAAATGTCTTGTCTTTCTTCATTTATGAGTCATCATGCTAGTCTATTATGTTATTTGATTTCTAAACAATGGATAGCAATAGCCATTTAACTCTGGTAGATAAATTGTGATTTTGGTATAAAACGCACTTTCAATAATCTCTATCAGGAGCTATCTTGGGCTTAGCGTTCAACAGATTTAACATTAAAAAGATTAATAAAATGACTTTACAAATATTTCATTCAATGAGAATACTGAATGTTCCTTCAACTATCTGATTACATAGGACAACATGGTTTTAATAAAGATGTACATTCCATAATTACAATAACATGGACTAAACATCTGCAAACTTAAATTTGTTCAACTTTAAACAAATTATCAATATGTACATTACCTGGACGTGCACTTCTCTGCACAGATTCTTGGACCTGCCTCCTTTGTGTCGGTACATAACTCTCGGACACTACAGATACACAAACACAAGGCAAGACAAAGCAAGTGCTAATAAACATGCATGCAAACAAGCTACTCGCACAATATTCACTAGTATCACAAAATGAAATCATAACATGCTAGCTAGTCAAAAATATCAAAACAAAATTTGAGTAAACATGCAACTGAATAGAACAGAACAAAGTTTAGATGCAAAGAGATTTTAAAATAAAAGCACAAGTCAAAACCAATATACCGGTAATCAAGTCCACCTCTTGTGACACAATCAAAATATGAATGCTCTTGAAACGCAAGTCAATCATGAAATTTCCTTTCTCATTATGACTAGAGGGTTAGATAGGATAAAACAAATATGCACTGTATAATAAAGTAATACACAATAAGTGTAAAATGAAAGGTATAGGAAGTATAACAATATAGAGTTTGAATATATTCCAGAATCATATGATTCAAATCTTGGTACAATATCTCAGTAATATGACATACAAATTATATATAAATAAAAAAGGGTACTTTCTAAATATATTTGATTACTGACGTTTATATATGATGGAAGTATATTGGTTGTATGTCTACACTAAGCATGTTACAAACCTCTAAATAACTCTAATCAAGCTACTTTCAGCCACAAAATATGTTGTCATGACAGCATAATATCGATCATAATATCTAGTACGATAAGACCCGAAGTTTTAAAATAAAAACATAAATTGGTTTGCGCAGAAGGTACTGTCGGAATCTCTGACCTATATGTCACAGTGACACTATTTCCCCAAACTTTGGTTTTAGCAAAGTGTGAAATATTTTGTTATTCTAAGCTTGATTTAAAAAAAAGGTATATTTGCATGTTTAAAAAAAAATCTAAATAAGTACATATGTGACATTGTTAATAATGCAATTCACAATTCAGGATATTGAGCTGTCTATGGGTGTGTACTGATTAGCAAACATGGTACAAAAATGTTAATGCGTCCAATTATGGTATTCTTAATACCAATGGTTAAACATTAGGTATACTACATGTTAATGCAGAAGTGTTATTGTATGGCTAACAGGTTTACTTGCCATGGTATAATATTCAAACAGTAGACAGACAATTCGTTTTACTTCACAGTTCACTGGGATCTACGGAATACATCTTTGCAGATGGTACAGTTGATTTACACAATACTTGAAGGGGGGGGTGTTTACAATGATTCTACCTGGTTTATAAGGCATGTCTGCACTGGGGCTAGCAGCTGATGCCCCTAGGGCTACCGGGGATATCTTACCATTCAGAGGGAGAGAATCTTCAAGAGTTTGGTAATGAAGGAGGAGGGAGAGATCGATACAAGATTACATCAAGATAATTATGGAGAAAGACTCTATCTATGCTCCTTCTGCACAGTAGTACTTGTATGAATATGATCACAATGATATATTTCAAAGAATGTTTCACCACTTAATGCATTATGTTCTTTCTTTGACAAAAATATAACATGATGTTTTAAATGATCAATGTGCCTTGCGATTGTGACAAAGGGGGAAATGACAGATTTTATATCTTTTTAACAGAGAAAGCTAAGGATTTTCTTGCTACATAATTGTTATAGGGGTTCATACTGGGAATATTTTTAATAGATACTTTCAAGACTTCAATATCTATCTTTACGTGATAATCTAAAAAGTAATCTATGCTAACAATTCTCAATAATATGAAATATAATTGAATTATATATACGTTAACCATTATACATTTACAATTACGTTGATAATTTATGTTTTACAATTAATGTAGGCTATATACAGGGTCCAGTTATAGTTAAAATTATGGATTCAAAATAACTTAGTAATGAGTGAGGTGATACTATGGGATCAGTAACTATTAATACTAGGGTGCAGAATTTGCAGCTAGTCACAAATGGATACATAAAGGTGCTATCACACAAAAGAGTTTATTTTGCCTGTCAGTGTAGAGTGTATCTTGTACATTTCAATAGGGGAGGAGCTCTACACAGGGTAAATTCTAAGTATTTTCTTGTCTGATCAACAAACCTCAATAATCCCTTTCTAACCCAAACATAATAAGTTAAACTTCTAAGATAGGTGCAGATTTTTTTATGGGGGGGTTGAGGAGTTATCACTGCATCTGGAGTCTTCCTGATTTATCATTTGAAAACAGGTAAGGCTCCATACTTACTAACTTGAAAAGAGTTTGGATCGAACTTTTAGAGTCTGTATACATGAGCCCTATGTTCAAATTTCTAAATTTAGGGGGTGTGGATTTTGGCTGCCCAGGTGCCAAGTCCAATAATGGGGTAACAAGGGGATATTAACACGGGGATAACAATTAGGGGCTATTATTAAACAGGAGGGGTACCAACAGGTGGACCACATTATACCTGGTTTCTTTATTTTCTTGCATGGTACAGCAGCATACGGACACATTGGAGATGAATAGATAGGGGAAGCTGGTTTATCAATGTGCTTCAATGGGGCTTCCCGGTTACAAAATGGATGGACAAATGAAACGAAAGGTTGTGAAAATTTAATTTGTGTATGAAAGTGTTTGTAAACAGCTAGATTAGTATACTACAATGATGATATACCTAATGGATATAATCCATATAAAACCAGGCATGAGAGAGAACTAAATCAGATCATCACAAATCTGTATCATAGGAACCAAGCAAAAGTACGGTACAAAACTTCACTGGGGGTATACCAATAGTTCTAGAGAGTCTTTGGTGTTATGGCATGGTTTGATTTTGTTGTTGAATGAATTACTTATAGTAAAGAAATCTTAATCCTGTAAATATCTGAGCTGACAAATGAAGATGTGGATACATGATATGAAACAAACGTGTGATGAGTCTTTAAAACTATTAATATGTTAAAAATTGATTAATGGTGGTAACTCTTCATGGTTTGAGTAGTGTATGATGATTAGTTATTACAATCCACAAAACTCTATTGTATACCTCTGATTTCATTTATTGGTGCTAGATCAGCGAAAGACACACGACGAGTGGTGAAGCTGGAAGAACGCTCTAAGCGATCCAAAATGATAGAATGAAAGCTTTTATAAAAAAAGCATTGTATCACTTATCATACTAGCAACTAAATGCATGCTAAAATCATGTTAAAGATATTTTCTTCTCAGAACACTAAAGCCTATTTTCTACATAAATTTAGCACATGTTAGACGGCCACATCTAATCAGACTTGTTTTTTGGAGAAATGCAGAACATGCTTTGCAATGAGTGCTATACTGAATGAAAACTGTATCTTGTTCAATCCATCTTGAACAGTTTCGGTTTTTGTTTTTTAAACTGTAGTATGGTCATAAACATTTCTGAACAGTTTGGAGATCATAAGATACTACAAAGAAGTACCTAACATGAACTGTTACAACACCCTCTAATATACATACACATTTGTAATTGAAACATTGTTTTTCACTGTGTCATGGAAGCAGTTAATGGTTCATGAAAATTGGGACACTTCGTAGTTGACAAAAAAGATTGGATGCAGCAATTCTCAACATTCATATACTCCTTTTGGTACATATATGCCCCTAGATTTTCTTTTCAATAATACAACCAAATATCACCCTTCTTGTGAACCATGCCTGTCACTGCTTTACTCTTGCAAGATTAGTTGAAACAAGAAATAGAAAAGGATTATTGGAAGAAGAAAAAATAAGACAGACTCTTCTATGGATGACTTCTTGCTTGTAAATTATAGTGAAGACTTTCTACTTCACCAGCACTACCTGAGCTTAACTAGTTCCTAGAGAGAGAGGTAATAAGATGGAGAAAGATTTCAAGATAATTTAGATGGATGCTGAGTCCTTCTACATCTGACCCCTTGGTTCCTCGATGCTGATTGGTTGCGGTTGTTACAGAATGTTTTCTACTTTTGCAAGCAGAAAAAAGAATCATCATCTAAACATTGGTTTCAAAGGAAGACCTCTACCACAAAGGCTACAATCTATGGGTATTTAGGTCCACTTTTCTAAGCAACCAAGTTCATCTTCAGGAAAGACTTGCAGTATTTGAGCTGTTCTAAAAATCCATGGCAATCAATACCTGCTTCATAGACTGGTGGTTTTCTGCCAGGGTGAGGCGAGTTTGGCATGCTAGCGCTGCCCCTCATGGTCTCCTCTTTATCAGCTGTCCTAGAAACAACCGTTTCTGCAGTACTTTTGACTTTGTCAGCCAAGGTTGTAAGACGGAAATTGCCATTAGCTACCTCTGAAAATGAAATACCATGAGCCAGAGGGTATGGAATGAGGATTTACAGACCAATGACTGGTTAAACAGAAGATGACACCAGTGATGATGATTAATAATATAGTGTTATGATAATGGTTTTATCATGAAATGATGCAGGCACAGTAAATGGTGTTATTATCATCAATGGCAATAATGATGACAATGGTGGTAATCGGGATGATGATGATGAAGATGATAAAGATAAAGATGATGATGATGATTATGATGATTATTTTGATGATGAAGATGATAAAGATGACGACGATGACGATGATGATGATGGAGGTGTTGATGACTGGGGATGTTGTTGATTCTAAAGATGATGATGTATCATGAAAATCAGACAAGGATTTTTCACAGTACTGATGATGGAAATGAGCATAACTTAATGACAACATAAATGACTACAATGATTTTAAATGATCTTTGAAAATGGGTAGGTAATGAACATATCCAACAAACCATGAACACACACATACATCATTGATGAATTGAAAGGATGATAATGAATGCATAATATCAAATGCTTGTTTCAGTGACAGTGCTTTTTCTGCTCCTGTTTTTTCTTTAGAAAGATCTTAGCTGGAAAGAAAATAGCATTACATGTCAGTCAGCTAGTGAATCACCATACTGGCTGTATCATATGACTTTCTTTGCAGAATAATATGAACATGTGAGAAATCTATGAGGATGAAATGAAAATTCTAGCAGAAGATATCAAGATGTTCTGCTCCACTGGATGTACTTTCTATGATGTTGGTTGCCAGGACAATTTGCCACAATGCTCTCCTTGAACAAAAGCACTCAAGAGAATGACTTGAACCTCTTGAGTGAACAAGAAATGCTAATGGTCACGTCCTGCTGTTTCCTAGACTGTCCTTGATGGGTTAACACCAGGTAACAAGTCTGGAGAAATCTCACCTGTCTGCTGTTAAGACACATACACACAAATACCTACAATTCATCCATTATCATACAGCAAGTATTAGGTATGTATAGCCACAAGGATGCTTCAACTAAAATATCCTAAATGTTTCATCTCACCTTATTTATATGTAATTAAACAGAAGGGACAAGGTCAGGTTTCTATTCTGTTCTTACCTTGTTGCTGCTGTGCATGATTTGCAAAGTGTGTTTCACTTTCAACTGTAGAGAGGGATGGAACAGAGAGAGAAAAGAGCAAAGCGTTAACATGAAAGGGGTGTTAACAGCAAGTAGCCAAGCAGGAGACATGGATTGAAGCCACTTCTGACATAAGGTAAGGCATCAGACCAACAGGTGTACTAATCACGTCAATGGATAGGAGAATCCAATGTTCCACCAAAGTACCAAAGAGACAGGAGAATCTCAAGGAAACAGTCACTACACAAAAGCACCATCCTATAAAGACTGGGTATGTTATTTATATATCTAAATGCAAGTTAAATCTAGTATTCAGCAATTATTATGAATAAATCTAATCTCTATCCTGGACAAGTCATTTAAAATAAATAATCTGTTATGCCTAAAACAAGCCATCTTTAGACTTAGTTCTTTCTCAAGAAAGATGCAGATCTATACAGGACAAAAGTAATATTTATATAATCTATGATTAAGATTTAAAAAATGTTACTATGTATATATGAGAACCTAAAATAATGTTATGAATCTGAATTGTTCAGAGGCTACTAATACTAAAAGACACTGACATATTAATACAGGGATTTTTATCAAAGCAAGCATAATGGATTAAAAAGAAAGCAGTAAAAATGACTTACTTTCAGATTTATTAAGTGATTCCATCTCTGATGGTGTAGCTACCATATTCTTTCCTCCCATCTGTTTCATGATGAGTTCATCAGCCCAGAGATCAGGAGGATTCCCCTCCACCTGGGTGGCATTGGTAGAGTGAATGGCTTTACCGTTGGCTACGGATTTATAACCTGTCAGCTCTCTGAAAGAAGAAAACCGATGAAAACACATTATAAATATCTCAATGGTACAGTTGACTACACCAAATTTCCTGATTACACATTCAACATTAATTCTTAAAGAGGCACTTCTAATTGGTTATGTAGATGAGAACAAACTCTAGATTACAATATTGTACATATTGAAAATTTTAAACTGATTGTTAGAGTTGATACGGAGTGAAATAATTAATTTGTATTGTATAATCTGGAAATTTCTTCCAACAAAGCATTTAAAATAGAGTTAATTCTGAGTGATCTTGGGATCCTACATGCCAAAATACACATAGGAGGATGCACTATTATGTCAATTTTACAGAGAGAATGCTGTGGAACTTACGCTTTTGCTCTCCTCTCCTTATAATCTTTTCCACAGCATACACAACAAGGCACACCACAGCAGCACTTTGTCCAGCACTTGGCACAGTCGTCTTCATCTTCGCAGCAACATGGACAGCATCCTGATGCGCATCCAGCGAGACAGGCTCCGCACGGCTCCAAGCAAGCGTAGATATCATCACAGAGGGATGCACAGCCTGGACAGCATCTAAGACAGCATCGACAACAACCGCAGACGATGCAGAAGAGCAGGGCGATGGCTAGGGCAATGAGGAAGAGACAGGCTAGAGCAATAGCCAACCACAGCCACCAGGGGAATGCCACATCATCCACAGGGTAGGCTGCTGCACCTGTGGCTATATGGGGCACACACAGAAAACAGATAAGTTGTTAACAAACTGTCATTTTTTAAACAAAATAAAGACAAACTTTTATCGATGGTTTTTTAAGGAGGTGGCATTTCTAGCACAGCTTAGAGAAATATTTTCAATTAGCAAGCTACTTATTTGTCATAAATAATCCAATGATAAAAAAGATAAATGAGAATAAAAGAAGAAACGCACGTCTGTTTGGAGCCAGGAGGGTGCACTTATACAGTTTAACACAGAGTTATCACCCTTCTGGCTCTGAACAGATAGTTTAAGAAGTTGCCAGTTCTGCTTGGTCAACAAGCCAGCTTAGTAAAAAGTTGATTCTTTCTGAAAAACATGTTCTACATTCTGATTGTCATCATAAATTATACATGTATTTTTAATGTCTACAACTACATCAATGATGTATGCAATTTCATAAGGGTTCCTGATCCATTGGAGCTGACTATATTTAATGAACAACAGCAGTTACTGATTCATAGGCAAGATTACAAGCAGATAACTCCCCTCTGCAACACAAAATAAACATCTTTATGGACTTACTTCAAAGAAAATTATGATGAAAACAAAGCTACATCAATTTTCTCATTGCTAAAAACAGAGAAAAAGGTACAGATGTAAAGTCTGTAATGCACATCAGGGCCGGTATTCAATTAATTTCTTCACAAAATGGGAGGATTTTACTCAGTTATTTTGCTCGGGCAAATATACTTATTAGTCAATTGAAGATTTAGGCTACATATTTTACCCTAAATTTAAAGACAGCTCCCTAGCTGACTTGAGCCAATAAGTATGGAAGCCTTGATTGCTAGGCATGTGGATTTTCATGATACTCACTCATTATAAGCTGTGCACAATCACATCAGCATGTATTCAATGTGACACATTAACTCTGCATTATTTAGGATTGATCATATAACGTCACAATGCTTATCCTTAAGTATTTTCCCTTAAAGTCAGCTTACTTCAGTAAAATAGTTAGATGCGATCTGAATACGAGTTAAGATACATTACTTAGCCAAGCAAAGTGCTAAGTTAAATACTGACTTAATCCGCGTACTGAAATGAATACTGCCCCAGTAGACAAGAAACAGTATAGTTTTACCTTTGGTTCTATGTGTGACTACATCAGATATAGGTCCTATACCAGCAGAATTGACACCCTGAATTGAGAAATCATATTCTGAATTTGAATCGAGATCATGAACGAAGGTGGTAAGTGTCTCTCCTCCAACCTCTTTCCTTTCAATCTCTGAAGGATTCGATGTGCCTTTAGGTCCATAGAATAGTATATAACCTGTTGGGAGACAATGGTATAGGTATTAGTGAAATAAGAGAACTAATCGTCTCTGTCAGTCATGAGCAATACTTCATAAAGATGTGTTTCTGAAAGAAACAAAGATTGCTTCTTTGAGACATTACAACAGGACTAATCATATCTAATACTAAGATGTTGGAGATATATAAGTTGTATGGTTAATGACCAACATTAAAACTTTCTTTTCAGCATACAAACTTTCTTTTGTGTGGAAGTATGCATATAGAGCACAAAGAAATATAAAGAAGTAAATAGTAAATATATACATGTAAATGCACAAATACAGAAAATAGGAAATGTACTTTTTTAACAAGAGCTTGACTCTGGGGGTACAAGAAAACTCTGTTCCAACTCTATTTCTATGTTTGCTTTGTCCATGCTTACGTGTGATATCTCCATTAGGATGAAGAGGTGGTTGCCAGCTAACAACCAGAGATGATGAGGTGTTGGTAAAATCACTGACAGTCAGCTCCTGAGGTGCAGAATCTGGAACTAAGATACAATTCAAAGAAGGCTTAATCAACTAATTGAATACGATCAATATTGGAAACATAGTAATATCAAGAAGTTAATAAAGCTTAAGAGGACTTGCTAGACTAACCTCTAAATCAGTAAAGAGGAAAAAATACTGTACACCACAACACTTTTGAAACAATACTCAAAACTGCACGACTACATTTGGCAACTACATGATTCCAACATAAAGAGTTAGTTTATACTTACTTCATGAACATCATTTTAATGTGATCATTTGTTCTATACAAATTGAAGAATAGCAACAAATACATACGTATTAAAGCCTTACGTCTTGCACCCATGAGACTAAATCGCAAGAATGAACAGAAAGCTGAAATCATACAATATAAATGGAAGCTAAAGGAAAATAATGGCTGTGATTGGCTGCCAGAGAGTAGACGTAATGCCAGTCGTTGAATGGACATGGTCTGTAGCAATGCTAGCTAGAATACCATGAAAGTCCTTGCAAACTCTTTGTGTAAGCAGAGGATAGGGTCAGTGTAAAGCTTATTATACGCGGCTTCCAGTATGCGTAGATGAGTGAAGTTTTCTAGCCAGCATTACTGCAGCCTGTTTTCATTAAATGGATAATATTACGTCTACTTTCTGGCACTAAATCACAGCCCATTATTTTTCAAATGCTTTGTTCCTTTAGCTTCGGTTTATATTGCCTGATTTCAGCTTTCTGTTCATAGCATTCTTAAGTTGCTATTCTTCTAACTATAATTTTGCCTGGTAATTACCAACATGATTTGAGATCAATTTACACCTGTCAATCTGTTTTATATCAACTTACTGAATACAGTTTAAATTTGTTTATAATATCCATTTTCCACAAACCATAGCTCAATATATCTCAGTAACAGTCATCAACATGATGAAGTTGTATCTTATCCACAGGAAGATGAAGGAAAATATGAGTGATTTGCCTATGACATAACAAGCATATGCTAATTCCCCCTCTTGACTGTCCATTTAATTGAAGTTGGGAAAAGGTTTCCCAATATAAAGCAATTAGACATTATTTACAAAAATCTTTTCTTAAGATCTACCATGCACATTTGTTTTGTTTATGATACAAGGCATTTGCATACAGTTTACCAATTGGTATGGAGAGGGTACTGTAATCATGCTTGCTGGAAGCACACCATTTATTGTTTCACAGGGAGTACTGCCACACAGGTATGATGAATTATACATTGACATGATATTCAAGAGACAGATATTATGCTAGAAATGTTCCAACTTTATACCAGAAATGAACAAAAGAAGAAAGTTGTCATTTAAGATATGAATGTTTCTATATAGGGATATAGGAAATACCACAAATCAAATTCTCACGTTATTATGCCAGATTTATAATGACAAAAAATTAATGGCATTTCAAACAGATGAAACAAAATAAAGCACAAATAGATCTGCCGATGAACATGGATAACATAAAACAAAGAATCACTTGCACAATTTTTTGGATGAAGACTTACACAGATGCACAAACCATATGGGGAAAGATTATCATGTTGAATGTAGACTTACATTGATAAAATTGCACTCAATTTACAGAGTGGAATCTAATCAATTTGTAGACAAGGCACAATTGCTAAAAATTGCACTTTGATTTACACAGTGGATCTACTCATTTGATGGATGGGGCACAATTGTTAATCATCATGCAACATTCCTAACAATTTTCATTTATTGGACAAAGTACCTTGGTAAGGGTGGCGGTTGATAATATCTAGAAATATAAAGATATAAATAGCAGACTTTTTAAAGCATTTTAGAAGCTTGGGAGGAACAACTCACTATACACAAAAACAATGGCCCTTTGCATAAATTACCTGTATGTTTTTATCAAAACAACTCTTTTGCAAATATTGTAATAAGTTTGAATACTAGAAATACATGTAAATATAGGATGAATAAAGTTTGTTTTCATAAATGTATACAACATTTGTGTATTCACAATGCAGATTGTTGCCCATTTCAGGTCCTGTATTAGCATTTTATTTATATATCTTTTTCTAAATCAATGTCTAAATGAAAATGTTTAGTATTACAAATGCCTTATAGCTGATTTCCACTTTGTACATGAACATAATCCAGCACAACAAACTTTTTCTAGATTTCTAGATTACAAGCAGGAATGAAAACTTGTTGTTATATTAGATTTTTCCCCTCTGATGTCAAATAACGCTATCATGGCAACCAATCTGTCAGGTTGTTTACAGCTAGGGGACATCTTTGCAACAGCTTAAATCTTGTACTTAATAAGTGATTTATCTTTAGCTGAGAGCCAGAAGAGTGATAACTCTATGTGTGCGTTTATCGTGTCTTGCAACTCAGAATCAGCGTTTCTATATGTACATATCGAACCCCACTATACGAACGTGTTTTGCGGGATGTCATGTTTATCGACTCTTCACGATTCAAAATAAAGGCCTTGTCTCTGCGCCGCTGCTTTGCGCCGTTTGACCCGGGAAGCAGATTAGCCTGGGAAGGTCCGATTTGTATGTGTGGTTTAAAACAGCTTTGTTTTATCATCTCTCAGAAACGTGATTCTGGCTGTATGTCACATTCAAAATGCACTTTTTTCGGCATTACAATATGCCCATATCTAAAGACGTTTGTAAAAGGCTTTGCATTTATCACCTTAAAAATTTGCCTGAAAGATGTTTGAAAACGCTGATTCTAGGCGAAAAAATGGACAATAAACACACCATATGTAAAATCATTTGATTTAAAGCATTCTGGCTCTCAATTAAAAGCTGAACCATAGGCTATTCATGAAAATTAGATGAAAGAACTAAGATAATAAAAGAAAACAAGGCCCTTACCTGCATTCATGGTCTCTGCAGAGGTGATAATAGAGAATTTACTGGCTTTTTGACCCTCAGTAACCATGACTTGAAAATCATACATGGTGGCTGGTTTTAGTCCTGTTACTAGGAATTGAGGCTGTGTGGCATTGGCATAGTATGTTGGTCTGTCAAGGTGAAAATAAAATACAGATATATTTGTATAATTTATTCATTAAGATTTTGTTTTTACTAGGGTGGCTTCCTCAGTGATTGCAACACTCTTTTACAAGAGGGCCCTGTAAATTAACAATACATAATATGAACAGTATAATACAAGATACTAACAAGGGATGATCAAACAAACAATTAGAAGTGAAAGTAAACAAATACACAAGACATAGCTAACAAAATGTTAACTTAGTGAGTGAATTTTCAACCAAAGTAAATGCATTTATAAATTATTCAAGCAAAAATATTCTTAAGTATGATGGGTATAACAGCATCAAATATTAAAGAGGAAACTATTCTAGTAATTAAGACTCCCTTATGTCTTTTTTTTAATACTGTCAAAGATCTTATGGCTAAATATGCCTAATAAAACATTATATCCTTTTCCTTATGTTTATCATAGATCTTCGATATTGTGAGCTGATCATAAATAACATAGGATAGTTTCATGGTTACATTATCCTTACCCATTATTCCTGCTATACACCAAGGAATAATATTTGATGACTCCCTCCTCTTGACTTGCAGGGTTAGGATCATACCACGTCAGCAAGATTGCTCGTGATGACTCTGGTGTTGCTATCAACTCAGAAGGTGTCAGCATGGTCTTCTCAAATCCAGTGCCTAGGACAACAACAAAAATATGCTTACATTTCTGCAAAAATATAATGCATTTTTACATTTAATACATTTAATATTAGAAAATTATAAGCTGAGTCCCCAGTATTACAGCAAGGTGCAATTAAACTAGCTGTAGACAGAAATAAAATGCGATCAATTTAAGAACAAAATAAAACATCTAACATTAAAAGGGATCTTTAAAACTTAAATTGGTATGAGAAAGGTCGAAACACATGTCTTTATCAAAATGACCAGTAATTATATCGTTTAAGATCCAAAATGCAGGTTACTTTCAAGAAAATATTTTCCCATTTTTATTCCCATTAATTTTATCTGTTATTTGAATACAAAATCTCTATTTTATTATTTTGAAAGGCTCCTGCCGTACAAATATAAAAAGCCTTGACATATTAAATTAACATGTAAAGAATCACATTATGTGCACTGTGCAACAGGGTAGTACAAAGAATGGATAATCAGCCATGTTGTCAATTAGCAGTACTGGTTCCAGGGTTAAGCCATTACACTGAGAAACACAAATATAAGGTGCACCATCATCATTGGAAGAACAACATATTGCTCACTTTATGTACACTTGTATATCTCACATGTTGTGCTTACAGGGGTTTGACTTTGACATAGTGCAATCAAGCAAAACACTGAGAGTTATCTTTTGAACAGATTTTATCATTTGTACTTGTATAATGAAAAGAAACCAAGACCTTTCAGAACCTTCTCAAGCTCAAATGGCTCTCATATCTCTGTACTCAACTCAATTGATGAATGAAAAAATGAAAAAAGTGAGGCAAATTTAACTGTTGTTGCTCTAATGCAGCCAAATATTTTAATCATTGAAAATAACTCTTTGAGGACAGTTTTTGTATTTCATTCAAAATACTGTCAAGCTTTCATAATTCTCAACCTATTGCCTACATGAACTGGGTAGCCCCTGTATTAACCCTATTGGAAGTAAAGACTTCAGTACTGGTAGTCATTATAAGAAACCACTAATATCACAAATGCTCTGACTTGAGCTTACTGCAGAACACAAATAAAGCCACATAGTTAATGCAAATCCAGCGAGTGGTACAAATATCACAAATGCATCAGTGTGTCAAAATGGCCCATCAAGTGTTCTGCAGAAACAGAAATGCATCATTAAGTGGCAAAGTGTGCGACTTCTTTCAGCTGACAAAGAACACATATACACAACAGAATTGTCAATTTACTGAGCTAAAGCTTGTAGGCATGTGATTTGCAAAACATTCCAACTCTATAACTTCTTTTTCAACTTCCTCTCTTCTTATTTGGTTCTTCTTCATTCTCCTCTAATCCTCATTCCATATCTTCTTCTTCCTCTTTCTCTTCTTTACCTCTTGCATAGTTCTTAATTTCAAGCAAAGGACATATACATCAACACAAACAGAGAATGGGTGAGTGTTATTATTAGTATCATTATCTTATCATTATTTGTATCATTATTTGCTATTTCACTGTGTGGGTGGAAAATGTACCAATCAACTTGGTTAAACATATCTGCAAACTTTAACCAGCAAATCAGGGAAAAAAAAGTCATTTACTTTGCTTGAATTCTTTGCAAGTTTTCTAGTAGAAACCAGGCAACCTAAACACATTTGAAATACCCAACTTACTTATCATGCTTATAGTTAAATGTGCAGGTATTGCATGCAATACATATATAAAATACATTCTTATGAAGACATCAAGACCATGCATAGGAGGAAAGATATAAACAGTAATTGGCATTATCCATGCATGATTAGGAATGTGTTCAAATCATATATGCTGAACCAGCAGTAGCATATGGAAAATGAGGTAAGAATAACTGAAAAGGAAGAAATCAAATTAAACATGGTAGAGGAGAAACGATTTGATGAAAACAGCCCCATTTTTTCACAAGACATGTAGCAAGGTGAAGATAATGATGAAGCCGATGATGATGGTGATGATGACGATGAGAAGGGAATAAAATAAAAAGGGCTATTGAAATGATATGTAACACCACGTTCTTCAAAAAAAGAACTCAATTTATCTTACTTGGGGGTAGGCCCATTCCGATATAGGGAATACTGCCTGTAATGTGATGATGTATAATACAAATGTCAGGCATAGATGTTGGTAAATGAAAGAAGAATCTGGAAAGCTTGAAAAAGTTTGAAAAATGACTGGAAAAATAGAGTAGATACTGAAGATAGAGATGAAAGAATGTTTGAGAGAGCATTGACCCAGACGAACCTCTAAAAGAAAGAAGATTGATAGATAAAACATGAAATATGATGCACTATCTTTGTCACTTTAGGTTTGAGACCTCATTTCTTCAAAATAATATTATAGGCTTGATGCTTCTTTCAATATTCTGTAATATGGCTAAAAATCAAATTTATTTCTAAATATATTTCTATTAAGAAATATCAAAGAATTTGTATAGCATGGCTGCATTCGATGATGTAGGCTTTATCAACAAGGTCTCAAGAATTAAAGTGACAGAGATCATTATAAGAAAGTATACTGATAATTGGTTAGTTTGATGTTAATGGATAAAACAGTTATATTAATGACAAAAACCAACATCAAACAAAAGATAATACCACACCGACAGTGTACTACATGCATGCAACAAGATGTTAGATAAAATATTTATAGTCACAAGATTTATGGCCCTACTGATCACAAACACTAAGTATTACTACGGAGTGATGTAGAAATGTTGATCAAAATACATTCTTGATAACATGTTGATAAAGATGTAATTTACATTTCATATCCTCCTTCAACAACAATATGATTTCTTTGTAGTATCAAGAAAAATTGATACTGAACACACCAACAAATGCATTACAAAAATAAAAACATGCACAAGTGCATGCAAATACATCAAGTTCTTCAAACCATTCACTATCAAGAAACATAGACAAATATTACTATGCATAACACATTTTAGTAATTATGATTGAAATCCATGAGAAATGTCTGGTTTTTAATTCCTTCAATTGAGAACACAAAGAACCATATGAATTCTGCAATATACCTGTAGTTTCATAAATATCTAAAAACCTGCCATGAACACTTTAAATATTCTTATTTCATGTCCCAAAATATCTTATTAGCATGATTCCATACAGTGTGTCCCTTACATCCCCCTACTCTTATACAAATAGTGCAGTGGGTTCTAAACATGCAAAGGTGGTGACTCTCCTCTTTTTTTATCTAACTGTAACATAGCTTGCGTCATGAAACGGGAGGGGCACGTCTACACACAACGCAGGCTTCAGTCATCCACCTGGGTTGGATTTGAACCCAAGATCTTTGGTTCTATAGGTAGACGCTTTACGCTTTAAAGGACATTAGTGCCGCGGCGGGACTCGAACCGCGGACCTTAAGATCGACAGTCCGTCGACGTATCCACTCCACCACGACACCTCTGTATGTATGTCGTATGGGATACATTGCATAGAATCACCCATTAACAACTTTCCATGTGTTCCAGATTAGTCTACATGTAATTTCAGTTCTTTACACATTTATACATATAAGGACTTAAACATAGTTATAATCATAAACATTTGCCTTTTATAAATTTGTAAACACAAGTTATTCGATATGATAATACATACAGACTGAAATCAAATCATGCAGAACAACACACCATGCGTCATTCGTAAAAGAACATGCAACAAGATGCAGAATTCACGACGAGACGTAGACGATATCATGCTGTAACAACTTCACAACTGCTATCAACAGAGACGACCATGCATAAACCAAATGTTGCCAACTTACTGCCATCAGTGCTTGTCCTGACATTCTCGAACACGGGCTGGCCCTCTCCAGCCTTGTTAAAAGCTCTAAGCTTGATCACATAGTTTGTGTTCACTTTAAGATTTTCCAACTCAACATAGCGGGTTGAGCCGTCTAACTCAAGGACTGTAATGTCAGGGATGTTCTCCCCATAACCCAGAATGTAACCCTCCACCAGGACTATGGCTGCCTCTGGATGCCTCCAATGCATGGTGATTTGATGGGCAAACGTTCGCGTTTCTATTACGGTGGGAGGGGGCGGTGGTATATTTTCTATTGGGAAACCATAACCCAGAATAAGTCAAGGAGAAATTATGGGATGGGAGAGTCAAGGTTGGGAAAGAGCAGGATGGGATATCATTTGAAGGTAGGAACGTGATTAAGGCATTAGGGAGAGGAATTATTACATGAATGAAATAAGAAAGAAGTGAAAAACGAAAGAAAAATATGTGTTAGTATCAAAGACCCTTAGTTTCATAGAGAAAAGTCAGAAATGATGATATAGCATCTTAGAGTGTGACCTCATTGGGTTGAGAGAAACAGGAATTTCCTCAAAAGAATAATATACTACCATACCTACACATGTGTTGTAAATATGCTTTATTGCTAGATTTTGCATTTGGGGGAGTTGCAACTGACTTAGGGTAAGCTGAATATATAGAAATGTTTTCTATCAATGGAAAATTATAAAGGTTCAGAGTTTGTAACTTTGATACCATGTAGCCAGAAAGAAATTAATCATTATTGATATAAAAAGAGCATTTTACAATTGAAAATGAGAGCAATTTCCCATAAAGAATAGTACCATTGGACACCATGAGGAAAGTGTGAGTAAAAAGGAAAATGGACTGCTACTTAATGTACTACATGTTTCAGAGACATGACAGTACAGAAAAAGACTACTTTTTATTTCATGAGAAAGGAAGGAAATAATTCAAGCCTGGGCTGAGATCTAAAAAGTTCCACAAAGTCAGATAGGAAAGTAAAACACTCCTGTAAAATCATATTTGAAAAAAAAATGTTTTCTTACCATTTGGTGCAAGAACCTCTGTTCTACCAGCTATCCAGTCAGTGGCTGGTCCAGTCCCATTGACATTAACCATGGCTATCTTTACTTCATAATCGGTTTCTCTTTCCAGGTCTACGATCATTTGTTTTGAGGAGAGAGCAAACATATGTTATTACTCCTGCTTGGTAGCATCAAGCATTGGTCAGTTAATTAATTTTAATTATTATAGATATATTCATATTCAACATTGTGAATTATAATCCACATCATAGACATAACATGACAATAACTTTTGAAAACAAATTAACATTTTGCTTGATTATTCAAAGATTCTTTGATCAATTTGATGTCATAGGTCGTTTAAACTTTGCATATCTCTGTAAAAATCATCAAATAAACTATGTCTAAATATACCTATTCATTAACCAGTCATCTTCAAAGCCTTATAATAAATTATAATTCATTCATAACTGGCTGCAGGAGAATTTGAAGAGGTAAGTGTCTGCAACTACACCTATTTATTAACCAGTTATCTTCAAAACCTTATGATAAATTAAAATTCATTTATAACTGGCTGCAGGAGAATTTAAAGGAGGTAAGTTTCTGCAACTACACAACCCAGTCAGATTCTTTAATACTATGCTTATACTTCAACTGCTCCCACTATGAGATTCAACTTCACAGCAGGTATAAACTGATATCACACTGAATTTCTTACATGGAAAAAAAATCATAAAAAGTATATAAATTTCATAAGATGACAATATAAACATACAGCAGAAAAGCCTTTTTGTTATTAAGTCAAGGTTCATGGAGATTTCAGGTTCCAAACTGTGTTATTGTAAACCTCACAAATCAACTACCCAGCAGAAACATAAACATGATACGTATTGATTCCAACCAGTTTATTTGAAAGGCTCTTTGAAATTTTGCAAATTATGCTAAATTCTATAGGAAACTCTAGATTTTTAACTACTCAGCAGAAACATAAACATGGCACGTATTGATTCCCACCAGCTTATATGAAAGGCTCTTTGATAATTTGCATTGATGCTAAATTCTATAGGAAATTCTACATTTTCAAAAGCAGGATGGGTGTTGATGGAATGTTATAATGTCAGTGCCAAGTTGGTGTCTTTTTCATGCATCTATTTATGAGAGTCTCACATGCAAATGTGTGCTTGTAAAAGACAAGTGAGTTGAATCCCCCAAGCATTTATTTCCCCACTCAACGTAAATATGTTTTGCTCTCAAGAAAAGCTAAAAATGTGTCAACATACTGTACATCATCTTCAGGCAGTTGGCAGAATTCATGGACTTGTTACTATCATTCTACTTTAAATTCAATGCCTTAACCATTCAAGTTACATGTAATATTGGAATAAAATAATGTGACTCAGAAGGATGCAATCTTCATAAGGAATTAAACTGGAAGTAGGTTATATAACAAATTCCTTGTATAAATTAGCTTTATCGGTAGAGTTTATCTTATTTTCCCCAACTCTCATATGAACAGTAGGCTCGTCACCTAATATGAACACAATTTTTTTTTATCAATAAGGAAATCATGACAAACATTTTGAATCATGAATTATATTTCTTGATTATTTTTTATGCAGTTTTCTAGCAGAAATCTCAAAGAATGTATAATCACCTTCTATTCTGTATGAAGTAGCTTTCCCCAACACCACCACGTTTACTGGTATTCCCTCTCCTCCCCTCACACGGTAACGTAACTTATATTGAATGATCTCTCCGTTACGCTCATGGATTGGAGGTGGTACCCAAGAAATATCCAGGGCATTTGGCACCGCTGGAGCAGGATTTACACTCACATTAGTGGGCATTCCCGTTGGATCTAAAAGAAAAGCAAAAATATATGATATGAGTTGGTTTAAGATAAATTTTACATTGGTATTTCTTTCATGTTAAAAACAATAATTCAGATTCATATGGGGTCCATACAGAGTAGATTCAGAGTACACATCATTAGAAAAACTTGTTGTTACAAAAATCTTCTTTATAAACTGTCACCTCAAAAGTATATATAAATACAATGTGAAATTAATCTATTTGATCAAATTATTTTGAGAGTGGCATCTTCTGACTACATCAAACATATGGCATAAAGTTCTTTCATAAATTTTATTACACCACGACAAATATATGTTGACAATTTGTGAAAATATAGCCAACACAAATTGGAGTACCAATTGTATAACAAAAAACAGAAAAAATTTGATTTTAAAACAAAAGGTATTACTGGATCATTATATCATTCTAGTTATACTTGCCTGCACCAGGTGTTCTGACATCAATAGTACTGGTTCCACCTGCTCCATTAGCATTATAGGGGATAACCATCATCTCATACAGTGTGTATACATCCAGGTTGTCAAGAATGAGGCTATTGTCCGAGGGCGCCACCTCTCTTTCGAATGTACTCCCCATCATCTCATCAGTCACCCTAACAATGTAGTTCATCAGGTCACCATGCGTGTCAAAGGGTGGTCGCCATGACAACTCCATGGAGGTGGAGGAGAGTGGGATAGCTCTCAAGTCTGTCACTTCATCAGGTGTCACTCCTGGCAAACGATAAAAAGGATGTATGTTGTATTTCAAGCAGGATGTTTAACATAATGAACCATTTCACTTTCTACAACATTACAGCATTAAATCCCCGACAACAAGTTCACTGCTTTTACTGTAACAATGCATTTGTTTTTCATACACATAACACATCTTCATATCACATTTGCTACCAGGAGGAAGAGTTTAATTCATATCACAGAAAAATTGTAATATTAATCTAATAAACTTTTATTTAAAAAAAAATGATATTTACTGAAGAAGTCTCTATGTATGCATATAAACATGTAATTACCATCTCAATCTTGAAAAACAATCCATGCTGTAAATTCTTACCCGAGCAGTAGCAAATCATAAACTAATGGACTCACTTGTATCATCTGGCGTTGTGACTATGATGACGTTAGAAGATGCTCCTAGTCCATTGTTATTCTCTGCTACTACCCATATACGATATGCTTGATTAGGTAAGAGATCTGTCACCATCTTAGTCAAGGTATCCTTGTTGACATCCACAAGCCTCTTCCTATAAAGACACAGACAAAATAATAGATACCTCTTTTATGATCGCTCTATCTTAATGGTACTATTCAACATTTTGACATTGTTATAAAAGTAGTTTAATGGTTTATTAGTTACATTGTAGAATGTAAGAGAAAGATCCTCACAAGTTTTAGCAAAAACATATCAAGAACAGCAAAGGCACATACATGTACTGAAACATTTCTTCTTGTACTCATCAAATGCAAACCACAATATGGGTTCAAGACGAAAAGCTTCAGTATATCTCTAGTCACTGCTATTCTTCAATTCGTAGTAGTAATCATCTCTTTAAAAACATATCAATATTTGAATGGAAAAAAAAATATTCAATATTATTAATTGTATGAAGGATTTTGAGCCAAGAAGAAAATTTGGCATATCTTGTCCTCTGAGCAGATGTACCCAGAAGACCCAGTAAATTTTTAATATCTCATGGTTTGAGGTGCGCTAACGTGTAAAAAGGTGCCTACGCGACGAAATATGCACAGGCTAAGACAATGGATCATGTGCACAGCCCTTGCAAAATACTTGGGTAAGTGAAAAGACCGTCTTTTCTCTGCAAGTTCATACAAAAAGCATTTGGATGTAATGTTGAAAACTGAAATACTAGGTTTCATACAACAAATAATAAAAATACTGAATGGATATTCTGTCGTGGGACACAAGGGTATATCGCACTCGCTTTGAGAATATTTCAATCATCGTGCCGACTCATTAAATACACTCATATCAGCTCTTGGGATATACTCTTGTATCCCTGCCAAGGCTATTCAATATTATATCAATATTCAATATGAAGAATAAGATTCCTGTTTGTGCCACAAAATCTCATTGAACTTCATAAGCATGAGATGTTTTTTTCTTCAAGAATACCCTTGTCACCACTCAAATCATCCTTCTTCTATTCATATCTACATTTTTAAAAATATGTATTTTCAGAAGTTTCAGAAGATTTTCTTATAAAATGTCTAAAGCTGAGCATATAAAATGACTCTAAAACATTTCCCATTGAATATACAAAGATACTGATTGCCAGTAAAGAGGATGTAACAATTAACTACAATTGGTACTAGCGCAAACCCATTTTAGAACTGTCTGGTCATTAAAATCAGAGATATCATATTTGAGATGTAGGGAGGGGTTGAGTCTAGATCACCTACCTAGCACCCTCTTCATCCTTCTGAAGATAGAGCTGATATCGAAGAAGAGAGCCTGGGATAGAGATCGGTGGTCTCCAAGATAACGTGATGCTCTGAGGTTGAACATTGATGGCACTCAGGTCAAGAGGTGCGGTGGCCACAGGTCCACTAGGAGTTTCTTCATCAGGAAGAACAGGTAACTCAGTTGGTAAGGGGTCTGGCTCATCAATGGGTGGACGTGTGGAAGGGATGGGTGGTGGTTGTACAGGGGGGTCAACTCCTGATCAGGGGGAAGGTTTGGTGGGCAGATGGGGTATGTGGGGTGGGTGGGGTGGGGGGAGGGAGATAGATCATCAAGGGAGGGGTGGGGAATGGCATGCAAACAGAAAGACAAACACAAATGCAATATATATAAACATGCAACCATGCAAGTCACAAATGGCAACAATATAAAATCATAAACACAAAGCATTCCATACTTACATTATCAGGATCATATTCATGCAGACTAGGAGTACTCATGAGACATACGGTACATGCAGAATAAGAACACTTGATGGCAGAACTCAAAATCAATCTGCTAAAATACATCATATCAAGACAACACATAATTTTCACTTTATCACGAATGAGAATGAAATAATAAATATTTTGAATGGTAATGATGTATCCCAATTTGCAGAAATAAGGGCTTAATATTTCTCTATCCACTGATATCTTCTCAATAAGTTATTTCATCCACAATTTATGATCAGGTATTCTTAAGCCCATTTGACAAATATCCATGGTTATTTCATATGAACATTCAAAAGATTAGGTTTGTTGATTAGAATTGTCCAAATAACACACAATAGACATAAAAGGTAGATAGTGTATCCCATGGAAAATAATGCAGTTGAAAAGTGAAAATTGGTTGGATTACATTGACCAAAAAAAGAGCAGTGTCAATCATAATACACATGCTACATATTTCTCTTCAAATCTATACATATATGTCTTATGGACATGTTATTTATCAATAAGGTGGATTCACAATTAACAGCGCCCACACCGGCAAGCCGTGACAGGCATATTTTTCAGCTCGCGACATCTTTCAAGCAGTGCAATGATCAAAGTGGTCCAAACTATGTAAATTCATTCAACAAGATTGATTGTTCTGATATCAGTGCACATTTTTATATTGAATTTGGATGTCAAAACCCACCCATCAATTGACTGAAATCTTGGCCTGATTTTGGACAAAAATCAATAGAAATTGTCTTTTGATGGCCAAAATGACCCAAATTGTTTTTGATTAGCTCAGTTTGACCACTTTTTTAGCATCAGGGCACATTTTTACATAGAAAAGGCCCTTCAAATCTCCTTTGTTGATAATAATGATTGGAAAAATTATCCCTGATCAAAAGTGACCATAAAGGTCAGTTTCCTATCCAATCTTTTTTTTTTTTTAAGTGGCCAAAACAAGACAGATATTTTTGCAATCAGTTAAAAAAATTTACCCTTGATATGCTATTCAAGCCTTCACCACCAAAAATTTGGATTAAATCCCCCTATCTCCTAAGTGGTATATAAAAAAGCTACAGCTGATATTTTTGATGACTTTATCCCATAATGCATTACATGAAATTGACTAAACAATGGTGTCGCTAGATGGCGCTGTGGATTGTGAATCCACCATATTCATTACACAGTATTAAAACACAGTGTCAGCTACAATGTCAATGCAAAAATAAAAAGCACAAAACAAAGCACATATTCACAAAGAAAATTTAAAATGCAGCAACATTAATGTACAGACATAATAATGCTGTCTATAACAAAACATCATATAATGTAAATCAATTAGGATCAAAATAAAGGTACGTACAACCATGCACAAAATATGGCCAAGGGACGTTGGGTGGGGTGGGGCTCATTAATATCACATGTCATGAAAAATATTATCTTCATTCTATCATTTTAGTTATAATCTTTTATAATCAACAATATATAAAAATATTGATAATAACGAGAGACTTAATGTATTTTTCCCTAGAAAATACATCTCCATTATTAAAACAAATACAAATTTCCTGAAAGAGTGCTTAACTAAATAGTGGACTGATTTGGAACCTACATGTATAGACACATACAAAACACTTGAATGGTTTGATATAAACATGATATAACATAATTTGAAGGAACCGATACAAAACCACTATTGCACTGGTTTGATATAACACTCTGCCAATGATTTTAAACAATTGAATTTGATGTCTTTGATATGTTTTCTTTTGTGCAGTATTTTTTTTAAACTGGGTTAATATAATTTGATTTTGGAATAACTGATGTGCAACTGTGTTGAAATGTATGCAGTAGCCACAAGAATGTAAAGTGTTCACAAAATGTCAGAAAATTCCAAAATAAGAGTACAGGGAACAATAATCTAGATACCTGCTGGAATGAGGGTGTATGTTTTCACAGTCCTCTAGATATTCTGATCTACATCACTGTAATTAGCCTTTTCCAAAAATAGTGTAAAATGTATTAGATGAAGGGTAAAGATAGTGCTATTGCACACATGAATAAGCCAGAAATAGCAATTCTATTTTGCTTCTAAAGTGTGATTCCCCAATGACCTGCCAAAAGTCATGAGGAGTATTCATCTAATAATATATACAATGGAAACAAAATAGAAAAGGGTCAGAATTAGAAGAAAAAAGAGAATGCCCGAAAGCGGTAACATTTGATCAAGCGCCTCTCATGTCTGAGAGTCATACAGAGGCTGAGCCCTAGATATATTTACGTCTATAGATTTCAAGATATGGCTCAAATTAAGTTTATCTGCCTGGAGCAGGCCTTAGCTTGTTGGTAAACAGCCTGAGCTGTTGCCCCGCTTCTTCTCCTTCTTCTTGCCCGACAATGCAATTAATCTTGTGCTCAGTGCCTAGAGAGCTGACGGCTATGTGTGGTACTGAGTCTTATTTTGCCTTTGACTCCGAGCGGCCAATATCTCTTCTCTCGTCTCCAATCTTTCCATCTTGATTCTAATCTATGAAATTCACAGCATCCCCTGAAATATACCTCATCAAAACACTGTTGAATTTGTTTGTATTGTTTTTTTTCTTTTTTTTTTCCTGTTTTGTTTTGTAATTTATTTGTTTGCTGCTCTATTTCTAAGACTGTCAAATCTTGTACATTGAACATCAATAAGCCTGAAAAAAGGACATCAAATACACAAATACATTTGCTTGACAAGCAGCAAGCACTATCTCTAAAATTCCATATTCTATCTTAATTTCGATTTATCAGTTCCACCATAACATGTTCTATTTTTTGCACTGAAGATGCATTTGTCTTGAACTATTGGGATCCCCATAAAAATCATGTCTAGAAAACCTTTAACAAAGAAAAAAATCTAGGGCACTCTTTGAAATTAGTGAATAAACTAGCATTTCCATTTGTACTTCCATAGCCTGCCTTTATTTGGTTTATTTTTATACAGTAATCCATGTGTTGTACAAATAGCAAATGTCTTGAAGATCACAAAACCAAACTTGTGAAACTGTCTTCGTTTTATCAAATAGCTGCCATCTTGTATGTCAAACCATGCAGAAAATGATAAATGAAAATCCTCCCATGACAAAAGAAAACATGATTAGTTTTAGTTGTATCAACAAATCAACATATCAAATTCCTTCAAAAATAGATGACATAAACTTGGAGAGAGGGATGAGGAGGAGGAGGATTGGGAGGGGATACAGACTAATGGTCAGACGTACAAACAAGGCAGTCTACTGACCATGTTTTCCCTCCAAACAGGCCAAAATTTTGAAGCTGTAATCCCATGATTAGTGCTATCAATCACACTGCCCACTACCCACACTTTTGGTGATGAGATATAAATATTGATCTTGGTTGCAGTGAGAACCAATGCATATTTGATGCCATTTTCTCACTCTCACCAAGCTAAATGCGATTTCTCTTGAGACCCCCTCCTTCAGAACACATAAGATTGTTTTCTATTTTTGTATCTCTGCCTTTTTCCTGATGTAAGTGATGTATCCTTTTGAAAGAAAAAACAACACTTATTTCAATGACGTAAATGAAAATGTGACGCTGGCTGGAAACTATTTACGTCTCTAAACATTAAAATAGGTTATTAGAACTTAATTGAATAAATTGTTTTTGTATAATTTATACTCTTATTAAACTGAATGTAGATCATGTTTTAGTATGAGCCAGCTCCTTTAGTTTAGGGATTTGTCTGGGATATATTCTCTTCATTTATGACAGACTTTCATGATGTCTTCAAACAAATTCTTTTTTGCCTAACCATTTCCAGCTAGACCAGGAGTAGGAGTTTTGGACCCTCTATTATAAAGAGTTGCGATTTATTTACCCTCAATAATGTCATGTAGGTCCAGCACCGGACTGTACTGTATCCAAGTTTCAAATCATTTCCAATCTATTCATTAACTACAATTGCACTAACTTTGCTTTAAAAGAAAAAGAGCTTTCTATCATCTTAAAAATTGAAATTGTGTAATCTTTATTAGATAATAATATATTTTGAATGCATTATTACATGTATGTTGTTGCAACAGATTAGTATTTAAAAAAACCTGCTTATGTTTCAACTAAATGGTGTCTGTTACCATGGAAATATATATGAATTCTTAATCACTTCTGAAGCAACATTAAACACAAGAGATAGATAAAGTGGATGTTTGTTAATATCTGCTCTCTTGTTTCATTATCCAACAAGCAGTTACCTTACATCCCCTGAGCAGATGGCTCTCTATTATCTCTTTAAAAACCTAGAGCTGGAACCAATGTCTCCACGGTCATTCAACTCTTTATTCCCAACTTCATTATCCTCCTCCCTGTATTCTTCTCATCTCGTTGGAGGCATCCACCTCTTGATGAGTTTGACGGTGGATATAAAACTATCCAAGCTACCTATAAGAGAGGATTGCAATACAACCATGGTAGATCACATTTCTCTACCAGAGGTAGGCAACTCCAGACTAGGGTACCCCTTGTGAGCACACCCTCCCTAATGTGACGTGTCCAAAAAAAGTAACATTCAGCGAAGTGGTGGATAAACATGGATTCAACATCAATGGTCTCTTTACCAGAGGCTGGGGCCTGGGGGCAGGTATGACAGCAAACATTTGTGAAATCAAACCCCACGAACGCTACAAGTGATGTTATTGTTACCGGTTACTCAGCTCAGGCACGACTGTCTATGTGCATGTGTGCGCAAGGGGTGATGGAGAGATTTGGGTACCTTGACTTGGGAGAACCATGGTAAGAAAAGCTATGGAAGTCTCGGGAGATGAGCTGGGAAATGTTTTCTCGTGAGAACCAGCAATGTGGTTGGATTTGAGGCGATTATCGACATGTCTTGGCAGCTGAGGTAACTGTTGTTCAATGCATGAGGATTGATCTGTATAGCTTGATCATAGGCAGAAAAGGATTTAACCCTCCTGATATTATAAGCTCGAAATGCCATTCACCATTAACTTGACATTTCTACATACAGAAGGGACGAGGTTAACCAGGATGGGATAGTTGTCAACACTCTGAAAGTGTCACCCCTCATCAACTTTCCCTCTCTCACTCTCTCTCTCCCTCTCCCACCCCCTCTCTCTCTCCTCTCTCTCCCTCCCTCCATCCCTTCCTCTAACCCTCCTTCCATCCACCTAATTTCTCCTAATCTGTCAATCACAGGACCACCAGTTACTGTTAAGATGACTGAGTCATGGTTACCATGTAGCCATTTAGACTATTCACTTAAATGATCAAATTTCAGCAATTTGAGCAAGGAGAAGAGATAGTGACCATGTCACTTATTTTCAATCACCCATACCAAAGATTTCTAAAGTGGCAGTGGAAAGGGGCAAAGAGATAATAACAATCTGAACTGGACGATACTCATGAATAATTCATCTACATTCAATCAGTACAATTTGAATTTTGTTACATGTATACTTGTATTCAATTGTCATATCCTTTTTTTTGGGGGGGGGGGTGATATTTAGGGATAATCTTACAGGTAGAAACTATCCCAATTGCGTAAGAAGGAAATTGAAAAATAAATCAAGACAGGTGATCTTTATGAATGCACATTGGCCAACGAAACTGCAAGTTGGAGGGGACAAATATTAAGAGTAAAGACAGACAAAAGCTTCACTTGAGATGAGGATAGAAGGATCCATTCTATTAAAGGATGCAGGGGACAGGACAAGGTGTCACTGCAAAAGAAAAGGTGTAACATGGGTACTATCCACAGGGTGAGAGATCGATTGGAAAGGGATTATATGCAGAAACAAGAGTGCTGACAACTTGATTTCATTAATTCAATGCTCATCACAGTTTCTTGTATATCTTCAAATTATGGAAATGCTACCTTGAACATGTGACCTCACTGTCACTTCACAGAAACTGAGAAGATAGCAAGGAATGCAATATCAAGAACACAAAAAACCTGCTATATTGACACGAAAGGACCTGGATGACCCTGTTCCTAGAGATACAAGTTGCAGTGACCTTTCACCAGGCATCCTTCAAGCAAGAATCGCAAAGAAGATGACGAGAAGAGGCTAGAAAGATTGGAGATGTATTTCTGGCAAGAGTTGCGTGTGGAGGAACATGAGGGTTTTTTACCCGGCCACAGGCAACTAGGAATACGGGCTCACGTTGTCATAGTAATCGCCCAAATCCTCGATTCTGGATGAGCGGGGAGAGGTGATACGCCTTCTTCCTGAAGGAAACTGCGAACTAGGATGAGGATCAAGTTGCCCACCCTGGGCAACACCAGTGCAATCTCTATTGATTAAGCTCGAGTGTTTGGTGATATGAAGACGGAAGAACACAAGAAGGGAAGGAGGATTATATGCACAAAAGCTTTCAGCAATTCCTGATCAGGATAGCTATAATCTCTATGCAAGGAAAGACATTGGAAAAGGGCAGAAACACTGGAAACCCAACCATAGAAAAGAAGAAAACTTCATGCTATCCAAAAGAAGGCGACTCCATATTAGCAGTATGATGATGAGGATATTTGAAATTAACAATCTCTTATGTGAATGTCAAAATTCCTGACTTAAAAAGTTATATTCTGCTATAGTTATACAGAGAATTCAATGTTATTCTACAAAGCAACACTAGAAGGAGGCACTGGATTATTTCTAGATCTTCTTAATATTCTTTGTATGATGAAATCCTCGTTCATTTCTGTACATGCTATGAAGGTACTGGGCACAATTTAAACCAAGCAAAAGATGAACCTCAAAACGATTCCCCCTCTGAAAGCTATAATACACATATCCATATATTTCTTGTCTCCAATAACTTGATAGGAAATACTTACTTCACTCTCCCTCACAGAAATCTAATAAAAGAAGAGAAATTTAACCCATTTCAAATAAATGCTCACTACAAATGTAAAGAAAATATGCAAGGAGTTTCATTGGAGCAAATGTAATTGGAGTGTAATATGTTACGTCTTTGCTCAAGATATTATTGAATTATATATGCAGCCATATCAATAAAAACCCAGTTTATGAAAAATTATGATATCTGAATACAATTTTTCTGGGGCAAGCAAACATTTTGAGGGCATATGGAGCCACTCTCATGTAATGCTATGGACTATGGATCTTTTCAAAACCTATATGTTGATGGGAAAAATACTTTTAAATGCTACATGTACACATGTAAATGCACACAGGTTATATTTTGATCTTCTAAGAGATGTGAAGTTGATATCTTGAGGGTGAATCTGAAACAAAGATACAGTAGTTGCATCACTATTGTGTGAATATATATGAGATTATAATAAAGTTTATAGAAAGGAAATTTAGAACAAAATATCTGCCTTCAGATGTTCCACATTACATTTATTGCCAGAAAAAAGAGCAAATCAAGAAATTCCTGAACATTTACTTTTGTCCTTCTAAATGCACTTGAAATCACAACTATATATCTGTCTATGTATACCTGCTGAGTGTTTAGTGTATGAGGCTCTGTTATTATAACTCACTTTCTATGCTGTCACACCAACATTCTCCCGTGAGAATGTAACACACATACTTTGGACAAGGCTCTGCATATGATGCTATCAAGTTAATTTCTCCCTAAAGATATTCTGTTTCCATGGCAACAATGATGATAATGGTTCAGGTGAGGGGAAAAAGGTAGGGAAAAAAAATAGCGTTACAAAAGAGAAACACGATGTTAGGTGAATAATGGATGAGAGAGCGGTCTTTCTGCATTATTCATGGAGATGGGAGAAGAGTGTGGTTTTTTAGGATTGATGCAGGTGACAGCGCTCGCCGTTTTTCTCTTCCACGTTTACTCAAAATAACCCTTGGTAATCTTACCATCTCAAGCCTGCTTTCCAAAGATTGGGATCGGTTTGAATCCTACTCAAAGAATGCAAAGGCAGTAAGATAATGCAAAGACGACGAGTGATACAAACCCTGAGAGACAATATAAAACACCACTCACAGGAATATACTTATTTTGATTCCCATATGCAGGAAGATAATGTATTTTCTTGTGTGTTTTCAGAAGGGCACACACCAAGCAGATGCATATCTCAACAAATATGTATATTTATGTGATGAACTTTCACAGCTAGATTTACCACTAAACACATTTCAACCCATGTATTGTCTAAATTGTTACAGTGATAGTTTATAGCTACAATATATAGTTCTATGTCCTTTCATTATAAAACATATTTAAACGTTTGACTACAATTCTTTGTAAAGCCATTCTTCTTGGCTTACATCTTAAAATATAATGCAAAATACAAAGATTTTGGCTAAATTCAACAATATATCTGAAGACAAAGGTCTGATAAGATTGTTATATTTCCTGAAGAATCTAGTCTAATGTTGTTGCACAATAAACCATGAAAGCATTGTGTCCTAATATGAGCCATATACTAGCATTATGTATAAATTTGACTCTCTTTGCTCATGAGTTAAGTCAGACTTGGTAGGATGTATTTGACATTACAATTTGATGATAGCAACTGACTACCGGTAAGCTAAATAAAGCTAGAGTATTTTGAAAGCACATGACAATGTTATGTGTGCTATTCAAAAACAGAATATTAGTATCAAAATGTTTATTGAGTTAATATATGAAACTATGTTTTTGTTTGACATCTATTGCAAATAGATGTATACAAATAATTAAAACTAATCAAGGTTCGTATAATATTAAACAAATTTTCATTCACAAACGCAAGCTATCTAAAGTAGATATCGAAACACAAACATCCCAGAAACACTAATACAATTTCACCGACTACATCATGTAAATGATGATTTCATTCATATTCATCAAATAATGGAACAGACATGAAAATGAAGGTATATCATGTTATTCCCTTTTTCATATAACTTAAAGACAATCACCAGATATTCTTTAATATTAAGATGCTTTCTTGGGGCTGTTTAGTACATTGATTTAGTAGTTATTCAATGTACTTTCTAACATTTTCTTTCATCCGAACTCTTTTTCTAACAACTGCCATTGATTTTGGGCGGATCGTTTTGAAGGAATGGAAAAATATTGCTTAAAGGCATATGACCCTGTCTCCAGCATTTCATTGAATAATTTGTTTGTTTTTTACCTCTCATTCCCAGACAGAGACACAATTTGTTTGCAGGAGATGAATTTGTATGTGGAAATAATGAATAAAAGATCTTAACACGATCCTATTTTGTCTCTCCGGTTGCAAATTGGCACCGTCCCTGCCTTGGTTCAAGACATAAACAGCATATCAGAAACACAAGCTGCATATTTAGGAGAGAGTCCAGGGCTGGAGTATGATTGAATTAATCCCCATGTCCTGGTTCTGCATGAATTTTTAGTCACGCGTGTGAGTGCTGAATTAGCAATGATTCTCCCCAGTTTCTGTGCCCGATCTATGAATAATGCACGGTAAGACGACACTGGTCCGCAGTGCTCAGCGGAGTTTCCCAAAGAGAGCTCTCATGAAAGACATTTGAATGGTTGGTGAAATACTGAGCTGATGTATTTATTGGGAAAGTTTGATCAGTAACAGTGGTGTAGTAAATATTCCATTCATAATTTTATAATGATCATATGAGGTAACAAAAGTTTCCTTCAAAAAGGTGTGCAATATCTTTCTCTAGTTTGTCATTTGCAAGTGTATGACTTTTATTTAGAATTGTAGAAAGCGCTTATACAAATTCTGTATTTGGAACTTTCCAAACATTCAGTGTTTAACAATTGAAATTAATAATTACAAAAAGAAAAAAAAACATAAAAAAGCAAATTACAGAGAGTATGGAAATGGACTATAGTGGCTACATAATAACTCCCCACTCCTTGTTTACAGACACAACACCATAACCGAACTCCTTAGGAATGGATACAAATAGAAAAACAGCCAGGCTTCTACAGATTCAAGAGGGAAACACATGGCAACTACCTGACCCAACAAATGATAAGACTTCCATTGGCTAAAAGACCCCATTATCCAATGATACGTAGGCTTGAAACATTTCACAATAAATCAGTCCAAGCTCCCTCAATGACAGCACCGGCAGTGCTCTTCCAGTTCTCACTCTCCAAACTGATTTATTTGACCTAGTTTCCTCACAATCCTCATCACTTTTAAAGCAAGCAGAAGCTGTTATCTCATTAGCTGATGGTTGATCATTGTGTCAGGTCTTACAGCTACATATGTCTCTCTGTCACACATGATTTTATCTCCATTCAAACAGCATCTTAATGCATGCGTATGCAATCTGACATAACAAATTTATGAGGCTATTTGCGTCACTTCCTATATACTGAAACTTCTGTGGATATACTTGTATACTTAACTTTGATCAACTTTCATCTTACATGTATGCTCATTATTCTTTGGCCTGAAGTTTACATAAAGTTTTAATAAAAACTGAAAATCAAGAAAGTGTGCTCAGAGAAGCTTTCATCAAATCAAATCTGTTACTTAACATTCTTGTCAGTTAGATGTTCTGACCCTGTTTTCGTAGGTTATTTAATAAAAGAGTCTCCAGAGGGTATTATCCTTCTTCGCTTTCAGAACTTTCTGACGTCAACCCTTTCTTACTGATATGAAACGCTTCATCACAAATTCCATTATTGACTTTGAAATCAATGTAAAACATTGGCAAGATAAAAACAAAGTCTTGGTCTAATATTTGCTATTTTGTCAAAAGCAATGAAACTGCATAACCTAAGAGTAATCAATAATAATCGTATTGAATTTTTCTAGATCGATGGCGATACTTTTCATGGCATGAATACCTTATTTTATTGTATCAGAGTACTTTACATAGGTAAGGTAGGACCTCTTGCACCTGCGCTAGGTAATATTTTGTTTGGCAGGAGAAATACTTGTTTTTCTTGCTTTTGGTCATGAAAGAGAACACAAGTGATATAAATGGCGCGAATGTCATGGAAGCAGTTTTCACTCTCATTTAATGATTTTGTGGCTAGAATGGAATAAAGACTATATATATGTGACACACACACGTCAATGCGATTGTACGGAATTGTATCTGACTTGGTAGTATTGATGCAACATGTGTTTCATAAATCTGGTCTACAAGAGTCAAGGTGGGTGAAATAAAACAATTTTAGAAGAAAAAGTTTGTTTGATATAAAACTAAATTACATGTTCCACAAAAAAATTCTTGACTTATTTATATGATGTGGTAACCATTGGCAGAACATTATATCCAATTAAAAAAGTAATACTTTAACTTGTTCATAGGAGATAATTAATAAAAGTAAAATGTATGCATGATATCCATACACGTCTTATAATTTTCATAGTGTACATAGTTTTATAGAAAATTCCTGCTCTTGGACAATATATACCAAATTTCTGATTAGAGAAATGTTCCAATGCTGCTCCTTACAAATTATAAAAGTAAACCAATTTTTTGTGATATGAAACTGCTTTTGTTGTAGTGCATTAGAAATAAAGTTGATAGTTGCAAGGTGCTTGACAACTTATCTGGTAGTGGTAAAAGGACCTGCCTAGGATACTGATAGTAGAGTATTTAAAAGTTTTCATGATTCTTCAAGATGAAGTCAAGGGCTTCTTGAAAGAGGTAACCATCTTCGACTTACCTTCTGGTAGCACAATCAGTTGAGCCGTAGCTTGGATGTTGCCCCAACGGTTGCTGGCAAGGCACTGGTAAATACCGGAGTCCTGATCAGACAAGTCTCGAATCGTCAGTCCCTGGTTATCAACGCTCAAGAAGTCTCTATCAGCCACCAAGTCAACATCATCCCCATGACTCTTCCATTGGATGGAGGGTGTCGGAATACCGTACACAGTACATGGGAGGGTCTCGGTGGAACCCATCCTGGCATAGGTGTTAGTAGGCATCTCCAGAAATTCAGGTGGAACTAATAAAGTAAAGCAATACAAAAAAGAATAATGAAACTGTTCAGAATTCTAGTAGGAGCTTAACATTCAAATTCCTCAGAATATTATGAAAATCTAATAATTACATTTCACATTGCTATATTATTCCATTCTATCTACTATATTACATCATGATATAGTCTATTAATTAACAACCAATTATTATTGTTTTGAGCATCACCTGTGCTTGGAAATTATATTTGCAATAAAAAAAAGTTTTAAACATAAATTTCCTGTATTAATATCAGCTTTTGGACAAAACATCTCTTTGTCTGTATTCTTTGTACAGGTATTTTTCTTCTTTTTGAAAGATAAATATCCTGTATACATATCAACTCTTGGACAAAACATCTCTTTGTTTGTATCATATATGTACATATATGTTTTTTTCCTTCTTTTTGAAACATAAATATCCTGTATTCATATCAACTCTTGGACAAAACATCTCTTTGTTTGTATCATATGTGTACATAAACTGTACAAATTGTACATATATGTTGTTTTTTCTTCTTCTTTTTGAAACATAAATATCCTGTATTCATATCAACTCTTTGACAAAACATCTCTTTGTTTGTATCATATATATACATATATGTTTTTTCCTTCTTTTTGAAACATACAAATCCTGTATTCATATCAAGTTTTGGGTGTTTCAAAACATGTCTGAATGTCATGGTTTTAATCACTGTAACATACATGCAAGGTCAATTTAGTATACATTACATGTGTTGATGGATCTACTCCCAATTATTTTTAAATTTTGCTTTCAGCCAAGTTTCTGTCACTAAGTAAAAACTTAGTAAAAAATAATTTGAAATCTCATAAGTAGAAAGCCTAGTATTTGAGACAATGTGGCAACTGTCAAGTTTGTTCTGTTTTTCAATTGCAATATAATGGAATAGAATACTGACCCATGAAGAAAAAAAAGGACAGCAATGCAAATGGAAATGTCATTACACAATCAAATCTGCTTTTCATCAATCATGAATCAACCCAAGTAAAAATGCACCTGCCATTTAGAATTATACTCGTATATTTGGCAATGGGAGTATGGTTCTTGACTTGTAAACAGGGTATCAAATTGAATAAGTGTGTCAACCTTTCAATTTTATTCCTTCACGTATCATTTCCATGCTGATTTGTTAGGGAAGTAAAGTTGTTTAAAAAAATATATAAAAGTGATGATACAAACAAATAGATCTGTACCTTTTTTAGAACACTCTAAAATTAACACTAAAAATTAAAAATTAAAAATAAAATATACCAATTTTAGTGGCATAAAAAAACCAAGTTCAGAACATATGAGCGATATACAAGAACCCAATATTATTATCATTATTATATGAGGGTTAATATTTTCTAAAGCTATCATTCAAATATTACAAAAGCCTATCAGCCTTAATAATAATGTTAATAATAATGTTAATAACAATAATAATATTTTACAATACATAAACAGGTGGCAAGATAAATCAAACCACAAAATTAGATCACCAAAAAACTAACCCTTGTGCACTTTGGACCCAATTTGTCATGATAGTACGTTTCACTACAAAAGCTACCAAATTGCTCACTTTTGACTATTGCCTCTTAAAAAAGTTTGTGACTGTTCATACTGTCTAGCATTGTGTGACAAACCCCTTTAAACCATCTCCTGCAAATCATGTTATGCTGCATGCATTACTGGACAACATGCAAGCCCCCAAACGCCTCATAATTTGATTTTGAATGCAATTCCAAACCGCCTCCAGTCTATTTGTCTTCCCCCTCAACCATGTTTTAACTGTATTTGTTAAAGATGCAAGACTAGCCAAAAGGGGGAGTCACCTTTGAAGTATTTCAGAGAAATATCAGGCATTAAATATTAAATACTTGTAAGATGAATATGCCTAGTTACACTAAGTGTTTAAATGTCAACAATGCATTGAATTTTGATACTAATACTAATGATAACAATTTTACAACAATTTGGAAGAGTTCAATATTTTGATTAAAAGCACCTAATAGAGTTAATATTTCTCTAGTAACTAGATTGAAATCAAACAACGATTCTGAACAGGACAAATTGATATCGGAACATCTTTTGTATAATTTATAGATATATATTAACAGCAGTTACATCGTAGTCCCATATCCCAAACCACAAACCTTGGTCAATATTTGATTACAAAACCTCTGCAATTTTGTTTAAACCTATCTGGGGACACTCATCTTTAAAAATTCTCTAAAGAAGTAAAATGCAACTAAATCTCATTTGAACTTGCACATAATTTCAGATTGTTCCATGAATTATTCTGCAATCCTCACAATATCATATGATCTAAGATATATAAAGCGGTTTTATTAATGACGAGTGGAAATTGCATTACTCTTTGCATAATTGCCAAAGCAGCACTCAGAATATACTCTGATAGTGAATATGTTTATTGACAACTTCCACTTGGCATCAGAATACACCACAAATTGTTTCAGACCAAACGGCATGGCAAAAACGTATCATTTTGCGGTGTAGGATTACATCTCAATTTTCCCTGAATTATGCAGTAATACACTCGACAAAGTTCTGCACAATTAACCTTACATATACCAAGTCACGGCAGTACATATCCTACTGCTATTTCCTCCACAACTGTCCTGTGACTTTTAAAGGTTATGTCTTGGATCCTATCCATTATACATCCCTTACGATGATGTTATAATCATTTTCTTAGTCTGAATGACTCTTGATGACCTAAAAACCCAGTTAATTAAGCATTGACAAATGAGAACTACTACTTTAGATATTATTAGATATTAGAATTCTTTTTGTGACCCATTTTTAAATAGATGATAAATAATGAAGGTAGTTAACAAATGTAGAAAAACAAAGTTAAATGAAGGAAATTCACTTGAATAACAGCGCATTAACAAAGAGCTTGCAAAAACAACCATTAAAGTCTTTCTTCAATGACATTCAGAACGCAAATAGCATAATTAAAATTATATCACACGTAGGTAGAACAACATTGTTAAGACATGGAGCTGGTAAATACATATACTATCTGGATTAGGCTTAATGTTACCTAAACTAATATTCAGATATAACAAGAAAGAACTTCACTTTAAAAAATATCATTAAATCTTGGCCTTTTGTATTCCGGACGCATCTTTTTGTGCCACTATATTTCGCTAGGCTACCTGAGCATGATGATTGATGAATGTTGCCAAATGAATGATAAATGAAGAATGGAATAAATGCTTTGTTAACTCACCTTGTACGACAACAGTAACACCTCTCTCTACTCTGCTCTGATCAAGTATGGATATGGCAACCACCCGATAGATACCGGTGTCGATCTCTCCTAAGTCTGTTATCTGCAAGCTCCCTTGACCTAGTCGTCTGTAATGGTCGCCTTGCCTGAAATGGAACAGAAAATGTATCTTGCATTGTTGATTACTCTCTTGGCATGCTAGGGGATTATTTGGACAGATAATTCAAATTTCCAAGCATTTCAAATAGATTTTGGTACAATTCAATCATTTGCAAATCTGAAATATTACCTTTTTTTACACTGTAATATTTAAAACTATCACCAAAGTCTAAGTTTTATTTTGAGCTAATCATAAAGATTTTCATTCTTAATGTTTTACCACTAAAACCAACAGATGAAAAATTATTATAGTTGTCATCATCATCACTAGATTGAAGATTTCATTCACATTCATGAATACCAAGTTTTTATGTATTTCATCATTTCAATCTGATTACATGGGTACCTCTATTTATACCAATATGCCACTACTCCCAAAGGAGTCATTCTATGCAAACTAGAGCATTGCAATGAGGATTAACCCATAAAAGACCAGGACAGATCGATGCAAACTAATATTAAAACCCATTCAATGTGCATGTTATGTGATAATAAAACAGTGAAGGAAAGCTTAAACAGAACATTCACACCATAGTATCGTTACTAGGAAATAAGATGGCTATGCACCAGCAGGCCTCATTAATTTGGAATGAGTATATCACCTCTATCAATTACATGTCCATCGAAAGCACAGTGCCAACTCAGAAGCATACAGTAATGACAGAACTGATTAAACGCAGTGAAGGGGAGGAAGAAAATTTGAAAAAATTAAGAAATTTCTGACACGTGTGATTGATAGAAAGGAACAGAATGTCATAGAACTGAGCTAAATTGGAATAAAATGAGATAGTGAGAGAGAGAGAGGGAGGGAGTGAGAGAGAGAGAGAGAGAGAGAGAGAGAGAGAGTGAAGAACATGAGGGAGAGAGAGAGAGGGCAGACAGGGAGGGGCAGATGTGAAGAGGAATATAGGGTGCAGGTCAGAGCTGGAGAGAAAGGAGAAGAACACATACAGAAAGATAAAAAGATTGAGAGTCAGAGAAAAAGAGAGCAGTTGATAATTTTTTTTAATTTTAATTTCTCTCTGAGAATATATTCTATACCACCAATATCCTCTTACTTATTTGATTATTCCCCCATTGTTTTCATATCAGGTAATACCTGGATACCAGCCTCATCAAAATTCTTGTCATTTACCTTCATATCTCATCATGTACAGTGACAACAGTGGCATCTATAAGCAAACAAGCTTCACACACATATACAGTGAAAACTAACATACCCTTTCTCCATCTTCTCCCAAACTCCCATCATTTGTCTCCCCCTCCATCAACAGGAGACAAGAAAATCAATTCACCTTTGCGAAAATTTGAAAGGTATATTTGAAGAGGGGCTTCAACTGAGAAATGGAAATGTTTGTCTTTTTCATTTGGGGCAGAGGGGTGGCACGCCATCCGCGAAAATGACGGACAAATGTTTGTGGAATGGACGTCTGCAAACATCAAAAACATTTGACGCTCATCTGTAATAGCAACTTGAGGATGGACGGCATCCGTTTTGGAGTACCCCGTCCCCCTTTCTCTTTCTCTGTAAGTTGGAATACAATAATTTGCCATATACTCATTTGGTTGTAAATCTGTGTATTGAAGAAAAGGAATATTCATAGTACTAACATGTTGATCTTTTTCTCTCCTTTATACCACTCCAGTGTTGCTGGTTCTGTAGTAGCTGCTTCAAGAGTGATAGTACTACCTATCAGGGCCTCTATCTGGCTTGGTCCTGGAGCTACTAGGAAGGCCAAATCCTCTGGACGCTGGGCTGGGGCTGGGTCTAAGGGAGCATAAAAAGAGGAGTGTTGCAATAAAAACAGACGCTGAGTGTGGGCGAAAAACATGGCACAGACCATAATGGAAGGATAAATATAGTGCTGAATAATTGGGCTAAAAATGCTTCAAAAATCATATCAATATCACATTGTACTCATTTATTTCTCTTTCCTTTGTAGTTTGAAGGATGCGGTACAAGTGGTTGGGAAAACAGACGCTAACGTGAATGACAAATTTGTGAGTTTTTTAAATGATTTATAAATAAACACACATCCAACGCTTCCCAAAATATGAATGGTGCATTTGATTTGAGGTATAGTTTATACTGATATTTGTTTTTGTGCTACCTAATGGCTACAATGATTAATTGGTGTTAACGAACACAGCAATACCAACAATAATCAGGACAATTAGAAATATTTATTAAAGTAAGAAAATCAAATGAAGTATCAAACTTTAGTTCAGAAAAAGACAATCATCCTCTTAAAATTCATTTTTCCTTTTATGAGAATCCTTTCTCCAATCAATTACAAGTGTAGCCAAACGTCTGAGTAATTTTCATTCCACTAAAATGCCAAATGTCTTGTTCTCTTTAAAAAAAAATTCTCCTTGAGCTAAACTTGACCAAATTTCAATGACTTTGGGGGTTTGGGGTAACAAGCAGTGGTAATTACCAGTAGGATTGGTAAAGAAAAATTGTTAATTATTCCACTTTGTCAATCTGACATTTCATAAAACAGTTAAGATCAAAGTGGATCAGAAATTGCACCATCTTTTCCCTGCAAATCTTGCTGCTTACTTTTAACTGACTTACAAACATCTATCTTTTCCTTCTCAAAAATCTATTTTTCATGTGACTATGCCAATATCAAGAAGTCAAATGTAGAATAAACATCTTAATCTTTCATACACTAATACTAAATATTTGCCATCGTCAGATTGTAAAGAATGAAGCAGGTTTCAATATGTCATGAAAAAGGTAGCCCTATCATCTCCCAATTTCATTACTGTTTCCTTAATGCTCTGTATAAAACAAATTATCAAGATGAAACATGTACCATCCATCACTACAACTTTACTTCATGGACAGTTCAGATTCAATTTCAAATTTATTTAATTTTACATAGACATCTTGCCCAAACTAGCATTGGAATTTGGTCACTCAAGTTTATTTTCATATTATCATAGATAAGTGCTGCTTTTAAAAATATTGTTTAGAGCTTATTATATTTTGGACTATTGGCATAATAAGTATGATTGCCAAACAGCAACTCAAGTCATACCGCTCCTCACGACCAGCTCTGCATCGGTGCTGCGCCTTCTTTGATTTGGTAATAGAAGGCTCTCTACTTTACACCTATAGCGGCCTGCATCACCCTCCCTCACGTCCCGAATCTCAAGTGCTCCGCTGGGAAGCAGAGTGTAGCGAGATGCATAACGTTCTTCAGTCAGGTCGATTGTCTGTCGATCCTTCAGCCACCTGAAAGGAGAAATCAAAGAGTCTAGGCTTGGCTGCTTTCCTGTAAAATCCATTCTCAATTATCCTCTTTGAATATATGTAAAACACATTGATTTGTTCATTTGTTGTTGATGTTTTTTGTGGGTATGATTAAGGCATAAAATGCAAGTGTCAAACCTCACAGTCAAGTCATTACTGGATTTTGCTGTCATGCTTTTTCTGGCTTACAAGATACAATTCCTCATATGAACAAGAAAGAAATTAAGAGTGGTGCAGAGTCTCATATCTTTTATAATAATTGTTTACAGGAGATGTATGGAGGTTTGAAATGCTGACGAATCTCAACATTACAGATGAGTGAAAAAAATATTGTTCTTTTTAAGATGCTACATAGAAGGTTGCACTCTTGATTTTATTTTATTTGATTTATCAATGAGAAAAATTACAGTAGTAAAGACTTGGGGTGTTGACAAGAATCAAAGGGAAATGGACAAATCTTGAAATCATTACACCCAGTAGAGAAGTGATACTGCAAACAAGTTTAATAAGAAAAATAAGACAGATTCAAAACATAAGATCACATGTACATGATTTCTTAATATCATGAAAAACATCTGCCTTTAAAAATGTGGAATTTAATACTCACGTTGTGACTTTTGGTACTGTACCATTCACCTCGCATTCAAATCTAGCTGTATCTCCGGGGTATACTGTCACACCAAACGGGGAACGGATTTCTCCAAGAGCTAGGTAATACAAAAAAGGAGAATATAGAATAATGCATTATTTCTTATAATTGCACGCATATGAAGAGATTATTGAGGAAACTAATGTAAATTAAGTGTAATACAGTTTTGGCATTAATCATCATGATCTAGTGCTGGTTTTGCACCTTGGAAATTATATTATTTCAGAGGCTCCACGAGGTCAAACTAAAGCAAATAGTTTTCAAACATCACACATGTGTAACATTAATCAAGAGGACCTTCTTAATTCAATCTAAAGCAAAATATTACTATCGTTGTTTACATTGATCAATAAATGGTAACCTTTTTTAAAAGAAAAAATAAAACATAACAAAGTTGCACCCAATCAAGATAGATACATGGTTGAACATAAATTTATAAAAATCAACTGAGAAAATCAATGACTATTTTGTCTGGGACTTAGATGAGAAACTCTGCCTTCATATCTTTAATTAAAAAAACAATATATTTCACCTCACAACCAATTTGTATCTCCTTCCCTCCATGCTTCTAAAAGTAGGAAGATTTCAATGTATACACACCACACAAACAGCAACGTGAGGTAGCTAACTTTGTAAGAGCTTGTTAAGTCAATACTTCGTATCTCCAGATAGAAATCAATAAATTTTCATTTGCCCTAGAAACTGGATACTATGCCTGGCATTCTGATTTCTATGCCAATGGGGATCTCCGTTATAGAGCTCCCACACGCATCAATATTTTCGCTACACCCATGCATGGCAAGGAAAGGATTGGCAGAGAAACGTGAATCCTCCCTTTCTACGATTTCATTCTGTACCTTGGAAACAACAAACCTCAAATTAAACACATCTGAGCTGCAGATCTGAGTAACTCTTCTATCTTTCACACAATCTCTCCCAGGGACGGTTCTTCAGTGAGAGGAAGAACTGGGAGAGATCGATAAATTGTCTTAATGTCGGCAGATTGCTTTACACAGATGGACAAGGTGTGAGTCAGTGTTCCTCTTTTAACTGTTCAACCCCATTTTATGCACCTTTGATATCCAGTTAGAGACCTGCCTTATTCCCAGCTAAGGAGTCCCAGCAGGCTTACATTGGGAATGAAATAGACTTTATACTTCAAATTCACTTTCATGATATCGCTACTGTAAAATGGAGGTGAATATATGAACAAAAAAGGGAAAGAAATTTGACAACATTTTTTCACACAAGGAGTGATGAACATTATTTTGTGTTCTTTTATTCATCATAAATGAAACAATGGACAGGGTCTGTTTTCTGCTCCATTGAATAGCACTGACTCTCAATTTTCACCAATTCCATTTTACCTGCTCGTATAAAAAAATAAGTTGCGCTATGTCTGGAAAAGGTAGACTAATCTCATTACCCCTCAATTTTGGTCTTTCCCATCTTACATGTAGTTTATCTATTCCAGCCACAGTATCATTCCATTTAAATTCAATTCAATTCAATTCAACCAGTGACATCACATCTATATAGCTGAATAGTCTTGATTTTCAAAATAAAGGTTGTATTGTGTTAAACATTGCAACATTGTACAATTGTCTAACACAGATCTAGACCTTATAAAAAAAACAGAATTTTCTTTCGTTTACATTTGAAAAGATTCCATTTGAGGTAGATGCAGTACGTGTACACACATTTCTTGTTTGCACAGGTAAAAAGAGAATGTAATAGGTATCATTCAGTTTAAATACAGGGATAGAGTTTCTTTGATAGATGAACTCAGAAAATTATGCCAATAATGATATATAACCCAACCATGCATTGATAGCTGTCTAAGGGTGCGTTTATGCTCACTTTTGAAGGCAGAATGAGCGATTTGAAATGCTCATCGTAAACGCTCATCGTAGGTGTACTGTTTATGCTCCCCTTCTCCGGCTCCTCCAGCCAATTTCGGGCCCTGCAGCTGGATTCGCAAACCTGCACTGCGCATGCTACGTTGACCCTGGGAACGTCATTTTAAACGCATTTACAAATGATTGTGCGTTTATGCTTCCCCAGAAACCGTCTTTTTGGAGAATCGCCGATCATAAACGCACCTTTTTGTGAGTTTACGATCGGCGATTATCAGTGATTCTATGAAAATGAGAAAGGATGCAACCGTGTTTTGAACTAACCACTTAACAAAAGCCTCATTCTGGCCAGAAAAAGTTGAGCATAAATGCACCCTAAGCCTAGGGATTAAAAACAAGAATCATAAAACATTCTAGGAATAGAACAGCACTTTATAGCCTTTAGTAAGAAATGAGAAACTCTTTGACAAAGCACACTGGGTCGGTAAGAATCCCTACATACAACAATTTCTTTTATTGAAGACCTCATTGGAGACCATTACAATGGACCTCTTGTGAAAAGGGGAGGATCAGGAATAGGAAGACTTTGCAAACAGTGAAATAAGTTGTAACAAAAATAAGTATCAATGTATACACACATCAATAGAGTTTTAACACAACACTTCTAAAAGCCTTCCTACATGTAGGTGTACAGTCTATGGGTATAAAAGAGGGTGATTCTTGAAGAAGAAAAAAAAAATCCAAGAGACTTTGAATATCTGTTCTAAATAATCTTACTATAAGTCATCTTAATTTTTCAATATGTAATTGGTCCTTTATTCCTTTCTCCTTCTATCACTCATTTTGATGGAAGATGGTGATGTTATTCTAAGGCATAATACACACCTACCTTTTTGCCAGCAGCAATAACAAATTGTGTGCATGCTCTAAGAGTTGCGGTTTGTTGCTCTAAGAAATGTCAGCAAAACTGCAAGGGACATTTACATTTAGATAGCAAAAACACCTTTCTCTTTCCCAAAAAATGAAAGCAAATGAAATATTTTCTTGGTTTCACTTTACATGAGGGAATATCTACTTTACTAATCTAAAACATCCACATTGTATTAATAGCTTTTGTATTCCATATTTCCATCACAGGTACTTTACACAGTTGGTCGCATAGAATACAGACAGCAATAGAATATGGAGTTTTACCAGATTTAAAAAAAAGATCACTATCTGTAAGTCTGTGAATACTTTAAAATCCCTCCAATATCCCTTCAATTATATCTCATTTTGTTCAATTGAAAAACACAATTTTCATACAGATTATATTGAACAGTGACAGTTCTAACATATTTTGAAGAAAAAATAATCACAAACACAACTACTTGTATACAACACGATACATCTATTTTCTTCTCAATTTGGGTATATAGTAGCATATTCAATGCATGAAACAGATTTAAATTTCTCAAGAACAACAGTGAGAGTCATAATAATGTTAATTGATCTGTAGGAAGTTTATACTGTTCAAATTCTAATGTAGAATCTCAAGAAATTAAACAGCTTTTTTTCAATGAAATTCAATATGGTTTTATTTATTGTGACGGTTTGATTCCACATAATGTTTTTTGGATCAAGATGAACCTGTCTCATAAACCCATTGTCTACTGGAACCTGGTGGTTCCTGTTTTAAACCTATGAGAAAATGATTATTCAGTAGTCATTATTAATGCATATTTGTAAGTTTGGTTGCACAGTACAGTTAGCGAAATGTAGTGGTACGAAAAAGACACGTCCAAAATGCAAAATGCAAAATAGTTTGATGTTTGTTAATTATGATTTCCTTTTAAATATATCTGAATGAAAGTTTAGCTAACATTATATAAGCCTCATCGACATGGTATGTGCATTTACCAGCACAATATCCTTATGATATATAGGTCTAGCTCTGCGTAATAAATACTCCGGATGCATCTTTTTGTCCCAATACATTTCGCTACGCTACCCTACAAAATAATTTCCCCTGGCCATCAGTTTCGACTCAGGAGGTGAGCAAATACGGGTAGCACAATGACCCAGTGCAGTATACAGTCGAAGCTAACTTTCACACAAACTCTGACCCACCGATAACCATCCTATTGTGTATACGTCCTTGTATGGTCACCCAACCTTCAACGATGACTTGACTTTCTCACCCACAGAAACACCACCTAGGAACACTTTGCTTTTGTACTGAATGCCATCAGTTTGGATATGACAATAGGAACATCACCTACAATCAAAACGACCTGTCACTTAGTGACGCTATCATCAATTTGAATGATGTTACTTGGATTTAAAGGTATAAAAGAACTCTGGGAATGGACCTATGATATCAATCGTAACATCGTATCAGCAGAACAGAGAAAGTAAACATACAAATACATATACCTAAAACCATGAGCTATTTAGCATTGGAAATTAAGCTTTAGAACAACAAAAGCTGTGATAAAAATGAAATAATATTATTCCATGAAAATTGCAAAAAGCTAAAAGAGAATTCATAGGTATTAAGGGGCTTACATGTATTTTGATTCATCGGGTCATCGCGTCGGGTCGGGTGGTCGCGTTACCTGAACTTTTGTGAAAACATGCCCCTTTATTCCAGAAATGTTGGGGGTAATGTTTGTGAAATAAACCACCTTTCTTTACAAATGGTCTAGTCCAATTCACCCGACAATTTGTGAAAATCCTACAGCAAATCTACAAAAGGTCAGGTGATCTTCCGCTTTTGTTTCACGAAAGGTTGTGTAACGCGTTGGGTGTAACGTGGCCACCCAACCCGACGCAATGACCCGATGATTCGAAGTAAGCCATATTAAGGTATTCTAAGTCTTATTTTCTTGTTTCCATAAAATACACTGTTCACATTCATTACAGAAACCTGTATCAAATATAACGGCTATGACTAGTAGGGACAGGAAGGAAATTTAGCAGGTTGATTTAGCAGGTTGTATAACCACAATTACTTCAGCATTATACAAACAAAGTGTAATGAAAAATTGAAAAGGATAAATCATTCTGAAATTATTTTGTTCACTCTACTAACAGGCACACCTTGTGGCTGCATGGGTCATAAAACACCAACAAAACTTACTATTGTTGACATGCGCAAATCATGTTATCATCACCATATTACCAAGTTGCAGTGTACATGTAATCATGTATTACTACATGTACAATGATCAATTTTACTTTAGAGGATTGCACATATTTGGCCTTCAGTCTGAAATGTTTCTATTCAAGTTTGTAAGGTTCAGTGCTTCTTAATACTACAAATGCATATGACATTGTTACAGAAACAAGGATATGAATTTCTAAGTGTTTGTATGTTTGTTGAAGTGATGAAATTTAACAAAGCTTTTTCAGTATTGTTTTTCAAAACTTCAATAGATTACTCTCTTGATTTATGGCAGTTAAATTCCTCAAAGAAAAGGTCGAGGCAATGTAATTTAAATGACGTCTTTTCATTCCTTTCAAATTTGGAATTCAAATGACAAATCAATTGATGGCATCAAACTAGGAATAAGTTTTTATGAGACTCAAGCATTATTTATAGAATGTCTCATGAAATTTCAATGTTTTAATTTTTTAATCACAAAAAGTATAATGGGATCATTAATCAGAGGAGGTAGGTATACAGTGGGCATGCATGTCTACACATTTAAGCGCATGTAAAGATTGTATCATTTCACAATTTAGTTAAATGGTCCACTCATTGATTTCTTGCATGCAACAATATACATTAACCTTGAAAATCATTATGAAAAGACGTTGTGGATTTGACAACTGTAATAAATATGTTTTGAAGTTTATCCCTAATACAACCGGTTCTATCTTTCATTACTACAATGGCAACTCCACTGCAGCTCTCTGTCTTGTCTGTTCACATGTATGTAATGTATCGAGTATGAGGACTTGCTTGGGCCAGCAATGGGCTGGACTGATAAATATATATGATCACTCTGAACATACATGATAACTGGAGGGAAATGTAACTGATTGATCGTGTTATACCAAAGTGTAAAGAACTGCAATTGATCGATTGCTGCGATTGCATGTCCTCCACAAATTCACATTCCCCTATCTATTAACTACACAGCTGCTATTGATTTCAAGTTGCGATAGACTCGAATCAATCGCAACTCTTTACTAGACAGGGCCCTGATCTATCTCCACCATTCACTTTAATTAAGAGCCTCTACTTTCTTACTTCCTCTTAATAACTGCAATGATTCACACTGGAGTAAGGCTAAGGTACTTTTAATAATTCAGTATGTACTTGAATGGCAAAATTAGATCTGTAATAAGCATCAGATACATCTGATAGCAAAAAAATATGATGCATTGTTGTCTGTCCAGTGTCTAATGTTCAAAAGTTATAGGAGCGTCATTTTCTTTGTCAAAATCAATGTACACAAGCTCCACGGAAGTTATTACAAGAACCAGAATAATCAAAAGAATATGAGGAAAGTTTGGCTTGCGGTCTCTATTCAAGCATTGACTTCCATGAAACGTGACCTTCAACATAAATCAACTTTTTTACTCTTACAAGGAATGAATGCTCTTAAAGGCATCACACCCTCAAGGCAGAGTGTATTGTATTTCAATGTCAAAGGCAGCTCTATTTCACATTAAACAAGAGCCTGTATTGAATAAATCTATAGAAACACTGGGTAACACCCTGAACGATGCATAAATCCAGCATACTGCTATGACATTTCACGGTAGGTAGCGTAAAGGTACTACCTAATCTCAGTAAAGACTTATGGGATTGGGACTTTCAAAGATTCTATCGAATATGAAATAAATAATCAATCATGAACTTGAGAATTGAATGCTAATCAGCCGTAACTTCTGTGACATAAATTATGACCGTACATAAATAGTGAGCTGTCAAGTGAGAAATAACCATATATCTTTTTAATTAAATAAGGAGGTTCATTTGGAAACTATTATACCTGTTCTGTGATGTACTGTGACCACTATACAACTTATTCAAATATGATTCAGTCAGGTCCAATCTATTCACACAATCTCTCATCTCTCTCTCTCTCACACACACACACACACACACACACACACACACACACACGCGTACGCACACACACTCTCTCTATCTATCCCACTCGTTCTCTCTCCTACCTCCCCGTCTCTCTCTCTAACACATAAATCCAATATAAATTGTTACCCTCTCTTTATCATTCTTATTCTCTTTTTTTCATCACTGTTTTGTTTTGTTTTAGTCAATCTCTTTGTCTCTCCATCTCTGCATGGAAGTCTTGCACATCTTGAGTGACAGGACCCGTTTCTTTGGACAGGAGTATCGAAGGATGATCTGGAGTGGTCTTTTAGGGGATAGCTAATACACCATGAGTCATTCTCAGGATACCATGTTTAACCCCACTCCAGACGCCCAGTGTTTGCCAAGCGAATCAAACCCAGGTCCCACCCCACATAGTAAGGATGGAAAAGAAGGGGGTTAATTTGCATGGGCTACTTCAAGATTCCCCCGCTCTCCCCCATTCTCAGGTTCCATGCCATAATGAAGGGACATGTCCTGTCTGTACTAGGAGAAGGCAAGAAGGCGGGGGGACTCTAGGGAATGGAGGGACATCTAGTTTCGTTACACTTCGCAGGAATTATGATGCTTTCAGATCATATTCACATTTTCTTACGCCACTCGAGGTGGATGTGGTAGAGTTTTGATGGGAACTTATGTTTCAGCAAATAGAGGAGGGGTAGTGAATCATACTTGGACTGAAGTCACCTCACAACAATAGAATAACCACTGTCACATTACCTCATTCAAAGCTTATCATCCACATGAACTCCATCGCAAGTTCTCTTCAATTGTTCTGCAAAGTTGGAGTTCCATTTAAACTTTCCATTGCTATTTCCATTTCTAAGAAAAGAAATATTTTATATTTCAACATGATGCTATTTGGTTCCAGATTGGTATCTATTCTGAATTCCTGCTCCATATTAAAAGACAAGTTTTCTTCTACAATTTAGGAAAGCAATAAAGGGCACTTGATCGAATAACAAATATTTTTGAAAAAAATAGAATGAATATAAAATCAACATATATACATCAGATAAATAATTTGATTGTATACATGTATATTACAGAGAAAGTATAAACTGTATGTAGGCCTAGATTCATTTACATGAATAAAATCATTAATCTTGGGCACAACTTTACTGGCAGGTGAGAATATAAAGTTTAGTATTGATTGTGCCCAACGTTCACACACTCAAGAAAAATGATCAAATATCCTCACATCATTCAAAAATATTCCAATCCCCATTTCCCTCCCATCCATCAAAATCCCAACTGAAGTTTGATTAGAAGCAAACAGTGAATCGTCTCTTTAAACATTGTCTCTTGAAGAAGATCAAATACGTCAGGTCCATTATAACTGACTCATTCTAAGCTATGATGACAGTAATCCCACTGTAATTGGGCCTTCAACAGACATACAGCCAAATCCTCATCATCTCGGGCTTTAACAAATTCTATATTTTGCCTCCCCATCATTCTTGGGGGATGAATATGAGAGCTTGATGCAGTGTTTTATTAGCAAGGAGCTCCCAGTGTTTGAGTTAGACAGTCTTGACATGTTTATTTTATCGGCCCAGCAAATGATGTGTTGGCATATTGTAAATGATGTGTAACAATTTCTCTCTTTTTCATAACCTTTTGGCCCCCCCCTCTCTCTGTCTCTCTCTCTCTCTCTCTCCCTCTCTCTCCCTCCCGCTCCCTTTTCCTCTCTCCTTTTCCTCTCTCTCCCTCCTTCCCTCCCTCCCTCCTTTGAACTATCCTACATGAACATCTCTTTGTCTCTTTCTCTCAAAGCTTCCAATGAGTGTCTATATTGCATTGGTTTCTGCAACTCTCTGTAAGTTTCTTTTACATCTCTCAACCATAATCTGCTAATCATTTTGAAGAGGTGAGTCATATTCACGAAAGTTTCAACGTAATTGTAAAAAAAAAAGTATTAAATGATTTTCATTTTTAGAATATAAAAGATATCTCCTTTAGATATTAAATCCCTTCCAAAAATCTAACATCCTTATGACTGTTTAAATTAATAACTCTTGTCAAAATCATCTGTCCTCCCATTTGCATATACTTACCAACACTGTTTCAGTGTTCATTGAAATCAATTACGTAAGCATCAGCACATCCCATGTATAAATGCATGAACATCATGTCAACCATACACAACTTTACACATACTAATAAGCCAAGGGGATACATCCCACTTGCATGATCACACTCTTGGTGTTTTCCCCCTTTTCCTTTTCTCAAGCTTTTAATCACAGCAAGGGAAGATCAAATCAACCATCCTGAATATGTACACATGAGCGAAGAAAACAAACTCTCCAAAGCAACTCGGCGATGGGAAAAATCACAAATTTCAGGAGCAGGGTTTGACACGGCTGACATTTGGGGTAAACATTTTGCTGCTTCATCCTATGAAAAGTTTACAGAAGGATTTGGTTGAATCGGACAGCTATAATTCGCTTCTCTTTGCACCCCATGAGGTGTTTCTAATATCCTGCGACCAGACCTACTAGTCATCAATACAGGCTAACTTGCTCAAGTTTAAAGAGTCACAGCACGATTAAATTGTAGTGCATTTGTTTCTACTGACTTGATAAAACCTATGAATGATGTTGCTGAGATGAAATTATACCATAAACATTTAAAAGCTATCTAATGCACTTCCCATTTTTCATCCCCCCCCAAAAAAAACATTTTAACCTGGTGAATACTTGGTCTGACATACATTTGCCTGGTGTCTCATTTCTGGAGTCTAACATTATATTTAGCTGAAATTCTATCATATCCAACAGGAATTTCAGATGTTTACTATAACTACATAGAGGTGCTAAATAAATTTGTAGAGGCATTGTGGTCTAGTGGATAAATCACATGGACTGTAGATCTCAAGGTACAGTGTTTGAATCCCAGCCGGGCACTAACATCCTTTGGTAAGACAATAATCTACATTTGCCACTCTCCACCCATGAGTGAATGTGTACCCAATATGATAGAGCACTAATTACTTTGGTGGATCAGCTACAACCAGGGTTATAATGCGTATATAAGTGTCATGAGCACACATTGTAATGGATATGAGTGCTATAAAAGAAGCCATTATCATTTGAGGACCTCAAGTGAATCAATTAATCATTCCTGGAGGTCTAGGGTTGTTAAAGAATGACAGAGAACCACCTATGAGAAATAAACTTACTTGCAAGCGTGACATGGGCCTTGCGGCTTTCAATGAGTCCTAGGGCCTTCACGTAGCTGGTACAGTAGAAGACACCCGTCAGCTGTTGAACAGGAGTACCTGGCATGATCTGTAATGCTCCCGTTGGTAGAAGGTTGTAGTACATTGAGTTAAGTATATCAATATAGTTCTCATTCCTGTACCATTCAATGTCGACACCATCTGAGAGTTGGGTGGAGCAATTGAGTGTAAGACCGGTACCATTGACCACAAGGGCATCGCGAGGTTCCATGGAGAAGCGATGATTGCTGAAGCGGTACTGAGATGATACTGAATAATGGAAGAAGAAAAAACAGTACAGTTTTAAACATACAATCAAACAGATTTGGCAAATTCATGAATCTGGGGTGAAGTTGGATTTAAATGCTTCTACCTTATTTTATTTGTTTAGACAGATGTAACTTTCATACAGATGGCTGTATGTCATTAAATGATCACTTCATAGTGGAAGTCATTTTACATACTATATAGTCTCACTTCTAGTACAATAGTGATCTCATATCTAAGGTAGATAGCAAAAAGGGTTTAATCACTGTGTATGTCATCCGCACTTAAAAACATCCTTTGCTTGCACAACTCCTTTGATTTCAAGAGTAATATTTAAGATAAATGGCCCTTGGGATGTAGAGCCAATAAAATTACTTAAGCGTTTAGAGCATCATAGTAATTTTTTTATAATAAGCTTTATAGACAATGATGTAATCAACTTGAAAGTAAAAGTTGTATGTGTTAACTTTGTTTGAGACATTAATTTCATAAAAACATTTGAAGGGTCAAACACCTGTGTAATTAATGATTACATTCCCTTTGTTAGGAATATTCCCTAAATGCCAGTCATTGCTGTCAGTTAATGATGGAGAAGCGTTGATCTACGTAGCCTAACCGCTATGCACTCAGTGGTGATACACAACTTCCTTCCTCTATTCATCTACAATTGACACATTGGAGACAAAAAGGTTCAAGCCCTGAGGTACTGACTTTCAAACCAACATTTCCCTGATTTTCAAACACCCGTCCTAGACCTGCAGGGCCTCCTCCTTAAGTTGAGATTCAAAGCTGTCCTCTAACAAATTGCGCACAAACTGCAGCCAAATTGGACTGAGTCATCGCGTGAAAACACGCTCCAGGGAACGTGGAGGGTTTTATAGTCGATACTCTAATCTGGTTGGGGCAAAGGAAGAAAAGTACCAGAAGCCCCAAGGTTGATTTGATTTGATCCGCAAGACAGGGGCAACACAGGGAAGAAGAGATCTGGGTAAGAACAAGAAGAAAAACAACAACAACAAGAAAAAGAAAAAGAAGAAGAAGAAGAAAAAGAAAAAGAAGAACAAGAACAAGATGAAGAAGAAGAACAAGAAGAAAAGGAACAAGAACAAGAAGAAAAAGAACAAGAACAAGAACAAGAACAAGAAGGAAAAAAAAGGAGGAGGAGAAGAAGGAGAGGGAAAAGAAGAAGGAGAGGGAAAAGAAGAAGGAGAAGGGGTAACAGAAAGGTAAGAAAACAAAAGAGGGAAGATGATGGAATGATGATGTCTATCAAATTTGAGAGTGCACACAGGAAAAGATTGTGTTAATTAGGGCATGCCTAAATTTGTGTTGAGAACTAAAAGGTAGGGAAGTCAATGGATTTGTTGTGCATTGACCTAAAATCATGGGATAAACCATGGACCCATCAAGAGATTAAGCATAAGGACAGATCAGAGGGGAGGATACACTTTATACAGCGGACTCCAAAGATGAAGAGGAGGAAAAAGGGTGTTTGGTAAAAAAATAGCGAGACAATGATAAAATAAGACTTTGGACAGGACTTGCAATTTCACATCATTGGATTTCATGTTGACATGCTGGTAGAAAAATATGGCCTATGTCAATGAAAGATCATAGAAAAATTCAATGGAGAGTTGAACGTGTCTGTAAAAAGTTGTTATAAATGTCTATGGGGTGAGGCATACTTTAAGTTTAGAAATATATTTCCTTTCCAGATCGTCCCACTTGAGGGTATTAATTGATAAATTGTCATTCCGTAATTCCTTGACCTAAAAAAAAAAAGTAATTACATGAGCAAAGTGTCTTCGTGCTCTTAAAAACCGTGCATTATGCCCAAGGTGTGATTATTTTGAAAGAGAAGCAGGTCTTCTACCAATTAGACCAATTAGCCTACTACCCAAAATTAGATGAGTTAAATTATCCATTATCATTCTTGACAAACACATGTTCAGGCACAATGACTATTAAAGAAAGAGATGCCAGCTCCTGTAACATTGATACAAAAAGCCACTTTTTTACTGTTAAAGTACTATCGAAAATGAGCACAAATCTCATCTAAATCCTATCCTCTCCTCTCCTCTCCTCTCTTCTCTGTATGTATGTTTGTATGCCTGTCTCTATCTGTCTGCCTGTCTGTCTGTGAGTCTGTCAGTCTATCTGTGTGGTTGGCTCTATCCCTCTATTTTCTATCCATCTCTGTCTCTCTCATACACCCCCTACACGCCAATATACACATTTACTACAAGCCCGATTAGTCTAACATTACATCTGCAGCAGCTGGAATTCAAGGTTCCCCCAATGATCAGCTTTAGTCTGTATCAAAGGAGTATTTGTTTAACCCACCCATTACATTTGTTTACCTACAATGTTATATTACACTTTGCATGGATTTTGAATCAGTTTCAAGGCCCACTCTATTTGCACTGCTCAAATGAAACATTGCACTGTAAATATTCCCTGTCTCATTCATGCAGGATCAATACTGAGATATGCATCAAAGCAAATAAAACCGCAGTAATTCTGTGACTAATATTGAATTGGAAATCCAACTTGGGCTATCATTTCTCTCTTACCCACCTACCGGTACACATTTCATCACAAATACTTCTTATACATCTCTTTTGGGTTATCTTTTGTATGTCTCAGTAAGAATATGCAAACTTTTATGATGTAGATTACAGTTTCTTAGAACGGTCTTCATAGATCGTATTATAAATGGAAGTCTATACTTCTTTGGTTATTTGTAATATTCCTCTTGCATGCAACAACGTCCAACATGAACAACAAATATATGTCACAATGAAGCAAGAATGATTATTGCAGTAGCGCTGATAATTGCATGGGACCTTTCGTTCAGGCATATCATATCTGGATAATCCTAGCAGCTTTTCTTATCACTCATCACTGACCCACAGACTCTGCCTTAGTCCCACTCATACTAATTGCTTGTCACAAAAAAGACATGCTGCCGGTGACAGACAACAGAATGGCTTGTTTCTGGAGTATCACTCCACGCATTGTATACAAAATAAGAATACAGTTTTTAAACTATATGAACACATGATATAAGAGAGGGTTTATATACAAAATTTATAATTATATATAAAAATTAATAATTATATATAAAAATTAAATGTTGAATTTGACTGCTTGATCTAATTTCCTAAAGATTTTTTTTTTACATCAGGAATATCCATGGTAATTTTGTTCATATATTCATTTTGCTGAGATGTCCATGTGCATGCATATCATTTTTAATCCCCCTTTTATGCATGCATGAGGAAAATCTAAGAAAAGTAGAGGTGTTGTGGTCTAGTGGATAAGTCTTCCGACTGTAAACTATAAGGTAAAGGATTTGAATCCTGCCGTGGCACTAATCTCCTTTTGGCACAACAATAATCTACATTTGCCACACTCGACCCAGGAGTAGTAAGTGGGTATGTAGTAGGAATTATTCCTTGAATGCATAGAGATGTTATATCATAATGTGATATGCGCTATACAAGAAAGGCATATTATTATTATGAGTGTTTTGCTTCACAAAGTCTGCTAGCTTGGAACATTACTAATACAGGTTGATAGGAGCATCTCTATACGCCCCAAGAGAATGCTATGCAGAAAGCTCTCATTCAAAATACATATTTCAGCACTGAGCGTCACGAAATATGCGTAATTGCAAAAATGGATGAGATGGATTTAGAACTGGAGTAACTGCAGATGTGACCAGTTTGACGAAGTGTGAAGTTACGGGCCACATGGGACAGTGGAAAACATGATGGAAAGATCCAATAATCCTTGGGAGTCCACCATCCATGTCTATACTCAAGTGTAGAGGTCTATTCGTGACGTGCCCTTTATTAAGAAGATGTATTTTCATGTTTGCCTGTATATAAAGAGCACAGATAATTCTTCCCCTTCCTGCCAGTACTGCATATATAAATACAGCTTGAAAATTATTAATCACTGTAATCTAAGGAATTAGGAGTGACTTGTTACAATTTGTCACCATATATTTCATCCAAACATGTTTTGTTTTTTCCCCTCTTTCTCTTTATTCCAGATCATACAAGTTTTAATATGGTCATGAATATTATTCTTGAATAAAAACTTTGCAGTCCACTCTTTTACAGCCTTACCCAAATCAATAAGGTAACTAAGCTTCATTAAAATAAGAGCTTTGAATAATATTCATTTCATGCAATTTAATGGATGGATACATGCAGGTTTGCATCAGGTGAAATTGAAAACCTAACACAGACATGTCACCAATAGAAGGCATTGCCCTTTGAAAATGATATATTGGCATATCGACTATCGATGCGAAAGTGTTATTGCTGGGCAACCACATGTGATGAAGAATGTGTGCTTGACTAGTTTAGCCTGGTCAATATTATTTCCAATCAAGAAAACTGATGGGACGAATAACAATCACATTCTATATCCTTACTTTCCTCTGGGACTGGGAATAAAAACTTCTCATCTCAATCATGATGCCATCTTTGGTAGCTTTTTGATCATGATCTTTCATTCCAATCTTCTAAACTATCTTATCTTTTGGTCTCAATCATTCTGGCTTTACAATCATCAATCCATACTGTCTTCCAGTAATGCCAATATTTGAATAATATCTGTACATTCTATATTGGTGTGTAGCTGGTGTAATGATGCAAATAGATACATGGCCATTGATATATAATTATAGAAATATGCATGTTGAAATTTTGACCTTCCATTGACATCTGCACAGCAATTGTCAGTACATAAGGTCATAATTTCTTTATCCTTTTGTCACAAAACTAATAACTTGAAAAATGTGACAAAAACTTTGTGTTCCCAATTCCTTCTGCCAGACACATATTAGCACATTTCTGTCTTTTAATAATCAAGTGATTTGCATATTAGAATAATATACATGTATATTTATATTTTATATGTCTGTTATGTCAGACTACAGATCTCGTTTCTAATTCTTTTATTTATTCTATCAACATAGCCATTACAGAAAGAATGTTGAGGTGGTTAAAAACAGAGTTCTTTTTCTTTAATTTCCCAATGAAACTAACAAAGTCGATGAAAATATAATTGGTTGTCCATCCTACTGAAAGACACACACTCCAGTCCCAATGCCTATACCCAATGACACAAAATGATGCAAATCAATCGAATAAAAATCAACAAATCATCTTCACAGGGGAGTTCAAAAAATTGATAGTCACTTCACAAGCTAGGCATGAACTCACATGAGTCGCTGAGCCTGAAATAAGAGGATGATGAGGATTGGTACTGAGATGCGTATGGTAGGTAAAATGACGCACCCACCCACACTAAATTAAGAGTGCACTCGTTTGCTAAAGACATTACTCTCAGCATAGCTCAGCGTACGTTTATCTATTGCGATTACAAGAAATAGGGCCTGATGAAAGCATGACCTCCATGACTGCCCTTTCACATTCTACTCTGCCTCCGCTGTGATGATAAACCACTATTTCTCAAATAAAATCATTATTTCAGACTGGAAAGTCAGCGTTGACTACAACTCTACTGATTTTTCATGTCATTCAATTTATTAACATGGCTCCTTCTCAGATATAGGCAAGCGATTCTATGAGTGCATGGAAGAGGTCTGATGGTCATATTAGTTTGTCTGCCTCTCATTGATGTAATGAATGACTGTGGAAATGAGGAAAATATATTCACCTTCACCTTCATATCCACTATTTATCAATTTGCTGTAAGATAAAATAAGTATATGAAGAATAATCCTTTGAGTCAGGGACAATGACAAAACAGTTCCTTCTAGCAGAAAGCAAATATTTACTGACAATTACTCTTGAAGAATAAAATATGTGATTCTTTCATTATTGAACAGAGGAAAGATCTATGAAAAGGCCTAAAGTTTTTTCCTTCAAAATAATTAAAGGGCAATAAATCCCAAAGAAAAGTAGAAGCTGTATTGATCCGTAAGAATAACAACTCACGTGGATGATAACAGTTTCAAATGCAACATTGTCTACTCAGTAAGTGTGACAAGGTAATACTACCCAAATGCATATCTAAAACTAAGAATAAAGGGATGCAGCGCCTTAACACATACATTTACATTCCATTGAAGTCAATTTCAAATCTTTGGAAACCAACTTTGACACATATTAAGCAGGTAACGTGAGATGACATAAGGAGAATATATGAAGGCATGAACATGTAGCATCTTGAGGGGGCCCTGGAGCCATTGGCTTAATTTAGAAGCCGACTGACTGCTACACGAAATTCATCCCCACTAATGGATCTGGACTTAAGACTCTAGACAGACTGCAATGATTTGCCTGGATGATGTTTGCTTCGTTTATTCTTTATCCCGGGGAAATGCAAAATGATGAGCAATAGATCACGTTTCAGAGGATGGGAAACATAGCAAGACAAAAATGTAAGAGAGAGTAAGGAAGATATGAAGAGATGGAGGGGGAGGGGAGAGGAAGAGGAATATAAAAAGGATGTCTGAGAAGTTTTGGAGAGGGACTTGTATCAAAGTCATGTGCTTGTTGAGAAAGTTAATGATCGTGGGTGGACAGACAAGCGACAAGTTCAATCCCGGTTCGATCTTTGTTTTCGATTTAACTGTCCAGCGCCCACCCCTACCCTTGTCTCTCTCTCTCTCTCTCTCCAAAATCCTCATTCGTCCATTTACAGCATCTCGTTATCTCTGCCTCTCATCTGGGGAGGACGATTGCATTTCAAGCAGGAGACGTGATAAATGGCATTCAAACGACAGATTTCAATTCGTAAGAGGTGATAAGCAGCATAGATACCTTCGTCTATTGATTGCCATACATTCAAGACACACAGACCCTTGTGTATGGGGTTATTCTTACAATGAAAGCGGTTAATATTAGTTAATGGAAAATAAATTGAAATTCATAAATTGATTGATTTAAAAACAAGATAATCACTTACACCTTGCATTCAAAAATGTAACACACAAGCCGTTTCATTCACACAAGGCTTCATATATGTTTACCACTTGGCCAAATAATAACTGCACAAGACAAAAGGCAATGGTATTTGTTACTCATTCTGTGTCTAACATAAATCTCTTTCCCTATTTCTGTTAATTATTTATGATTGGAATGAGAGCATTAAACATCAAAGTACATTCCTGCCTCACAAATCTGTTGGTTTTTTTTTTTCTTCTATTAATATAAATAACAACACTCATCTCATTTTCAAATCTCTCTCTTTCACTTTTTCTCTCTTGTCTACATCTCTCTACATCACTAAAATCCATTTCTCATTTTCTGTCATTCCACCTGCCCTGTTTAGCTACATGTGGCATTTTTTTCACACCATGGATACTTGTGAAATACCCACCAACCCAGGTATTGCAATAACTCCCTGCAGGCTTTAAAGGGCCCATGACATCGAAATACAAGTGTATTCCTGTTGGTGTGCAGTCCTGCATACATCTCATATTTTGATATGTAAACTTCTGAATTTGTTTCATAGATTTTAAAATATTTTTTGAAATATTTGTTTTCAAACTTGCTAAGCTCCACCCCAAAACCTCCAGATCTCATTCCCCTTGTGACATCATCTGTCAGTCATCAATGAGCTAACTTGAGAAAGCGGTATGTATCTTTGCCGAAGTCGACCACCTGTTACAATACGTAATACAATAGCAACATACAAGTTACTATGTCAGACATGCTGTAGCATCACTAGGAAGACAAAGGCAATGATGATGTATTGTACATATGTATGGAAGCATGCAATTCTATTATGAACGTGTGCTAAGCTGGAAGAAGTTACATACCATTGTCTATTCTAGAATATTAGTTGAGTCTGACATGTCTCACATAGCAACTTATATGTTGCTATTGTTTGTGGTATTGTAACAGGTGGTCAACTTTGGCAAAGTTACATGCCACTTTCTCAAGTTAGCTCATTGATGACTGACAGATGATGTCACAAGGGGATGAGATCTGGAGGTTTTGGGGTGGAGCTTAGCAAGTTTGAAAAACAAATATTTAAAAAAAATATTTAAAAATCTATGAAACAAATTCAGAAGTTTACATATCAAAATATGAGATGTATGCAGGACTGCACACCAACAGGAATACACTTGTATTTCGATGTCATGGGCCCTTTAAACACCTGTAACATTTAACAGAGTGTAAACTGTCCTGGCACATGGAGTATACGTTTTGATGTGTGATCCTAAATGTCAGAGTAACATTCAAAGTTGTTTTTCTGCCCTGGAGGAGTCACCAAACATGGGCAGGTTTAGGATTTCCACAATAATCAAACAAATTTGAACAGCCTGGATACTTGCAAGCATGGCATGGATATAAGCGAAGATGATTGGAGAAAAAAATGTTGCTTGCTGTCCACAAAAGAGTGTTTACACTGCTATTTCTAATGCAATTAATCACTACATGATCTGTTTAAATATTTAGCATTTGCACTATGTTTATTGAATATTGACTCATAATTAACTTAAATGTACTGTAAGTCAAACTTATTTAGTCATGCCAAACTATATAAGGCAATTTGAATTTTTGTTTAGGTATTGAAAATATTAATATAATTGAATAATAATGCTGACACAAATACAATTTTCTCTTTCTATGAACTGCATGTCTACAAACTGTAATATTTAGCAAAAGTACATTACATGTATTTAACTGTCGTGCAGTAATTCTATGTCATTTCAAACATTTGGGTGTTAAAGAAATACACTACAAATTTCATTGTCAGAACAAAAAAAACAAAAAACAAATCCTTTCACTACATATATGGCACCATATCTTAAATACGCATTACTGCAAGCAAACTTTTGTAAAATTTCTGTATTCTTCTTTAATTTCATTCTGTTTCCAAGGTAACACATACATGCCAATGAGATTGAAGTGTACACTGTGTGACAGGGTCAATAGAGAGTCACACTGAAGCAAGATAACACATATGGAACAGATTTAGATGGGCCTCATTCGCTTGGGTGTAAAACAGATTATTTCCTATCATTCAAAGTAAGAGGTTTGACAGCAAGATTGCTGGAGTGTAAACTCTCTTCAATCTTTACCCGCTCCAAGCAGTCTTGAGAATGACACGCGATATTACTCTCTTGCAGATTCCCCGCTCAGCATCAACGGAGGTGTGAGGATGAATGACACGAAATCGAAGCGCAACTGCTTCACCCTTTTTTCCTCTCTCTACCTTCTCTTTCTCTTGCTCTTCTCTTGGAGATGTTATGAGAAATCATCTTCTTGACTTGAATGTAATGAAATTAGCAAACAAAATTTCCCTCTGGATTCAAGCAATTTTAATATCATTTACACTTTGGGAAAAAGAAAGGATGATCACACTGGTTATTGGTAAAACTGGAAAAAAACCAAAAAAATTTCCCTTTGAAATTTACATGTACATGTAGTGTGCACTAACTAAATGCTATAGTGCTTATTCAACTTAATGAACTATGAGCCATTTGAATACAGCATGTACCAGTAGTAAGCCATTTACATTCAAAATAAACCCCTAATACAGTAGTATATCTCTAACCGTTAATGACTTTTACACAATACACAATCCTGCATTATCCCTTTAACTGCATGCAACATTGAACATAATAGACCTCTTATACGATCTCTAAAGTATGCTAAAACGAGATGGAAATGGGGAATTTATCATCAATCAGACACAATGAATGCAGGTTCTTTTCAACCCTTTGAATGCAAAGGGTCTTGTATTGTAAAACTTCAAAGAGTGAGGCCAGAGAGGAAAACTTTGTAGCCATCCCTAGAAAGGGGTTATACACGTTTAATATACCTCTAACAAGATTTGACAAATATGAGAGGTCAGCCACTTTTAATCATCCTATAAAAACTTGGAAATCTGGCTTTAATTGTTGAATGATTCCTATGCCTCTACCTCTCTGTTTCTATATCTCTCTGAATTTCTCTCTTTCTTTGTATTTCTTTCATTCTCTATAGATCTACATGTATCTGTATGTTTGCCCCCTCCCCTTCTCTCTCTCTCTCTCTGGTCTCTTGTCTCTTTCTAACAATCTTTCTCTGTCTCTATCTCTCCCTCTCTCTTCCGTACGTCATATCATTTTGAACTAGGTACAATATTGTGACTCAAGAACATTTGTAATTAATCCATGATTCCATACAGTATTTCAATTTTACTACTTTTTTGTTTAAAACTCTGATATAAAAGTCCTATTCATTTTGAAAGTCATTATTGTAACATCCCTGTTGTCCCCCCCCATATTCTTTCTAGCTTTCAATTTTTCCATTCTAATAAGAGGCAAATGTTTCCACACACTTTCAAATGGTTTGAATCTTGCTAGTTGATTACTTATGTCCATAAGAAAAGAAAAAATGTCTTTTCATTCCTTCTTTATAGGAAAATGCAGAATGTATTGATAGATTTCTCAAATTTCTTTTTAATGAACTGCTATTTACATTTCTTTTGAAAAGCCTCTCCTCAAGAACCAATAAAACATTACAGTCTTTAATTTAATATATCTACACCTAAAATCAAAGGTGTTTTCCCTCCAAATACTGTCACTGATTAGTCTGAACACATTTAAATGCCATCTATTATGGGTCTCTTTTAAAGGTACTATGTCCCATTTGCAGGCCAAAAAAATGAAAAGGTTAAATTCCAACGGCATTTGAAAGACAATACTAATTTAGAACTTCCCTAGAAAAAAGGGGGCCTGAAAATGTCTTTAAGTGGGAAAATAACGACTATTAGTTGTTGAATCGACTTAGGAGCTATAGAGCTAGTAAGTAATAGTCTGATTTTTCAGACCATTGGTCATACGTTTTATGCTGCGCAAAGATTCAATCAGTTTAATTTTGGCCATTGCAAGAAGTGGGTTATTGATGTAGACAAATGCTCATGTACCCTTTACAGCTCATTTTATGTATGTTATTACCAAAGATGAAAAAGCCAGTCAGTCACTCAATAGTGTCTGACAGTGAAGTCTAGCAAGTAAATGGGTTTCCTTGCATAATTTGAATATTAGGACACTGCTAACGTTTAAATTTCACAGATAGGACATACATGACATATTCATAATTCCTGCAAAGTTCTACAGAATTTAATGTTGGCTGCAAAAGGGACATAGTATCTTTAAAGAAAGAAAAAGTGTTTACTTCTTGCTTCTTTGCATGATTGTAAGGTATTTCTTGGATGAGTAGATCTGAATCCTCAGAAACAAGCCTTGCATGGTCCACCACATTCAGAGTGCTTGTTTAAAAGCAGTCTAAATACCATTTCATTTATCCCATAACAGTGGACTTATGGGGCCCAAACCCATGGATTAGGTCTTGACTTGAGTTTGCAGGTACAATGGCGGAGGTACAATGGCAGAAGCACTGTAATAGATTCCTCAAGCCTCTGCTACTTATTTTTATCAATAGTTGAACCTTTATCCTTTAAAAGAAGTTGTTTTGGACTACAAAATGGTCGGTCACAATATCTATTCAGTGGAGCTAAATTTGGATAATGCATGCAAGATCCCACATATGCACATTGTGGTGAATATCTCGAGTAAATCTGAACTCCTACTTGGATAATATAGGTGGAATCATTGTCAACAAGCAAGATTTATTGTGGTAAATCAACCAACTACAGGATAAGGAAATGAAACTTGGAAAATGTGACAATTCATAATTTCCAGTAGAGCGCCTTCTAAATTATCTCATCTAACCTTTTCTTATCCCATGCATTTTTCTTTCTTCTCCCCCTGGCTCTATTAAAGCTCTTCAATACTCCTTGCATGGTGTGTTAATAAGGCATGCTAAATGTCAATGTTTTCAAAGGATTTACCTCCCTGGTTTATTATTCTTTAAGTCTGACAACAGAAAGAGGGAAGGAATAGAGGAAATTGATGAAAGAGGATGATTTGGAAGATGAAACTTAGAAGAAAACAAAACAAAACAAAAGCTGTAAATAAATGTGATCAATCAATCATATGTAAGTCCTTACTAAATCAAACAAAGCACTACAGTTGAGCAAAACCTAATTTTGACTTTCACTTGCATGGAATATGAATTCTAAAGCCTAGGTTTGGATATTGAACTCCAAAAAGTGAAGCTTTACATTCCTGTCTGGCTATTGACCAAAGGTTTCAGATTCAAAGTTGAGAAATTCTTATTAGGCACTCTCTCCTAATCTCCAGGAAAGTTCCAAATGGGGAGGGTTTTTTTTCTTTAGGAATCAAAGCAGCGATGATTGATGTTGTCCCTGTTTGATCTCCTTGGAATCCTTACACACATCAATCTCTGCCCCAACCCTCTTTCTGGACCAAAGCTGAACCCATCCCACTCAGCCAATCCTGAGTTGTGTCTCCCATCAGGTTTCTCTCTTAAATATTTCATGGTTAGTAGTATGGTTTGGATAGCAACAAAGAGAAAGGAGTACCATACCATCATGGAGGGGGGGGGGGGAGGTTTGAATGTAGGATGGGAGGTCATGGTTGAGGCTCCAGGGACAAACTTCAGCACCCAATCTGTAAACTACACGACCTTGAATGGTACACTGGAGGATTGCCATTAGAGAATATACTGACAAACAGGGGCAATAATATCTTGCATTAACAATGCAGCTTTTGGAAGTGAAAGCATCCAGATTATTTGCATGACATTCTAATGGGTTTCAACAGTAAAATTCTCTAGGGGGAGGGGGTGGCTAACTATTCAACCTTTTTGGACAACTCCTGATCTGCCATTATCTCCTTCATTAAAAACAAAAACAAAACATGAGATGAAATATCTCAATTAAAATAAAATGAGGAAGGAGAATAAAAAACAAGACACTCTCTCCCATGAACTTCATCATCTTAATTTGCTTGCATCAACAATTTTTTCTACTCTTAGCCAGACACATGACATAACATCCTCAGGAATCTTGTTATCGATAGCTTTATCATGTGAATCTGCCATTTATCAGCGCATGCATTACCAAATACAAGCCTGACAAAGGATACTTGGAAGAGAAATTTATGACATAAACAATTTACCATGACATCACAGTGACATAAAACAGGACTCTGCAATGTCATGGCAGACTCCCATGGGTGCTATTATATGGTTGCTTGGTCATGAAAGAAGATATCCCTCTGTTAAACATCTTGATGCATCATAAAGTCATTACATGTCACCATGTCTCTCTTTAGTATGTTGTTGTAAAAATGGAATAGGACCATGTGTCCTCAAGCATCCATCTCAGTTGAATATCTGTATATATCAATGAGGTTATGGTGCTATAAAAGTTCAATTCCAATGTATTTAAGAAAGAACTGATGCTAGACAGCTGATGTGAAGAAGAAACCTCGTGATCTTTCCTTTCAATTATTAAAGAACATCAATGAAGCAAGGGGGAAATATCACATTCACTAATAAATTTAATTTAGTCATTTTTTCCATCACAAAATCAGATATTGTTTAGACTGCACAATGACCAGAAAGTCAAGGTAAAGTAAAATGAAGATATATCATTCCACAGTGACAATCCAGATTCTGTCCAACAGTTGTCCAAAGGGAATGATACTGAGAGGTCATTAAATTTGTTTTCTTAAAGATGGATTGATATTTTGATATTTTGCATGGGGGGAAAAACTGTGATCTGCTTATTGTTGACCTGACCTTTCATTTATTCACCTGCAAGTCAATCTACTAAAAGCCAACCAAGAGATGCTTGGATTTTAATCATTAGTGAGATAAAAATGAGAGGTATGATGATATTCTGATCACCACCATATTTTACACATCAACTTCTAATGAGCTTTCTCCCCATGAGAGAATGGCAAGTGATGTCACGAGAAATATTGGCCTTAAATTCCGTCCACTTTCTCAAATTTAACATACGTGAAAATGGCCCACTCTTTACCTCTAAGAATAACGAGAGACCCCAGTTTGCTTATGTATCAGTTCAAATTTGAGAGTTTGCAATTTTACAAAATTATTCTACGTATTCTATGTATTCATTTTCTAGGGGTATTAAATTTGACTTCTACCACAGACAAACAGACTACATACAGGCTTGCTCAGCACCGGACATATTCTGCAGCTGGCCATGAATTTGATACACATTTTTGCACTTTCATCTTTTGTCGTCGGCTAACTTCAAACACAGCACTGGCTGTCTTCAATCATTTCATCTTTCATGGTGTAAATACTGGGATCAACAGCACAATAATGAAAAAATAAAAAGGACAGAGAGAGAGAGAAATACAAAGAGAGAGAGAGAGAGAGAGTGAGAGAGAGTGAGAGAGAGAGAGGGAGTGAAAGAGAGAGGGGGAGGAGAAAGAAAGATTGAAAGAGATATAATTGTATGTCTTCCCATGCCAGGAATGACAGTAAAGAGAAAGAGAGGACATCATTAAAAGAACATTTTAAGAAGGTAAACTTATGGGCTCTCAAAAAAATTCTCTGAGGTTTAGTGAGAACATATTTCTTTAAATGGTAGTAAAAAAAAGTAACTATGAGCATTTTCGTTACTGCAAGAAGTACCGGTAGGTCTTTGTAATATTATATGAAAAATTAAATACTGCCTCAAAAATGCTATGAACTCACAGATCCACTTGTACATCTCCAGTGAGACAGATTTTATTGACCTTATTTCATCACATTGGGTAATAATCTAGCAGCTGAATCAACCTTGACACTGCCCCTGCCTTTGCCCCCTGCCCTAAATATCTGGCATTCACTTTAGCCTTATGATGGAGTGCTACCGATTTGCACCCCTCTTTGTAGGATTGGAGCTGACCGATCTAGCGATAATTGGGCCCATTTATACTGCAGAAAAATCAAATTGAAAAACCATTGGGTTTTATTAATGACCATGTACACTACTGGAAAAAAATGTTGGTTTTGCTAATTCTGTTAGTCACCTGAGCAAAAACAAGAGCAATTAACCTGTCTTTTGATAGCAGGCATTTACACTGCAAAACCTGGTGAGTTTCGGCCAGCATTTAAAAAAATGCGCTCTAAAGATGGTTTTCACAATTCAGGTTTTTCAGTAGTTGCTTTGGTAACTTCTGATGAAACTCCAGAACATGACAAAAATCCAGGTTTTTTCTTGCAGTGTGAATACCCCTCTTGAAAACGTTAATCAAGGAGGTCAAGTGTACCTTTACATCATAGATTGATAACTTGATAGGAGCTGCTAGCCCTTTCAAATTCAATTCAAAATGTACTATCAACTGATCGGGGTCTTCAATGTGAGTAAACCCATTGAATGCTAAACCTAAGAAAACTCAATGTCAAATATACATAAATGGTTTAATGATCTCCAGTACCCATAAACAGCAGAGTAAAAATAATATTTAAAACAAACATAATATATATATAAGCTTAAAGGGACAGTTGAGTTCTTGTTTAAGACTGCAAATGCCTTCAAAGTGCATGGTTATTGCTCTTATTCTTATTCATGACATTTCTAGTGCTCTTTTAGGGCCTAAAATTGCTATGAAGGCAATTTTAGACCCCAATGTGTGAAATTTAGATTAAATCCGATCATACCAATTCAGCTCCACTTTAAAAAAAAAAACGGTGACGTTAATTAATTAATTAATTAATAATAACAATTCACGGGCCGGCTGGTTGTGCGTATTATAACCAACACGAAAAAGCTAACAAAAAGCCAACATTAGCATTGGCTGGAATAAAATGTATAAGGCGCCATCTCGTTTTTTCAACGGCAGGTTCAAAATGATTGAATATTTGTGGGGCCCCACAAATATTAGAATGGTTATATTTATGGATATTTCAGCTGTCTCTGAACCGATTTTGATCAAACAAAGATGATTTGTCATTTAAATTGTATGCTCTTTCAAATTTGACACTCAGTTTTTCATTATCTCACAAAAAAATATTTTGTGTAGCACCCTCTATACTCAACTCAACTATCCCTTTAACCTTGCTGATGCCATCAAATTTGAAAACATTTATCACAAATTAAACTCTGTGAGTACTATAAACTACATATGGCACGGAAAGGGTTAGGCATGCCTTAAAAAGAATAGAAATCACATTATCTGTTATAACCTATCCATAGTTTATAATAAAGTATTTCTGATGCAGACAACAAAACTTTTTTATCTCTTCTTCAACAGCACAGTCAAACTTAGCACTCAATAATAGAGACATAAGAGATGACCATTTTGGGGGATGGTAGCTTCTAACATAATGCATGTTGACCATTCTATGAAGCAACATCAATACGAAAAGAAAACTCCCTTCACCCACTCTTTTCAGTGACAGACTTCAGAACAAAAAGTCAGACTTCTATAGCTTATAACACAATAGAAAGAAAAATGTGAGGTTTCAATTTAAAGAAAGCCCTATTTTAGGTCCCTTTACCATTTCTTATACAAAGTCCTGCATCATTTGGTCTGTATTTTGTCCTTCGCCATTGTGAAAAGAGATATTTTCATTCAAATTTTGAGGTGGTTACTATGAAATGAATTGAGCTTTGATACTGGAGCAACCAACCAAAAACATGCAATTGATGAGGGATAGTGAGACAACTGGAGAAAAAAATTGTGTGGGCCCCTATTCTTTGGACAATAGTGATTCCAAGGCTGTGAAATTCACATAGAACTGGACAGGGGAGTTGTGACTGGAAAACCAAACACAACCTAGATCTGGTGGGACTCACACTTCCTAAAGCTACAACTTCACACAAACATGACTTTTTTCCCAAGCTGAATTCAGTAGACCTTGACTTTGCGGAGGAGTGGTGGCAAATATCAGACTTTTCTACCAAGATTTACTTAGCATTCCTTCACATATTCTATATCATTGGGCCATGAACGAAAAGAGAAAGGAAAAAAGATAAAGCTACTGTAACACTTGATATCAAATTTACTGTAATAGAGAATATGTGAGGAATTGGAAGCCTTTGTGTTTATTAAAATCATTGCATTTCATTTTGAGATTATCACAGATGTGCTGTGATTTATATAAACAGTTCTTGTAGTTATCACGTTTACACAAGTGACATAGATTGCATAATCTCAGTGTAATGAAATATCTATTATTCTGTTAAAAAGTTATTTACAACAATTCATAAAAGCGCCTTCTTTCTTGCGGCTAAATTACAAATGACTGCATTTTCTGCATCATCCTCTGAAAAACAGGTGGAAAAAAAAAGGTAGGTTGTATATAGTGAGGGAACCCATCCCTGCCTGTCAGTCTCTGGCGGGACTCTGAGATTGAGAATGCCCTGAGAAGGAAGGAAGTTCTTTGCACAGCTAGGTCATTGCCATTGCTACCCAAACCAAGCCATAATCACTGCCCTAATCAAGCCTTAAACACTACCGATTTGGGTTTCAGCTCATCGCTGTAAGACAAGACCCCTCTTCTCACTGTCATCCATAGAGGGTTGGTGAGTGGGAAGGAGAGACTGAAGAGGGTGGGAGGTGGTAGTCTCTCTCTAACAGACCTCGTAATTCAACATCAGAGAAACCTCAAGTCAGCTGAGCCTGATTTGCTCTCTAGTTCTAGAGAGCAAAAAAAAGCTCTGGAATAAAAATAAATAATTTAAAGAGAAAAAATGCAACACTCTGCAGAGCAGATAACTTAAATATATCTATACAAAATTGAAAATTATATCCTGTGAAAAAAAAGAAATTTACACTGGAACTATGTCATAAACACTCATATGAGTAACAATGTAATCTTCAAAGTAATACCCTACCATAAAATGTATTTTGAAGAAGGGAAGAACAGAAGTGATATCTTGAACAAGGTATATGTAGGTGTGCATTTTAGATACCATTTGATATCAAAGACTTCTCATATTCCTGTGCTGATCATATTTGAATGAAATACCAATGACCCTAACCTGCTTCTTCGTTCCAACACTAGGTCTTCAACTAAAGAGAAAATACACTTGTGAAGGTTTTTAGATGAAGGGAGAATATTTTTTCCTTCTGATGCAACGTCAAATTGAAGCATGCATTTCACACGAGATCCCTGTAAGAAAGAGATAGCATCTCAGTCATGCCATCTCAACTGACCCAGGAGTCATTGAGTGGAGAAAGTAAGATGGAGATGAAAGCAAAGACATCAGTTTCTCTTACACCACATGCATAGATGTATTCAGAGCAGCAGAATGTCAAATTCTAAACTGGATATTGCTCTCCTTTCAAGCTGCTATAGTCAGACAAACTAGATTCATTCAGCCTCTTACAAATATGAACAAACACCAAGCGGTGGAGTTGGATCATCATGTTAAGGATGGTCCTAGACCCTTATTTTGTGATTTTATTGTTAGAACAATTTTTGTTCTCATAAAAATTTACCATTTTCATGAGAAAAAAAATTGTTCCAACAATAAAATCACAAAATCTGTCAATTTTAGGCTATGAACAGCTTTGCAAGGTTCCAGGATGCTCAAAGCACATGAATAAATGATGCACTACTATCTTCTCCAAATCTACCAAATTTGAGTATGCCTGAATCTTTCCCAACTTGTGAGTAGGCCTAGGGATTTCCCCACTCCTATTTTTCTCTCAAGAGTCCTTTATACATTTGGTAAAAATATTGAAGTAGTTCAATCGTTTCCTCCCTCACTAGCTCTCATGTTCATACATAGGCCCATTTACACATCCCAAACACCATTTTGAAAAATCATCGATTTTTGAGACGGTCATTTCCACTACTGGAAAAACCCAATTTTTTGGTGAGTAGAGCGCATGTTACTCTGCAGTCTGCATGCGATCACACAGAAAAAAAGAATTATACCAAATTTTTTATTACAACATGTAAAAGTCAGTAAATTTTCAGCAGGCATTTACACAAAACCACACTCCAGAGGTGGGTGTATTTTATTTTGGTTTTTGGTCATCTTTACTGGAATGTGAGAAAAATGAATGATTTTTAGTTGCAGTGTAAATGCAGCTCATGTTGTGAGATTTGCTTCTCACTTTCTATTCATCAGAGGCAAGGGTTTCTGGGCATGCCTAGTATAAGAGGTGGATGGAAACGAGTATCACTTACAACCTAGCGGGGGTAAGTCAGGGGGCTGGCTTTGCATGTTAAAGAGCTCTCTGTCACACCTGCACTGAATCAATGGTTTAAGCCCTACTCGGGACACAACGAACAAACCGAGGCCTACTTGGGCTTGCGTGGGTACAGCAGAAACCCAAATCCCTGAACCCACAACTGCCTCAAAGCAAAGATTACATGCAATACACAAAAATTGCAAGATTACCATTTTTCTACTTTTCTTCGCTTTCTGTACCTCCATGGGGTTGGATTAGAATTAACAAAGACAGAAAATTGAGAAAAGGGTCGCAAAGGCAGAGTGAAAGCCAATATAAGTGGTGTACCAGAAACGTGAGTAATTGTTCTAGAAATTAGCATGGTTTGCAAGAAGCAGTGGTATATATGGGGAGGGTAAGGTTGCATGGGATGTCTGAATTGCTGCTGGATGTATTTGAACAGCAGTCCCAGCTGATATCTGGTGAAGTGATGTCCTTCTACAATAAACAAAATACAGTAAAACACTTATCCTCAGTAAGAGAATGAAACTTATTTTTCTCTATCCACATGACACTGTGCATAGGCCTCTTTCCCACAAAATCATTAAGATAACAAATCATTTATGTTTCATTTGATAACAAAGCTCTATATCTGTATCATTTTGAACAACAAGATGATTAGAGAAAAGTACCATGCTTATCATCAAGCAGGCAATGTTCAACTTTGCATGTGAAGAATCCTCACTCATTGAAAAGGCTTTGTTAAATATTAATAACAGTAGCTACGAAAGCCTACAATTAATATATTGTGCACATATCTTCTACAATGTATGCTCAAGGTGCAGACACAATATGCTTACTACCCTGTCTTTAGACCAGCTACCCTAGGCTAAGGTATTGAAAGCATTCAAGCCTCAAGGTATAATAACTTCCTACAGTACCCATTTACTTGCACAGAATGCATGAAAAATATTACAATCAAATGTTTTTGACAGGCTGATATGATCACATCATATCACATGTGAAATCTATTCCTAAGGGTGCAAAAATAAGTCTTCATTCTATAATTCACACTGGAAATTAAGATACAAGTCAGTATGACATTTCACTCAATATAAAGTACCTGGTTTTGTTTTGGTTTACAAAAGTAATGCTCTACATAAATCTCAACTAGTTAACTTGACACAATGTAAACATAAATGTAACAGACAAAGAATGATAAATGATTTCATGCATTCATGTATTTTTCAATGTCCTTACCTAGAGTGATACATGTGTTCTATTTGTCTGAACCTCAATTTTGGCTTAAAAGGTTGAAAGGACGGGGTAGCGGCTGCTTTGATTTTTTGTGCTCTTAACTTCTTTTGCATGTATCATATTTTTTTCAATAAAACTCTTTTTGTTGGAAGGCTTTGTGTAACTTTGTGAAATCTCTGTTCACAAAAGACATGCATGGAAAATTAGAAATAGATTTTAAAATTTCAGGGTAGCTGACTCGCTGCTTTCATTGGGAACTGGTACAAGATAAGGAGTGAGACATTTTGCTAGAGAAATTGTCAAAGAGTGAGGCCTATTCAAATCACCCCTTCATCAGCAAAAGGGTGCAGTTCAATTTTAATCTTGAGGAGTAACATGCCATTTCTTTCTTTTCAGTGATTCATTTTGTCTGTTTCTCCTTTCTCTCGTTTCCTGACGTGATTGACACCTCTCCAACAAAAGAGTTGTTGAAATATGACCCGACTTGCAATATAATCAAATTTGCACAGTTCACATTATATTTGCCACATGAATTCTCTCTGGTAGAGTATTTGCATCAACCATAATGTTCAGTGCATATTTCCATACACTTGTCACATGAGGGGTGCATCCAGCTTGAACTGATATGATTTAAGTGAGTTTGTAAATTGGGGTCTACGTTACTCACTTGTACCCACTTCCAGGAAGATGCATGCTATTGTTTGAGAATCATGTGGGAGGTTTTTGTTCTTATTTTCTCACTTATTTCCACATACCAGTGGCAAGTTCTTTTCATAGGACACTAACCATTATTTACAGAGTGGGGTATTGTACAACGAATGACTCTCTATCTCTTATTAAAGGTTTTAAATTCTGTATCAATTCTATAACCTTTTTGAGAATATGCACATATTTCAGAAAAAGAAGAAACAGATCTTGTCCTTGGCCACAATGCCTATTGACACTGGTGAATCTTGCCTATACGCAAAGCTTTGGTTTCTTGAGAAGGAAGATCTAAATTCTATCAGAATTGAATTTTCAAAACATGCATCATTGTGATATGACTTCACTTGGAGCTAACATTAGATTGGGTAATTCATAAATAGCATAAATATTTAATGCAAACTTTACAGGAGGTACATCACACATCATTATTCATTCATAAGATTCATTTCGATTCATTTTAATGTGTGCATCATACACATCCCATGTGAGAATCCCATTTATACTATGCATCTATTAAAGGGCACGGCATGGTAGATTCATTCACAACTCATTATTTCTCTCAGATAACTTGGTACAGAAGATATCATGGGAGCAAGCTCATTTGGCATCTGACAGTGTCCAATCCATGCACTAATCCATTGGACTAATAAATATTAAACTTGTAAAATCTGTTACTACTCTAATTGAACTTTGAGTGAACCAAACAATCTTCCATCTGTTCCAAAACAAGGCAATATATAAATCCAAATTAGGTATTCAATTTTCCAATCTATGAAAAATTGATACTTTCACAATGCATGCATTCTTCATGAATATTTTAACATGGTGTTAAGCTTGCCGGGGTTGGCTGGCAAGCATGTAACACCAATAGAATTTTTAACAGGAGGCATGGTGAGGGGATGATGTCATTTAGTTGGCTGGAGCATTCCTGGTGATTTAAAGTGGGACAGGGTGCTGGAAAGAGGTTCATTACCTTGTTATTGCAGGAATGCCAAGTTGAGAGAGAGAGACGAGATTGAGATGTAACTCTTAGAAGGTCATCACACGGTGGAACGTGTACGCACATCTATAATATTGGTAATATACATCCAAATCTAACCTTGCTCAGATTTGATTTGCAAGTTCTATGCATCAACATTTCATTCAGAGTCAGCACAGTGAATGAATGGGCTTACATCAGAGATATATAAGTACTTCACACTCCACAGTTGTTTCATTGGTGATTAATTTCGATAAATCATTTTACTTTTTTCCATTTCAATGATTGTATGAAATAAGTTCAGTAATGGCAGTCTGATGGAATTACACATTTTGATTTCCCAACTTAATGACCATTCATCGATTCTGTCATATCTGCCTTTGCCTTGGTTCCAAGGCATATTCTTTGAGAACTCTGAGAAGTTTCAGTCTTTCACTCTAAAAAATGCAATTGAGAACAGATGAGATATGAACAAGGATTCATTACATTCTTAAATTTCCACTGAATACTAAACAAGATGTCCTAGACTCTTCTCAAGAACTCCCCATCATTTGGAAATCACATAAGCACTCATGAGATTTCATTTGTCATTCATAAACTAAACTCATTTACCAATGCCATCATCCTTGCCAAAGCCTCAAATGCGAATATTATACCATCCATCATATTTCCCTTATGGGGGGACACAACCCTGTATCCATGCTCCAAGTCTGGAAAAATGAGCCAAATTGCCCTCATTCATCACAACATTCATGCCTGACATGTGGGTGTAATAGACCCGACTTGAGAATGTCGCCTATGTACGCATCGGAATGACTTGCATAAGGACTCCATGCAGGACTGTGCCATGGACATGTCTTCCATGTGTACATAAAAGCATCCAGCAATCAATCCAACCATTCCAACAATTCTGCATCAAGTATTGCCCATTAGGCACCCACGGTCACATGAGTGGATAGGTGTCAGAATGAAATAAACAATTAGTTACATGACACAGATACTAGCATTTGAGAGATAATAAACATGCCAAAAAATATAACAAATTTTGGGTGAGCACACTATCATCATCAAAATCATTCTGTATGACAGTTATAGAAAGATGAGTGCACCCGACTCATTAGTGTCCGATACAAATTACAAAATAAATTGTTTTCGGATGGTATGTTTCAGATAAGAGAAGTACAGATGTCATGTTGTGTTAAGGTAATGCTATCTCCTACAGATATGAAGTTATTGGAGACACAACTTCATCTGTAGGAAAAGATCACTCATGGATCTATAGGACAAAGAGTAGCTTAGGGTTCAATCTACTTCATAACAACTTTCCAATCATCAGTTTCTTAATTAGAAAAAGTCATCATTAAGACTTAAAGCTGTAAAACTTGTTACAGGTAAAATAGAAACATGTGTTGGTAAACATACTAGAAGATCAGATATATGTAACTCCAGGTTGTAGCGAAAAGCAAAGAGGCATATGTGCCGACACAATGACAGCTACATTTACAGATATTGGGAAATGGGAACACTATTTAAATCTGGGCTACTTGAAAACCTTGTTAGAAACCCAGCATTACATTTATCATGAAACTGTATGATGCATCTCATTTATGAATTTAGGGGAGTAAGGGGCCCATCTACCTTTAAGAAGGGGGAAAGATTTAACCAGATCATTAGGTGTAGTCAGAGGAGTTGAAACGAAGGGTGTCATCTTGAAGGAGGGAAAGTGCATTCAGGGCATGTCCCCTTCTAATCCTGGTCATGCCATCTCCATGGCTAATGTGTATCAGTCCATTTCTAATGGTCTTAATGGTGAGTGACGGTGACAACAAGCTAGCTAGCTATGGCTGGTTGGTTGGCTGGCTGGATGAGTCACTGGTTGATTGGGTCTCCCAGGTGACAGCTGGGTGTGCTTCAACACCTGAGATGCCTCAGATGGGGGTTGGTAGATAGGGGAGGGGTGTTGGGGGAGGTAGGGGTGTCAATGGTGGAGGTGGTAGAGTGGGGTGGGGGTGACACTGCCGGTAATAGAAGTATGATAGATGTAAGGGTATGATTGGTCACACATAATCAAGAGAGATGCATATGTGGAGAAAGTTATGGCCCAAGATGGCAGGCACTTTAATGCAGATGATGTAGTACCTGAGACGGCTACATGATGGACAGAGTGCAGAGTGGGGAAGTGTTGATAAAGAATTTTGGGGTGAGAAAGTGGAAATAGAGGTGTGGTAGTTATTGGAGTACAGTAACAATGGGGTTGGTTTGGGCAAATATACATTAGTGAATATATGCTTAAATTCAGGCTTGGGGTGGCAGGCAAATGTTCTGCAAACACCCTCATTAAATGACAGTTGTGAAGTCGACGGTGGTTGTTATTAAACCCATAGAACAGAATGGCAGAGCTAGTAAAGTAAGTAGGACTGTTTACAAATAAAGAATTTAGATTCACAGGACCTGTGTTAAAGGGTTATTGCATTTAAACAGTTCAGATAGCAAAAGAGGATAGGATTATCCAAAACTGTCATCATCAAATGTCTAGGTGAATACCACATCCAAAGATGTTTGAGCTCTATATTTCATGTTTAGGCCTGGTATAAAGTGTGAAAAGAGATTCTTTCATAACAGAGAAGCAGGCAAATGTGTAAAACTGGAACCCTTACAAATGCACGTTTGGAGTAGGCCCCAACAGGTGATTAAAATCTGGTATGCTTGCAAACATGATCATCCCTTCATGAGGGGCAGTGAAGAAGAGGAGCAGAACTCTGAATCACACTTGCTATAGGGACAAGGGGGAGGTGGGGGTACATACAAATAGGTAATAGTATGCCACAAAACCTATAATTGGCCCCCTGCAGGTGCTTTTCGGAATAAGTACATACAAGAACACCTGGATTAAACCATGACAAGGTTTCACGATTGGTGCAATAGGAGACAACTAACATGAAGGATGCCACCACTTGCTAGGGATTCTTGTACTGCAGTTCACCACAAGGAATGTAAATGTATCCTACAAACTATTAGAAACCAGAAACATGCCACAGAATAACTCTGTCACAACGCAGCACTTTTGCAAAGTGGAGAGTCACTTACTAACATATGTGAAAGTTTCATTTTGGTAAAATATCTCCTGTTTCCCAGTAGGCCTATATACAGGCTGCACGTTTCAACTGTTAATAGCACAGAGCTAGCTCCATTGCTATAAAAAAAACCTTTGGCCTCAATTCTTTGTGCTATACAAGGGAGTGGCTTGATTTTGGGTCAACACTTGCGTGAAATGGAAAGCAGTACTTGGACAGAATGTAATTGAGTATTTTCTTTTCCTTAGTGCCACATAAAAGAGAGTGAGAGATGGCTAGTGTACCTAGATTATGCTAATCTGACATTATTCATGAAGAAAACACCAAAGTGCTTGTATTAACAGAAGCCCAAAAATGTTTACTTATTTTTTACTTACAAACTGGAATAGATCTTGTACAGTGTAAGTATTGACTGATTTTTAAACAAATTCTGAGGGCACTTGAGGGTATTTGAAAGTATTACAAAGAATTTCCTCTGGAGTGCTTCAGAATTACTTTACAGAGTGTATTTAAAACACATTAAAAGGGTTCTGTTTTGTTAACAAATGTGTGACAACATCAGTGATTGTATGGTATGATGGTGAAAGATAGCTTTAATGGCATATTGCACCTAAACAGAGACACAATCTCAAGATATTATGGTAGAGCATACAAGATACCTAATACAAAAATTATTGTTGATTAGTAGGAAATCTTGCAAAATGATCATAAAAATAAACAAAAAAGTACACGTAAATGAAGTTTGGATTACTATAACTATTACTATAACACAATCAGACTGTATTAAGACATGTCTACACTATTTGTCTTCAAAATAAAAATAAATTAAAGGCCATGCACAGCCAAAGACACAGCAGCTTGTAACATACTCTTGCAAAATTATGTGTGAGTTTACCAATGGAATATTAAGCAGGGATATCAAGAAAGAGCAATGACAAGATGCTTGTAGAACAGACAAATTGAGAGTGACATGTAACTGAAAATTGGATCACTGGTCTGAATTACAGAAGGCTGGCTGCTACTAAACCAATTTTGTCCATTTTCGCTTGACACTCGGTGGCCACTGTGTGAAGAACAGTCTTGATGTTCTTCAGTAGAGTTCAGAATTGGTTCGGATTGGATTGGATTTATTTCACATGTATCTCAATTTCATTTTTATCAATGGTCACAACCATTAGTTTTACATTACAACATCATATTGGTACTGAAAGGGCAAGTCCGCTCCAAAAATAACTTACTTTCAATAAAAGCAGAAAAATCAGACAAACCAATCAAAACAAGTTTGACCAAATCGGATAACTAATAAGAAAGTTATGAATTTTTGAAAAAGTATATAAAACTATGGAACAATGAGAATCACAACACAAATTGCCAAGATGGTTATCAGTCTGTGACGTCATGTCCTCACAACTTATCAATTGCTTTATATAGTTTAATCCCATTAATTTCCCTTTTTATCCCCCAAAACTTGATTTCCCCATGCCTTTGCCCAGGTTATATGATTTGTATCATATTGCGTGCATGACATTTCCCAAAAACTTTTATGAATTTTGAAGAATTGATACTTTTTCTGAATATTGTATTTCATAATTATTGATTTTTATATAAATAGTTTATCAAAATTCAATTTTTCATGATTTAACTGGACAAAAATTACTCTTTATTTGTGCATCCACACAAAAACATATTACTAACAATCTAACTTGGATGCTGATGTGAAGAAATAAGATTCTTAGGGTAAAAATAGGAAATTTATATTATCAATATAAAGAAAATAATTAGTGGATAGTGAGGACCATACGTCACAGACTCATGAGTGAGTTGCCAATTTGTGTAGTGATTTTCAAAGTTTTTCATGTCATTAAAAATTCATAACTTTCTTATTAGTTATCCGATTTTGCTCAAACTTTTTTTGATTGGTTTGTCTGATTTTTCTGGTTCTATTGAAAGTAAGTTATTTTTGGAGTGGACTTGGGCTTGAAATATGCATCTGCCAATAAATAATTTGCATTTTAATGAAAAATAGTCAAGTAAACTGATTAAGGTTTAAATGCATCCTGCACACAGCACATAGCTATAAAAAACATATTATGTATGATATTCCTTCAAATTTATTAAATACTTCTTTCCCAATTATCATCCCAACAGATTGAATACTATTTGAAAATACAACCACCAACAACATTCCCTCATCCCTATCAACCCCCGCCTCCCCCTCCCACTCCCCTCCTCCCCTCCCACTCCCCTCCTCCCCTCCCACTCCCCTCCTCCCCATCCTCTAACTGCCAGAATCCTGTAACTATCTTTGTCATTCTTTGTTCATATTCTTCACTCATCAAAATCTAAATTGTGTCAATTTTTTTTTCTCTCTCTCTCTCTCTCTCTCTCCCACCCCCTTTATCCCATTCCCACACACATAACAAACCCGACTCTAACACTTTCTGAACAACTATGAAAATATGTGGATTTGGCTTTCTCCAGGCCTTGAACAACAACACCAAATCTTGATCATAGAAACCCCAAGGGTTTCACAGTATCATAGCCAATCAGACTTCATAATCCTTTCTCGTCCTCCATTATTAGAAAATGAATTTTTCATTCCTCAGCCTGAAATTCAATCATCTTAGGAGAGCTTTCATTTGAGTACATTGTTAGGAATATGTGTGTAAATGAATACATACATGCCTGAAACTATATCGCTCTGCCTGTATATTCCCGTCCCAATTACAATAACCTTTAAAAAACAAGGACAGGAAAATAACATTGCAGTAGGCAAAAAGAACGGATGAAGCAACCTGATTGACTGAACTTGGCTTCAAGGAATACTGGAAGATTGGAATTATCAGAATATAATCTCTATTATCTGAATCAACAGCAGCAGCTGCCTAAAGAGGAGAAGTCCAGAGATTCCAACCCAATTTTGATGCAAAGTTGACATCATCAGCAGGGAACACTTAAAATGAGCTGGGAATAATCCAGGTAATTATTTACTAGGAACATCCCTACAAAATGATGAGTGAAGTTCCTGCAAATGAGGTAACCTTTTTTTAAAAACTTCTTAAGACAGTTTGAGAGAAGCACTTAATGGGCAAAGATGTCCAACAGTTCATGCAAAAGATATAAGGACTTTTCATCAATGTATCTTCTACAAAGGTAAAGATTACATGCTTGTCCATGTGAATACTTATTACCTTCATGTTGCATAATATAACTTATAAACAGCATTCTTCCAAAACTAAAAAAAAAACAAAAAACATTGTCCACGTCAAAGAGACAAGATGAGAGAAAATGCACTCATTCTTGTGACATACCAACAGAAATTTCACTTGTACATCTCTATAGATCTCTTTTATTACCCCCCTCCCTCCCTCTCTCTCTCTCTCTCTTCCTTGCTCTTTCTCTTCTCTCTCATCCATCTTCTGAAACAGAATTTTTGCCTGGAACAGCAAAACCCCAATTTCCGAGTCATTCAAGCATCAAAATGTGCAGGCATGACTAGGAGTTTGGTCTCTGCGTTCCTTCATTGATGGGATATTAATTGATTTGGCTTGTTTTCTGGAGAGCCCTCCCTCTATCTCTTTCTCTCTCCATTTTGACAGCTTTATTCAATTTGGCGGCAGACTCACACATCCAAGATTTTGGGATTCAAGGCACGGTTCCCCAAAGATGGGGTTGGAGAGGAGTGCTCGTGGCGGTGGTCGTCGTTGAAGAGACATGATCTCCTAAGAGGAGTGGGTGGGTAGAGAGAGTTGGCTGGTATCTAGGGAGGGCAGATGAACTTCACATCAAGAGTGTTGGGGGTCAATTCAGACCTGTTCACAAAGGGGTCCATCAATGAAATTGTTTCCATGGAATTAGGTTATTATATCATTCATTTTATTTAGTTGTAAAAATGTGGAAAGTTAACCACAGCACTTCCTTCCTGCCAACTAATCTCTAAATTAAAGCTTCTTGTGACATAGTACTCTTATTGAGAGTGAGTTTTCATAATCATGTACTAATGCCATCCTTAAGACTTTGCTAATCTCTTTGAGTATTTTGCCTCTATGACCCACCAGTGCCTCTAAACATTCCTATTTCATTTTCTTGCTGTTTGCGGATGTTGCCCCGCTGTGCCGATAATTGGAAGCGAAGATCTGTGAAGAGCTTTCTCAGTGCTTCCACCTGGAAACAGCCAGGAGAAAACCAACCTTAGAGTTAATTGCAGGCAAAATGGGCAATTTGTGGTTCAGGAAAAGTTTAAAATAGGATATAAATAAATGACAATCTCATTTTCATGAGTTTCATTTTATTGGCTTAAAATAATCATATGAATATCAAATATAAAAAATAACAAAGATTTCTTGAAATTTGAATTGATAGCAATGCATGGTGTGGGCTTGATATAAGAAAACATGACATTTTAAATCTTCAAAGAAGCCTAGTAGTAGATCTTTCTTTTTTAATGTGTACTTTATCTGTCATGACAAAACGCTTTCAGTTATCCAGTGGGTAACTGAGAGCAACCACACAAATCTTGTTTTAATGTACTAAAAGTCAGTTGCGGGACATAAAACTCTACCCTTCCCTTGGATGCCTCAACAAAATTTAATTCTATATTTATGTATTTGATGCACCTGAGTTGGTGATAACCATAAATTTCAAAGGGCATCTGAAAACATTCTCAATGTGAAATACTTGTTTTTGCAAAAGGGAAAATTTAAGGGCTATCCTCCTAGTCATAAATTCCCATACTATCTACTCCAGCATGAACATGTATTTACCATAACCTAGCTTCCATATCACTTGCAATATGATTCACTACAAATGCTGAGTGTACCTCAGTAATCCAAAGAATAAGAAATGTGTTTATTTCCATGTCTCTGGCTGAAACAGTATACAACAGGTATTTCTGATCTTCCGGAATGTACAAGGAATTTGAGAGCTAACAAACAAACTGTCATGGAACAATAAATATATACTGGGTATAAATAAATCTAAAGCCCGGTTAAAGTCCCAATGGTATGTTACAGGCAACTTTCATGTTCTAGCTAAAATGTCCATATAAGGATGGCTATTTCCCATGCACCTTCTCCACATGGACAAATAACAACATATTTCATAAAGAAAACATGCCAAGGGTTATGATAATAATTTTCAGAGAGGTATTCTAAAAATAAGTTAAAAAGTACAATAAGAAGAACAAACAATGCAAAATACTTTAGTACTCTAGATTTTACATTTATAGAATATTTTACAAGTTTACAGTCAAAACAAGTTTTTGATTAGTTTTATTTTATCTATTAAAATTAAGTCAGATTAATCTTAGAGATTAAATCCCAGCCAGTCTGTAAAAGACCAGATATATTAGAGATCTGGTCTGCGCCTCTTTTCTGGCCATGTTGACCTATAATCACTGAGGTGAGGAAACCTTTTCAATATAGAAGCTGACAAATACCACTTTACTTGTATGAATCCTTGATTACAACCATTAAATAGATTGCTAGAGTACTGCTGAATTGTTTGTCCAATTCACTAGACCCTCAAACAACTAAGGTTGGTTTCATAAGTCCCTACTGTCCTACCTGTCATCCACACCATGTACTAATTAGACTACTCTGGAAAACAAGAATTAGACAGAAGACTACTGTGACCTGATAGGCAAATCTTGTTTCGAAAATATGGTATCATCCTATTTCACATAATCAAGTAATTCAAAGAACAAAATAGCATATATAACTTGAATTATTCTTCGCCCAGTGGCTTACAATATAAATACTTCAGAGAAGTTACATTTCATTCAAACCCACAATGAATACTTCCTTTTTACAAAACATCAGCAATAATAATCTCCCAACAATATAAATACACTACTTTATTACAATTTGATTGCCTTGGCACAAGGATTTCTCTTGAGGTTCAGGTAAAGTCACTATTATTATCTAGGTGAAGGAAATAGAACACAACCTTGTATCATCAGGCTACCTCATTTTGATTACGATCTGAGTGGTTTTTAATTGTTTTTCAGCTAATCAATTTCTGATTAATGAAAAACATTTCTTCAAAATTAAAAAATGGGGAATGCATTTTAGCAATTCGTCATTTTCAGATCACATTTCTTAACCTTTTGAAATACGCCGCTGCCATGTTTATTACGATAAATATCAATTTCTTCCTTTTATTGACACTTCATTACCTTAAATAGATACCATGCCACAAAACCAATGTCCTAAACCCATTACAGTCCGAGTAATTAATTCTTCTGTCAAATTCAGGATTCCACAACTACTCATCCAGCTGACAATAACCTTGATTCAGAGTATTTTTGGTCAGGACTACTGAATTCAATTCAATTTTCATTCCATCCAATCAATTCTATACTACTTGTTGGCCTGCTAGGTTAAATAATTCATTACCTAATAAGCCTCAGGCTTGACTCTCTCTCTCCCTCTCTCATCCCAATTTAGAAATATGGAGCAAGATAATTTGCAGAGTACAATCATGTGCATGTAGCTGATATTGGCACTATTCATATAATGCATTAACCCCTCAATGCTGTTCCCAAGGGGTGTGTTGTTATATCTCTTGTTTTTATTTAAATCATGAATAATCTGTACTTCATTACATGCCATCGTTTTAACAAGAACTACAAGGCGGATTTTCATTTCCTGAATTTGTTTACATAAATACATATGGAGATATCACAGGCATTTGTATCTCTGTCGTTCAGTTGAAAAGATTACCACTGAAATAACGTCATCAACATAAATTTGATAGTTTTGTTTTTATTCAACCTATATTAACACTGTGTGAACTTATTTACGAATGGAATTTATATGAGGAGTGTGTCTTCCTAAATTAAACTGCATCAAATGATATTTCATATTTCTGCATCTACAAACCACTGAAGCAACATAAGTAACTCCTAAAAAAAAACAATTTCGAGAGGTCTGTGACCCTAATTGATGTGAACAATCCAAAGGAACACAATTCTGTCACTCTGCGCCTTCAAAGAAAAATGCCGCAGATATAATGGACACATCATCCTCCTACAATTCTACTTCCTCACAGGCCAATTCCTTTCTCGCAAAGAAGAGCAATGGAATGAAGAGGAGCTTTAGAAGAGAGCCGACCGACATTCTCCGTACTTCATTCGATATCTATCGTCTCCCTAATGACAACTGCTTTCACAGCCAATTTCCAAGTCTTTCTGTCACTCTGAGATGACCTGGTCAAATTTCTCAGCTGAAGAAACAGTCCTTAAGGAACACTCCACAGTTTGGGAGATGGAATAATGCTAATACTTCAATGCTCATATCTTAAATAGACATGTGCATGCACGTCTTCATGATATTTGATTTTATTCATCACTTCTGCACAATATCTCATTTTCAAACACCAGAAATAGCATAGCTAAAATGTGGTGGAAGAAATCCTTTTTCTTTCAATTGCTAACTGTGAAATCTTTATTCTGAAAACAAATTTATTACAACAGTTTATACGATAAATATGCTCTCATTCACTGATTATTTTTGTTTGTATCAAGATAAAAGATAAGATTATTTGTAATTATCATGTTCATAAGAACATAACACACTGATAATATTTTCTTTGCATTTGTGGTAATCTGTTTAATACTCTTCTGTCTACTTTTTCTTCTTTCACCCCATCCCTCTCTCACTTACTCTTTCTCTTCTTTCGTTGTCTCTTTCAACTGTCAATTATCCATCCCCTCTGTGCTTTCTTAGATGCTAATTGGACTCAAATATCCCTCTCATGAGTGATTTGGTGAGTAACTGATACAGTGTGGAATTTTTTTTGGGGGGGTATGTGCGCTTTTGTACATCGACTTAACTATTTTTGTCCAAACATCACAGGTTACGAGTAGGTATTATGCTGTCATTACTTAAAGAGATAATTATGATGAATGTTTACACCTTTTTTATCACTTGTTTGTACTTCATTATATTTAATGAATTGACTGCGGTTAGTTATATTGCAGAATCATTTCTTCAACTGGAGATAATTTCAAAATAACACACTCAATAAATCTTGTAGTAGAATTGGCAAGTTATTCCATGTGTTAAAATTATATTTATCATGTAATCATACTTAAGAGAAAACTATCAAAGAAAATGAGTACTATATCTGTTACAAAAGTGAATTCCTATCATATCTTTTTAAATAACATGCACAAAAAGTCTACAAACACTAGACTAATTTACTGACCAATACACTTTTGTTTACTTCTTGTTTACAAGAAATATGTCTAAACATGTACATGATACAACACTATCATTTGGAACCTCATCCAACTTCTACACAATATATCGACTTGACCAATACATTTCCATTCCATCTCTTGCCATCTCATTTTCTATAAAATGTTTAAAGCTAATTAGTTGTACTGTATCATATTCTGTGAACTAATCAAGGGGACTGGGAGGAGAACTGAGCAGACGACACAACACAATGCGTGTGAATTAAGTCACAATTTTTTCTTCTTCTTTGAACCCCAGGTTCCAACATACAAAAATAGGTATTTGCTTAAGCCAATAAAGAGTTTAAGCAGCAAAATATACATGTATACAGCAAAGCAGGGGTTTTAAATCCAACTCATTTCCATTCTGTAACAATAAACCTGTTTGTTTTCCTGCTGCAATTGTTAGAGTAACACTGAGCATAGCACTGTCTAAGGGTTTGTTCATTATCAGGCTGCACTTAATGAAAAAGAGACTACTGGAGAATGTGTTTGCATTAGCAATTGAATGATATTTTGCTAATTATGGAGGCCCGCCTACTTCCTGGCAAACATATGATGATGTCTTAGCAATTAATTAACAATACTACACAGATCAAGGCAATTGGGTATCAGGTGCCATTCATAATTCAGGTACAGTTTACCAATACACTTGTTCTAGATGATTGGTGGCGCATGAAGATTTCTTTGTCTTGTGATCATTACCCATGGCATTCTCATTCACCATTGTTCTTTCTTTCCCTCCCTCGATCTTTTTCCATTTCTCTCAATCTCTTTCTCTTCTTTCTCTTTTTTTCTGTCTGTGTTTATCTCTCTCTCTCTCTCTCTCTCTCTCTTTCTCACTCTTGCTCTTTCCCTTTATTCCCCTATCCCTCTTTCCCTATATTGTTCCTTTCCCCTAACCTTTTTTTTTTCTTCAATTCATCCTTCACTAGAATTGCAGAACACCAAACCCATGAGTGGTTTTAATTGTTAACTGTTTACTTCTGTCAAACATTGTTCACTGAATTCTCAATAAGAGACTTATTCAACCAAAACATATCGGTGTCAGCTTTCTTTCAACTGTGACTCCGACACCATTCAAATACATTTGCCTTCCATAGGGGCGATTGCAGTCTTTTGGTACATGTGCATGGGACTACACTTGCTTTTATTGACTTGAGTGTAAAGTCATATCAACAATTTGGCAAAAGTTACAAAATATAGAACAAAACATGATATATTAAAAACTCTTTAAACGATTATAATATAAACAGTACAGCTAATGGCCTCAGTGAATTTCTCCAACATAGGGTTCCAAAAAAAATGGCAATACAATTATAGTCCTATTAGTTCTGTTAAGTGTCAGTGTACCACTGTCTGCTGGACTGAACTTTCTTTCCCATCAATTTTTTTCTCCATTTCACAGGTCCAAAAATAAAAAGGTCATTACTCTAATCTCACATGAATTTTAAGGACTGCAAATTAGGTATTTCCTTTTCTTTTCTGTTCCTGCTAAGATGCAAATACTCTTTTAAGGATTGAGAAGACTTTTTGAAGCATCCGGATAATCTCTTATCCTTCTCTCAATTATTTATATAGACCATTGAGGGTGACTCAATGGGTTTGAATACCATTACTTACAGACTGGTAAACATTTGCAGGACAAACTCTTTATCCTGTATTACTTTACTAATCAAACTAGCAGAGGCAGTACAGTATCACAAACCTGGGGGTGTTTCACAAAGACTAAGATCGACTTTAAGTTGGACTTAAGTATAACAGGCCGTTCATGCCATTGTTTGCTATCATTATTTACTGGCATTGGTCTCTCAAGGGATGTACAAATCATGGTAAAAATCTACAAAACTTACATTTTTGATAATTCATTATTGAAGGAAAAAATATTATCTAAAGATTATAATTTAGAGACCAATTGGGATAGCAACCAATGGCATGAACGGCCTGTTATACTTAAGTCCAACTTAAAGTCGATCTTAGTCTTTGTGAAACACCCCCCTGGAAGCAAACGTCACTCATCTGGTTGAGAGCCAGAAGGATATTTATTCATATGGAGTTAACGCCCTTCTGGCTATCAGCAGTCCAATCATTCTAAACCTTCCAATCTATTCAATCAAGCAAATTAATGATAAAATGCAATATCTTTCAAATATCTATAAAGCAATGGTGGCGTTATTGTTTAGCATATAGGATTTCAATTAAGTATATTTGGAACACAGAGGTACATAGAACAGGCATCCTATACCAAGCTCTAAACTGAGTTAAATCAAATATAATGGCAGAATATGTGCAAGAGATGCTTTATTAATATCATTTTATTCATCTCCTACTGAGAAAAGACCCATTTCTTTGTATATTTAGATTGAAATATTGGTAGACATTAAATGAAGCTTATCTCTGTTCTTTTCACCATCCAAATAGGTTAACGAGGACAGTGAATTTAATCATGCCAAGCACATACTCTCTGTTGTGTGCTTGAAATTGATCCATTCCCCATTTCCCATCTTTCCCATCTCCCCTTTCTTGATTCATTCCTTTCATGAACGTTTTAGAAATGAATGCATCTCCTCTCCCCCTCATCAGTACCCATTTTCTTCTCCGGGTACTTTCAGCTGAGCAGGCATTGATGTCAAGTTGCAGTGTTCCCACATACTATATCCAGCGTTCTCTTTGGAGCGATGATAGAGATTGGCTTACCAGTACCTCTTTCTTGACTTATTTGCAAAAAAGCCACTTTTTTATTCAAGCTTACAGAAGTTCAAGCTTAAATTTTCTATTCTCAGCTTACAAAAGTTGGAACCTCATTTTTCTATCCCACACATATTCATCAACATATAAGCGATATCTAGGCAGGTTTTGGCTTTTACAAATTTCCACAATAAGTTGAGAAACGATGGACATGTTTGGTGTCATCATATGTGGTATAAAATTTTGCCAACTGCTGCAACTTTTCATAAAATATAGTCCTACACTAATAATACCCATTACCTCTTCATCTCTGTGTACTAACTAGTGATATTCAACTCTAGTGTTCACCGGGATAAACTATTTCATACATTAAATAGATATGATAGTGAGAGGGGGAGACAGAGAATTGAAGGTTTGAAAGCTCTCTTTCCTCTTCAGGGGTTTTTCGAGCTCAGGGTGTTGAAACAGGCAGCCAGCTCAAGTCGTCCTGGGTATCAATGGCCTGAGTTTAAGGTTTCATCTCCTCAATGACCATGCTTTCTACCCAGACCGAACCACACTCTAAGAAGATCCATGCAAGCGATACAGCCCTAGTGGTGCTCCATTTCCTTCACCTTCTTTTGTCTCCAACCCACATCTCCAGTTCTCCACTCCTCCATCCATCTCAAGTTCTTTAAATGGGTTCCACAAAAATTGGCATCTACATGCTCTTCTTGCGTCTCATCTCACAGACTTTCAATGTTTTAATGCAATGGCTGAGAGTTCAATCAGAGATAAGGCAACTATTGAAGTTGGCAAAAATAGGGAGCATACACAATCTTCAGGGTTACTGCTCTAAAAAAAAAACACAATGAATGTCTCTGGTTTGCTTTTACAACAATCATCACAAGTTACTCCATAAAAATAATGTCAATATTACAAAGGCAAAGACAGAGCCAACACAGTCTAAATCTCCTGCACCCATGTATCTTGAATTGCTCTGATACCATGTTGAAATCTAACAAGTAACCTGCTCTATGCATAAAGAATTCCTTTCAATCTCCAATCCTGCTCTAATTCTATTAACCTGATCATTGAGAAGCTGCTTAAGGAAATACATTGGAAATTGATACTTAATCTATCGTCAATAATATGCACACACATTATGGTGCACGAATGAAACTTATTCTTACATTTTTCTCCTCTATCCCTCCCTCTCTCTACACAATTTTTTTGTCAGTCAGAATCTTTAAATGTCACGTCTTACCTACAGCTACTAATTACATGGGACGCAAAATTTTGACAGACAAGAAGAAGAAGAGCTAGAGGTGAAAATACGTCAATCTTGCCAGGCCCCCAGAAATGACATCCCATCGAAACTTAATAACATTTCCTCCTTTTCATGATTTCTCCATTTCTGAAGTGCAAAACACAAAACTTTGTTTATACCGCTCCAATGATGTGTAGTATAAAAAAGAGTTGTGCCACATGAGACTGGGATATTGAACAAAATAATCAATTTCTCTTGTAACCAAGAAAGAATGGAACCGACTATGAGTTTCTGCTTGAAATAAAAATACATTTATTTTTTTTCTCTGTACTTTCATTTTTAAAGATATTTTCATGACATTCAAAACCATGAAGATGCATGCATTTCTAATGGAGTTATTATGAAACGTACACTAGCATGATATTCAATGACCTGAAAAAATAAAACCCAAGTTAAAATATGAATTAGAATCTCATAGTTTTACAAGGCAAACAGTATTTGCTTGGTTTTCTGAAAGCCTTTTCCATGACAGGTTGAAAAAAAGGTATGCATGTTCACTAGGTCATGACTAGAACCTGCTATTGATTGATTCCTCCCATGGTTTGATAACATCCATCACTGGTATGGCATTGGAATAGTTCAACAATATTTAAAGGGATTTCAATTATATCTCTACATCATTTCCCACTCTTTTGTAGACAAATATTTCTGATGTTTACAAAGACCACAACTGACTGGGTATGAAAAGAGATCTTTCTCTCTTTCTGTCACCTAGAAAGGAGGTGCAGCTTGTGAACGTCCCGCAAAGTTTTTGCTTCCAAATTTACTTTGAAATCTGCTACAGTAGGTTTTCAGCTTGATCAATCACTGGAAAATCTATTTCAAATCATAATTTTATGAGGATTGGTATTGCCCTCTAGCGTTTTGTAAATTATCTTAGAAATTGAATCTACCCAATAACCATCTGTATGATCCTGATTCACTGGATCACTCTTTATATGTAATTATGAGAGCAAAACTAAGCTTACCGGTAGTTAAATGAACATCATGGGCTTTAGAATAAAATTAATAGTTCATGAAAAATGCAATTAGTGAAATATATGTTTGTATTTAAAATGTTGATACAGATTACCCACCAGAATATAAGCTTTTATGCCCCCCCTCCCGAAAAAAATTTATCAAAATTAAGAATCATGAATAATGTGTAGCACCTTAAAATCATGCTTTACATGATTACATGCAGGTATGTCTGGTTCAAACTGAATGGCACCAGGCTGTTTTTACTAACAAAACAAATACAAGTTCACTTAGTTCTCTCTGATGCTTTTCTCAGGTTACCTAGCCATAGACACTCTGCCTACCACAGATCAAACAAGAACACCGACAAATTGTTTTTGCATCTTTGCATACAACTTCAGGCATCAGGCATCAAGAAAGAGGCAAGATCTGAGGACGATACCAGCAGGAAGCTTCTCACCATACCCACTCCTAGAGACTATTTACTTCTTGTTCCATCCACACAATATCACATGATATAAAAAGGCAACAAAAACAACCACGTAGCAGAAGAACTGTGACTTGGTGTATGTATCCCAAAAGCAGACAAGCTGCGCAGAAGGAGAGATATATTGACGCTACCACAAGCAAAGTATCGTTTCGGGTTTCCACCATATTGGATCAAGGCATGCCGGCATGTCTAAACAGACCTCCACCCCCAACCCCATCCATGCCCCCCATGGCGATAAAGGTCATTATCCTGCCATCATTATATCCAAATCTTTGGTGTCATGAACACACAGATATTTAATGCTTCATATTTTGTAGATGATAAGATTTGCATTTATATCATTTTGTTACATCTGGATCTATTGAAATGGATCAAAAAACAGGTGGGCTCTGTACTTTTCCTTTTGTGTGAAATGTCAAGTTTCTTTTTAGCTCATTAGAATTACAATCAAGGCTTGATCAAATATAAGTACTAGAGCTGGGTTTTTTTAATGTACAGATTCATGTTATATTCAGTCTAATAGATATAAGTTAGACCCCGTTCTCACTCACTTTGAAAGTGGTCTTAGTTAGACCGCTCCAGAGGAACGGGTCTTGAGGAACGGTTTGCGAGCGTTCACACTCCGAGCAGTTTTTTATGGCTCAAACCGCTCCACGAGTCACAGTGGTCTTGTTGCTATGGCAGCTCAGGTCAGCGGGTAAATTTTTCGCGCGGAATACTAAGCGTAATTATGTACCGTACTACATGTTTCGCGCGCAACGTCACTAGACCACTTCCGTTCACACTCGCACGTTAGAGCGCTCCAAACCGCTCTTGATAAGACCCGTTCCTCAAGACCACCTCCCGAGGTGGTCTTCTGGAGCGGTCCAGAAGTCCACTTCCTGGACCACTTTGACCGTTCTCACTCACCTAAGAACCGCTCCTGAGGAACGGGTCTTAGTTAGACCGCTCCAACGAAGTGAATGAGAACGGGGTCTTAGATATGCTAAAATACTGATTCTTAAACTTTGCTTGGCTCTGTTGACATATCCCAATGATAAGTGTCCACTGAAAGCATTCCTATATCTCTGCATCCATTTGCCTTTCCAAGTACATACATATTTGTCATAATCAAATATTTGTGGTCATAATTCTACTCCAATCCAGACTTATTAAAGAGGCAAGCCTCTAGGTGCAGTTTGGTCAATTCAATGAGTGCCTTTATTGAACCACAACTAACAATACTAATTCAAAAGAAGGGCTTTCCTTTTGCACTCTCTGTATACAATATAGCCTGGTGCTCTATCATGTATTCTTTGGTTGATAGATACCTCTCCATCCATAGTACATACACTGACAGCAGAATTTTTTGTTTCTCCATTTTTATTCTTCAATTTTTGCAAAGAATATACTTGTTTCTCCTTCGTAAAGATGTGGCACAGTTATAAAAAAGGTCAACACATCAATAAAAAGTTATATTAACAAAATATGACAGATTTGCTATTCCATCAGAAACAATCACACAGTGTATAGGCATACAGACAAAAGAGCTGAAAATAGAGAGACACGAAAGAGGCAGAGAAAGACAAGACAAGACAGTAACAAAAAAAATTAAAGACTGAGAGAGACATGGAGAAACACAGAGACACAGATAGACACAGACAGAAAACAAAGATAGACTAGAGGGAGGGACAGCATTACCAAAGATTACATCAGTTTCTAAAACCATCATCCAAACACCAATCGTGTCACACCATACAGAGAAAGGGGTCTTTCAAAGAGAAAATGGCAGCATATGAATTTGATCATGATAACTTTTACCAAACACAAAGTTATCAAGAGCAGATAGGATGTTGGAACAAAGGTAAAGACCTTCAGTGGTATTTACTGGAAGAAATTTACTGGTCTACATTATCTGTAGGATATGACGGATGATGGAGCACTGCACCACTAATGCCAAGAAAAGCGAGAGAAGCGAATGGCTCTAAGCAGCATGTGAACGATGCGGCAGAGGTCTCGTTGATGCAGCTGCCTGTCCCGTGAAAGCACCAGTTTAAGGAACGCTAGAGGGTAACAAACTCCCCCTACGCTTATTGCAATTTTCAATGAGAGGGAGATTTTTACTGAATCTAAAGTGTTGAATTGCCGAAATTCAGAGTTTGTGCAGGCTTCCATCTGTTACTACAGCCCAATATCTGGCGGTAGATCTTTGAGAAACGCTGCACGGTGTGGGATGGTGGTGTAAACTAAATGGTTCTGGTGTTAGACGAGTGTGTAGAACAAAGAAGAAAGGCAATTAGCTCTCTCTAATCATATCTCAGACATCTTTTTTTTTTCTTTCTCTATCTATTTCTGTCTCACTCTCTCACTCCCTCTCTCTGTTTCTTACCCCTTACTCCCTTTCTATACCAACCCTCTTCCTCATCTTCTTTCTTTCCATTTTTTTCTTCTCTTTCCCCCTCTCTCTCTCTCCCTTTCTGTTCCCTTCACTTCTGTTGAATCAAGTAAAATAAAGGTACACAATTATTTCCATATATCAATTTTTTGTTACCAATCAAAAACAAATACAAAATACACTGAAATTCAATATTGCTTGAGTTTGGTATGTGATGATCACAATACATATAATCATATCAAGAATTTCTGGCAGCTTACATTCTAAATTATGACAGTTATACACCTTGATATGAAGATACATCGAGATGAACATTTTGTAGTCTATCTTTGTCATTTCAGCAGGATGGCATGAGAGATAATAACTCCTGCTGGCTGCACTAATTACATTTGTAATCAATGCATGCCCTGTCCTGCGTTGGTCAATCAATATGAATCAATGGAGAAACCACAGTCACATGTAGAATGGTCACTGTTTCATCTCTTAACTACTGTGTACTGTCAATGTGACAAACCTCATTCAGTTTACATTCATGCATATTCATTATGTCTGTATTGATTTTAAATGGCAATAAGAGCATGTGTAGAGGTCTGTACAGAGAAACTTGCCCCTGAGCAGTTAAGGAACATTGAATTGGAATTCATTTGCTACTTAATGACCCAGTAAATTTATGTATTCATACTATAGCCAACTATTTATGTTACGACCATCACAGCATGAGTTTTTTTTGTAAATCACACTAGTAGCTACACACTAGCACATCTAATATTCAGAGTATACCAACAACTGAAACTGAAACACTTCACTTCCTCTCAATAGCATTTTGTCAGTATTTAGGGCCTCCACAGTGGTGCCACCCTTATATATAACGGTCTGGTGCTGCCAGATAGAAAATATATTTGTCAACCAATGGAGTATAGGAAAATCAATGCACCTTTCAGAGAAAAGTAGGGGTAAAGAAAAGGGTGGAGAAAAGGCTTAACAATAGAGACTATACCACACACTGTTGCATCACTTGTGATGTGAGTTTAAATATAGTGTAGGGAAGACCCTCTTTTGTTCACTGTACATATGTAATGTTGGTAGTGGTAGATATTCACATTTCATATGTAGGATATGATTACTTGTCTTCTACTACACAATAATTTCTATTTACACTTTTCCTCATGTGTCTCTTTTTTTCTTCTTCTTCTTCTCCTTTTTATCCCTTCTTTTTAAGAATGTTTTTTAACTCCAACGTGTCTTTTCATTTCAAAATTAATTTGTTAACTCAAAATACATAAAAAATCTTAAGACTGCGCTGTTGTTACAGGCCTTGTGCCAGGCACATAAAGGCTTTTCTCTCAGACATTTGGGAATCAAAATTACAAGTTCTATCTGTATTCATCAAACTCTCCCTGCAAATGCTCTCCTTCTGTCTGTCATGGTATCAACGCATGATAAGTAGTCTGTTGTGGTGCTGACTATAGAATTAATTAAGTTAATCAGTTTTAAACTGGGTCCCAGTACAAAGCAAGACACCTCATTAAAGTTAAGCTCATTATGTGGGATTTACATGTATGTTAAAAGGGCAAAAGCCTAACTGTCAACAGTAACCAAGGGAAGCTATTGTCTCCTTTTGGACCTAAGCTTATTGAGTCTGGCACCATAATGTTCATTGTGCATTGATCAACAACAGTCTAGTGTATTCACATCGATCACTCATTAAACATGTGCATCTTCCCTCTCACTGCACAACTGTTCAACTTGTACATTGATCAACAAATGATGTAGGATGCTACAATAATAGCCAGTACAAACAGTTCAGTTATGCTGAACATGCCTATCCATACATTTAATTTGATTTGTCTTGGTTCTTTTATCTAGTATGAGATTGAATTCACCTGGCATCGGATCAATGTTGATGCACGTGACAGCCTGACAGATATATCAGCATTATCACAGAGACATTATTGTGAGTACACCTGCACGTTTACTTTACATAGTACAGTGTACATTAAAAACTGTATGACACAGTACTTCCATGCATATAGCCTACATAACAAAACATTACACAACTCTCTTTTAATTAATTAACTTACACTTACTTGTACTGCTATTTACAACATTTTAGATTTTTACATAAAATTCTTATTATCAGAAAAAGGAAAGTAATGTAAATATCATGGAACCCCTGATAAATTGATCAAGCATACATAGTCCCCCCAAAGAAAACATCTATGTGCAATTTGTTCCATCGGAGGAAAAACAAGTCAATAATTCAATCTTATACAAACCCTATTTCAGGCCAGCTCAGATTAAATCCCAAACCAATGAAACCTTGTAATAAAAGTGAGATTCTGAGCGGAATTACATTATTGATTTCACATCACATCAGCTTTCCCCATCTCCCTCTCTCAAAATTGCAATCTCTGAGTCCTCATGACCACACTTCAATCAATTGTAATCACTTCAACATATGTTAATGTTAGCCTTTTTTTCACAGGCGCCTTGTTACTCGCATTATGCTAATTTTCCTTATTATTTACATCTGTCTGGTTGAATCCACCTAAAATGATTATAATGAGGGGGTCTTGGAGTGGAAAGTGTTAAAAAGCAATTATTCTTGGCTTCACATCGTCAAAGTGAAGTAGGCAGTTCAGATTGCAAACAGCAGACAGATGTTCTCACTCTGGACAACATTGTAGCCTACTCTTAATAGATTCACAATCAGAAACAGAAGCAGACCTACATCATTATCAGACCTGTCCATTTCATACAACATTGGAAGATAACATTTGAAGACAGACAAATGGTTTGATAGTTTGTTTTTACCTGTCTGCTATGAAATGATAGAATATGCTTTGTAAGTACACAACCATGGGAGAGACGACTTTAAGTCCTTTTTGAGGGACTTGGTAATGAGGATTTAATGCCTTACCAAAGGGCACTAACGCATCGACTTGGTTTTGAACTTGGGATCTCCCAGTTACATGTATGTGACCGCTGCTCTATACCACTGAGCCATCATGCCTTCACAAATATGATGATCTGGAATAAACTATGTAGTCAATGTGGTGCCTTCTACTATTCCCTCTCAGTATTTTCTCATCCACTACACAGCTATCTTTTCTCATCTTAACTGAATAAACTGTCCCTCCCTGTGCTTTGAACTATCTCTGTATCAATGCAACATATAAAGAGAGCAATACATAGAAACAGACCAACAAAATAAAAAACTTCAACAAAAAAAAGCCATGGGAGATGACATTTAAACTTCTTACATCTCAGCTCAGGCATATTTCAATCCTCCTCCTGATAAGATTTGAAGTAGACATCCAAAGGTATGGGAAGCATTTTTTATTTGAAGTTTACTGAGAGGACTCCATGCAAGCGATCTATTTACCCACTGCTAATGGTAATGGTTGTACAACATTACCATAGGGACACATCCAAGCACCTAGATAATGACCCACTTGCTATTCTGCTTGACATAGTTTTGTTGGGTAAACAAGAGAGATGGACTCACAAGCAGGTGAATATTGAATTTTGCATTTCATACTGCAAACAAGGTTAAAGGCAGTCTCAGGTGCTATAGGGACATATGAATTCATTTCCATGTCTGACCTTTACAGTTTTAAAGCCTAGAATAGATATGACTTTTGATACAGTTGTTTACTACTAGGCAAGGTATATTAGTGCAATATTAGAAAAACATTCTTAAAAAAAAGAAGAAGATTCATCCCTGACAGTTATCATTTCATCCTCTATTTTGTTTATTGTTCACAATGCTATAAGTTGTGGAAGCACATGTCACCTTACAGATTATATTTGTTTACATACAATTAAGCAATAATTTCTACAACTGTTGCAAACTGTTATCTTTAAAATCAGCCATGCACTATACTATGGTATACATGGAGTTAATTTAAACTGGAAGAGATAAAACTAACATAGAGCATCAAACCTAAAATGAAGAAGACTCTTATACTTCATTTTAAATACCAACAATACAGGAGGTTAAAAAAGAAATGTAATAGAACACAACAAGTTGTGTTCGTAGTGCAGTTCAGCTGCTAGTTCCCTTACCAATCCAAATGTCATGTATTTACTATGCGCAGACAGAGATTAGGGGGATATGTTACCGTATTCATGAATTTGCACAGACAAAGGATTTACCTGTAAACTTTTGAACCCATGTTTGTCTGAATACAATATTTCCTCATTTTCTCATGTTTTCTGGCAATTATTGTTTTCTTAAACTCTATTCTTCTCTTCTTTTATCCTTCTTTTAATCCTCTTTTTCATTATTTCTATATCATTCACTTACAAAAGTCTTCAAATTCAAATTCTTATCCCTTTCTCTTGCTTCTGTTTTTACCTCCCCCCACTCGCTCACTCTCTTTTTCTTCCGTTTTCTTCTCTTCGCTCCACATAGTTCAAGTTTGCCAGTTCATTGAAATTCCAAAGCTGTCTTTTCAGCATCTCACTCAACCCTTGAGTTGAACTTGCGTCAGAAGGCTGTCTGTTCTTAGCGTATCGCATAGCACGAGACTGAATAACAATTATTCTCCTTGCACCGTGTATTTGTGCTCCTTATTTAATGAGAATACACTTGAGGGAGAGCCCTGGATGACAGACTTTGAAGTGATGATGAAAAAGAGGGATTCTCTGTCTGCATCTATTATGCATCTTATGGTGTCTGATCTCCTGACTATTGTATTGTTAGAAACCACAATACCACATACGACATAAAACACTTCAACTCTACAACAATTCTGTACATAAGCTACTCATGGGGATTCACAAAGCCTCGACAAGAATTAAGCTTAAAAGGGTAAGTAAAGATATTGAGATGAAAATCTACTGTAAAGCAATGTTGAAATACCACATTCTTATGATTTTACTTTGATATAAACTTCATCAAGAATTAATCAGTGTATGGAATTAATTTTACATAAAACCTTTTCAAATCGTATCTTTCCTTCACAAACATGTGCAATAAATCTTACATCAGGCATGGATAATGTGAATGCAATCCATTCTACAGTACATATGGACAGTATGAATACACTCTTCAAAATGTCAGAATAGTGTAAATGCAACATATATTACATGTACATGTATTACATATGAGCATGGATTGTGTGAACACAGCTCCAGTAGAATCTAGACCGTGCTCTGGATACATACGTATGTCATCTATCCCAACTCTAATGGACCTGACCTTGCTCAAAGAGTTCATTGATTTTTTTCAGTATGTGTGAAAAATCCATCTGCAAACTATATGGCGATGGTAATGGGGACCTCCTGCACTTGGAGCACATGCCTCAGCAACTGGGATGCCATGGTCCATATCAAACTATACCGTGTAGATGGGGTAGAAAGAGCACTTATTGAATATCAAAATCTATACAATAATGTGTAATACTTTGCTTTTTTTGAAGGGCCTGGATAAGTCCATATAAAGGCCTATTTCCTTCACATAATATCACTATATTTCACTTCTTCAAAAACAAATTAAGATGTTAAGTGGCAGTGGTACCAAACAGCACATAGGCCTATATTTGTTACTAGGCCTCATTGTACAAGCTGTATGTATCTTTATTTCTTTTTTTATATTTTCTGTACTAAAGATCACAAATTTATATTTTTGAAAAAATTAATAGTACTCAGTTGCAGCAGAAATGGCAGGAGTATACTTGTAATTTAGTATGGAAGGTTGAAAACAGACAGTGAACTTTCAGGCTGGCCAATGTTTAGTCTCATCTCAGCACACAGGGTCTCATCACGATCTTATAAACAACAGAGGGATAACTTTTCCATACCTGCCTGTATAGGGTGAATGTAAAGAATGTGCGAGGGACTTAATGGAGGTGCCCCTTCATTGACAGTTTATGCCATCACCATGCTGCACAATATCCATGTCAGATCAGTTGGATCTCATCGATGAAACATTACAGGCTAAATGGAGGTGAAATCCAGTAAGCCTAGTCCCATACATACACACCTCCAATCATAGCTCCGCTATTCACCCAAGCTTGAGTTACATGTTATGTGTTAGAGACAACTATCAACATCTCTTCAAATGACATTCATCTTGGTCTGTCAGCTTCATCTAATCACAATTCTTCATCTTTCCTTCTGTTTTGAAGTTCCAGCTCTGGCTAAATTTTGAGTTTTCATTTCCTTGTTTGCATCTCTTGCTTTGATTTGCCTGTGGTTGTGCTTCATCCTAAGCAAACTTTATTTCAAGCAAGTTTTGTTTTCTTACATTCTTCTGTCATCTGCCCTCCTGCTTTATACAAAACTTTTTCTAGGGTGCAAATTGCTTTGCCCCCTGCCTCTCTCACCCTACCGCTCCCCGAGCTTTCTCAGTTTATCTCTATCTCAGTCTTTCTCTCTATTTGTATCTTTTCCAATTTCTGCCAGCTACATTTCCCCTTCCTTCCCTCTTCAAGTCTTCTACTGCACTGAGATTTTAATCAAGTTCTACATCAATCACTCTCAATCTCTTCCATCCTTCCCTCTTTCTCCATCTCTCCAGACCTCTCCCTCCATACCATCTCAGACATTGTCTCCAGCATGGCTTTCTCTAACTCTTGCCCAGCATGGGTTTGAATGAAGTTGACACAAAGCACATCTTCTTTGATTTGGTTGGATGCCCATTACCTCACGATTCTTAAATCAGCATCTGGATGGCATGCATGCAGGGATGCACTCAGGGAGTACCAACTCTCCTTTCATAGTGAAAGACAAACTATCACCAGATTTCATCTCAGCATTTTTATTGTCACTCACAGCATGCATCAAATACTGTTATTTCTGACTGACAATGCTTTCTTTATGCTACAAATCAAAAAATAAAAACATATAATGCATATTCATTCTGATGAAATGAGTCATACTTTATCAAATTTTTTTAAACAACAACAAAATAAAAATAAAGTTCTTAGTCTGGTGGTCTATACAAGATACCATTTGAAAAGACAACAACGAAAGATGGCAAAAAATAATGGTAGCATAACATTTGATTTTTAACAGCATATTAAACAAATGCCCTTCTTATTCAACTTAGATTTTGCAATATATTTTTCAGAAAATATACATGTATCAATAAAAATCACCAGCTTTTCAGTCAATAGTTTAGGAGAAGAATTTTACCCCTTTATCAGACATTGTTCAGAATTTTCAGGAAAGGGGTAAAGAGTGACTGACCCATCTCTCCCATAAACAACAAGCATACAATATATCCCACTGGCAATCTTATATCCCCCATTTGGAAAATTACTTCTCATTTCCCTTGTCAGGTAGTTGAGAGAACGAGGCGATTTGGAGATGATGATAGCCGCATTCCGAAATAGGACGCGTCTCCCGATAGTGATGCCTATATCGTATTGCCCCATCCCTGACAAGGCCCGAGAGCCTAATGCATAATTTACAGCTCAAAATGTTTTTAAGAATTTCCCCGACTAAAATGAAATTGTTCATAGAAACCAACAAACTAATTCTTATCTAGAAAAGGGGGCAATTTCTCCGAACAGATAGTGATTTGTAATATACATCAAGCTCTATCTACAATTTTTTTTTCAATATCACTCTATTAACAATCAAGATTATTAACAAAGGAAAAAATAGTACATACCGTACAATTGTATAGATACTACAAACAAAATATAGAAAAGTAGAAAAGAGAAAAAAGCCCAGGTCATGTTTTATTATTAACAATGCAGGACTATTTAATACTTCATATTATTCATAATGGAATATGTGATACAAAATGTACAAAAATATTAATAGACACGTATAAAATGTTGTCTGTTTGGGGTCACAAGGGCTAGGAAACTACATGTACAAGTGTTTAGAATTATATGATATCACTGGAGAGCCTAGAATCTCCAATTACAGATAATGTACAAATATCACAAATAAAATCAGAAATATGTTAAGGTGACTTGTTCAATATCAGTGTTTATCAATGAGTTTTAACAACAGTGTCGTGGACGAGTGGTTGAAGGCGCTTGACTGGAGATGCGAAGGTAGAGGGTTCGAATCCCGACACGTCATATCCTTTATTAACCTGCACTTGTTACTCTCCACTCAGGTGTTAAATGGGTACCCGGTAGGATGCGACCACCGTCATTGTTGGTCAAACAGTTTTTGAGCGTCAAGTAACGCCTGGCTGGAATGCTCCCCAGGGAGTGGAGATTGTGCACACAGTATGTGCGGGCAAGCACTGAATCCAATGACCGGGGTAATAGTATATCTGTTAAGCGCTTAGAGACATTGTATTACGCGCTATATAGAGTTGAATATTATTATTATCCTGGCAACTAATGATGATCACCTTTGTTGTTCTCATGATGTAGTACTTGCATAGGAATGTATCCAGGCAAGAATCAATCATGAGAATAACTCTTCGGTCATTGAAAACCCCAGTATGTCGTTTCCAATTAAAGATAGAGGGTATGATACCGCTTCTCATTCATGCAGAGGATGTATCAATAAACAATACCAGAGGCCAGTTGAAGAGGGCACTTAGTGTCTCTCCTAATCACTTGTCTGTGACAGATCAGAGAGGAATCATATCAACAATCACAATTTCTTCTATCACGTCCAAGTCCAGTAGGAAGGCCATTAGTTTTAAGAGGTATCTTTGTGGTTTTGGACAGACATGCTGAAGACATGCTCAGTAATAATTGAAGGGATTAATACTTTGATCATCAGCTGTATTTCTTACAGATAGTTCTAGGAAAAGATATAACTTGATATGTTTTCACCCATCAGTCACTGGTAGTCCATGAAATTCCGTTCATTCCATTTAAAATCCCCTCCCATATTTATACAACTCACTCCTAGATCCTAATCAAATGATTGGTCATGCGCGGTCACATGTGATTCATTTACTGAGACTATCCCACGTTTTTCATGAAAAAGCGTGCAATAGTTTCCAGTACTATCCCAACGTTTTGTTTTTTTAGTGCATGTACATGATGCGCAGTAGTGCGCGTAAAGGTTTAGAGCGCTTATACTGTGTGTAGGTCTATTCTTGCGCAGCACTATGCGTAAATGTGTATAGAGGTAAGTGCGCTTATCTCTATGTGCACGCTAAAGTAAGCCTATTAAACTTGAGATTTATTTGTCAGCCATACTGTCACGAAACAGATCTTTAATGAATTCTTTTTACATCAAATAACAAGGATCTAGGAGTTTCGTAATATAAAACAAATGATGAATATTTTCGTTCATTCATTATACGATCTATCCACCCTCGTTGAGGCTATGTGTATCTATCGCACTCAGCCTAACGGCTTCATGTGATAGAAACACACATTCTCAACTCGAGTGCGGATAGATTGTATAATGAACTCATGAGCATGCATCATTTGTATAATATCTCTCTCTCCCTCTCCCTCTTTCTCTTTCTCTCACTCACTCTCTCTAATACTCTTGCTTTCTCTTTCTCTTCTTAATGCAGAACAATCTCATCCACTTTCCACTTTCAATGCTTGATCATTTGATGTACTTAACAAAAATTGTTTCCCAAGGCTTCTTTCCACATAAATATATACATACACATATATATATCCACCACTACATTCAATATTATAGTCATTGTGATCAATGACCAAAACAATACCCATAGCACCAATAATTCACCTACTTTTCAGGTTATTATTTAGTCAGTTGAGACTAATGTGCCAGACAGGTTAGTGACATACCAGTCAGGTTTACCTCAGATGACCTACCCCCTGCAGGTGTCTAATTCAAGGGATGATAGTGATCCCTCCTTATCAATTGACTAGAGGGGTTGAAGATAAGATGGAAAAACACATGGTCCTCCTTCGAAATCCCAACAGATCAACAAAACATACTGTTCAGTTGGCAATGAGCTCTTTAAGACTATAATTACTCACAGAACAAACCAGCTCCAGCTTATGGTTCTTGGAGACAAATTCAGAGGGTGGGTTAGGATGATTTCAACTTGGAAGACTGATTAAAAACTAGATTTTCAAAGTAGCAGGGGGGGGGGGTGATTGATTACCAAAGGAAAGAAGAACGACTTCATGCATAGTCCCATCCTATTAACAAATATAAAAGTATCTTTATTCCAGGATTCGGTTCTCTTATGAATATATATGTTTGGAGCCAAAAGGATGATAACTCACAGAGTTAACACCCTTCTGGCTCTGAACAGACGGCATATTATCTAGTTCAGTCAAGAAGTGATTTTTGTTTGGTTGACCTATAATGACATATACCCCCCGTGGATGCAGACAGTTTATGAGCCTCATTTAGAAGGAAATAGCACCTAACCCCTCCCCCTTGGTGGAACTTCTGTCAAACTCACTTTAGATATAGATGGGTGCAATGACCTCTAAATGAACAGAGTTGAAATATGGCTGACTGACAGGACAAATCTTTCACACATAAGAATTGCTATTAGTCCACACTGCAGGCAAATGGAGCTAATATGTCTGCCAGATGATTGCCAAAATTACACATACCAATGCGGTGGAAACAACAAAATTGTCAACATATGTCACATGAATACAGATAGACCTACATTGCATCTGCAAATTTTCATAAAAATCTAACTCTTACACCAGTTTGAAGTCTCATTTACACTTAAAAATAGGTAAGACATGAAAGCATGAATTCTTAAAGAAAGTAGACCTGTCAATCCTGAAGCATGCACTGACTACAGATGAAGCGATAAAGAAGATTCATTCTGTATGAAGATATCCAGTTATTTCTACTTTGAATAAAACAGACACTCCCAGAGCTTACACAACAGTTTTCAATAGCTGCAAACTCTAGTAGAAATAATAACAAACCATCCTACATAATCATGACATCAATCTATTCAGAGAATTCCTTTTCACATGACTCTCTGCCATCTATGTTACCCTCTGCATAGGTCGATCAATACGATCCACTCAATAGCACAATTTAACAGCCAGCTCTGAGTCATCAAATCAACAGATTCCATTGATAAACTTAGTCTTGGAATATTCATCGACTGCAAAGAATTACTAATCTTTTCATTTCAGGCTGAAATCACATTGGTGACTATGCGCTCTGTCTCTGGGCGCTATACACACTGAATTGATAAGTGCTGTAGTGAGTACAGATACAATCATACAAGATACACCATACAATGCATATATTATAAATGTTTTTTCTTTCTTCTTTATTGTGATGAAATTATATAGAAAGCAGAAATAATACTACCAGATGCAACTTGGCAGAATATGACTGGCTTGGAAACTTCATGCCCCCCTCCCAGCCCTGGCATGCATGCCAGAAAGTAGAAATAATACTACCAGATATACATGTAAATGGCAGAATTTGACTGGCTTGGAAACTCCATTGTTTTCATGCCCCACCCCCTCCAGCCCTGGCATGCATGCCCCCATGTGTACCACAAACTACTTCTGTAGTTGACTCATGTTTGTTAATCTGTTTTCTTTATCCACTACAATTCCATAAGAAAAGCTGTATTTCAACTCAAGTTTATGGGACTTAGCCACTAGCCGAATTTCATGCTTTCACCTTGAACGCTTGCAAATAGAAATTGAATAGAACTGCTGTGTGTATTGTTAGCAAGCCTTTTCTTTTGAACAAGGTCACACACACCACTACTGTAAGTTGGGTGTCTCCTCACCGAAACTGTGTAAACATGTGTGGGCTGGTATACAAGAACAAGGGGTGTTGGGATGGGAAAATGCACCTTACACACAGACATAAATGTTTGGTTTATTACTAATTTACAGGTTGTATTTGGCCTTATTTCAACCATCATTACTCTCAATGCTACCAACATGGATGTGATTATGGGTGAGCAAACATATAAAATATGTTCTATTTGAGAGGATTAAACATATCTACTTCTAGGAAGAATATGTTATGGCGATGACTGAAGGACCATTATGTTTGTTTCAATAGCTATGGGGGTGGTTTAATATAATCTATTGGTGCCAAACAGAAATGAAACTGATTCCAAGCAAATAAACTTTATCCACACATAAAATGTTCACACATGTGGTCTTCTAAATAAAACATTCATGGTATTCTCTAGCTCCTAACACGTGAGGAATCTAACAGGGTAATGTATACCTGCATGCAGGTTCATTGGTGATAGTTTTAACAGAATTATGATCAAATATTTACAATCTGTCTGATAAGGTGTGACAATAATGACTGTACAGAACCCAGCACTCCTCTAACCTGGTTTCGACTTGTACAACAAATACAATGCTACTCAAATGCTAACATTGACTATTACAGAGTGTTTACATACATCGTCTTCAGTAATTGATTGTTTACATACACTGAAAATACAATGTTTCACACAGTAAGCATTTTAAGGGAGAGCTAAACATTATTATCAAAAAGATATTAAATATATTATGTTCATTTAAAAAGCTTCAATCTCTTGTGTGCAGAACGAAATCTGCAATCTGAACCTCATTAAGCTGAATTTGCAAAAGCTCTGTGGACTGACTGCCTAGTGCTAACCCACACAGTGTCAGGATCAATAAGGTTCCATAATATCAAACTTCGACGCCTATTTTGAACTTCAAGAAGAAAGACAAGCATTCCACTCCCTCCCCCAAAGAAACTTAAAATGATTGTTTAACACATTTAACATCAGAAAGTGAGGGTGCAATATTGTCATCATCCAGAAGGGGGATATTTCCTATGGCCAATAGATGGGTTTAAAACTTGACAATTACAATGTGTTTACATATCAGATTCTTTTGGCACCTTACACTGAAAAAACATATTGTTTTAAAACACAGTAAGCATAGAAGGTGGAGCAAATGTCTTGGTCAACTTCATGTATGAATATTGCTGATATTTATTATGAAGCATGACCCAGTTCTAATATCCACAGTGTTCATAATAATTCATGTAACTAGCATTCCTTAAAGGTATAGACCAGTTTTGGAAATGCCCCCCTCTCAAAAAATGAAATGGAAGCTCTTATTACCAATCATGTGAAAGAATATGTTTTGACTAATACATGATGATACAAATTTTGCCGGGAAACCGCCTACTAATTGATATATTTGGTAAATTATCATATCAATCCGGCCTGGATAGATATCGCGACGCCATTTCAACATTGAAAATTTGGGCATATATTTCTGCTTTTTTGCAAATTTGGGTTGAAGTATTGCCATCTAAACCTCTGAAGGCAATATTTAAACAATATTAAATGGATATTTTGCACCCAAAACCCAATTTTACCACTACCGGTCTATATCTTTAAGGTAGGGAGGACTAAGATGACAATATCATCATTACAAGCAAAAGTGCCATCACAAAGTAGTGATTACTGAGTAAACAAGCATTAAATCCTCCTTGATCTGCATGCCTGGGTTTGGTCATGGAGTAGAGTCATGGTTTGGTTACCAAAGCATAACTATCGGAATTAACATATTAAATCAATCGCCTTTGCAGGATTGAATTCTTTTACTGACCAGGAGTCCAGTACTGTCCAAAATCTTGACAGTAACTTTTTTTAAATCCTCTTTAAACCTTTATGAACTCATTGCAGTTGCAACATGATTGAAAGGGTTATTGTGAACTTCACAAAGCCACAATGCGTTATGCAAACAGGGTGTTTGTACTTATGGCTATGCCAGCACACTAATGCAAAATGCCCGAGAGCTATGAACCTCCGCACTCTCCAAAGCACACATTACAGCCACTTCTCCAAATGCTACTGTGTAATCGAATCATGATGGCGACTGGTGCAGTAACCTGCTGCGATAAGTGTACTCTATCTCTGTGTCGGTTTGTAAGTCCTCTTTCTTTCACCCATTTCAAATTTTGCAAAGTGCACTACAGGAACAGTGCTGCAAGTCCAATTTGCACTCTCAAAAGAGTAATTAGTAATAGTATAATTTACTTGTATGACGTAAAAGTTCTATCCCTAATATGTATCTTGGGTGTCTTTAACTTTGAGTCATTTGATATTCGATCCAAAATATTCATGTCCTAGAATCTGTGACTTGCAAAATTCATGAAAACTGGAAATCTTTGAATAACAAACATAACAAGAAAATGTAATCATTTATAATATGAATTGGAAATCAAATGAAAGAAAGTATACAGTTTGTAAATAATTTCTTTACTCTGACACCTGCCACAACACATGTATTTTATAAAGATGAAATATGAGTATAGATTCTAATTAAATAAATATCATTGTGATGGGTTGGAAGTCCAGATCTGATAAATTATAATAACCAACTTTTCAGTAGGAAAAAATACTGATCTATAACACACTTTCAAACTATTGAGATGCAGTCAAGCCATATTGAAGTAACAGTAGGCACCTTGAATAGGGTCCTCATTATTCATCAGACGGCATTCTAAAGTGTCAGTGTGAACCAAAGCTTTATTCTCTGGAGGGGCTTTTTCACACATTCAACTCACTCAAAGGCAAGGTCAATGACAGGAGGCTATCTCTCCTCTAGAATTGGCAGACTGAATAACAAAATCCATTGTAAAGATGATAAGCAATAAACAGAAGAGAATTAATTAAAATAGAAATAGGCTGCATGTTTTTGTTTCCAAATAACATCTACTTTCCTTCTTCTTCAAAAAAAGAAGAGTAAGATAACATAGCTTTTAATCTAATGAATCGTAAAATTCATCTGAGGCCCTGTGACTTGCTTGCCATGAGTTAAGAAGATGAGCTAACGTAGCATTAAAAGTGCATCAACGCATGACTCCATTAGCATATCGCCACAAGGTGTGAAACCAATGCATGGATGAGTTTCAATCATAACATTCTTTAGAGTATTTAGAAGTTTGTTTGCAACAATAACGGACTCCCCATTGTTATTTCTACCAAGGTATTTGGGCAGAACTTTAGAGCACTGCTACATGGTCTATTCATGTACTAGGTAAAATGCAAAATGTCACCTAATAACATCTTGCTATTCATCTCTGTGTTTCAGGTGTTTTCCACGGACTTCAGTTTTGGATTTTTGATATTAAAAGTAGGTTATAGAAATATATAGTTTAGAACTTCCATAATGACTAATAGTGAATTGTGTAGGTATCTAATCCATTGACTATTGTATGCTCTCGTTTCCATAGACTTACTATAGGGAGTTCAGAGTCCCCATATGTAGCGGATTGATGGTACAAGATAATAATATGCTAGAAGAAGAAAAATTTCAGTCTATATAAGATATTCCTGCTTATTCCTACCAAAAGTATTAATGTGATCTTCATGTGTGTGTGTACCACCTAGATGACTGAGAGAAGTTTGACAGATTGAGTACTCCAAAACATCTACTTCTAGAAAGCTCATTCCTATGATCTCCTCCCCTTCTCATTTCCATAACCATTCTTCAATTAGATCCTGATTTATCCACTGCAGGTGCACTATCGTTCATACTACTCATGCTACTTAATATTTAGTCTACTGAATTTAAATTCTTTGCATCAAAGCATCAAGTGGAGTCTACATGTTTATTCTTGTAGTTGTACACATATCATTAGTTTGTCATCAGGATCATTAATATGAAATTACTTCCCATTGTGTAGATGCATAGAACCATTTTTAGACTTAATATGGCCATTAGAAACAAACATGCACATCAGTTAGCCATCACACTAGTCAGTAGTTCACTTTTTATACAGTGAGTCCTGCACATTTCTAATTTGATTTGATATGTTCTCTCTTATAAAGTCTAAGGCCTTAAACTGGAGAATAGGGACACACATTTTCCTCAAACTTGTGTTGCTCCAGAGAAAAAACAACTAAAGAAACATGGATAATCAATTACCTACTTGTAAACTCGAATGTAATTCTTTTGGGTATGTCACAAACGATTTTCGATGATTTAACCCACCCTGGCGAATTTGATCAACAATGAATATTAAACTCCCATTACCTTGTGCCATGGAAGCCGGTATAAGCCCCATGATGAGTCCTACGGCAAGTAACATCATCCACCCCATAGTTATGGGAGGCGAGCAGCTCCAGCGGCGGGGTATGCTGATACCACCTCCACTGCAAAACATCACTTGGTTCTCTTCGTCTTCCAATAGTAAGAATAAAAGTCCAGCAATCCTTGCTCCACTCGACGACAAGTTACAATCAATAGCGATGTTTAGGGTTCTCGTTATCGTCCACCACTGTAATATCTCAGATAGAATCCTTGTAAGACAGTTCCAATTACATGAAAACTCGAGTTCCCATAGTCACCGTGTACCAATCTGCCGCTGTATAATTTTTATGAAAACTTGACAGGACAACAGGTGAATGAAAGGTTGGAGTACGTATACCAACAGTGAGGTACACACCATACCATAGCCTGTAGCAGACTACACATCGGGAAAAGCGAACAGACGGCAGACGCGATATTTGTGCTCGTGCAATCGACGGCTACGGTCGTTCGCACGCTGGGATATTTGCATACGGCGAAAGCTTTCCGAAGGCTCCGACCAATCAGCGTGGATATGTCGTTTCCACGCCCCTAAAACGAACTTTCGACATTGCTGATTGGTATGCATTTTGTGACTATTTTGATTGACATGCATGTATCTCTTGCAATATGAACATGACACTGGTATAATATCAGAGATGGCCGAGTAAAATGAAATGGTCATTTTGAAGTCCAGTTCTCCTCTCGTTTCCTTATTTTTAGAGGTTTTTTTTTTCTTCCACATGTCTACATACCGTTCAGTTAATTGCCGGGAAAAAGCCAAAACAGAGTGTTTTTGTTTCCTTTTATTTTTTAACAAGCCGCGAAATTGCTTTAAGCACTAAGCATGGTCAGATCCATGGTCAGATTCACTTATATCTTACAATTTGTTTCGTTTTTGTTTCACGTAACGTAGACCAACGCTGCTTCAAAATATTTCAACTTCCTCCCGAATCACTTTAAATGATATGAGCTTAAAGCTTCTTTTATGATACAAGTATCCTTTCAATCTCTTGTGTGTCACCAAATTATGATCAGCGATCATAAATTAACTTCCGTAGTTAAAGTTTGACTTGAAATGCTTTGTTTCAAGGATACATTGGGCGTACATGCCTTTCATGGAAATATTTCAAAATTAAGGTACCCATTTCTGTTGCATAGAGAGAATATATAGCCATTCATGAAAATATGTTTGGTGTGAACACAATCTAGTAAACAAAGCCTGTCTGTGGAATGTATCTCTTGTTTTTTTTTATGCCTGCTAGTTGCATTTTTACTACCACCGTGTTCAAAGAAATACAAAAATTGATGATAACAGTGTAGACTGCTTTCTCATAAAACAGGATATTTGATCAGTGGTGGGATAGCTCAACGGTCAACACATGCGTAGTAGACATACACCTGTAATTTTGTGGTTTGTGAAACAAGCCAGACGTAGATGGCGCGGTCAGGCTAGCGGCAGATTGTAAACTACTGGCTCACATACTTCTCTGCCCCAGTCAAAGTGGAATTTAAAACATGTCAAGATCATAGCAGATATGGACATTATAATTGTGTTGCTTAGATACAGTAACGTCGAACATAAAAGAACAATGATATAATCATTCAGTACCGGGTCAGGGAGGGGGGGGGGGGCGTGGGTATGAGCCACCCTGGCAAAACCAATTTATCTGGCATACCTAAATACACAAACAACAATCAAAATGCGCACGATATTGTGTGTTCGTGAGTCCTCCCTTACCAAATTCCACCCAGAATGCATCTGAAAAGTGCACCCAGGTCTGGCAACCTTCATAAATGCACGCAAACTTGAAATACGACATTCAAAATTGGCTATGACCACCCGTGAGACATAGACAAAGAGAGAGAGAGAGAGAGAGATGGGGGAAAACACAGGTGTATCTTGAACACAAATTATGACATGCCATTTCTTTTGCTAAATAACTGAGATACGGATGGAGTGAGCAACGCACAAAGAAGACATAAGATAATGTTACAATCAATGTCATTCCGACGACATATTTATCTCGGTTTCTTACGAAAATGGTCTCCATGTTCTTGGGTTGTCGCTATCATTCAACTTTCCTCGCTTCGATAAGGCTAACCGTCTGACACGAGTTCAGCTATTGGAATGATGTACATGGTGGTCTTTGTTGGATTGGATCTTCATTCGCGCAGCCTTAATCATATCGTAGCTTCTGCCTTCTTCAATATAAATATGAAAATGGGAAACTTACATAGGCCCCTATACAATAGTAAAAATAGCAAAATGGTTAAATGTAACTAGAAAATGACACAGGTTTTGTTCGTTATTATGGAACTCTGGTGCCATCTTCTTGTACATCGTGCTTTTTACTGTTGATTTACCTTTTTATTACAATATTTGTGATGTCATCGCATTAAACACAGTTGTCGTTTATAGTACAATTACTATTTTCATCAATTTTGTTGTTGCAATAAACTAATGTTTTGAAGTTTGATGTCAAAGTATTTAAACGTATATCATTTGTTTTTTCACACTACAAACGTATCATTTTGTATGGAAAGAATTCAAGCTGTTTAAATCGTTTTTTATTTGCCTATGGCATTACATTTATAGTCTGCTTGTCTGCACATCTAATATGCCTAAATCAATCCCCAAATCCTATATCCTAATATAGCTCTCTGTCGTAGCAATGACCTTGAGATCGTGTTTTGTTTTATGACTAGTAACACTTACGCTCAACATAATTATATAGGACCATCTTATCAAAATTGTCCTTTCACACAGATAATTTTCTTCAACAGTATACTCAGATAGGGACACTGCAATGATCATTAATAATTCACTTGCATCTGCGATGTGCGTGCAGTGGTGGACTTGTTGGCAGAATATGCATTAATTTGTGGACAAGAGGAGAAAAATAAAGGGAGGGAGGGAGGGAGGAGGGGAGAGAGAGAGAGAGAGAGGGAGAGAGAGAGAGAGAGAGAGAGAGAGAGCAAAAATACTTCAGAAAATAGAGAGAGAGGGAGAGATAGAATGAGAAATGGACAAGAGACAAGACAAGAGAAATAGAAAGAGAGAAGATATTGAAAGGTAGATGAAGAAAAGAGCTGAGAGAGAGAGAGGGGGTTATGGTTCGGAGATAGAGAGAAAGGGAAAAGACATAAAAAGATAAAGAGAGAGGAAAGAGGGAGGGATGGTTGAGTTTGAAATAGAAAAGAGGGTATAGAAGAATATACAAAGAAACAAAAGGAGAGAGAGAGAGAGGGAGCGAGAGATAGTGAGTGTGTGAGAGAGAGAGAGGGGGGGGGGAGAAAGAGTGAGAGAGAGAGGGATGAGCGCATCCATGTAATTATCACCGACAAGAACGTCCATCCGTCTATGTCTGATGTCTTATAACAAAGTGACAAATCGACGGAAATTAATAACGATCTGGCGAAAAATCATGATTTTATTTCGCGTGAGTCATCTTCTTCATCTCTTGTCTAGGCGAGAAGACAGTATAGGCCTAGTGATGGGGGAAATTCGTGCTTTATTACATTTTATACGAGTAGTGAGGGGGAATGAAAACAATAAAATAGACGATATGAATAATGTATCTACATGGAACGTGACATAAAACTCAGATCAAGCCCTCTAAGGTTAATATAAAATCAGTACCCCCTATTACTTAGCTCTGCACTTTTTTTTAATGAAGAAAGTATATTGATTAGCAGACGGCCAAAGTGCGCGATCTACGACCTTTTTTTTTTGCTTTTACTATAATGAAATAATGACTAAAGACATCGTTAAGTTACACTGTGATCTCTAAGTCAAATAAAATCACCATGAAAGCTGTAAGGATATTAACGTAATGTATGAGGGTATACGTGAATTTGAATGTACATATTGTTTAAATGAGCCCATACAATGGATTGATCATGTGTGGGGGAGGGGGGGGGGTGGAGGTTTCTAAATCTCTTAGCACCATCAAAATGGACGGGATAACCCTATAAAAGAAAGACATTGGCCCTGTTAACATGGTTGCATAAGGCTTACGATAAATGACGTGGAAATAAATTTCAGTTCATTTATATTCCTCTAGAAAGCAAAAACCCATTTTATTAATTCAATACCAGACAATTAAAATAGTGATAATGAAAATAATAATAATAATAATTATTATTATAATAATAATGATAATAATAATTATTATTATTATTAAATAATGATAATCAAACATTAACAACAATGATGATAATAATAATAGTAATAATAGTAATAATAATAATGATAACGATAATTATAAATAATCACATTTGTACATATCGCTCAATCCTACGTTTCAGACTGTAATTTTTATTACCCCGGTCATTGGATACAATTGCTAATCCGCCCATGATAATCCACATGTTCCGCTCCTTTGGGAGTATTCAGGCCAGGCGCCATTTTACAAGCACATACATGTCAATCCAACCACATTAACGTTCGCAGCCTAACGGGTACCCATTTAATACCTGGGTAGGAAGTGGCAAGTGTAGATTAATGTCTTGCCAAAGGTCATTATTGCCGCTGCGGGACTCGAATCGCGAACCGTGTGATTCACATTCCGACGACGTATCCACTAGACCACGACATCTCTACAGCATACTAGAAATATACAAGAAACAGAAAAGAGAAAAAATAGGCTGTCTAAAATTTTCTATTTAAAAAAAGTGGTTCATAAGATGTAAAAGGTACCTGAATTTAGGTAAGAAAATGATGAAACCCTTTTTTTCAGGAAAAGGTTAATTTATATTTTGGTCATATTTTGGAAATGATATTCATTATTTTGATGTGAACGAACATTATGAAGGAAGAACTTCCTAATTACATCCCATCAAATAATAATCTCATTTAAAATGACGTTCTCCGATATCAAACAAATGTCTGATTGCCTAAAGATTGTTATCGTCCTTTCATTTATCTCAATTTGGTTAATAAAAAGGAAATTACGTCTCTGAAAAATACTGTATAACAAAGGCTATTAATGATTTTACTCACTCAACGCTCATTTTCCTCTCATTTCGGGCGAATAAAAAAAGGAATTTAGAATACATTACTCCACCACTATTTGCATCACAATGTCAATGGGAATCGAATATGACTTAAGATTCATAGAAACGATGAATATTATTCATGTTATGGAAGAGAAGAATGACGTGCTTGCCCAATTAGTTCCTTAGAGGACCATCATCTTTGGTCTGTAGAAACTGGACACCGCCTTGTGCATCACGTGGTTATCTCACTGGACATCACATTGAAGACCGTGACTGCTCATAACGCTTTAGATTACACAATCATATGCATGTAAATGCCCCCAAATGTGTGATAACTCATCATCATCTCTCTCTCTCTCTCTTCTCTCTTTCTCCTTCTCTATCACCTTATCTCTTCCTCCCTTTTGATGTAGATGATGATAAAAGCAGGGAGTTTGCCTTCCCGCCGAGCGCTGTTGCGTTAAAAGCATCAAGCGAGGGCGAGACTGAATCATAGAATGCTTCCAACTTTCGGAGCGTCGTCGACGATAACAAAAGACTCGACGACGCGAGTGTGACAGATTGTCTTAGAGAGAGGATGATAGGCGAGATGGATCTATTGTTATTCATAATCACAATCCCTGATTACTCTCTCTCTCTCTCTCTCTCTGGTCTCATATCTTGTTTGTAGGGGTGGAGGGAATTGAGAGCGGAGATGTGTTGAGGCTGGAAGTCATGCGTGACTCATAGAGACGGACACCGCCACTCTTTCTAACATCGATGCCATGGCGGGGAAAAAATGGATGCACTTTTGTCTTGACGACACTCCCCAAGAAAGATCCCTTCCCCCTCCTCTCCCTCTCCCTCGTATATCTGCTATAACTTTTCTTCTGATTCGACGCAGAAAAAAGTATATTAATGCTTTTAAATCTTAGTATCTTCACATCTCTATCATAGTACACTTTAAAAAAATTATAATGAAATCATTCTTAATTTTCCTATTATACTACATGTATAATCTTAGTCTCATTTTCTTACCCCTCCCGCTTTCCACACTGTCTTCCATGTCTTCAATCTCTCTCTCTTAGTTCCCTTTCTACCCCTTTGTAGTTCACGTTAATAAAGCTGGGGCAAAGACCGCCTCAAAATTGAAGAAGAAAAAACTACAATCCAATTACCTTACAGGAAAAAATCTAATCTTCGTTGGGTGTTTACAATAAAAATGTATGATTGTCTGATTATACTCGTTACCTCTTAATTCCAACATCTGAAACAGAATAATATTGTATATTTATAATCATAGCCGAGGTTGATCGATCTGCCAAAATACCCATAAACTCAACATTAATTCCTAGTAACTCCGTGTGGAGTGGGAATTCTTTGATTCAGTCAAGCATACAAACCCCATCTGTTAATAATGCGTACAAGCAAATAACGTGTCGCCACTGAATTTACTTGTTGAAAATGTTTGTTTTCATTTTCTTTTCTATGACGTACAGACACTACACAAGCACATAGCCTTTTCAGATATATTCAAGTAGCGGATAGAGTGTATGCAGTCTCTCTTTTTTTTCTTTATCTCTCACTTTCTATCTCCGGAATACTTGATGGGGGGCATGTGTCTCCTTGTCCACCCCAGCTACGCCACGGAAAGCCTTACTAATGTTTTACATTCATTCGCCCAAGTCACCTGGATTTACATTTTACGCGAGAAATTCTCTGAGGGAGATTTTCATTCAACAAAACCACGAATGCTTTCCGAATACATTACTCACTCTCTCTCTCTCTCTCTCCCTCTCCAACTCCCTCTTTCTACATGTTAGTACTCTTCCTTTCTATAATAATGTCTCTTCACCCCACTTTCTCTTCCCCTCTCTCCCCCTCACTCTCTCTCCCCCTTCTCACTCTCTCTCTCCCTACCCAACTCTCATCATGTCTCTCTCAGCTTTGTAACTATAGAAATAAGTTCAAGGTTAGGAATAGTAAAAGATTCATGTCCAGTTCAGCTCTCGATGGCTGCACACAAAATATATCCTATATTTTGCTCTATAGTGGTGCCACCTCTTCTTCTCATCTGAATTTTTAAATGGTCCCGGTAGACATTTTGTGAATAGATATACAAAATAAACACCTGCTCCGTACGGCAAAGATCGGACGATGACTGTTTTTTCTTTTTTTCTGCAAACATACACTATTTGCAATGACAGCATTAGTATTTGAATTTCTGTTATTTTTGCATAGAAGAATTATAAATTATTACGCAGTATTTGAAGGAAACGGTCTGCACAACACGCACGTGTTTCATGTAAAATGTTAAATATATGTATTGTACGATGTACTTTTATGTGGGCATTTTTTTATTTTTTGTCAAAATGACAACATAATTCATGTTGTCAATCATAGCATCCGAGTGTCAGTAGAGATAAGTGAATGTCTTATCATAAGAGGTAGTACATAGAAATAATGTAAGACGATCATTTTAATGGGGGCTGTTGTTTAATACGTTTTTATTAAAAATAAATAAAACGATACCAATGTGTTACTATCTACTGTAGATAGGCTGTATTTCAAATGTAAGTAATATGCTGTATTGGTAACTTCTAAAATTACTTTTTAACTATAAAGATCAATTAATTTAGTAATTTTATCTATGTATAAATCTGCTGGCATTTTCAGTCGGCTACTGATGTCGATGTACATAAAAATGTATGTCGCAAATACAACACAGCATGATTATGAATTATATGAACGATAAGACGCACTATAGCCCTGACGACTACATAATAATAATATTTCATTTTAAATATCCAATGACATGGCTTGTAGCTTTAACAACTTTAAGGATATAAAATGTCAAATTCGGCATTTTACAACACTCCGTGAAAAGGAGCTTGGTGTTGAAACGCAAATGATTAACTACATGCACATCGAAGAAGACGCCACACAAATAAAGATATAACTGGCTCCAATTTGAGGTGTCTTCATCATGTGCTTAGCATTATGTTATACCGTGAACCCCCTGCTGCCCCTCAACCCCATCGACCGACCAGCATACAGAGGGTAGACATCAACACTAATATGGACTCCTTGATTCTCATCGATTAAGCCATAAAGGTAGGGATGCGGTGTGATGGGTTTATCCTTGACATGTACAGACAGCTGTAAATCGTTTAAGATAGGATGGGGGACGAATGCTGAGTGTCAGGGAAGGGGAACCATGAAAAAAAAGCTTTGTAATAAACAAAAAAGTTTTCATTTACAATCGTGTAAATGGTTGGTGGACTGCCAAGAATATTATATTCTCTCTTTTTTTAAAGGAAACATAATGAAGGTTTTCCGAAATAGGTAGAGTAAACTTTGTTCAAATCACATTACGTGTTGTACTGGCAAGAATACAATCATATCATCCTGCTTATTTTATTCTGCATAGATTTATTCTCCTTCAGTTATCAATATTTGGGTCTATTTGATAGACATAAGGTCCGCAAACCTCCAGGAAATTGGCTAGAGACCAAAAGCACCCGTAGGCGGACGGGTGGGGGTGGGGATGACGTCTCTCAACTTAATAATTAACTTTCCAGGGTTTTTTTCTCATAAAATTTGACATTATGAAAGTGGCATCTACTAATGTATATCTTCGCATAAAAAAATATCAACACAGAAGCTGAAAAAATATTTCCATTACCAAAACAGGCTTTGAGTATATAGATGATACTTATATATTCACTTATCAATTGAGTACATGTCAAATTTGATGAATAGTTAGTAGTCAATTTTCCTTCCATCAAAATTGTGTCTAACAGGACGACGAAAATTATGTGAGACGTTTACGACGAGATGTATTTACACACTTCATGACTGCAGATGGTCGTTCAAGAGTCGAAATGAAAGGAGTATACAGTGAGGAAAAGCAGAGAGGAGCGGGATGGAAGGAGAAAAAAATGAGAAAGTGCAAAGTTTTGCTGAATACACGTTGAAGAGTCTTATTGAAATGATAATAACCTCTAGCTATCCGGTTTGTTATGCAGGCCGAGCCATCTGGGGTTTTGACCTACGTGCCCTACTCACAGACTAGAATATGGTCCTTACCATAATATTTTTTCTTGGGAGATGCTCTCTGCGTTACGGGGATAGAGCACGTTGCTATGCCGAAAAGTGAAGTGAAGGAGAGAGAGAGAGAGAGCGTGTGTGTGTGTGTGTGTGTGTGTGGGAGAGAGAGACGGGGGGGGGGCAACATGACTAGGAGACAAGGACATGGAAACGCTAGACTGAGAAATAAAGAGACCGAAAAAGTGTTCAGAGAAAGAGAGAAAGGACGAGAGAAATAGAGAGAGAGAGAAAGAGAGAGAGATAGAGAGAGAGAAAGAGAGAGAGAGAGAGGTAGAGGGAGAGGAGTAGGAGAGAGATGGAACAAAGGGGTAGCTAAATCTGAATTCCTTCTCGTTGTATCCCCCAAGGTTTAACACCTCTTTGGATATCTTGTACTTGAATGTATCTCAGTTTATACTTTAGCACGTGATATCTATTATCATCATCATCATCATCATCATCATCATCAACAACAACAACAACAACGCCAACAACAACATTAGGGGAAAAGAATATCATCATTCCTACGGGTTGAAAGCAAAATGAAATGTATCAATATTCACTTCGTGCCAGGTTGAATATCATCCTCATTAATGCAGTCATCAAGTCTATCATATTTGAAAGATTCGGTTTTGGTATTGTAATTTGTATTATCACAGAGGTCATCAATCAGTCTAGTTTTCATGACGAAAGCAACGGTTTCGACAAAGTGGAATACATTTTACACACACCAATTTAAGATAAACAAAATAAATATAATGTAGACACTTATTTTAAAATTTCCGATAACATTTCACTCACATTCACATAATTATACATACGTACATTATTTTGTGGCGTCATACATTCAGGAGATACTGCATGAAAAAGCATGAAAATTGTTTTGTGCCATTCAAAATGAAAAGAGATCGCATTGACTGAATAATTAGATGAAGTAGTGCGCAACACTCTTATATATATATATATATGCCTCGTTATATATATTAGTCGCTCCCCCTCCCCCTCTCTCATTGGGAGGCAAATTGTGATTTTCTTTTTAATTTACTTGAATAAAGTACTACAGATTAAGATTTTTCGTCACATGAGTTAGAGTTGTAGCAATTCATGAAATTACGCTGATTTTATCATGATCTAGAGATGGCGATGAATACAATGTGTGAGGCGCGATGTGCTAGTGCCCTTTTGGTAAGGCAATAATCCTCATTATCAAGTCCCTCTGGGAGGACCTAAAGCCGTCGGTCCCCTGTTTGTTTACTTACAAGCATGCACATGCTTTCTTACCAGTCAGATAAAACAAACAAACCAATCCACAATGTATGATTCCCTTTCTTTATATTTTGGATAGAAAGTTATGGTGTTCTTTTAAGGTCTTTTAGAGTATTATTTGTCGAAAAGTCTGAAAATAAGGACAGGGAGATATGAAGAGTTGGAGAACCTGAAAGAGAGAGAGAGAGTGAAAAAGAGAGAGAGAGAGAGGAGTGGAAGAGCGAGGAGGTGATGAGCGAGGGAGCGGGATAGACAGAGATGCGACAAACATAACAGATATGAGATATAGATGAGGAGGGAGAAAGAAAGAGAACGAGAGAGTGTTGTGGGAGAGGATGAGAAGGGAGGCAGGAAGGTAAAGGGAGAGAGGGGAGGGAGAGATAGAGAGAAAGAGAGAGAGAGAAGAATACTACCCTTTAGCTACTTGTTGTAAATTGGGTAGTTATGAATGAACCCGCCAAGAATCAAGATCACATTGAGTGTATATAGGTTACGGTATAGAGAAGAGCTGTGTTGTCACAGCACACAGTTTGGTGCTAATGTTTTCCTGAGGCTAGGAGAATGGCGGAAATGGGGGAAACGTGTTTCAAGCAAGCTCGACTACCTGCGATCGATCACCAACCACTTCTACAAAAACACATCATTATTATCTGCCTGCCAATATGTAGTCTTGCCCCAAGTCCAGAAATAACCTCATTTTAAGCTTATGTTTATTTCTATTTTGTTATGATTTAGAAAAATCCACAGAAATTAAACAATAATTTGTTACTATAATTACCTCTCCCCACTCGCATTTAGCTTCAGGCGAGTTATAGACAGAGCAAAGTAAGGCTCTCCCTTTTTGTTCGTGTTAATTTGTACACGCAAGTAAGATTTTTACACTTGGGCATTTTAATTTATTTTTATTTCTTATTAGATGATTTAGTTGTCTTTGACCTCTATCATAATTTTTATAATTACCACTTAATAAATATTTGAATTTAATTTACATTCCTTTATATAAATATGTTGACACTACTTACTTCAAAGTACAGGCTTTATTAAAGCAAAAAATAACAAGTGTTTTTTTTCCAAGTATTTTCGAAGAAACAGTATATATTTCTCTGATGAATAAACCGTATTGACTTTAGCAGTGCGCAGTCAATAAATATAATATATAAACAGAATGTACAATTGATTGTGCGTATTCATAGAAATTAATTTTGTTTAGGTGATTTAATGTATATACATTTTGTTATTGAAGGTTGAAGATACAAACTATTTGTTCGTCACAGCACGAAAAAAAGCGTAATTCGAACAGACGAACATCAAAAGAGATGAACAGATTGTATGTGGAACTTTTAATATTGTAAATTTGTTTAGTATCACTTTGCTACTCCATAGTCAAATGATGACAAAAATAAAGATGACGGCGTTACTTGCTTAACACTCTTTTAAAAAAGAGTATTCAGATGATACTCTTATTTTGCACAGTATAAAGACCATCAGTGTGTTTTTTTTAAAGAGTATCTAATTTCCGTATGCTATATTCAGGGGGAGAGTTTGACCGATTTAGGTCAATGGAATATGTTTGGGTAGGGTGCTATTTAATGGTTAGTCGACTTGACGTAGATTTCCAGTGGTCTCTTGGGTCATCACGAGAGGTAACTGCATCAGTTATTAGGAGAAGGGAATACTGACCGAGGAAACAAATACATATAGGCTTTACATTTTGAGCCGAGGTAAACAGGGTTGTTGTTTTTACATAAGGCCTTGAAAGTATTTTGGGAAAGAAGCTAAATATTGAGAGAAAATTTAGAGCTGGCATTATCATCCTTTTCATAAATGCAAAGCAGAAGTTTTAGTGATGGAAGGTGTTGCTAAACTTCAAGAGTTTTAACAATTAACCCCTATCAAACCAATAAAGACTTAAATCCACTACTTTGGCATTATTTGCATACAACTTTTGTTACAAACAATTTGTGGAAAAGTTTAAATGCAATCACTTGAATGTATTATCATGTCATATAAAAGTTTGAAAGAATAAACCAAGGGGCGTGGAAAGGGCTAAACAATGTTTTTTTTATTAATTTTTGACGAATGATTATCCGATTTTCACTTCGAAGAGATAAACACCATATGTGAAAGAACAGTAAGGAATAACCAAAACGCATTATTATGCGTATAAATTGTTTATTATGGTGCCATCTTAGTTGTAATAAATCGAACCAAAGTGCTTTTGAATCAGATAGTGATTTGTGATGTTTGCGCCTTCAAAGAACTCCCATTTAAAGGGAACCAAAACCTTCATCCTAAGTTACCTTTATTGTAAAGTTTAAACGATTTGAATAAGATAAGTGAAAAATTAAATAAAATCAGGCAAGGTATAGGAAGTTAAAGCTAAAGAAAATACTTGTCACCAGAGGGCGATATTTCATTTGATGACATCATTTGTGGACAACTCTCCATGCCTTCTGATCATGGAATTTCATGTTTTTCCTTCTTTCTTGTGATTGGGATAATCTACTCCCCTGAAAACAAGATATAGAATGCAGAATGATATTATACTTCACATTTTATGAAGTCGGATATTGAACACAAATGAATACGAAGAAAATGAAAGAATTGCCTTGACTGATTTTGTTCAATTTTTCACTAATCTTATTCAAATCGTTTAAACTTTACAATAAAGGTAACTTAGGATGAAGGTTTTGGTTCCCTTTAATGACAATGAACATACAGACAGCAACGATTTCGTGTACACTGACGGAGATGCAAGTAATATCATTAAAGACAGTTCGAATAATAGTGACTCTACCGAATCAGATATAGAGGAAGAAATAAAACAAATATCTAATTATAAAGGACTGAAATTATTCCATCTCAACTGTACATCGTTTATGAAGAATATTGATGAACTGAGAATTTTACAGGCGAGAACTCAACCAGATACTTTTGCTTTGAGTGAAACACATATTAATGACTTGATACATGACTCTGAACTGAAGATTAGTGGATACAATACTGTACGCAAGGACAGAGATAGACAAGGTGGAGGTGTAGCAGCATACATTAAAACTGATTTAAATTATGTAACACGTGAAGATTTGATGGAAAATTGTCTAGAAATATTGAATTGCAGTTCTCGCATATGAAAAATGTTATTTGTATTGTTTGGTACAGACCACCTAATTCTTGTATTCAAGCGTTTGAGAAATTTCGAAATGTATTACAAAGACTTGATGATATGAATTGTGATTATGTAATACTTGGTGACAGGAATTGTAATATGCAGGCTGATACAAGATCATGGCAAACAAACAAACTTTCAGAAATTGTAGATAACTTTAATTTGTCCCAACATATTGATACTCCTACAAGAGGCACAAAAGATACTGCTTCTATATTGGACTTGATAATAACAAACAGACACGAGAAAATTGATAAATCTGGGGTCTATACCTATAAGTTTGAGTGACCACTATCTTATATATTGTACGTGGGGTAAAAAAACGTAATGCAAAACAAAATAGTTGTCATAAGTATAAATTATTGCGTGATGTTTAAAAAATTGATGTAAATGCTTACATTGTAGATGTAAAACACACTAATTGGGATGATATTCAACAATGTAAAGATATGAATAATAAATATAATACTTTTATAGAAATATTGATGGTTATTATTGAATAACATACGCCTCTCAAGAAACGGAGAATAAGAAAACAAGAATTCCCCCGGATGACGTCAGAAATATTGGATTTTATTCGTGAAAGAAACTCTCAAAAGAAAAAAGCAGTAAAATCTAAAAAAGATGATGATTGGACTGAATATAAATGTTTAAGAAATAAAGTCACTAAGAAAATTCGTAAAGCAAAGGCTGATTTTTAAGTAAGCAAAGGAAACTCTAAACAAATTTGGAAATCATTGAAATCTCTGATGCCAAAAGCAAGAAATATAATGAAAATAATATAATTAAAGAAGACCATAATGGTATACTGCTAAATAAAGAAGAAATTGAAAATAGATTTAATTTTTTTTTTGTAGATATTGGTGTATCAATTCAAGAACAGAGATGTGAGAATTATGATTATGATGATCATGAACAAGAGAAAAAATGATGAATTTTCCCGATAAAGAAGCAGGTGGAAATGATAATTTATCAGTAACGCTGTTGAAACTAGTCGTTGAATATATTTTGAAGCAATTGGTGTATTTTATTAATTTGTCATTTGCAACTGGTGATGTTTCATTAGGCTTAAAATCTGCTAGAGTTATACCAATATATAAAAGTGGGAAAAGAAAAGATGTGATCAATTATCGCCCAATATCCATACTACCTGTTATAACAAAAATATTAGAAAAACCTGTTTTTTAATCAGTTGTATACATTTTTGAATGACAATAATATTATTAATGTGAATCAATCAGGGTTTAAACCCCACCATTGTACGTTAAGTGCACTTATGAACGTCGCGGAAGATTGGTTACACATTATAGATAAAGAGGTGATTGGAATGGTAACAATTGATTTACAGATAGCTTTCGATACCGTAGACTTCTCGATATTGTTTAATAAACTACGTCTTAAAGGATTAGATCATCATGCATGTAAATGGTTTCATAGTTACTTCAGCGATCGAGCACAATTCACTGTCGTAAATGGTGTTCAGTCTTCTCCACAGATAATTAAATGTGGAGTACCACAAGGGTCGAATTTAGGACCACTATTATTTACGATCTTTATTAATGACTTACCAAACTGTCTTTAAAATTGTGCTGTTTCATTATATGCCGATGATACTTGCATTTATTATACTAGTAATGTTCTACAAGATATTGAAAATCATTTGAATCAAGACTTACGGAATATTTCTGATTGGCTTTTATGTAATCGGGTGGCATTAAATACAAAGAAATGTGAAACAATGTTAATCGGATCTATAAAAAAAAAAGAATTCGTGGACAAAATCTAGATCTTTTTATTGATAACACAAAATTTAATCAGGTTACTGTGTGTAAATACCTTTTTATTCTTCTCTTTTTTCTGTTCCTTTTCTTCTTTTCTAAATTAGGGCTTGTTTGGATTTCTCGCCTTCTAACCTATATGTGTATATGTATGTGTATGTTTTATTGAACTTTGTATGTAAACCATGTTAATCTAATGTAAGTTTCTTTGTAAAATTGTGATAGCTTTTATATATACACGGCCATGCTGAAGAACAGCCATATGGCTGAAGTATGCCACCGTGCTAAAATGAAACAAACAAACAAACAACAGATAATTTTGAATGTCACAGTCACACTTCATCTTGTGTCACAATGTGAATTCTCAAGTACAGGAAACGGTAGAAGTGGAGTTCTTGCTGTCTATAATGTCAGTAGCATCTTCACGCTGTTGCATGCAGCAGGGGACTAGATGGCCTCGTTAGATTAGGTATGTGAGGCAATTCTGATTAGACTAGCCTCTCGCGGCGTCTTCGTAACGAGTTTTAGTTGGTGATGTGTGACTCGTTTTACGGGCCATAAAATAAACCAACAAACAAGGTTGTATACAAGGACGGTAATTATATATACAATGAAACTCGACCTTTCTCGCTTTTTTATGAGTGAGGGTACTCATTTAAGTTCCAATGTCGTCTATATTTAATGATTTCATTTAAGAATAAGCCAAATATTATGCTACGTTTAGATTTTAAATGAGATAACGATCCATCGACAGGTTTATGTGTTTTTTCCAATGTCATATTATAGCATAAACCCCGACAGTGCACTCTTTGATTTCTTCATTATTGCTCTTTATAAGTAAGGGCGTCTCAAAGCTACGACGTTTGGTATATACCGGGAGAGGAGATACCCGAAAGTCTAAAAACAAGGCATCGATTTATTCAAGCTGGTCACGGGCGACTTCACGTTGTCCCACTCGAAGTCTCTCGTATGGGTAAAAGTCAAGTAAAAGGGGGCTCGCATTCTGCATTCTACTACCGTCTTTGACCTTGTTTTTCTCCATCTTTTCGCCTTTCTGGTCCTTGATAGAGGCACTTTTTCTCGAAATTTGATCGTTGAAGTGATCGCTCTAGCATCCCTACAGACGGGGCATCCAATAGTCCTAAGTTCACGTTGAATTATGTATGGGCAAGACGAGCAGTGGTAATGTATTTTCTTGGCCTCGATGTTCACAAAGTATAACTTCAGACTAGCCAGGATTTCTTTTTCCTAGAAAAAGGCCCCTCACCACAGCTTTCAGCAGGCAGATATTGGCAAGAAAGTGTAAGAGTCAGAGCTGAACCTAATAAATATCGTTTGTTTTCTCTTTTTCCCTCTCTCTCTCTCTTTTTTTACATTATTAGATTTTTTTTCGCGTAGCTTTTAATCAGTTAATGAGGTTTCTAACCTGATATCGGCATTTTCGTCCACAAATTTACATGTCTTAAGAAGTGTATAAAAATAGTTACCTATTTAGTAACTTGATGCAAATCTAACAACTCAATAACCTCTTACAGTTTAACCAAGCAAATAGTTATGTATTCAGCGTTAAAGATAAAGTTGAGTTCTGGTCATGCAATTGCATTGTGAAAGAAACGGTGTGGAATCGATCAGAAAAGGTTGATCATCTAGCATAGTAAGTATTGGTGTGTACTGCAAGGTTCTGGAATCATCAAAATGATAAGAAATTTGGCCCAGTCTTGGTAAAGTAACAAGCACCGTACACAGAAATATGTATATGGGGCTACACGAACATGTGGCATAAAAATCCGTCCCGATGTTTATGTTGTTACGTGCCATATTTAGAATATGAAAGCATTTGAAGAGCCATGCTTTTCATAGATCATTTTTTTTCTGATGTTCTTCCACACTTGCATAATTACAATGATAACGCTCACAAATTATTTTTCACTTCTTCCCAGAACTCGACCTTCTCTTTAAGTGTTTTTCATTAGTATAGGGCAGCATAATATAATTATACACGTACACATTCCATAATTTCATCCACTACTTTAAAACGTCGATACTACTCTTTATAATGCCGTCAATTGCTTTTACTTGTGTCAGTTTTAAGACCACAGGATCATTTTAATAACATAGCGGCATTGTTTAGATTATGCCATCCTTAAAATTATGTGTTTATTTTTCATTTTACATAAAAATGACTTTAAAAAAATCAATCATCTTTACCCTAAATATTTGATGAGGTTCTAGTTTTTTTTTCTTCATGTAAAGGAAGGTTGAGCTTTGAGCATGCAGTATACAAATAAAAGGAATTTGGTAAAAGAAAAAAAATCATGAAATAAACAGCTTCATTCTAATGGTAAAAATTAACATGAATTTTATATATAAAGTTGTTGAATGTTTTCATCTTTGCTCTACATCCTCGACCTTGACTCCTTGTTCAGAATGTAAGGAGACGCCAAGACATTTTTTCCATCCCGTCTTGCCTTCTCCATTATATCCCCCAGAGTAGTGTGTAAAGTAAGTCAATGTCGACCACTGTCTTGGTTGAGACAATAAGTCGATAGTGGGTTCGTAATTCTTTTCTAATGTTCAGACGTTCTATTTCCTAAGAGGCATTTAACGAGTCCGTCGCCGCTTGTGAGTCGCCCTATATTCCCTTCGCCTTCGGATCCCTCTGTAAAAGGGGTACACATTTTTGTCTTATAACAAGAAACATAATGGTAGTAACAACCCCTTTAGTTTGAATTTCACATTGGCCAGGAGAAAGAGTAAGGAACAAAAGGGGGACATCCCCCTCCCATTTCTTTTTACATTTTTAAATGTCATTTTCGCAAGTCACTCTCTTTATTAATGTCATAAACATGAATTATTCAGAAATAAGTCTGTTTATTATTTAAATAAGAGTCTTTTCCTTTATGCATTCATCACGCTTTGATTTGGAAACATTTTTTCGTCAGACAGAACAACCTCCTTTTTATATATTTTCTTCCGTTGTGCATTCGCCCCATATGCAATAGAATTGCGTTGTGTCTACAAGATGTCATAACTTAGATCAATTGTACGTCGTTTACAGTTCAGTTGGTATCACACATCTCGTTTATCAGAGTTATTATAACCTCCCTTTCCCTATATCCATCTATCATCCATATTGCGTAGGAAGCATAAAGGGTGACAGAATCGAACTCAAGAAAAGTACAAGTTCTACGTACTTTTCAAGAACGTTATAATATACATGGCCCAAGTCTGCATCGTATTTCGTTATACTATTATGAGCATCATAACTATTTTCTTCTGGTACACGATGCAAACTACGGTTAGGAGTCTTATTCTACAGAGAGTTTGACGTCGTAAATTACAACAACAACAAAATAAAATACTGTAAATGTGATTTTTATAAATTATAAAAAGTAATTTTCATGATTTTCTTTAAGCGTTATGAAGTATACCATTAGAATTGAAATATCACGCTTGATTAAAATTTAAGCATAATTATAACTCTTTATGAAATAATTTTAAAATCCTTGTCATAGTTTATGTCATCTGTTTGAAAGATGCTCAGTAACTATACAATATTCATGTAGACGAAACAACTCCATAAAATATTAAATAACAAATAAATACAACTTGTTCACCCTCCAACAGAAAACAAAATTTTCTTTGAAAACAGACAATTAAACCGTTTATTAATTCATTGTTTATTAGACAAGATTGTCAAAAATGTAACTAACGATGATTTTCACAGAAGAAAATAACAGGAAACTTTTTCGTCAAATTTTAAAGATTATTCTAAAAGAGAATGAACCTGCTATCCGAAGAAAGACAGTGGAAATAGAAAAAAAAGGATAGAGTGTGTGTGCGTGTGTGTGTGTGTGAGAAAGAGAGAGAGAGAGAGAGAGAGAGAGGGGAGAGATATGTTTAATCTTGCATTAGATTTGTGAAATATGTCCCCTACATTTCAATTTTATATCATGGGATTTTCCAAGTGGGTGATACTTGATCAATTTGACGAGGGTTTGCTCCTTCATGTAATATTCATTGACGTTCCACATCATAACTTCCCAAAGAAGCTATCCCTTGTGTCGATGGGGGTCGAGAAAAATACGGACGGCTCTGCTATTATGGTAAAGCTTAGGGAATTACAATGAGAAAACAGTAATAATGAAGAATTTTGCACTTGCGACACTTTGTAATAATGATGCCATTATTCCGTCCCAAGTTTCTTATACAAACTTTTGTTTAAATGTAAACTGTTTTGGAGAATATCTTTTGTAACCCCGGTGGACTTTTCGTAGATTGTTTTGTAAAAGTTTATTTTAAGACATGCAAATAAAAAACCCTGATAAGGCCCATCATTTTATCATCGCGACTTATTTAGTTACACTGTTATGGTCTTTAAATCCTGTATCAGAATACGGAAATCTATGCATTTTTCTTGTGAGGCAGTAAAGGTGCAGAACGGAACAACTGTCAAAAATAGGAAGGCGTGATCTAAGTGAGATATGAATACATTGATCTCCTTTCGCTTGTTTATACCGACGAAAAATAAACTTAACCAACTTTTTGTAACTGCCTCTTTCCCCCTTCCTCTCGTCTTTTGATGTCTCGTTCCTCCTCGACCTAATCAGGATAAATTCGTGTGTTATTGGCGCCGGGGAATGAGCGAAACGAGGGTATTAAGCTGTCCCCTGAGACTCGTATCATACATAATAGAATTGTGACCCATCACAAGGGGGTCAAGCGAAAAGAAGAGACGTATATTGAAGGAATGCACAAATCACATGACGCCACGGAGCTACTAGGCAGGCGCCTCGTGGGAATTGATAAAGTCGATTTATTGCTTTATTCTGTACTCAATGCAACGTGGTTTCTCTTGTCGTGCAGCGTATTGAAACCGATCAAGTTTAGGGTTCAAAGCATTGATACCGACTGAATTCCATCTCATCATGTCAGGAATTACAGAACGACAACCTCCAGACTCCACCCCTGTAATGATTTTATGTAATACTACCCCTAGGTAAGATAAAGCAGAAATATTAAGCCTACTCAGGAAACTACCCACTATGGAATATATCCACTAGGACAAAACATCCCCACCCTTCCGCACAACTACCCACTAAGACCTCCTCCATTCTCCCGGTTAAGTTTCGAGGGGGAAATATGGTTGATGTTAACAGATTTTATTAAAGGATGTTGTTTTCCAGGGGAGTGGTCGTCCTTATTATAAGAATTATGTTTACGCCATTACAGTGAGCACAGATGCATCAGTCCCAAACTACATAATGTCTTTGGGATTCTACTTCTCTATAGAATGTCTCCGATTTTAAATTTCTCCTATTCTTCATCTCTCAAATTGACAGGAAAGTTTGATCGCTGATGTATTTATGTTCTCTAACCTCTCTCCTATATCTGCACTTGGTATGTGCCCCCGTGATCCCCTTCAACAATCTAATCCAATATTCCTTCTCCAATTCCTTTTCCCTTAATTGATCATGCTTCGAGATTTTGTCCCCACCATGGTGCCTTCAAAGTTAGAAAGATGCATGGGACCACTGGAACATTCTTAAAGTCCGTATCCAGATGGAAATCGATTTTGTCCGATAAACATGAGGGAGATTGCTCTCACTCAGTCAGTATCAACAGGGGTAATGACATCGGGGTTTGTGAAAATAAAGCGATCTTTCGGCGAATCTTTGCTGGTTAGATATAAGACAATCAGCATAATGCATCGCGATGAGAGAGACGGACATTACGACGGGCATGGATCGATCTGAGACATGATAGTTAGCAGAGCTCGATCTACATGGCATGGCTAGATGAGAAGATGGATAAGCTGGTAGATGGATGAAGGGATACATGGAGGAATAGATGAAGGGATTCAATGAGAGAAGTAGTCGGTTTTGGAGGGAATCGATGAAACATAAGAATGTGCCTATAAAGTATCGTTAAATCAGAATATTCGAAAAGTTATATTTGAATTCTGGACCAGTATTGAACTAACCAATTTGTAATTCATGGATTTACACAGATTTACCAAACAAAAAAGATTTGATAACAACAACAGTAAAGTATAATATTGTATGAGGTGGCGTGTGGTACTTGAAGTAAAGTGAAGCTCTTATTGATTTGAATCATTTCAAATCAGGAGCTTTTGTGACATATCTAATGATTGAAATAGAATTTTGATCATTGCAGTGTGGGACAGTATTTTTGCCAAAAGAACTTTGTTATTCACTACTCGATGAAAAATAATTTTTTTATTATTATTTGTATTTTATTTTATTTTTGTGGGGGGGGGGGATTTTGAGGAAGTGGACCATCAAAAGTAATTTTATAGACGGGCCGATATAAATCAGGATCGTTAAACAGACTGGTAGAATGGGTTTACGCGGGGTATGTGTGTTATTTTGTTTTATTACGGGTTGGAAGCAAACATTTATGAATTCTAGAATCACGATTCGGAGCCATGATTATATGAAATATGAATATTTTGCCAACATAAGCGCCATACAATCAAATTAAATCTTGAACTGTTTTTTACAAATCCCTCTCTTTTGCGTTTTCAGTTAAAGGTAAAGACCAGTTTTGGAAACGCCCCTTTCTCAAAAAATTGAAATGGAAGCTCTCATTACCAATCATAAGACAGAATATGTTTTGACTAATACGTGATGATACAAAGTTTGCCGGGAAAGTCGGGAAACCGCCTACTAATTGATATATTTGGTAAATTATTATATCTATTGGGACCAAATAGATATCGCGCACGTGGTCGCGTAGTCCCATATACATCTTTCTGTGTACAGTGCTTTGTAACTTTACCAAGACTAGGCCAAATTTCTTATCATTTTGATGATTCCAGAACCTTGCAGTACACACCAATACTTATATGCTAGATGATCAACCTTTTCTGATCGATTCCACAACGTTTCTTTCACAATGCAATCGCATGACCAGAACTGGTCTTTATCTTTAAATGATGCATAACATGTGTAGATCTATTTTGGACAAAGCATGTTACTTTTAAAAATTATAATAAAGGATGGAGACAGACTATGTAATGATACAAGGCAGCTTGTCACTCTGCTTTGCTGTGACACTTGACAACTAGGATTACATATGAGCTTAGCGTGAGCTCTAGTTGTGTAGGGATTGAGCGAAAGACATTATTGTGTAGGATGTTGGGCCTCACTCCGAGGCTTGTATTCGTGATGGGGAACGACGCCCGTAATCATTAGAGGAGGATTAGAGCAATATGGGACTCTCTGTGTGTCTCCCAATCTGTCTGTCCGTCTGCCTTTCTCTAGTTCTCTTTCCTTATTCTCTTTAATTGTCGCTCCCCTCTCTATCACACTATCCTTATTTCTCTGTCTCTATCCACCTCTATAATCCTCCTTTTCTCTATCATTCTCCCATTAATCTTCTCCTCAGCTCTCGAACTCTCTCCGTACATACCACTCACTTCCCCCTGGCTCTCTTATCTCACTTCCCCGTCTTTCTTTCTTTATTTCTTTCTCTCTTTCTATCCCTCTCTCTCTCTTTCTCTCTTTATTCCGCTCTTTATTTTTCATCTCCTACCTCTCTCATTTCTTTTGAATGCAACTTATATTTGTTATACGCTCTGTTTGACTATGTATTCTAAATCTTCCAATTAGATTGAGGATTAAATGGACCCAGATTTTATTTCCATAAAGACTATTATTGATGTTTTAAAAATCATCTATAAAACTCCAAAACACACACACACACACACACACACATATATATATATATATATATATATATATATAATTTATCAATCCGGGCTAACTTGGACCCGGGGACACCTCGGCCCCGCTGCAAAAACGGTCATTTTTTTGTCATTTTACCCTAACCCTAATCCTAACTCTAACCCTAACCATAACACTAACCCTAACCCTAACCCTAACCCTAACCCTAAACCTATATATATATATATATATTTATAAACACTCACACGAACATGCTACTGTTATGTGCCACTGGCGGCAATTTAAACATTTGAGAAGCTGGTGTCAAGGAAAAAAGTGAAACATGACAAATGAAACCTATGTATCTATTATATTTAACAAGAAAGGGATATTTCCTGTATGCCCTTACCCTGTGCCCTTTGATGGTGCTAATAATACCATTGATTGGACTATAATTGCCGAAAATATGTTACCTTATAGGTTAAAAAATAGAAACTGAACATTAATTATAAAACTAAGTGATTTTACCCGTATCCGGACACCTACCCCTGGACATCCACCCCCGGATAACCACCCCTAGGATAACCACCCTCTAGGACACTATCCTCTAGGTCTAGGACAACTACCCCCTAGGGCAACCACCCTCTAGGACGACTACCCCCCCCCCCGGGACAATACCCCCGGACAACTTCCCCAGACAATTATCCCTAGGACAACTACCCTCTAGGACAACTATCCCCGGACAACTACCTCCGGACAACTGCCCCTAGGACAACTACCCCCGGACAACTACTCCCTAGGAGAGTTGTCCTGGGTGTAGTTGTCCTAGAGGATGGTTGTCGTAGGGGGTAGCTGTCGGGGGGGGGGTAATTGTCCGGGGGTAGTTGTCCTAGGCGTAGTTGCCCGGGGTAGTTGTCCCGGGGGTAGTCGTCCTAGAGGGCAGTTGCCCTAGGGGGTAGTTGTCCTAGAGGGTGGTTGTCCTAGAGGGTGGTTATCCGGGGGTGGTTGTCCAGGGGGTAGGTGTCCTAGAACCGATGTTACCATTACCAGACCAATTTTGCCTAAAACATTCCAGTCGGGTATTCAAATGTGAATAGTTAGTTAGATACACTATCCATTACTATACTCATTTTCGACACTTTTTGCTCATTTAAAAAAAAAGTGTGTGTAAAGTATACATTTCTCGTCCCCTTGGGTCCCTCACTTCATTTCTTCCTTTCCCAAGCATAAATGTAACGCTACACTTGCTATGGTATACCGTGTTTTTCATAACAGCTACGTATATGCTTGATACATGATCTACTCCAGATGTGAAAGTATTCCTCTCCCAGATGCACCTCTCTCACACACACACAAACGCACGCACGCACGCACACACACACACACACACACACACACACTCTCTCTCTCTCTCTGTCTCTCTCATTCTACATACTTTCTACGTTATAAAGATGCATGCATCCCATCCCACACACATACCCTTTTCCTCTCTCTCTCTCTCTTATCCATTCTCTCTTGCTTCTCCATCGTTTTCGATGGCGCAATTTAACTTGAACCACAGGGGTGTTTTTGTCCTCACCATGCCTGGCTTAGCAAGAAACAATGAAGAGGGTGTGTGTGTGTGTGTGGGGGGTGTAACTTGCGTCTCTTGACCTCTCCTGTATATCGCTGCTTCAATCCTGATATCAGTGTAATGGAAAACTGATGGAGATTGAATATCGTGCGGCATCATCGAACTGACATATAGAAAGATGTTTCTTCTAATTAATAAAATGTTGTATTGCATATCAAATAGTGCGGCGTAAAGTAAATAAAAATATGCCTAGTTAATGAACATCCCAGATAGAACTCTTAAAGTGGTCCATTCATGTGTAAAATACAGCTTTTCTTATAATCCATCCTAACTGCACTTTTTGTTATTGTTATTTGATCTGTTTTTTTGTTTTGCGTGTGCATAATACTCTCGTATGATTGTTAAGGAGTTGTCGTGGTATAGTGGTTCATTCACTGGACTCTCAATCCAAGGGTTGAGGGTTCGAATCCTAGCCCGTCACTAACGTCATTTGGCAAGACATTTATCCACATTTGCCACTCTCCATCCAGGTGTTAATGGGTAATGATAGTCGCAGAGCCCTCAGGAAAAATATCATTGAAGCTGATGAGACTTTCCTTGGTAAAAATATATTATTATCATTATTTGTATTATTATTATTTGTATTACTATTATTATCTATACCTTTTTATAGAATAACATTGCCTCCTCGTGTGTATTAATTTATTGAGATTTTACTCAAGCATTTTGATAATAAATTAAATAAGTTATGTCATCCAAAAATAGGCTACGAATCAACATTATTATTTTTGAGACGTCACGTATAATCTCAGTAAATTTATTGATATCTCCGATCATTAATCAACCTCATTTGTTACATTCAGTTCTACCCCGGCTATGCCTTCGCATTCATCAGCTATTATTTCACCAAACCACGTGCGTGTGTGTGTGTGTGTGTGTGTATGTGAGGGGGGGGGGTTGTATCTTACAAGCCCTTGCCTGATGTCCAAGTATCATTGTAATCCTGCCTCGGACTCATACCTGGTACGGTGCGTGAGAAAAGAACCACGTATTTTGTGGCTAACACGCAAACCTCAGTTTGAGCACGTGTGTTTGCAGAGCTGATAAAGACGTTATTGATGCGGACTTGGGGCCTCCCATCGTGTCATATACACGTGATGGGACACGACTCCCGTGATCATTAGACGAAGATGAGAGCGAGTTCGACTATCTCTCAGAGTACGGCTCTCTCCTGGCGCCTCCCCAGTAACCAATCACCCATGGGAGGACAAAGATATAGGACGTATTGACCAAATCCATTCAATATTTTCCCGCGATCCACTCACTTCAATCATAAAGCCATCAATCCTGAATTTTGACGGGAATATGTCAATACTCGATTGCATGCTGCTGTGGGAGAAAAGGGGGAGGGCAGTTATGTGTAGGGTCCATGTTATATGGACTGAACAGAACACAGAACTTATACGGAATGCAGTAAGGGTAATTGAGAAATAGATTTTTGGTGTCATCGCTAGGAACATTGTTAATAGGCAGGATAAAATAAAAGTTTAACCGACAAGTCAAACAAAATACCTCAATCCATGACCGGAAAATAGAATTCAAAAACTCGTTTGTTTGGGGGGAGGGGTACAAAAAAGAATCCTCTATAGATTTTTTTTTTCCAAGGGGTGACTTTGGGGGAGGGGGTCGTGGCGTGAGGAGGTCACTAGTAAATGATATTTATTCTTTTGTCTTGCAAGAACGAGGGAAAAGTCTGTTAAACTTTAAATTCAATTAATCATATTTTAGTAGACGATTTTAATTGAAATGAAGCACTTAAAATTCTGTCTGACATCTCTTATTCATAAAATAGTCTCGGAACCAATTTCTTTTTTTCGGAAAAGGAGAAGGGGATTTAATTTTCCATTCTTATTTCTCCACAATTAACTTTCAGCAATAAAATGAATGAATCATATGAAAAGTAGAACTTTCATATACTAGGAACGACACACCTAAAAAACATGGCATCTTTCATTTAAAACTTTAAACTTATTTCTTTAGGATTTGGATCGTTTCATTTAAAGAAATAAAGTGTAAAACTTAATTAAATTCTAAGATCGTTAAAAAAAGAAGTCCACGTCACCTTGCAATAGCGGTCAACCGAATTCCTCATATTGACCGTTGGTGGACCCAAAGAAATAGAGTTTCCATTGATGCATCTGATCTCTGTCATAAGAAGAGATGGAGGAGCTACGATATTTCCTCATCCTAATCTAACTTGGAACGTGGTCCGCATTTGAGACGATAATGACTGGAAATCAGATGAGAGCACGGAGTACAAACAATGACAAAGGGGTGTTCCACCAGCTCACGTTCATGTTTGAAGAGATCCGTTCATAAATGTCGCTAGAACCTTCATGAATTTATTTCACCCAAGTAGTCCTTGGTGAATCATATTGAGAGAACCAACTTGAAAAACGAATGATATCACTGCAATATCAAATAAGTAGATTCAGCTGGAATAGAGTATTAGATTAAAAACAATCATGTACGATGATATTTGATAGTGAGTGGTGTTCGAGGGACGAAGGTGAGCTTCAGAAAACCCTAGTTCATACGTGAACTGATCTTTCAAGATGCCTTCTCAAGACGTACTAACAGCAGCAGAAGGTTGGATGACTTTAGCTGTTACCCTAACTCCTAGATCAAACTCTGCTAGCCTGCTATCTGAACACCTTATCTTCCAGCAAAGAAGCCGATTTCTGTTGAAAGTTTCTATCTCTGCTTGTGCAACCAAAAGGCACTTCAATCGAATAGAAATAATGCAAAAGTGCAGAGCGTAGGTTATGCTTATTGGATAAGTTGAGCCTCTTATACTTTTACTCTGTTTATACAGGAAAATCTACACTTTTTTGTACGATTCGTTCGTAAAGTAAAGACATTTTCAAGTCTGAAAATAATAATTTTCACTCGCCTTTTTTACACTCAGTGAGAAGTGCTATGAGATTTAAAAAATCTACAAGTACAGATCATGAAAAATCATAACTAAAGTCCAACAGAAATTGAATCAAACTGTTAACCAAATATCAGTAAAGATCAAAAAGTTAGTCACATTAACTCTTATCCATGTCCCCCCATTTACAGTGCAGTTCGCTCTCGTGGACTATTGCAGGAACCTCCGATAAATGTCAGTATTGATTCTGATCATGTGAAATGTCCTATATACATTATGTAATTGTGATAAAATGTATTTCGTCTCAATTACTTTTTATAGGATAGTTCGGTCTACCTTTACTGTAGCTTTGATGCAGAGGCATAGCTGTTGGGAGGCACAGGGGCACCCGCCCTTCCAATCGAATCGCGAAAAACAGAAAAAGAGAAAGAAACGAAGGGAGAGTGAAAAGGGGATGTGACAAGAAGATAGTTATATACAACCCCTCCCACATCCTACTTCCTCCTTGTTGGCCTTGCTGAGCGTATCTAACTCTCGTCAATAGTCTTTTACCTTTTTATTTTCTTTCAGTCCATTACAGAGCATTGTGATATGCATTATGCAAATATAATAAGTATGGCATATGTTTTATTATTATCATTATTACTCGCAGTTAATCCAGCAAGTAACACCAATGCCCCCTTAATTTGTTTGTTTGTTTATTTGTTTGATTTTATTACTGCATTTTTATACATTAGAAAAAGTTATATGCAAACTAGGTACATATATATATATTTTTTTCTTCTTTTTCTTCAAAAAGTAGAAATACATATATCATAATTATATAGTGTTCCTCAACCACAGCTAGGGTTCTTCTACGCGACACTATTTTAGTTAGAAGGTCATTTCTCACATCTGAAGAAAAAGAAATTTCCAGAGAAAGATAGGGATATCACAATTTCAGGATAAAGGAAATACTTAGTACCAGACAAAACCATTTGCTGCTTCGCCGACATCAAGTGCGAAGGTCGTCGAAAGTCAAGACCACTCATCTTTCATAGTCCTGGTCGTCCTTGTAGTCATCAATCACCATAGAGCAGCAGGTATCTAAGAAGAACTGGTTAATGACTAACTTCACAGCATCTAGGAACTCTTCACATGAATCCTTCTCTTAGACAGTTATGTGATATTATAGTTCGCTTACCGGTTTTATCGTCTTCTAAACATCAATCACAGTTAGTTTTACGTCTCAGTCAAGTGTCATAAACCAAATTTATGAAGAATATAAAACAATATATTCAAAGAAGGCTTCGATTAAAAAAGAACGTGTACGTCAGAGCATCGCAGGAACAGTTGTGTTTTCGAGTTAGAAAATGCTTTCAGGTATAAGGTAATGTCAAGCATCGGTTATGTGGATCGCCGAGTATTAAAGTTTCTAAACTGCACAAAAATATTCCAGGTAGACAGTTTTGTGTTTAGTAAGTAATTCGAAAAATAAGATTCTTTTATGATGTTTGATTTTCAATTAAAAAAACAAAAACAATTAGAAATAAAATATTTTCTCTGAGTTGTTGGACTAAGATATACAATGCTATAAGGATGACTGATGAAAACGAAACTGATTCATAATAAAAGTGAATAGAAGGGAAGGAAGAAAGGGGAATATTTTTACGATGGTAGGTTTAAAGAAATGATAGAACACCAAAAAGAGAGGGAGTGGAGAAAGAGAGAGAGGGAGAGAGAGAGAGAGAGAGAGAGAAAGAAAAAGAGTGTAAAAGAGAGAAAGGGGAGGGGGAAAGCGGGATGTAAAGGTAATAATAAAATATTAAATACAAACATAGTCAAACTGATGATTGGTGAGAGAGATTTCATAAATGTTCACGCTCATGTCAATGCTCATTATACAGCTACCATCAATCAAACTTCTCCTTTCGTAGCAGACAATCAAACAATCAAGCTTTATTAATGACTAACTTTTCAGATCATCACGCACAACGAAATAGCGTACGCCGTGATAAAACCCACTCGATCATCTAAACAATGATAATATGACAAGAGTAATTACCAGATTCTTTAGTTGTCTGTCCGTCTGTCTGTTTGTAAATGCATCTGTGTTTATTCACCGGTCCGTCCTCATAATTATCTATCTCTTCATGATAATTATCTTTCTCTTTCATTCATTCTATACTTTGTTCGGAGCTATATTGCATTTCATGTAGAGGTTCTGGCTACCATGGTGAAAAGAGGGATTGGACTTTACATGAATATTATTAACCCGTTTCCATAGGCTTATTATAGGGACCATCCGGTTCCCGGTATATGTTATGGGTTAACCCTCGTTCGTTCCATCAGTTAACGAGACGAGGTTAACTCAGTATACTGACTATTGTGTCGAATTTTAAAGTAATACCATACCATAAGCGCCATTATATTATATATAGGCCTATATTTATATAATTGTGAGAAATAAAAAAAATGAGAGAAAAATGGTGCGTAATTTCATCAAAGTTCCCTATTGCTGTACTCCATTTTTTAATTATTGCAAAGGTTGCAAACTGTCTCCGCTGGGAATCGAACCCGGATCCCTGACTTAGAACGCCAATGACTTAACCACTAAACCACAGAGGCGAGCCAGTAATTTCGTCGAGATCAGGTTTAATTGACCGACAGTTTGACAAACCTTTAACCTTTACAATTTTTTGTCGGTGGCACGTCAGTGAGTTTTAAACAATGACAAGCTGCGTGCTTCAGTTGGATGTTAGCTTTTATATTGAATACATGCATATTAATTATTACAATACATGAGAGAATTTGACAAATGCAAACAACTTTGGCGACTTTCTTTGGAGATTAAACACAATTGTGAGAAATAAAATTGAGAGAATAAGGGAGCGTAGTTTTACCAAAGTTCCCCATTGCTGTCTTTAATTTAATTTTTTTTCAAAGGTTGAAAAAATGTCTTCGCCGGGAATCAAACCCGGATTCCTGGCTTAGAACACCAATGCCTTAAATTAAAAATAACCGATTTATTTTGGTTTCGTTTTTTTTCTTCTGAGACGCACATAAATTATATTCATGTTTTCATATGTTAAAATTAAAAACACAATCTGTTCATTGTAGTCAGAGTAGAAGTGAGTAGAAGTTGATTACGGGGGCCTAGCCTCCTCCCATCTCTATTTGGGCTGAATGAATCGTACTTAATGACTCCAGCATAAAGGTTTTCATTTTCTCTCTCCCTTCTCCATGGCTGCCCCCTCTCTCTCACATTGCCCCCTCTTTCATCATATCTCTATCATATCTATAACATGCGTATATTATCTCCATCTCTCTATAATATAAGAATCACTCTCCTTACCGACCCCCTTTTTATCTTGTCCCCCGTCTTACTCCTCTTCCTTTCTTTATTCAAATAAAGACCGATTCACCAGCTCCCGTGTGGAAACACTCTTGTGTTACATCATTTCATTCAGGCTCTGCAGTCAAACAACATAATTTGTCCAGTAAGAAGAGAATGTTGTTGATCTTTGCTGTCTCAATGTCTTGTTTTGCACGCAGGTGTTAAACCGACCAGAAGGGAGCGCTTCGAGTTTCCTCCATTTACGTCATGGGGATTGCAAATAATTTCATTGATGACAGGCCCTGACTAGGTGTATGTAGTACAGCTGGGAAAGTGGCGCTCTCCACTCAACTTCTGATGTATTAATACTATACAACAAATATTGTTGCAAAGGGGGGACATATTATTATTTTAGCCCAATGAAAATATATATCTCTAGATGTCAATTCATTTAAACCAAATTCTAAGATTGTCACATAATATTATGATGGATTTTTGTTTTATACATATCTTTTTTTAATCACTTGAGGCCGTAATAGCCCAATATGCGAAATGTGTTTACTTCCAAATATAAAACAAAATCAGTTAAAACCACAAATGATACATTCATAGTTCTAAAATGTATACTATTGTGGTGTCATGTTTGTTTTATTAATGTATACTTGGTATATTCATCAAGTAGGCTATTTCTACATACTACCAGGCGCACAGTGCAATATGCATAATCTATGAAGGCAAACTCTCATGATATTCAAAAAGGTTTTCCGAAATAAAGTTATTAAAGTTCAGATTAATTTTCACTTTATTTAGACATTGGCCACATTTATGCCAACCATTGATAGTCATAAGCTGATCATTCGTTCAATAGCTATACGTAAACTTAATTTTCACATGAGAAACTATTATTTTTTTTTGTTTAAAGATAGAAGCAAATATGAAGTCAGTACGTTTGTATTACTGATTAGAACAAATCGAATTATGTTGTCATAATAAGATTGTGATAATTAAAGAAATCATATTTATCATGCTATTTTGACTTTCGAGAATCGAATTGGCCAAACTGTATTAAAATAAAGCTTATACAACTGTTTCCACCCAAATTCGTGTAGACAATAATATTTCTAATAATGTAATTTATACCAGTTCTCGTCTTCTGCAATCATCCGCCGAAGATTGGTGTATTTGTTCATTGGATGTAGAGCGTATAAGTCAACACCGCCTCCTCTCAAAGTTTGTTTGAACACCAGTCTGTTTCCCGCTCTTTAAAAGTTCTGTTTGAACAGCAGGCGCGTACCGACCGCTTTGCCTGCTAATGTCAAGGCACTCTCATTACTCGGGCTATTGTTGTTGATAACGCTTTCCGTAAAGAATGGAAATAAAAGTGATAATGCTTGAAGCAAGGGGATGATAATTAATGGTATCTGTGTGCTGGCCGGTTTACATGATGTGTACTCAGATGTGGGTTTGTTTCGATGAGGCGGGGTAGACTCCACCTCTAACATAAAGAGAGACTTTTTGAAGGTTTAACTCCAGTTATTGACAGGTGAACATCCAAAGATGCGGTTACCATGGAAACTACAACCTGTTGTGTATTACACGGTCTCTGTGTGGTTATTATCACCATAATTAGTGAAGGCAAGGGAGTTATAGTACCGTAACTTTTGAACTTGTATACCAGTACGAGTCGTAGCTTACAGGTACTGGTATCTGCCAGCTTTATTTTGAAGAGGATACAATGTTCCTTAAAATCCTTCCAAATCCTTCCAAATACCAATATATATTATTTTTGTTAAAGCATAGGCCTATCAACCTGAATCAGAGGGAAATCCTCTTTGCTAATTGTACCGTTGTCTGAGTTATTTTTATGCTCCAAATTACAATTACTTGAACAAGCATTAATCAATAAATAGTATGTATACGTCTCACGTGGAGCTGCTTTCCATTCTATTTGGCGATTTCTCTTTTTTTTTCGTTCTCATATGGCGTAATGGTCTACTCGAAAACTAGAGTTACACATTAGGTCAATAGCGTTCTAAAAAGCGCGCTGCAAGCGACACATTTTGTTCTGTTTGGCGCGCGAATTACTCAGGTAATCACACAGGCGCCACGAATCCGCCCAATCCTCGTTTAATATTAACGCTCATTAGATTTTAAACTTTAATTGACGATTAGTATGAGTAACCCTATACACAGGATGAAAACCAAAGAGTTGTATAGGAGAGATAGGGGATGATAGACAGAGAGGAAGATAGAGAGAGAGAGAGAGAGAGAGAGAGGGGGGGGGGATGCAGAGAGAGAGAATGGAGAATGGAAAATGCCAAAGAGAGAGAAAAAGAGAAGAGTAAAATATTGCTCATGTATGTGGGTGTGTGTGTGTGTTGTTGTTGTTTTATGTTGTGTGTGTGTGTGTGTGTGTGTGAAAGAGAGAGATAGAGACAGACAGACAAACATAAATACAGACAGAGAAAGAGAGAGAGAGAGAGAGAGAGAGAAGAGGTAGAGGGAGAGAGAAGAAGTACGGGGGAGAGAGAGATCCAGAGAGATGGAGATGATTTTATGAAAGTATGTGTGTTCGTGAGGTATAGAAGTTTGGAGGGATAATAAGGTTTTGTTCAAATAGCCAGGGTTAACTTTGATGATCGACATTTCTGTCCCGGCACGATTTGTAGAATGAATTTGATTTATTTCCCATCATTCCTCAGACGACAGTGGCACGTTGAAATTCTGTCTCATCAATATTGTGGATGACAATGATTGTAACGTTTTGGTATTCTGATGTGACATAATCAAGGCATAAAATGTGCAATGTTAATGGAACCAAAGTCATGACTGGATGAGTTTTGTTCAACAAAATATAAAACCTGCAATAAAAAAGTTCAATGTCGGGAACCGTCTTGATCCATTTAAATAACTAATATCAACATTTGTTTGCTGTTTATTTATCCTGTTACCCCTATAATACATTATTTGAAACATTGACGTAGCTTTCAAGGCGTGAGCCCCCTCCGATCGAATGACGACAAAGGGAGAAACTAGAGAAAAGAGAGATAGAGAAAGGAATTGAACAAGGAAGGGAAGTGAAAAGGGAAAGACGACACGACCCCATCATTCATCCTCTTCTCTCATATTTTATCTTTTATCCACTTAGTAAGACCGGTGTCCCCACCCATGATATGAGTACCCCCTTAATGGATGCATCCCCGCTACGCCACTTTTTACAGTACACATGTATAAGATGCTTTAGCAAATCGCTACACTGAAAAATGATTGATTTAAAATAAAGCTAATTCAAACGATGATTTTTATATCTAAATCTCAGCAGGTATCAATTAAACAAAACAAAAATAACACAAACAAAAGGGAGAAAATAAGAAAAAGAATATTTCATACAGAAATACTTAGTATGCCTTTCAAAATTTTATACATAATTTCATAAAAAGGAACGTAATTGTTGTTCCTAAAAAAAACACAGACCAGACATTGTGCTCGTATCTCGTATTCCCAGGTCAGAAATGACTCTTCATTATTCATATAAATGAGAGAATCAGATGAGAAAACTAGGAGTCAGGGTCACGGACAGTATCATGAAAATTTGATCCCAACCGTCCCCTGAATGAATATTTTAAAACCAGGAAAAACTATTTTGATGATTACTTTATAATTCAGTCCGTAATGTTTCACACATTTCCCAACTTCGCTTTGGTAATGATGAAGCACGAATGCGACTGGCCGATGTAAAAAGAGGAGACGAGCGGGTAGGGGGAGATGCAATAGAGATGATAAAATCACCTGTTTTCATGACTGATCTCTACTCTTTCAATGGGCGCGTTAGGAATAGAGCACCTGATATACACAATAGGTATATTATATTGTTTTGTAATGTCTTTCATTTATCACGCCCGGCTTACGCGGTGAGAGTGAGTCACACTCATATTTTCAATATCACCATCAAGTCGTGTTATAATTACGAAATCCCAGTGTGTGACAGAGCCTACTTTATTAGCACCATCTATCAACATCTGACTACTTTTAGGCCATTATCTCAAATCCCAACGCGTCCCTTTTAAAAGCAAAGCCCCATTCTTAAGTCACATTATAACGAGTGTTCATCTGCCTAATAGGTGAGAGCCCATTTATCATCAACACCATAAGTTTGTATAGATTCACGCCTCTTATGTAAAGCGATACTCCTGTTTTCATCATGTGTTACATCAGTAATGATATTTCATTCCTATATGAGCTAGATCAATGCAAGAAGTACGCAATACCACGTGCATATGTAAATTACAGAAACGAAATATTATCAATTGTTCATGTTGCATGTATGTACGTATATATATATCATATTAAGAATTGTAAGATATTTGTAGATGGTGTGTTATCTGCCTTGTTTAATATACACTTTTTCTATTTTATAACTTCGAATTCCTACTTTTGGAAATCCCTGTAGAAATTCTGTTATCGAATGGTTTGTTTTAGAAAGAATATTTGTACAGATGGAGGGTAATTTAACCTTTAAACAAAAATATGTAGACAACATAACTTATTCACAGACATCATTAATGATGATCCATTAATTTAAAGTACTCTGTCGCAAATTTGATCATTTCCAAGATAATGATTGACATGAAATTAAAAATGAAATCACTAAAATCACCAATATAATTTCATTTGACTTCATCACTTTGGGCTCTCCTTTACTTTAAATAGACTGAATGTTAATACCCATATCATGAGTCGAGGTGATTGAATGTATTGACACAAGTCATGTCTGGTATGTTGACAATACTGTATGAGAGAAAACGAGAGAGAAAGAGAAGAGGAAGAAGAGAGAGAGAGAAGGGACAAAATTAGGGAGAGTGGATTGAAGAGAGAGAGAGAGAGAGAGGGGGGAGGGACAGAATAAAGACAGTGAAAGGGAAAGAATGAGAAGGCGAGATAGAGAGAAAGAGAGAGGAATACGGAAAGCAAAACAGAGAGAGAGAGAACGGAATAGGGAGAGCAAATTAGAGAGCAAGCGAGAGAGAGAGAGAGAGAGAGAGAGAGAGAGAGGGGGAGGGGAGGGGCACGGGGAGAAGTGAATGTAGAGCGATAGTTTAACATCAGGGTTAGATTAGTCAAGCACGTATATGATCACATAGTAAAGAGAAGGTAAGAGAAAGGGAGAAACAAAGACAGGGCGAGAGAGAGAGAGAGAGAGAGAGAGAGAGATTGAGAGAGACAGAGGACATAGGGAAAAGTGGATATACAACAATAGTTTAACATCAGGATTAGATTAGTCGAGCACTCATGGTCACATAATGACCGCGCTGGGGTGAAATGGCTTGCCCCCGCCCCAATAATTTACTACTATTATACATCATTTAGACTCAATTTACTTAATTCATTGCCATTTCATTGGCCCGCATCTCTTATCATTAACAATTACCAAAATAGGATTTATGTTATAAAGCATTACATAGACCAATTTAATGTGAAGTATTGTCTACCAGTGCACGGGGTAATTCCTGAGTTAACGACTCCAGTCTGTCTGGACAGGAAATATACCACTTTTGCACACTTTATACTGCCATGAGGAATATATATTTTGTGTTGACTCATGCACGATTAGATTGAAGATTATCAATTCTGAGACAGAAATGGACCGAACAGACATGGAAAAACCAATATAACGCCTTAGACTGTGCTTTCGTACTTTTAACGACGAATTGTTTTCGTAACTTGACAGATCCTTGAAGATTTGAACACTTTAATGGCGGGAAAGGCTTTTTTGATGTCTCGATATTAAAAAAAAGAAAATAGAAATGATAGAATACTACGGATGGATTTTTATCGCATCGGTCATTGGCAGTAATCGATACTACTTGTTGAACCAATACGAAGCTGTCTAATATGTTTTTAGGAATGTGAGACTGTTTGAGTACAAGTTGAAATGAAAGATGAAAGAGAATATGGACGATTATCTATGTTGACGATACTATGTTCTTTATAAGTCATGTTTTGCAAACTCGACGACGTAAATCTGTAAGCTATATGCTGGCGCGGTGAGCGCGACAAAAGTAGCTGCATGTATTTGGTTACAATTCTTCTTCGCTTCGCTTCGAATTAAAGATATTTAATTCCCAGATAACTATATTTGAAGAAACAACTCATTCATGTAATGTAGTGTTACGAATCCATGTAGTATAGAAAAATGATACTACTCATCAAATCGAAAGTTAAAAAAAGTAACTACTGAGAAATTATCAAAAGAAAAATTTGAGTACAAGTCATCATATTTTTCTGTTTTAATCTTTTTCGTTGACTCTAAACACGCTCATCTTGGTAACGCTTTTTAAAACTGTATAGAGCAACCATGAATCGCAAAATGAAAATGAATAAAAATGACAGTACTTTTGACCAACTGATTGGGATGAAATAGGAATCATTATGATATTATAGAAATAGTATAAGTATTTACAAATTTATGATATTGTGTAATACTAAGCAACATCATCTTCTGTGACAACATAAAAACTGCTTATTTTATTCTTTGCAACTGTATTTGCATATTAAGAGCACTTTTTTTACAATGATTTATGAAAAAGTGGATAATTCGTATATCATGTAGTTTTGCGTCATATCCAGAAAGGTTCTACATCTCTCACATAAAATTGGAGAGACGCTTTTTAGGACCATTCTGAGTTGGTTCAGTAATGGCTGACTCATTTCTTGTTACGTAATCATAAAAGCAAAAATACTTTTCGCAACAGTACGATGCTTTTATGTCAACACAGTGAATTGATTCAATTTGATTGAACACCTGAGACAACTGTGACGTTTTTAGTGATGTAACATGAATCATAAGTGTCTGATAATCAATGTTAGCAAGACTAAGAATTATGGGTTCCATTTTAACTTTAAAATATAGTTATTTTACCTCCCTTTTGTATTGATTGTTGTTACTGATTCGAGTTACATGGTTGTTTTCATCATCATGTTTCGTCTTTGTTTCTTTGTGAGCAGAATATTCATATGTATCGAAGACATATAATACTATACAAGTTCATCGAAAACAATATAAAAGGTATTTGAAATGTATTAACAAGATGTAGGCCTATTTGGTAATGGAAAACCACGAAACCTCAGGAAGTTGGTGTAATTTCCTTCAAGGAGAAGACTATAAAAAAATGAAGAATATTCTAAAGGCTAAAAGCCCTCCACCTAAGAGAATGAACAGAACGAACAAAACAAGATGAGGAAGAGCAGTAACAAAAATAGACGGGGAACTCTGTACAGAAATGAAAAGTGCGGGAAAATCGGAAGAATACAGAATATAAGGGTACTAAATATAGAAGGAGAAAACAAGTTGATAACCGGGTATGAACGCGATTCTGAATAAGATAAACCGGAGGCTCTTAAGATACGCGAGATTGACAAGAAGTAGAAACCAACCTCCGTGGAGGATAAAAAAATCCCAATAATCGAAAGAAGCTATTGAGTTTCCGGTCAGTGATTTCCATGGCAACGTGCTGTAGGGGTGTTTATCGTCTGCATGTACTCTGAATTCTAATAGAGATTCTGCGGTTTCCTTCTCATTCAAAAACTCGCTCTCTTCTTTTTATTCCTTTCCACACCTCGGAATGGGGCAGCTGTTAAATCGAGTTTGGTGTTTAATCAGAAAGAAAAATAAGGATCGGCCGGTAAAAAGGGCAAAGGAATTCAAGTCGTATTCGAGAAGAAGAGGCCGCTTGAAGGTCTTGCAATTTGAAGAGAAAATACCCACATTTTTATAAGCGTACATCTTTTTGTTGACTCTGTTGATTGCATTCCTTTGGTTTGTCAATTAGATCTACAATTAATTTGAAAATAAATGAGAATATCCTTCCACGATTTCTCCTGAATATGACTACAAATCAAAGATTTGACGACTCTTTTTCTGGCTGTTAATACCCTTTTTAATTTGTCAATATTCTATTATGAAGTATCAATGAATCTATAACTAAAGCAACATTGTCTTTGTGTGTTTTTTGTAACAAATCGGAATGAAACTCAAAACGAATCCATAAAAACCGAATTAAAATTGATATTAAACTTTTGAAGGAAATTATAATTGCTCTCTATTTTCAATATTAGTTCTATGTCTACTTCTCATGCATTCCGTTGTACTATGTACTATGGGACATACTCTTATTATATTCAGTTCACTCCTTTTTTAAACAACAACCATAATATCTTTGATTCAAAATATATTTCTAACTTGTTTCCTTACAAAAAGCATTCTGATTCATCATTTACTTTACCTTTCAGCCTCCATCTGAATGATTTCTGTAGCATGACTACTCCCATCTTACTTTTATCCGTCTCTCCTGTCCTTCAGTTTTTCTTTGTCTATAGATCTCTAGAAATCCCTTTACCCTCTCCTCTGTTCTCAATATATTCGCAATGCGTACTTTTGTTCACATTACGATTTCTTTCTTTGTTTGCAAGGATTTCTGTTGTAATTATGTGCTTTGTATCTCATGAAAAGGCGTTTTATCAAAGAAATATATTATAATAAAATACATTATTATTATGACATAATTCTGATGTTACTTTACCATGTACATTTGTTTTTGCTATTTCAGTGGACACAATGTTTTATGTTTTTCAATATGCATCAAAAGAAATAATCTAAATTAATCTATCAATCAAAAAAATTTACTCAAATAATCTGGATTTGTAACTGAAAAATGGACGTTGACTACTCACTTTGTACCAGTACTGGTAATGACCTAAGATATTGAATCAGATTCACTTCATAACCGCAATACGCTTATTGTTGTTTCAGTGTTATCAAGCATAATTATTTTCTTTTACAGAGACACGTTTGGTCTTTACTGGATGTCTGAATAAGTACAATACAAAACAATACAATTTACGATTATTGCATCATGTTTTAGAAAACATGTTGGCGCCACCGGTTATGTACTTTAATTTTCAAGAAAATAAGCTATACGATTCATGTTTAGTTTATTATATGGAAAGGGAAATGATAAACTTTCATGAACTATTTAACAATACTGAACCACAGGTAATTCCTTATTGAGGGACGATCGCCCCCCCCCCCATTTTGTAATAAAAAGTATTTGTTAGTCGCTACCTAACTTATGTTTTACGGGGATGGTGGACTTTCAAACATGTCGCTTCCATCTTTTCTAACAATACTCGAGCCGCCTCTGGTGCCTACTACAAGGGCAAGTTTGTCAGCTCTAAAAGTTATGGTTTTAATTAGTTTCAATCTTTTCCTTTACAGAGACCTAACTTATACAAACAGCAAGATAATGAAAGATCATCGATGAAAAGTCAGCTAAGAAATTGGCTATGCTCACTGAACGTTAGAAAGACATGTGTAAACTGTGCTATCTACAGTAGATCATTGAATGAAGCAGCCAAAAAAGAAGGTTATGCCTGATAACAGTATGGGCCAAAGAATATCACATTTCTAATACAAGAAAAGAATTTTACCTCTCAAATGTCTTAAATAAAGTATAAAGAAAGAGGAAGGGAATAGTGACTAAATTATACCACTACCACCACGTAAGGGGCTTCGAAACTTGATTCGTCCCCATGGAGCTTCCCTCATTAATGAATAACTCACCTAAGATGGTCATAATGATGTTCAGGATCAACCATTTTGTAATTATACTGATTAATCATCGGGTGACCCGTCGACCAAATTGGTCAGGCTCATTAGGTCGATGAGTCAGATTGTCGACCAGACGCCGTCATCATTGATCTCGAAGGTGACGGTTTACTCACTAATGATAGGTAAACACCGTGCCTTAATTACATGTATCTTCAATTTCATTTCCCTCATCATTTCTATAAAGAGGCAACGGATTAAATTCATATTTTCAAGAGCCTATTTAAATTAGCGCCCACCACCTCTGGTTTCAGGTCGTGTAGTGATGATTAAGAAACAAACTGCAATATGAGACAATATTGCTCACAAATTGCATGCAAATCATCAAGATTTATTTGCATCTCATCTCTAGTGCCTAGACGAGATGTCGCGTAGTGAAGAACGCATGAGTAGATGCCCACTTGTAGCAATCATTTTTCAAGGCAACCACTTTTGTTGTCTCTTCTCAACAACCGCTCTCCAGATACATTTTTTTTGTCAATCCTCAGGAGCCAACGACCAATAGATCAAGAAAATCTCATTAGCTGTGTTGAGTAATGGTGGGGCTGAGTATGTGACAATCATGGAATATTAATCGTCATTATTTTTCATCGATGTTTCTTCTTGCTACTCATCCCAAGTGCTATGCGTGTATTGCTGTCACCGTGGCGCCGTTTGGAGAGGTCCTTCTCTACGTGATCTCCTCTGCGCATGCGTCAATCGATAAAGCTTGTTCCTCTCTTCCATGCGTGCTGTAAAGACCATGGTGAAAACCCATGTCACGACCAAGAATGTGGAAGATCTTTGCTTTCTTTTGCTTCTTTCTAAACTTTAATGTTCATGTGAGAGATATTTAAAGGGAAAATGGTGCCAAGCAACACCGAAATTAAAAAAGTCGTATAAACAACTTAAATTGTTATGACAGTAATTTACTAATATTAATTTAATTGTTACATTGATTTTGAGTGGCAAGCCATACGAGGCAATTTCAATAGTACAGGTGTAAAATTATGATAGTAATTTGTTGACATTGTAGTATAATGAGGTTTGGGTTGATACGTTGGTGTGATCAAACTATTTTGAGACGGGGCTAACGTAAGACTTATGTTGATTATAAAGCTCATTATTGATGGTTATTATTGTACTTCTATGTTTGTAAATTTCTTTTACATTTTTGTATAATTCGACTAGATTACAATTGTATAAATTTGTTCATTCATTATTCTTTCAGTTAGTGTAAACAGCCATGCATCCAATGAATAACATATACTTCCGACGTTCTGTAGTGTTCTTGATAATTATGTATTGTTTTATATTTTTCCAATAAATAATATTGATTCATTGATATCGTGTAGTTCTTTTATCAAGTCTTGTCATAGAATTTAACAGGGAAACTGGAATATGAACCACTCTTCAGCATTTAGAGTCCAACTTTCATGTCTTTCTGACCGCCTGTAATTCTACCACATGGTTCAATATAGTTTTCTCCATTTTCTTTGTGCCATACATCAAACGTCAAGGTGGAACCAATTAGTGGGAGAGCGTCCATCCATTACGAACTTGTCAAAAATCATCTTCCCGCCAAAACCCCTCACGCCTGGCTTCGACCAAGATGATAATCCTTTTCAATACACACGCCGTCTGCTCACCCAATTCTACGTTCGTCTTGCAAATGAAGTTGGAAAAAAAGATTGGAAGAGAATAAGGAAAATGGCGTTGATCGGAAGAGAGAGAGAGAAGAGAGAGGGAGAAGAAGAAATATGTATGACGATGATGTAGTCCTATTTTGCAAATTAGTTCCGCCAAATTGGGCAGCTGACACGTCGAACGTATGTACGCACTCAGTCGGACGGTGTTTGGTGTAGGGATTTTTGGAAAATGCTCTGATTTATGGAGCGTAGGTTAACGAGTGTACTGACCTCTTACCATGTCCATTCATAAAATGAATTTTGGTTCTTTCTCCTCTCTCTCTCCCTCTCTCTCTCTCTCTCTCTCTCACACACACACACACACACACACACTCTCTGTTATTCATGTATTCCTTCCATCTTTCCATCCATACAATTATTCGACCCGATTCCGCCATCTGTATAGAGTTAGATTTTCTCTCTCATAATTTATATAATTCATCTGTAAAATGTCACTCCTTCCTGTCTTTACCCCATCTCTGCTTGTCTCTATCACTGATTTTCTCAGTGTCTGTTTTGCCATTATAAAATTGATTCCTATGATCCTTAATGTGCTGATGTCATTCTATCAGCACAGATGGTTTGATCAATCTAAATTGTATCATTTACTTATAACTTAGACTTTATCCTCAGCTATTCAAAAACTTTGAATTAAGATGTACACCGCTTTGGGAAACAAACTCATGTCACAGTTGGGGTATCTTTGTTTATTAATATTTATGGACACACCATAGTAGTATCATGGTATTATTTAACTTTAACAACCACACATCTTTGGGGTTGAGTAAGTCCATTTACTCCTGATTCTTTCTCATTCATGGGAAGTGAGTGTCGTGTTATTTACAGTAAATCTTACACCGTCTTGTAAGATATGTGTTTTACTTATTAAAGCATACAAACGGCAACCTCAAAAGTAAAGGAATATTCTTGAATATGACTCGTTTTGAAAAAGGTCATGAAATCCAATGAACATGTCGATTTTTTAAGTAGGCCTGTGAAAAACCCAAGAAGATAAAAATCCAAATGAATGTGGACTGTAACTCATAGGAATAATACATGTAATTGCAATAATTGTAATTATGGGCTATATAAACCATCTGTTTATCTTTACCTTTTCTGGCTCAAAAAAGCTTCAGGCAACTCATCGTCACTCCTTTGTTACTTTGAACTTTTAAAATTGTGAGACACTTTTTCTTTTCAAGTTTTCCTGGCACGAAAAATAACTCATCTGTCGCCGCCACCTTATAGGCCACAGAATGCCATATTGGAATTATGAAGATGAATTAGGTCTCCAATAGGGTAAGAGAGGGGGAGACAGAGAGATATGGTGAGAGATAGACAGGGTGAGAGAGAGAGAGAGAGAGAGAGAGAGGGGGCATAGAGAGAGAGACACAGAGAGAGAGAGAAAGAGAGAGAGAGAGAGCGAGATGTACTTCTAGAAAGAACATAGCAATTTAGAGAGAGAGAGAGAGAGAGAGAGAGAGGGAGAGAGAGAGTGGTGATAAATAGGCACGATAGATAGAGAATGTCCATTTGCAGCATCATGCCTATATTCAGTGAAAGGACGGCGGCTTTCGACTATAGCCATCCTACGGTCGCGGTCAATAGATTTGCTCAATGTGGACAATCACCGCATGGTCACTCTTATCAAATTACATATGTAAGAAATGATATATGATAGGGTCATTAATATATCGCGGCCATCAAAGATCGAGCATAAAGCATGTATATCCGTCGACACACGACCTCGTTGAAGCTTAATTGATTATTAAATAAACGTACTCATAACAATTTCTGGAAATTACGGACTCACTTTTACGAGCGTATCTGAGGGAACTGAATGGAGGTTTTATGGTAATGAACTGATTTTAGCGAAAATCTTGCTCCTGATTCAAGTTGACACATCTTCATGATAGCATCTCGTAACCCTACTGATTCTATTTAATCATGACCTCTGGTATGGGTATCGTATGTCGAGAGAACATGGCTATAGTTCATTCTGGATTGTTTATCCTTCACTAGATTGATTGTTTGAACCAGTAAAATAAAAACAAACTCACAAAAACTTGCTGGAAATCATATTCAATAAAAACCACAACATTAATCTTATTTGCACATAGTGACCTGTGTTATGGGCCTGTATTTCTGTGCTCATTACTCAGCCTCTATACATTTTTTACCAAAATCGTTTGGCACATTTCATTTATTTGTAATCTTGAACATTCAGTTTAAGTTTTGTTGGATTCTGTGAGAATTTATTTTCTATCATTACCAGAACTCAAGCTTATCTTTAAACTCATGCTTGAGAGTACATAATCTTATCATCAGATTCTGTTGAGAGCCAGAACGACTTCGACCCTGTTTTAAATGACACAAGTTAATGCCCTCTCTGGCTCTGAGCCGATGTTATATTATGATATTAGGCCCTACAGACGATGAACCTTGAATACAATATTATGATAATTTTGCTCCTTCTCCAAAAATACAAGCTTCAAATTTTATAATGCATGTGTAGATCTCTATCTCTCTCTTTCCAACTAACGATAAATTGATCACCCTTTATGGCAGATGGCATTTTAAGGATTTACATTATACATAAAGGTAAACAAGGCTACTCTTTTATTTCAGTGTCTGATTAAAGGGCTTAGCCTCAAGAAGTACAGTTATTAATAGGTACCTCAGATTTCACCTAGCATGATATTCCTTTTGCCAGTTCACTTTTATATCCGATATAGAAAGAAATTTGAATTTCTAAACATGATTTTAAATTGCAGGGGGAAAAAAAATTAGAAAACAGAGTTCACATTTCCCGTCGGAAATAAGTGATATTGTAATTCGTTTGATTGGAAAATGAATGGCGGTGAGTATCCCCTGGACCCATCCAATTGCGTATCCTTCCCTCTCTCTTTTTTTTCCTTCTCTTTCTCTCTCTTTTTTTTGTCTCTCTCTCTCTCTCTCTCTCTCTCTCCTCTCCCTCCTTTCTAGCTCTCTAGCTTGAGCTTTATCATGTTCAATCCATTGTTTTTCTTACAGAAGCACGTCTGTTTGCGATTCATAACACGTTTACATGGGACCCTTGCATTTGATTTCATTATCAGGTTAATTTGACATAATCAAACAAATCAATTCAGAAATAACAAAAAGCGAGAGGGCGTTTGTTTCTTTTGCGTTACATGGCTGCTGAGAGATGGGAATGAAAAGAAGAAAAAAATCATAGTAGACGCTCCATAACATTGTCAAGTCTCCAAGAAGTGAATGTCTAATTTCCGTTGGAAAGGACCCTGGCTCATTCAAACCCTTTCACAATCAAAGGGTACCGCCTAGCGTCTTACAAACTGGCGGCAATGATACAAAACAACGCCTAGTCACGGCCAGGTTCTTTTTTCTTTTTTCTTTTTACTGCCTTCTCTTGCTCTCCCTTTTTTTTTTCATTAACAAGGTTTGTGCTCTACTCGAAAATGGCCCCTTGCAGACTTTGCCCGCTGATAATAACCCACATCCATCTTAGTCGCAAGTTTCTATGGCAACCCTCCACGTGACTGTTGAGCCATAAAAGAGACTTCTCTCTGAATGCTTTCAGTTCTTTCGCTCGAAAGAAAAAGAATGCTTTCCCTATTCATAATGGCCTCGTGTCTTGTATCTGCATGCTGTAAAAAGGTTGGAAAAAAAGGTAAAAGAAAAAATGAATAGAGACAGAGAAGCAGATAGTGTTCTTGTGTGGGCGTGGGTGTGTGTATGAGTGTGTTTGAGAGAGGGAGAGAGAGAGAGAGAGAGAGAGAGAGAAGGGGGAGAATAATATACGGTTGGAAATCCATTTAAAATACAATATTATTTATAAATCGGTCCTAGAGGCAACGTGAGACATGATTATAATTATAGATGGCAGAAATTCCTTTTAAATCGATAACTAATCACGATATAAATGAATTAAGGATGATTAGTTCCGCGTAAGCAATATAATTGTTATGAAAAGCTTACTAAAATGAAGATAATTTCCTCCGTTAAAAACAATGTTTATATTCCTATAACTCTTATAGAATCTGATGTTTTCTTTTTCTTACGAATTGACGAAAAATGCAATTATGTCTTAGAATCGTGTAAAAATACTTAACAGTACTGTAATACTATATTGAGTTTGAAGACAAAGTGATCAAGCATCATCGCATTTTTGTACAATGCAGTCACATGAGATAGATTTGAGTCACTTTGTATATTATTATGACGCAAGTTAAATAATTTGTTCAATGTTCTAACACTGTCGCATGGACAACTCTCGCGGATAAATTCATATAATGTGAAACAGATGAGACAGTAATTTTATTGTTAATATTATAACATAATATTAAACGAAAACAAGTTTCGTATGCCATCGCTGAAGCGGGAAAAATCTCTACTGTATGGACCACAGACCTTGATCAAAGTATTCGTGATCAAGATGTCTACGACAGAACCCCAAGTGAGTGTCGATTTTTTTGTTCGTTTATTATTACCTAACCATACGCAGAACTTTGTGTTCTACCTCGATCTATGTTCCAGTATTTAAGTGGCCTTGAAGGCCTAAATGACGACTTTTTGTATACATGTATCTCACAAAAATGATGGGGGGCCGGGGATTAGATAACTCCTCATTGCAGCAGTAAAAAGTTTCAAGTTACTCAGAGTTACGAAAAGTGGGAGTGTGTCATTGTTTTTTAACAATACAAATAATATGAATGGCGTCGATGCTTAGGGGTAGATGGGAGTGAGGTAGCGTCGCTCTTGAAATGGTCGTCATGGTGACCAGAATCTCCAATGGGGGCGCGGGAAAAAGAAATCATGAATGAACGGTGAGGAAATGTGATAGTGAGTATAGGAAGAACACTCGGGAAGATTAGATCCCTACGTCCATTGGCCTTTTCAAGAGGGAAGTCTGGATTACGTGTCTCCAAACAATAAATTCGTTTGGACGGTATTTATTCACAAAATGTACGTTTCTCTCCCCCTCTTTGCTGTTTGGATGCAAACCCAGGGGAATTTATTAGGGAAATTTACATTCGCAGAGCAGACGTTTACCCCGAGATGGTTGAAATATGAAAAGAAAAAGTGGAGCGAGATTTTGGTGGTGGCATTGAAAACACAAGTATGAAATTTAACCCTTAGAGATTTGAGAGTGACTCATCGCTCGATTAGGATTTTCTTCTTGAAACATATTTCTTTTTCCTACCGCTCTTTCTTATTACCTCCGGTCCGTTCTTTTTAGTTTTTAAAATAAATGGTGGATCGCGGCAAAAATCGGTCATTCCTTGATCTTTTCACAGTTTGAATAAGATAGTGAAGCCTTAATTTAACAATAACTGAAAAAACATGGAATGAAATCCGAAAAGATTAATATAAGTGATTAAGTAGGATGAATGTACTAAAGTACTAAAAAGTTCGTTGTTTTGGGGCAGATTAAGTGGAACTGCATTCAATTTTCCATTAAAATGTGAACCGCAAAAGATAACCAAATAAGACTCGATTCTCAACTATAAATTTACGAAGTCATGTATTTAGAGGACTAGCATTTGCTGGTTGGAGATTCATGACAACTTTTTCATGCGATAAGTGACCAAGACAATAGTTTTACTACTTTTGTGAAAGATTGTTTATGTAATTTTCGAAAATGTGCATAAACATGCCTTAAGGATATTAATTATCAAATGATAAGAATTAACTGATCATTTTCCGTATATACAAACATCTAAAAAGAATTATTCTTCCTTTCGTCAATTATAAGCATATCAAGAAAACAAGATAATAAAGTACTATTTTTTTTGGTTCGTTTATTCCTGTACGAAAGGGACTGAAAGAGAAAGAGAGGGGTTGAAAGAGAAAGAGAGACAGGGAGACAGAGACAGAGAGAGAGAGAGAGAGAGAGAGGGAGAGAGAGAGAGAAGGGGGAGAACGGGGGTAGAGAGAACATAAGAGGGAAATAGAAATGGTGAAGGATAAAGAATTGTATTTTATTATCTTTCCTTAAACTGAGAACTGGGAATTTCAATTCATAGACTGAATTTGAAATCTGTATAGATAAACAAGAACAAAAAAGAAAGGAAAGGGTGAACTTTTAACACGAAACAATTTCTTCTAACGCCACCCACTATATTACACGGGAGATATTGACAGTGGAAGACTAATGGACAAGTCAATTTACCAATTAAACAATTTTCTACTCCAACCTATGAATCAATCAAGCAGACCTGTTAATTGAAATAATTGTAATTGTTTTTACCAATGTAGACAAAAGAGATGGGAAGAGATACAAGAAGACAGTCCACAGAATTAAGGGGAAAAGATATATCAATGGCAACACACCAGTGCCGTGGCTACTCAGGCACGAAAAGTAGATAGGAGGAAGAAGAAGAAAGAGAAGAAAAGGAAGAAGGGAGAAGAAAAATGATAATGATAAGAAGAAAACGAAGTAGAAGAAGAAGGAGAAGAAGAAGGAGGAGGAGGAGGAGGAGGAGGAGGAGGAGGAGGAGGAGGAGGAGGAGGCGGCGGAGAAGAAGATGGACGACGACAAGGAGAATAAGAAGAAGAAAGAAGAAAAAAAGGAAGGAGTAGAAAAGGAAGAAGAAAACAGAAGTACAACAACCACAAGAACAACAACAAGGGGAAAGAGGGCAAGCAAATGAGAGGGGGGAGGTGACACCCCTTCCTTACACTCTCCTCCAATCGGAGGCCTTGTGCATTCCATTTCACCCATTGAGTAAGACGGATGCTCAATGAAACCAGTGTACTGGACCAATGTTGTGCCACTGAAATACACAACCTAAAAATAAGAGAAAGCACAATACAGCATGGTTTTGATTGAGAACAGATAGTGAATTCTTTCAAAATTGATTTTGTAATTGTTTTGTTGGAAACATAAATAAATTGAATTGAATTGAAAAAGATGCAACGGTAAATTCAATGACGATAATACAATAAACAGCAAATGAATTCAGGTTATTGGAAAAAAAACCCCAGATAAAATGAGAAAAAAGTATAGGAGTATAGTTGAAAAGGATGAGACACCAAGACACTGAGGAAAATGATTGGTAATAGTATGTTACTAGATAACTGAAAATAAGAAGTAAAGATCAAAGAGGATGCCGCCAACTATTGAATTCTTGCTTATAAACTTAGTCATAATGAGTGAATCAGACAGTCTGGGCCAGTTCATATCACGTCACGTGTAGGGTGCTAACTAACAATATCAAGTCTATCTGAAATGAGAACATTCCGTAATGAAGGCATGCTCTCTATACCCCCCCCCCTCACCCCCCTTAATATTCAGCTCTGTGGAGACAATTTCGCTCATTATTGTAAAATAAAACACACGTTCAAACAATTTCCAATGCAAAACTCAATCAAAAGGAATCAAAAGGAATCAGGGAGTATTCTAATCCTTATTTGTTGTGAAGTGATTTTTGGGAAGCATGAAAACTGGTGTCTTTATTTTCTTTACATTAAAGTTAGAAGCATACCATGTCATTTTGACGTATTTGTTTTCTTCCCAAGGTTTCTGATCGCTAACATGAATAAACACTTAATATGTCCAGGCCACACATGAAATAAATTCATACAACGTATAAAAATACCAAAAGTTTTATATGCCTTTATTTCCCCCCCCCCCAAAAAAAAATACTATATAAGAATAGAATTTTGAAGAAGTTACCCATCACCTTTGATTCACTTTTTTGGCACCTTTTCAAGCAAGAAACTGGTCACAAAACTGGTCACAAAGGTGGAGTACTCTCTGAAACAATGCAGATGGTATACACTACGACTAACTGACAGTATAATGAGGTAAACTAAAGGAACCTATTTATTGATAACACAACTTGGAAATTCAGTGACCTACAGACATGCTGCAAATTATTTTCAGAATATGGAGACAGTTATTACATGCTTCTCACATTTGTATACATTGTTCTTGACATTTGATTCTGGAAGTTTGGGATGCAAGACTGAATTATCAGCTGGCCTTCCCTACCCCAAAAAGAGTGACACATTCAAGAAATAGTTCAAGTTGAATATCTAATAAAAGAGTTCTACATCCAGTGTGAACATACTATGATGTGTACATAAACACAGCGTTACAGGTAGGTAACGCATCACCTTCACAGTATTTTCATGAAGACATCACAATGAAAGAGTTCCAAATCAACACTGTGGACACAGTCAGTGGTATGTAAATTGACATGCTTACTAACAAATACTAAGACCAAAGTATGTCATACAATATCTCTGTGGTGCCCACACTGTGATACTTGTTATGGCCACACTAGTTCTTTTTTTGTTTACTGTCATGTAATTATCATTTAATTACTTTAAATATTTAAGATTTGCACACAAGTACTAATGATGACATTGTGGTTTATTATCAACTACAGTAAAGAAACTTCATATTTCTACTATATTCATAAAAAATAAGAACTTCAATTTCTTCTTTTGAAGAATGGCATATAATCATAAGGCTCTTTAAGACCATTAATATACAAAATACAATAATATCTTAGCTGTAATAAGGCTGTGACATATTATCTACACGTATATATTCCTAATGTTTTCATGATTGTGAGGTCATCTACATTCTGATTGAGTAAATGCCATCCTGACATAAGCACCATTCACTTGGTGGGAAAACATAGCTCTGCTAAACAGGATTAATAGTAAGAAGACATTTCAAAACATGATCATAACAATAAACTAGAAGTATCATAAATTGATATCTGGCCTGAGAATAATACACACAATAATGATTAAATTCATCTCTTATGAATTTTTATGTTTCGATAGACTGTATAACATAACAAAGTGAAACCATGCTTAACAGGTGAACTGAGTTACTAAAATATTATACAGCAAGTAGCAAGATCCACTCATTGCTTTGTTCTTTAATCAATAAAAAAAGGAATACTTGAAATGTACATGATCACTTTATGGAGTTTGACTATCATTGTACATAGGTTATGACTGATCACTATGCTTTGATAATGCATTTGCCTAAAAAAAAAATCAAAACAAACTCAATTCAATTAATTTATTTTTACATTTGAATAATGACAACAACATATACATTAAAAGAGAAAGAGAAGAATACCAATTGCCTTTCACACCTTACAACAGGGGCTAATTTTAATATAACAGATATATCTTCACTCAAGCTAATGTATGACTTACCATTTTTCCTCTGTAAAACATCATCAAAGAACAGCAACAGTTTCAATTAATATGTAAACTATTTGATCAATACTCAAAGTAATGACAATCCCTCATCTTAAAAGGCTATAATACTTGAATATCTAATTTCAAATACTGTGACTCTCGAAAAATAAGGGTTCTGTGATTATAAAAGTTCACTTATCATCACATACACAATGAAAATATCTTTGGAATTTCATCAGATAGCCTTTTCTGCAGAAACACCCTCTCAGTCACATGTAAATATCTGTGATCATACAATGTTTATAACAGATTAATAAATATAGGTGCTTACATGCATAACAGATGTCGGAACAAAATGAAATATCATGATTTCACCCAACGTTTTACAAAACATTACACATTGTGTCTTACATATCATAGAATGTCTACAATATATTTGTATTTATTTGCATCAACTGTGATTATTAGTAAAAGGAAAAAAAAAATGGAGGAAAAACAAAAGGACAGAGATAGAAAATAGGAGGGGAAAGGCCGGGAGGGAGGGGCACAGCTGTAAGATACCAGACCAAAATAAACCTTCTTCATAAAGTGTATTAAAGATAAACATACATCATAGAGTGACAGAAAGAGAATTAGAAGACAAATTCCACAATATAAAAATACGCTTTTCATTAATCTTAGCTGTATTACAGATCACACACATGATACATATATTGATATATTTTCAATGTATTGCTCTCATTAGGAGGTCTGTCATCAATAGACCACCTCTTAATACTGTCAACATTTATTACTTTTATTCTTTATTTTCATTCCCCTATTTTTTTGGTGGCAATAACTTAAAATCAACAAGATTAATACGGCAGTTAACAGGCATGGTAAGAAGATGTACCACTACAATGTCATTTGATCGTCTTGACAACGTCAGGGTGCCATTTTGTCTATATTTTAAATATCTGTCTTATCTTTTCTACGGATAGTCCATTCTTATTCAAATTGGCATGATTAATGTCATAACACAAGATTTTATCCACTCAATCAACACCATGATTGTGTGTGATTCCACTTCAAAGATGCATCACTTAAAGGCATTGTTTAACAATGCCAAATCTGCCAAATCTGTAAACGTCATGGGATTCCTGACTGACCTAAAAGTTTATAATTATGATTGCAGCATGAGCTAAATCAAGGATCTAAGTTCAGAATCTGAGACAAAAATACCCAATCCCTTTAAGTGTTACAGATCTGTTCAAATGTTATTATTTATCTTGAAAAAATGGCTTGGTCAATCAAGTTGAAATTCTGTATTTAATAATATTTCACAATCTTAATAAAAACCTTTTAATATGCATGATATTTTATCGTTATTGTGACACTAAATGGTCATACTAGCATGATAGATAATGATACAGACTACCTCATATTTCGCTTCACAAGTGTGTGTTTCTTGTTCTAATAACTTCCAACTTCTAATGGGATGATCTAGGTAGTGAACAATTTACCAATTGTTATCTTCTTTGGTGTATGGCCTTTTTACTTAAATAAAGTTTGATATAATTGAAATTTCAATTGTGTTGTTAACTAGCCAAAATGAAAGGTAATAGAATATAGAAAATCCCTGGATTATCCTCTTTACCATTTTTAAGAAAAGAATGTAAGACTCATAAAGAAATATATTTGTTTCATTGATCGTGTTAATGAATACCCAACTTTCCATCACAGTTGCCTCAGCTATCAGTTGAATGTCATCTATGCTGAATACCTTGCTAGGTTTGATCTGTAAATGAGAAGAAATATGAAAGAGATATATGGATGAATGCACAAATTTAATACTGGAATGTTGCAGTTCATTTCTTTGAGGGCTCCTTGTAATTAGAATTGCTTCACACATTCTGCCACTCCTTATTTCCTTTAGACATCTTCTAAAATAAAAAAGGAGTGATAAATGTTTAGATAAATTTGACTCTTAAACCTAGGTTATGGTCATTAATGAAAAAGAGAACCTGTTCAAGTTTTGATTATTAGGCTCTATGAATTTGTTTTGATTGAAATAAATTTGACTACAAATCGATAGAGGTACAAAATAGTTTAGGTACATGCCTATGTAGCAGTTGCTACCCCTTTATATTCAGGGGAAATAAATGAACATTATGACATAACACGAATGACATGTATCACTTTATCATACATCACACAAAGTTCACATCATTTAGTTTATACAAATGAAGAGAAATTTCTCCAAGAGTACTTTGTCATGGGAATATAGTTAACTTGATGTTACATCGCATCTCATAACAAGTAAAATCATTGCTTTGAAAGCAGAAATAAGGAACATATAAAAATGATCCATATTTATGAGCATGCTACATCAAGCAAATAATTATTGTGCTGAGAACATGAGGCAGAGGGGTGTTAACTCATATCCTTAAATAGTTAAGGTCCTAGTTTCTAAGGAGATGACTTATCCTTGCACTTATATACATACATATAAGAAGAGAAACATAAATTGGGAACCCAAATTGGGAACCCAAATGAACTATAATCATATCTTGAGGAGTATGCTGTCACAATATGCCATAATTTTTTTTGAGTGTATAGACATTTTGAAAACATTACAACTTTGGTAGTTCAGGAGTCAAAATCTACAGCCATGAAATTATTATCTATTCTCTAAGAACACTATATATATATCTCTCTCTCCTCTAATACTGGAACCTATAAGTTTAAAATCATCATCTCTTCTCTGATAATACCCACTATTTGTCTTTCTCCTATTCATCTTTGAATCCTAACTGCTGGAATTCCTCCAACTAGCCTAGCTTGTGAGGAGTGATCCTTCAATCAAGCAGCAGAGGCACCATTAAACTAGCCACAGAATACACTCTAACAGTCTCTACATATTAAGCTCCTGACCATCAAGTCGACGACGATGTGTCTCGCTCTAAATTGGTGTAAATGTTTAGATACAAGCTAGGTCAGGCGGCTCATCCCTCGTCATTTCTAGGGGAGGCTGAAGGTAGATATAAGGATTGGTATGCGGGAGAGGGGCCTTGCAGATCAGATCAGATTACAGTTAGAAGTGTCCTCTATTCATTTTTAATGATTGTCAATTGATTGTCCATCACTTCAAAGATTGCACATTAATGTTTGTTGGCGACGAGGGAGGCGGGGCCTATTTGATCAGTCAAGGTGAAGATGAAGAAAAATGCTTCCAGCAATATCTCAGCAGAAACAGAAACCTGGTTTTTCCTCATATTCGATAGCCACCCTGTCCATCAGCAAATTCTTATGTTAGTCTAACCATACCGTTCAAAATTCTTCCTATGTGATTTTGAAGCAACATCTATGAAAAATAAACTAATGATTAATATTGATTTATAAAAAAGTGAAACTCAAAGAAGTTTTGATGACTGTGATATAAATCTCCTTAAGTAATATGTTTTATACTTTGAGGAATCAATGTCATGTAAGTTAATATCAAAACAAGATAGATGGGTGCCAGAACAGTTTCTACAAACTTGTGGTTTATGTACAACCAATAAGCTAATTTGCTTTCAGACTGACTTTCAGTACACAAAACCAATATAAAATAAGTGTGTCCTGATTAAACACAAACTTTCTTTGTTATCATTTTTTGCTTTGTTTTGAGGTTGAGGTTCTCTTCCATTAATAATGGGTAAAAATGAATTAAAACTTTATTAAACATTTATATTTTAAAAAAAAGAAGAGAATATTCCCCCTTGAATTCCACCATTCCATACCCAAGAAGAGAGCTCTTTGGGGATTCATTAATATTCAGTGGTTTGTAATTGGGCATTAGGCTACTACATCCCCCATCCACAGACTGAACATATATACGCCATTATCTTCTAAAAGAAAATGAATCAGAGGATACAAGTTCAAAGTTCAAAATGTATCCCCTCTCCCACTATCTACACAGCTTTGTATTAACTACTAGCTTATCATGAATTTACATTGATTATACACTGAAAAGGAACCAACCTACTGTAATTTACATTTTTTCTTTTTCTTTATGACTCCCATATTCTAGACTTCATTTTGTAGTTTTGTGTTGCAGATCATTGCAGATTACAGCTGAATAGGTATATTGATTTTCTAAAAATATCTGTCTGCTCATATCTAAATTTTGTTTGAATACAGAATCTTGTCCTTCACTCTATTGTCAAAACCTTTCTCGACAACAAATGAATGAATTGGCGGACAAAATCAAAAGCTTGGCTCTCTGTCATCGGTCAATATATCCATTTCAATGCATTTCGCCGTAAATAACAGCTCTCTGTAAATAACCAAACAGTCAGAAAATGCATTTATCTGCCCAATCAGCAGAGTGTGCAGGCTCGCTCACAAATGGCTAGTATCAATGAAGTCACTGTAATTGACTCCTGTTTCCATGGTTACCATCTCACATTGCAGAATTGCCCTTGGGCTGAGGATGCCCATGAGAATTTCAAATTCAAAGATGCACCAGATATACTGATGCAAAATAACAATATTTGACTATTTTGGGCACAATTTCCTGCCATTTGTTGCCAGGTTTCTTACTCTGCCCGAAATGCATTGGATCGGGAATGCTGGGGTGATGCAGATGGAGAAGACTATGATTATGATGATGGTGGTAGGGTGGTGGTGGTGGTGGTGGTGGTGGTGGTGGTGGTGATGATGGTGATGGTGGTGGTGATGATGGTGGTGGTGGTGATGATGGTGGTTGTGGTTGTGATGAGGATAATTATGATGATGATGAAGAAGATAATGAATATTTTGATGATGGTGGTGGAGGTTGTGGTGGTGATGATGATAATGATGACGATGATTTTAATGGGACTGAATACAACACTTGTGACAAAAGGGCTTCAGTGTCCCCAATAAATATGGAGAGATCCTAAAACTTGTCATAATTAACATTTACAAAGCTACCACTTTTAACAGAATAATTACTGTGCTTGCTTCAGAGGCGGTATTGAAGTGCTACTAATAACTAATGCTTTCAATGATGTTGAAAGCTTGCCTGGTGCTTGCGAGACAGACAAATAGTAAAAAGGACTGATAAACATGTATGTTTTTAGATTGTTACATGATGTGGACCTATTCAATAAGTTCATTAGAATGAATCAATGATGGTGTCAAATTAATTTGCTACACACCCTACTGAAACCAGGATATATTTCCATGAATTCGTAAATGTATTCGGAAAGTACTGTAGAGGGTAATGGCCTAGATTTAATGCGAATACCCTAAGTGCTACTTACTGGAGAAAAGCCCTGGAATTAAGTAGATGTAATTAACAATATTACATTATAATTAGATTTAAGTGCATTAGAGTCTATTTTTACACTATTCCTATAAATGTAGATTGATAGTGATAAGTTTCAAAACATAAATTGTGTAGGTCTATCCAATTTGCACATCTCTAGATAACACTTATTTATGGATTGCAAACATCATGCTTTGACTTGCCAAGAATTGAATAACACGAGGTCATTTATCGGTACCGGTACTTATTTTGGGATCTAATGAATATTTTTGAAACAAAATAAAAATAGGAAAGAGAATGTAAGTACATAATTACAAATAAAGAGAAGAAAGTATTTTGATGAGACATTTCTTAAGGTAAAGTACTTTAAATATAAATGTGTTCATGTCTGTAGAAGATGCTTTTTTTTGGGGGGGTGGAGCATTTTTTGTTTGTAGTCCTTTCAAACAAGCAATAAACACATTGCTCTTTAAATGTTTCTGAAACATCTCAAAATTTTGATGAGTTTATGAGCACATCATTCTGCTAGTATACAATAGCATGTAATGTACTAAGAACTTCAATAAGAAGTCATCACAATATATCTCTCTTTAGACATTATTTACTCCTGACCTTCGTGGCTATTTCAGTTCATCAATGCAAATTCTCAGACTCGCATGGAAAGCATGAACAAGACCAATACCCTCGTTTGCTGCAAAAGAATGAAACGAAGTCCTCTATGCTACGTTCATTGTTTATGGCTAAAATGCGCAAGACAGAAAGTATTCTCTTTCTCCGTTATTCTGGGTCCTTAAAAGAAAGCAACCTTGGGAAACCAGTATGCTCCTGTGAGTCACCCAATATAACTTTCTATGGTATACAACTCTATCAGATGAAAATAATGTCTATTGTCTGCTACTTGGGCCAATCATTTATCAGACTTAGGACTTTTTCCATCATCTAGTGTAATTAGTACCTCATACCCAGCGATTAACCCTTTAGCTGCTCAGACAATCTTCTCTCAATTAACCTCATTTCCATCTCATAAAAAGAGAGAGTTGGAGACTGGATTTCCACAATGATCCGTTCACAGATCTCAGAAAAGGGATGTCTTCATTTATTGAAATATAAAGAGAGAAAGCAGGTAAAAGGAAAAATGGGATTAAATACACATTACCGAAGAGATAAAATAAAGGTGACAAGTCAAGATAAAACAGATGCATACAGAAAAGATGACACAAAAGGAAAATGGTGTAGGGAAGAGAGAAAGAGGAGGGAGAAGGCAGGGGAGAGCAGGGAAAGAGTGGTGAGATAAATGGACGAAAGCGGAAATAAGACAGGGATAAAGAGAGCAAGAGAGAGAAAAAGATAGAGGGAAGGACAGAGAAGGACAGATAAAGAGAGAGAGAGAGAGAGAGAGAGAGGTACATAGAGACAGAGAAAGAAAGAGACAGGCAGACAGAGAGAGAGAGAGAGAGAGAGAGAGCAGAAGAGGTACATAGAGACAAAGAAAGAGACAGACGGACAGAGATAGAGATGGAAAGACAGAGAAGGAGAGGAAAGAAGGCAGAGAAACATAATATGGATACAAAAAGAAAAAGAAAGAGAAAGAGAAAGAGACAAGGATATAGAGAGATAATTGAAGTGCAGAAATTGAGCATAAAATGAAGTGGATGTGAGTGGTATTTTAACATAGATTAAGATGGACTGGGTTTTGTATTAAAGCTGAGATGCTGAAAGACTTCCCTCAGGAATTAGGCAATGAACTCTATCTTGCTAATCTCACCTTCATACTACACAAAAAATGTCTACAAGAGTTTAATTAGCTACATGAGAGGCAAGCCTTTTAATAAAAAAGCACCCCTTTGTGCAGATTGGAGGATATTCATACCTGTACATATGTAGAATACAGAGAGTAGTTGTGATAAGTTGTATGCTATAACAAGAAAAAAGAAATGTTTTACTAGGGGGTGTAGCATGACGAGACTATGTGTCTTTCCCATGGCCCTACTCGGGCCAATCAGGTATAATACGACTATGGACGACGCGACCGCAGCATTCATGTATCATGTGCATGCAACATACGCGAAACCGAAGAGTGAGGAGAACTTCGGTCTGTTTCACGAACACTAGCGCGCTGACCATGGAGAGATTAAGTCGCTGACTACCGTTAATCAAGTCCATTCGTTTACGAGCAGTTGTCCAAAAGAAGATGCAGATGGCGTTAACCAGTATTTGCCATGCTACACTCCCTTTAAATAGAAATACATATTTCAAGGTACCCATCATTTAGATATTAACTGAATTTAAGGAAACGAGCAGACTTGATGCAAACTAATAATTATAGAAATGTTGAAACTTTGAAAAAAAAAGGTATAAACACATACATCTCAATGATTATTCTGTTTTGTTTTGTTGTTGCTGCAAAGAGCATCCTTTTTTAATACCGAATGAAATTTAAAAATATGTGCAAGCATTTAGCATATAGCACCATGTACACATTTAGGAGAAGGAGTCGTGACCATCAAATAACAGGTGAAAACATGTCATAACAATACAGATCCCTATGGAGCTGTACAAGTGCATCAAGAAGAGCACCTCATGTAATCTTGAAGAAAGAGTGCATCCATAAACATTTTTTTTCTTTTTCGTCAATCAGGAAACAGTCATTATTAACTGAAGAAGGAAGACATGATCATTCGGACACCAAGAATTTCTGAGACTGCAGATGATCAGGAAGGAAGAGCTCTCTGTCCACATTGCTTTATCACAAATCTTTTTATCAGAAAATCTTATAAAACATTGATTAAAGAAAGTCACCAAGACAAAATCAATAAAAAATGAAATGTCTTGCAATGGAAGGATGTATCCTGTTTCTTCATCTTATGTGACTTTTCTTCCCTATACCCTAACATGAATTCCTTACTAAAACATTATTTTAAATAAATATTCAAAAATATCAGAGACAAAATCCATTGTCTGAAGCATATTTTCTTGCATGGGATGGAGATATTCCTATTCAAAGGAATACTTGCAGAATGAAGTTTGTTATTTAACCAGGAAAGGCTTAAAAATATATTGAGGTGGTGATCAGCTTGTTCCTAGGTTATTCCTTCTAAAAAGGGAACCCTTGTATTATTTTTTAAAAAAATCCATAAATTAAACCTTCTTTCCTGATCATTTAAGGCTAATAAAATTACAAAGTATAAATCCCTGTATGGACACACATATAGGATGCTGATGTAGGTGTGAGAGGTCAATAAACTTAATAACTGTGAGGTGTGAATGACTCAGAATCCAATCACTAGAATGACTACCAACCATACCATCTCTACCACCACTTGCATCACCCTGTCATCACTACCGCATTGGTGTTAACAGCTCTTGGGCAACTCAACAGTGCAACATCACAGACTGATTGTGTTCACACACTCCTACTTGCATCACCCTTTCATCACTACCGCATCAGTGTTAACAGCTCTTGGGCAACTCAACAGTGCAACATCACAGACTGATTGTGTTCACACACTCCCACTTGCATCACCCTTTCATCACTATGGCATCCATGTTAACAGCTCTTGGGCAACCCAACAGTGCAACATCACAGACTGATTGTGTTCACACACTCCACTTGCATCACCCTTTCATCACTATGGCATCCATGTTAACAGCTCTTGGGCAACCCAACAGTGCAACATCACAGACTGATTGTGTTCACACACTCCACTTGCATCACCCTTTCATCACTATGGCATCCATGTTAACAGCTCTTGGGCAACCCAACAGTGCAACATCACAAACTGATTGTGTTCACACACTTCCACTTGCATCACCCTTTCATCACTATGGCATCCATGTTAACAGCTCTTGGGCAACCCAACAGTGCAACATCACAGACTGATTGTGTTCACACACTCCCACTTGCATCACCCTTTCATCACTATGGCATCCATGTTAACAGCTCTTGGGCAACTCAACAGTGCAACATCACAAACTGATTGTGTTCACACACTCCCATTTTACAACATAAGCCAATAGTTTGTTTTAAAGTATTTTCAGATTTACTTTGGCACAAGAAGCAAGTCAAACACCGTTTCATCTTCAAAAGAGAAATGCAAAATATCACCACAAATTAGAGACAACAGCCTTACAGATGTAAAAGTGTCAATAACTTGTAAAGAACAGTCAATCCTCTTTGTTAGTATTGTTAGCAGAGGATTGACTGTCCTATTAGAAGCATGTACCCTTTCTATAGTATGTACACCAATTAGCGAGCAGCTCCACTTCATACTTGTAAATCTACTCTTTAAAAATGGGCAATTTCCACACAAAATGTCATGACCAGTTATTACTAAGTATCTATAAAAGTCCCCTCTTCTAACTTTGTATCAATAAAATGTGCTATGTGTTCCCATTTGCTCCAAGCTAAATCAGCATTTAACAACCAGCCTAGTCTAATACATTTTCTATTGCCGCTGAAGTACAAAAGAGAATACTGCTCTCTAAGCTTAAACAAACAATACAATGCATAATGAAGAGTAAGAATAACTCACAGACTCACAAAACATTTTTCTCTTCAAGAAGCATTGTGTGAACATGGAAATAATAGTAGACAACAATATACTGTATGCAACAGAATATTAGAGGAAGGAGGGGGGGGGAGGAGGTTGAAACAAGACAGGAGAGGGCTTCCGATCAGCTCTTTGTTCTCCCCACAAATTGAAACAGCTTGACTGTAGTAGCCTAGGGCTCTGCAGCCGCACCTCTCTTCCACCACTCCACGCAACAAAAAGGCAGGACCACTAGTTGGATAGACACCAAATCCCAGCGGTGGAGGTTTGGTCGAGTAAAGTCGGCAAATGATGTTCATTTTCTAGAGTGTTGTAGGGCCTAGCTCTTCCCCCACATACGATGCCTGGCTGTAGGCGATGGAGATAGAAATGGCTGATGGAAGGTGATAAGAAAGTGCAGTATGGAAACTTCTTGGGAAAGACAAGGATATATACCAATCTCGAGATGTAACATGAGATGAGGTTAATTGAGGTGGTAGACCTTTATTCAAGAGATAGTCTTTCAAAAGAAGAAAAATTGCATTAATTATCTCTTTGCTGCAATTACTTCTTTATCATCAATTGCAAATCACTAGTCCAGCTTAAGTCAAATTATTACAGGTTTTATGGAATCCTTGAAAGTACTTTATAATTTGCAAATAACACAACATTATTATCATAAATGATATACTGTTGTTCAGTAACCTTTCACACTGTTTGAGTCCAAGATTTAGTTTAAGAAGTGGTTTGAAAGGCAAAAACATCTATTTCATTCCATCAATGTACAATTTTAAAACATAAAAGTACAAAAGTACTTGGTGTAATAATGATTTTGTTTACCCAGGGAAGCCTCATCAGCACCAATGCTGTTCTTCCTGAGGACCCTGCAATTAGTATTAAACCCAGTAGTTACTAGGTACCCATTAACACCTGGGTAGAGGGTGACAAATGTCTTACCAAAAGACCAAAAGAGTGTCGGGCTGGGATTTGAACCCTCAGTTCTAGGATTGAGAGTCAAGTTTGTTGTGATCTCAACTTCAAAGCAACACAACCTGACCGACATAATCCTCTTCCTGCAGTCGAGATCGTAACCATGCTGCCCACAATTTATTAAAAAGATTTTACTCACTCCACCTAACACTTTCATCACGTTGACAAAACAATCACTGAAAAGCATTACTAATCACAAGAACTCTTCTATTTTTGTATCATATCGACCCTCAACATGTGGTCCGTTTAGAGAAATAGTTGTGTTTCCTTTGTGATTCTACTATGACTCACCGCTCTATTGTCCTAAAGGTCTTGCCTTTAGAAACTATGATTAAAGCCAATTTAATCAGTTATTCATCATCCTGTTCTAGCGGTCGCTTTCATCTTATTGTGACTCCTTCTTTCCTTTCTTTTTATTTGCTGATGAGGAAAGAGGATTTAACTATGAATACTAATCATCATCTAACCATAAAATGGGCACTTTTGAGAATGAGTATGGTCTTTCATTGGATGATTATTACTCATTTACAACTACAAGAACAAGCAAGAAAAGAACTGAAAAAGAAAAGCAGAAGATGTGTTTTATTTTAAATCAGTTTAGAAAATATCCTATATTTTTAATCTGCACATGATTTAAGTCAAGTGCAAAACAGTTTAGAATGAGGACTGATGTTATCTGACAGGCATTTCACCAATACAGTTGCTTTGAATTAATTTCCTGTAAATGCCTGATGATTGAGGGGGATGCAGTATAATGGATGGGTTACTTGACTTGAGATCATCTCTGCAAATTAAATAAATGTTGAATGATTTATCCCTCTCATGCCATACAATACAATGACAAAAATAAAAGGCTATTGTAAATGTTATGAGTATGGTAGCCAGATCATGGAATATCAAATTGTGAAGATAATTTAACAAATTATGAGGAAAAAAGAGACTGCCACAGTATGTTAGCAATCCAAATTTCTTACAATTTATATATTTCAGTAGGAAATTGTTTTGGGAAATTATAATATGTCTCAAACGAGGAATGCCTCTCATGCCATACAAAGGTAGGGGAGGGGAAAGGTAGAGGGGAGGGGAAAGGTAGACGGGAGGGGGGAAGGGGAGGGAGGGGGGGAAGGGTAGAGGGAGGGGAAGGGTAGAGGGGGGAAGGGAAGGGTAGAGGGGAGGGGAAGGGTAAGGGTAGAGGGGAGGATCGAGATGGTAAAGGGAAGGGAGGGAGGAGATAAACATGTGCATGCAATCACAATTACATGTAGTTCATTACCATTTTAAGTTTTAACCCTTCGTATAAAGGAACAATGAGGTCCCTGTATTAGGCCTATGGGAAAAAGAGAATTCAGAAGTCAATGGGTTAAAAATTCCCCATTGATTCAATCCCTTTAACGATGGGGAATAACTACCATGGCTTTAATAACATAAATAGTTTTCTCTTATCCAACAAAGAATTTTTAAAGGAAAAAATGTCAAAATGGATAAGTGCATTAAAATTTATCCTACAAATAGGTACGATATGTTAATATTAGTCTCCTAAAACAAAACAAACCAACTACGTACAGAATGTGTTTTTGAATTTGTTCATATTTTTCTTTCACAATCTGCTATATCGGGCTTTCATACTTGGAACAAAGGAAGGAATAATGGTGAAGCTGCTCTAGATTCCCTTGATAGGAAGACATTAATGGCAATGCTTGCTGCTAGATCTATTTGAAAGCTTTCATAAGCTCTTTATTCAGTGGGATGGCATCCATCCATCTTCCTGTCATATGTCTTCCCCCTGATTGATGCCATCATACATCATGCTTCATCCAGCAGGGGAGCAACAAGGACCTGAGCTTGTTCACACTCAATTCTTAATCACGATGCTATTATACAGCATGTCTCATTTAGCAAAGGAGTAGCCAGTGACCGAGCATGTTCGCATCTAACCCTAAACATTGATGCTTTTAAACATCATGGTCCATCCAGCAAAGAGCAACAAAAACTTGAGCATGTTCACATTGAATCATTAAACATGACGCTATTATTATACAGCACGTCTTATCTAGTAGGGAGGCAAACAAGACTTGAGCATGTTCACACCGATAACCTAAAGCATCGATGCCATCATACATCATTTCCCAGGAAGGCAAGCTACCTTCAGCATGTTCACATTGATGCCATTATAGAGCATGTTTCATCTAGCAGGGCAGCAACCATAACTTCACATTCACTCATTAAACAATGATGCCATAATACAGCATGAAATCCCCAAAACTAATGCCATTATTCATGTACAACATACAGGTACATGTATGTCTAGTTTAGCAAGGGAACGCCAAGAGTATGAGCATGTTCACATTCAACCCCAAAGCATGTCTTAATCAGCCAGAAGGAATAACCAAATCCTGACCATGTTCACAAATGATTCCCAAACATTAATCCTACCATTCAGGGTGTATCATAAGCCTGTAAAGCACCTTCACATGAAATACTGAAAATTGATGCTATTCTGTTTCATATTTCATTCTGAAGCAGCAAATATATGTTAGTCGCATTCACATTTAATTACATACACATGTAATGATGATGATGATGATGATGATGATGATGATGATGATGGTGGTAGATGTTTTCATTTACATACATGTAGATCTACATCTACCTTGATTTTTTTTTGTATGTACTATTGAAAAACATTCATGACTCATATAATGTTAACTATTGACATCTGCCTGAAATGATTCCAACATATAAAATGTCATCATGTTTATAATTTACACAAATCTTTAAAAAACCCAACCCAATGACAGTTTAATAACTACTCTGTACTTCATCATGCCAAATTTTGTAAAAAAAGCTAAATAAAAAGGGCACCCATCAGCAGTACAAGCACTGCTGTTTTCATGGTAGTGTGGATGCATGCAAGGGATAAACTGTGGACAAAAGAATGACTGATGAGCCTAGTGACAGGACCAAGTCCCTCAACGGTAGTTTGGGATGAGTATGGGGTAACATCTCACTGTCATACGACCGACCCTATTCCCATTCCTTCCATGACTCCAGGAACATTAATGATATAGGTGTTACTTGGTTTGCAGCCCCTTCCAAGATGGGGGCTGGGGGCACTGCCCTATAAATTATGAAAGCGCATGCTGCGAGGTATAATTCTTCACTCTCCTTGGAAGATCATGGTCTCTACTACCAATTTCCATCTCTCAAGGAATATGATCCTGCTACATGGTGAGTGTTTGCACTCCTCAGGGATGGGACAAGGAAAATGATTCAACAGTTACACCAAACTATCAGATATGTTTTCAAATGCTGAATGTAATAATAAACGTGTCTCGCATGCTGAAATGTGTCTCCTTACTTTATTATGAATTACACGAAATGGATACCAATGTCTTACACATCCAAAAAAATATTTTAAAGGGACTATTACTATTTGGGAATCGATGCAAAATCACTAAAAAGTAATATATATATAAAAGTAATAAAACCTTTGTCACTAAATCAAATGTATGGTTAGCAAAAACTGTTTTCCTTCAGAGAATAAGGAAAAGAAAAGAAAAATCTTTAGTTACATGTAATACACTACCTGATTATTAGTTTTGATTGAAAATTTTGGCTACATTATTGAACATACTTTTAGACAGATTTAGTCAAACATTTCATTTTTTCTACTACAAAATTATTAATAATACCTTCAATTCTGAATCATTCTAATACGGCTACTTTGTTGAACATAGCAATACTCCAGTAAAAATTACAAATCTGCTGGTGAGGACATTGCACTTTAGAAGGTATAGGTGAATCGATGACTGCAATTAGATTATTAGAAGTACTATCAAGAGGTTTGCTTTGTACAAAGACATCTCAAGATAGGGCTTTGATTGATTAGAGTGAGTGTACTGCTGGGGCCAAGAGGCCACGAATGAAGATGAAAAAGTACAGTCTGGATGACATCATCATCATCATCATCAACATCATCATGGGATGGTGGAGACAAAAGGCGCAATTAGTGCCACAAACCTTTGGAGCTCACAAGGGGCCTGCTTTCTCATTACTTCTTCACACCTGAAGAGTGTTCCCCTCCCAACCACTTTCTAATCTAGCTTAGTCTGCCCCTAAAGACTCTATCTCACATGGGGGCGTGTGAAAGTGGCTGAACCAAGGGAGAAAAACTGAAAAACACGACAGCCCATAGTCCATGCCAAAAAAAGATTGGTGATTTGATTCATAAAGACTTTGTATGAAAGATAATGAAGTGAGACAGCTGTAATAAACTACTGTCAATTCTTAAAATATGAAAATGACAAACGGCTAATCTCAAGATACTGTAAACGCTGTTATTTTTGCGTGATTAATTTTTCGCGCTAAGTGACCCCAAAACATATTCGCAGGTTCTTAAATTCGCATTGCACTCATTTCAGCCCGTTCAAAACACGCATAAGAAGTCATGCTTATATTTTCATGAGTTCTAAAATTTGCGGACACTGACTTTAGCACGAAATCCGCGAATATTACGGTTACAGTAGTGATATCATGAAAAAGACGATAATATCAGCAAGGGGTCTGCAGTAGCACACTATGAGTGTTCTTCAACATTGTGTTCATCTCTCCTGTACGTACTTCACCTGGATTTTTGTATGTTGGAATTTCAACTGCATTTAACTCTTTTATAATTCATCTCGGTGGCACCATTTTCGCATTATATTCCAAGTGCTTTGAACATCATATCATTATTAGATAGTATCCTCATTCTCCTTATCTTCTCATATTTTGATAGTCACTGAACTACACTTACCGGTAACTACAAGTAACAAAGTTGTTAAATGATCATTACATTCAATACAATTAGCAACAATAGCAACAACAAATGGCCTGGCTAGTCATCACCACTATACACTACCACCACTATCAATATTGTCTTATCAAAATGACTCACTTAAAAAAAAAATGCTAGCTAATGCTATAATTGTTTGCCATCATTTCAATTAACAAACATAAAAAACCTTCATGAATTCTAAATGCCATAGTTGTGTACCTCTGTTTCAATAAACAAACATCAAAATTGAGAAATCTGAAGCTACAAGCGAACATTGTAATCTGCATGAAGCATCCCCTAGTGATCTGTACAGAAAACATGAGCTTTGAACTGAAGAGTGACCGCTGCTAATACCAGTAATTGAGCAGGTCTAATCTTGTGTGATGTGACCACTGCGGACACATGTCTCATTATGAAGCGAGAGAAGGGCCATCCTTGTTTGGGATAGAATTGGAGGGGAAGCACCCTTATTGAGAAAAGACACCCATGTAATTAGAAAAATATTTAAAGTAAATAATGAGTCACCCTGTGAGTGTTGCATCGCATCTTCAAACGTTGATTGACCATCATGGGTTATGACGATCGATCGTTATGAGGATGTATAGTTGCGTTATGTCAGCAACGAAAATGATGTCATCATGTATTCATTGTGATATCTGTGACCTAATTTTTATCTTTAGTCAATCGTTATTCCTTGTCTGTTATTGCACTTTTTGAAATATACATGTATGTGGTTATTACGACTAACCATGAGTAAGGTTATATATAAACTTCCTAAGTTCCTATCATAATCATATTAATTTAAATTGGCACTGATCATCATCATAGAACAGTTTTCTATGATCTTTATAATCGTCTAATTTCAACATATAAATTCAGCTTATAAATATCAACATTCAAATGACAACAAACAAACTTAGCAATTGTCCTTCTGATCATCATTCAACTTCAGTCTTATATCAATCATTTTAAAAACACAGGTATATTTTGAAGACTGTACAAAGCATCTTTCAACAGAGTAGTTAAACCAGCAATGTTTTACTATACTAAGGGACTTGGGGAGTAAGTACATCTTATAAATATTAAAATCAGAACATGGAGTTATATTGTAGTAACCTTATAACAAATAATGATGGGTAGAGGGCATTTGGAGAAAAAAGACAGGAATTTCAACCCTTTACAAACTTGAAGCGAATTCACAAAGCACTCTTGGAGTTAAGATCTCCAATACTGCTTCCCAAACACAAGATAGTGCAGGCCACTTCACAAGTGGAGAGTTACAACCAATACACAAAAGATACAGTTTCAAAGACCAACCTTTAATTCCAGTTTTCCACCTTCTTTCCACAGCCTACCATTATCATTTGCCCCATACCCATTCCCCCCCCCCCTCATAAAAAATAGAGAGAAAAAGAGAACTACTTTGGGATGCACAATTTAAGGTTAGAGAAACAACAATTAATGGACCACTGTGATTGTATCGCGTACCCGATGGAATTGCACTAATTGAATTGTTGTGTCTTCCCAAGAGCTTTCTTGCTTTCCCTCGGTTTCTCATCAAGTGGCAAAAAGGAAATAATGGCTCTTTTTCCAGAGTAATTTTAATTCTACTTGTACCTGTAGGCACATTCACACTCCAAAAACCTAACCTAACCTATATCTGAGGACTACCTTTCCTTTATTTTCCCCTTTTTGCAAGGAGCATTTAAAAGACAATAATATTGCATAGAATAATAATAGAATGCATAACATTTCCCAGTTTTAACAAAAGGAAATACTTATTTTTCATGTTGGTGATGTGTAATCAAATGGCAACCAACTCTCCATTCCGGAAAGAATTGTCTACTAGAAAGATACAGAAATTAATTTCACCCTCACTTTAAACGCAACTTGGCAGTTGACTTTTAGAATAATGTTTCTCTAAAAGTAATGAACATCAATAAGAGCAAATTACTGCTAACAAATATGATAAAGATTTAATCTTTACCCAAGGTTTAAATATACAAATATACCCCAAATTTGTTATAAGTATTTGCCAGCCAAAGACTTGTGAAATATGGATATGCATGTATTGAAATGTCCATTGTCCACAAACTACCACATTCACACTGTAAAATGAAATAGCAGATATTCTATACTTGGAGGCAAGTGAACGCACCCTGTGTTTGAAAAGCGAGAGCTGTCAATATTGGAGGAAGGGATACAATGTCGGCGGTAGACAAAGAGAAAGATGGGGATGTGAGGCGCTTCCTGGTGGTATCGGATTGCCAGGGAGAAGGCCGGGCCAGAGCAGCCTCTTGCCAAAACATTTATCAATTGAGGGTGTTTCAGCAGCTATAGGAAGAGCACTCAACAATGATGTGGGTAAACTTTGGAGGAGATAGGGTTACTCCACAACCCCCCAATCCGCTCTTAATTTTATCACCATATTATCACATAAAACATCCACTCTCATGTGTGTCAGGTGAGTCATCAGACTTTATCAGTGCTTTATCATCAAATAATTTGGATGTCCCAAGAAAAACTGAATTGGCATCTTACCTGTTTGCATGAAAGTTCATCCCTGGTAGAACTTGTGAGTAGTACAGGGTTCAGTCTTTGCTTTTATTATAAATCATCTAATCAATAATTTTGTTGGATGATGTCAATGTCCATCAAAATTAAAATGGATGACTACATTGCAAATATGCAGGTCCTACATTACATGAGTGGACAAAATGAGGAGCTTAGAGGAAGAGAGATTGAAGATTTTATCCATCAATATCAGCCATCACATCCATGAAGATACAGGTATATGTTCTTCTAAATCAAGTACAGAACACAAAATAATAGTTTTATATTAATATATAAAGGTTTTTTTAAAATCCTGTTTCATGAATTACAAATATATAAATTTCCTTGCATTTCTTGGACCCATACATTAACCTCAAAATTATACGTAATTTGGTCAATATTAGTTCTATAATAATAACTACCCCTGCACTAACCATCCCCCTAAACCCCTATACCTTAAGCAATAACTATCCCAAATCAACAAGTCAACTACCTCCGAACACAAATTACTCCAGATAAACACACCATTACAAATTTGACTCTATCTGCCCCTCTGACAATTAATGACCAAATGTAGAGGAAAATCATCTAAGGTAGTCGTTGTTTGGTTGTTGATAGTCCAGTTGATGACAGTCCAGGAAACACTTTCCTAGAATCACTCAGTTCATATCTTCCTAAGAAGGGAGTGGCCATAATCCTCCTGTACCCCACATACTCATGTCACAAGACATGATGGTAACATCTGTCCAGAGCAAGAAGGTCAATACAAGTTCAGAAGCTCTAGGTTAACGTTTAGGAGTCAATGCCCTTCAGGCTCCAAAAAGACGATAACTTTGATGGCAGCAAAGGTTATGCCACCAACTAATACCTTAACAGTATACATTCGAATGAGATAAAAAGAATAGAGCCCTCATGTGTGAGATGTAACTGATTTTGTTACACTGAATCTGGAGTGTAAACACAGCCCTATCAAAAAAATGGTAATCAATAAAATCAAAGAATGCATGTTTTCTTCTGACAATGACCCTGTCAATTCTTTAAAATTGAGAACATGAGCAGAATGAATGTGAGGGGTTGAGATGAATGATTTGATTGACCCTCTCCTGACCTACATTCTCCCTCTAATCAATGCTTAGTGCAGGTACTGTATGAAAGAATGCATTCCCAAACAAGATCTGACGTGGTCAATTAGAGGTGGCTCTAATATTTCTCTTCAGCCCGATTGAACATAGTGACCTGTATTGCTTTCAGTGATTCAAGCCTGGTATCACAACACAATGAATCATAAGCATTGGCATGACATCAAAAGTGCAACGGTAACAAAGTAAACTTTGCCGTTCAGTTCTGATTAATATTAAATGAACCAGACAAGCAATTTTGAAGTTGAATTACAACAAAAAAAGACAATTCTTTATACATGTAGCCAAAGTAGGACCTAATTACATCACTACAGGAAATAAGGGTCTTAGTGGGATTGTCTATAATAACATCTATCTAGGTTTAATCTAACAAAGTATAATGTAATCCATTAAACATACCGTAGGTGTTTCAATCTATACACATGAAGAGCTTGGTTCCAAAGGTACTACATCCATAATTCATAGTTCTGAGAAAAACACATTATTTTAATTAGCATAGTTAGCAATGCCAGTTTGGAATGATACTTTGGCTGATTATACTATTGTATGATACAAGTATAAAACCACTCTTTAAAAAAATCTAAGTCTGCACAAATATTTTTCATGAAGTTATGTTTTTTTAATTTTTGTGGATTTAGTACCTTTTGGAACCGAAATTGGATGTAGTACTTTTTGGAACCGAAAATCTTGAATACTGTATGCAAGTTACAATGCATATTAAACTTGAATGGATATAGTTCTTTTTGGAACCGAAACTGATTTTTGAATGTCATTTTTCACTTTTTGGGGGAAATTCAGCTTTTTGGTAGTATCAGTGTATGAGGCTACTGGAAATGTGTACATTAATGCAAAAAAAAATAATAATTTTGATAAAAATGGATGTAGTACCTTTTGGAACTGAGCTCTTCATATACTCTCTGTCAATTTTAAAAATCTATATGCAGTAACACTGACTTTTCTGTATCACTCTTTCATGCAACCTAAATGAAGTATACATAGATCATTAGTAAGTTAACCAGCACAAACAGTCGAACATGATTTGACAATAAAGACCCAATTTTTGCATCCCTTGAAATCATTTCTCATTGAACCTGTATAATTATAAAGACCACCTACATATAAACATCACTTTTCTAGTCTCCCTGGAGACAGGTTTAACTGTATTAAGTGTATTTGCATATATCAAGTACAATTGAATTCTGATTCATGTATTGATAGATTGTTAATTGTCTTCATTAAAAGAATGTTAATTTACCAGATTCATAAATTTCCTAAATCTATGTGGGCTGATAAGAAGAGCCACCAAATATGTAATGCATCCATGCATCCATTCTTCCATACACAAATTGGATTAACTAAGATCGGATGGATAAAGCTAAATATTTTTTTTGCCCCAGGTTAACTAAATAATGTAAGATGAAAGGAAATAAGATGAGAAAGACTCAAGGGAGGAAGAGAGAAAAGGAAAGAAAGAGAGTGAGAGAGAGAGAGAGAGAGAGAGACAGACAGAGAGTGTGGGAGAAAGAGAGTACGGAAAGCTAATAATATTATCTTTAAAAAACCCTACTTCAGGAGAAAAAAAAATGGTATCCTAATAGCAAAACTGCATCTTGGTCAGGCTTTTAGCACTGGGATTATAAGTCTCTCAAATGAATAATTTGGCCTATAAGAGGATTAAACTGCTATTGAATAGGAAGACTATATGGACTGTTGCAGTATCTTGACACTCATCGTCATTAAAATGAGATGAGGGAACCACAATTTGGACACAGCATAATGCACTGATCTAAGTACATACGTTTTCTACAATATTTGCATTGATGTATTTATTTTTAATATATTTAAACAAACATTTCCATCCTGTACTGTTCGGGAGATTAAGCTTTGACCCGAGAAAATATAAGTTTAAACTTTACAGGATGTTTATTGAAGAAAGTGGGTAAAACACTTTTGTGCCAATATACCTGTCAGTAATTATTAAGAAATTCAATCTAAATTACATCTTTTGAATTATGTGAATTTATGAAACTTTCTTCTTCAAATTGCAACCTAAAGTTGCAACCACCAACATAATTCAAATTATAATTTTAAAATATGAAAATACAATCATTCATCAAATCACTGGCTTTATCTTAATTTAAATGTTATAGGGTATTAAAAAACAAACAAAAACAAATGTAGAGTATAAAAATATATGAAAATTAATATGCCAGCGTGGACAACTTCAGAAGATGATCTTGAATCTAATCCAAACTCACACTACACGAACCATCTCCTTTCTACCCGAGTATACAAAGTACTTGGGAGAGAAAGCTGTTTACGGGAAGAGACCTAGACTGAAGCAATAATACCGAGACCTAACACCAGTCGCCCTCGGGGTGTAACATGAAAGGACAGCACTCATTATTGGGTTATGCTCCTCTGTTTCATCAGTGAGATGGTGAGAGAGGATCAAAGACACAGAAAATGATTATCACATAACATACATACCAAGGTCAGGTTTAGGAGATGTACACTTTGCCCTAAGGCAGTAGGCCCGTTCACATATAATAATTATTGCGATTTGGATCACGATGCAAAGATTGATTTTTTTGGGGCGACCATTCACACACAGGGAGAATTCTCGCTCGACGGCAAGAACGTAGGAACTGTGCATGCGTGAATCTCGACGATGTATGCGCGCTTGGAATCCTGGGATTAAATGAATTGATTTTTTATTCTCAATACCATTCACACACACAGCACCCGGCAAACTATCGTGATTATTTTGAAAAATCGCAAGATTTACTGCGAATCGGATCGCGATACGAATCGCGAAGTTTAGTGAAATTATTCTCACTTTTTTCTGAAGGTGTAACACCCCTAGTATGTTAAGAGATCCGAGAAGAAAGATCTCGTCTTGTGCATCTTTCTTTTCAAAGGAAAATGTGATGTAACAAACAAACAGTGGTGACCCACTAGCATTAGCTAGACAAATATTTACAGGTTTGATGCAACAATGAAATTTCTTTGTTTTTGTCATTGCAGTTCATGATAATTCATACTAAAATATAAACAAAGCATAATTAAAAACTCATATAAAATCTTGTAACACTTTTTTCTCTTTTTTTTTAATTCAGTGTATTCCGAAAATACAATCCCTAATTCAACAAATCTAGACAAGAAACATTAAACTCCTCTTTCAAAAGAGCTTGATATATTTCCATTGTTTGCAAATTTAACTTTTGTACATCAACAATATCCATCACAGTTTGATAAACTTTTCTTGGTTCATTGTCTTCCCTGATGCTCAAATCAACCACCATTATTACATGCTATGTTTTCATGACTGAATTTCAAATTAATGTTCCTCTTTTAGCAAATGATCCAAGGTTTGCAAATGATCAATCACAATAGTGATGCAAACAGCTTGAACGTACTCATCCATACTACTCCAGACAGACTACAGGTGCAAAGTGGATGAAGGGTAAACATCCAACCTCCTCCATCTTCAAGAGAGACTCACTCTCATTCATAATACTGACAGGTGAATGACATCGGTATACATCACCGTGGTAACCAAACCAGAAGGCATCTTCTAAACTGGTGTCTCTAAGGATACCTGAAGGAGAAGTATTCCTTGAGATGATGGTTCCACAGAGGTTTAAACACCAATCTACATGTACCACTCCACAACTACAAGGGTAACAATCGCCAAAAGATGCTTTGCTCCATTTGTTAATAGGGTTCCTGGTCATTATTGCAATTTAAAAAAAAACACCCTCAATTATCATAAAAATGACTTGCATGGAATACATTGCGCAATGAAGCAAAGTCTGACTTGGTTTTGTGCATGCGGTTTTCTGTTAGACTTTATTTTCTTCATACTCCTTATCCTGTATCTCATAGAATGCCATGTAATCTTTTTTAATGTTGAATTTATACATTCTAGCTCTATACAAATAACTTTTTGGTGATTAATATACTCTAAGCTTTCTATGTCATAATCCCATCAATAAAGGACAGAATGAATGCTATCAAATGTTCTTTAATGGGTTTGCATGTTGAGGTAGATGAGTCAGGAAAACTCAAAACAGGAACACCATGTGTGTAGTCCTTACAAGGACTGGTGTGTTCTTTCTTGGAGAGATGCGTTACTTCTTAAAAGAACTTGTATAATTCTTCAGTGGGTATAGTTCGGACAAGAACTTGTAGATCTTTCAAAGAAAAACGAATGCTTTGGATGAGACAGTGCAATCTTCAATCAATCTCAGCACATGAAAATACACATGGAATTTAAAATCAATTTCAAAGGCGATGCGAGCATAAAGGAAAGACTGATATAACTCGATTACACGTAAATGTATAGAAGACATGTAAATTAATGGCATATATCAGATGTTGATTGGTATACACCTATATTATAATCAAATCAAAGATATAAACTTTTGAGGACCAAACAGCTTTCTGGTTCCCAGCAGATTATACATGTATAAACCTAGATTGCATTCAAACCACAAAATAATGTATGCTGTAATTAAAATTGGCATATGTATGCACATGTCAAAATCAGTCTGAGATCAATGACCAAATCATGAACATTCACAAACCAAAATATAATAAAATCATTAAAATATATTGCAATACCAATCAGATGCAGAGAAGTTAAAAGCAAGCATGTTCTATTTCTTGAAGAGAGGTAGTATTTTGACTGTCAAACCATTCTCCCAACTATATTATTACAATTTAATTACATTTTAGGTGCATGTACATCGTCACAAATCAATGAATTGGCTTTATATACCATTCCAGACATAAGTGTTGAAAGATCTTTGATAGCCTAGCTGTCTTATATCTTATTTTCATGGTAAAAGGGTTGGGAAATTTCATAAATGGGTGGGAGAATTTACTGATAGAGGGTGTTGCACAGTGACGCCTTCAAAGAAAACCATAAATATCTTTGTGGTTTGAGAATTTTTTCATGATTTTTTGCATGTTAGAGGGTTAGTACAGTAGAAGGAATATAATAAGTAGCATTTCATACAAAAATAACACAGTTTTTTCATCAACCTTCAACAATGTTACCGAGTCACTTTAAATCTTAACTATCTTGGGTGAGTCGAGGTTAATACGCCAAGAATTAGGCTGATGTAAGACCATGTTGTTGATAGCCCGAACATACGGTTTGAATCTATTCTTGTCGGGGAGCGGAGTCACATTGGTCCCTCAGAAATCCTCTTCTTGGTGTGATGAAGTGATTTATATACCGTGAAGACACAGACTTTCTGTTGGCATAACGGCTGCGGCTAATTTGAAGCAGTCGGAGTAATTACCATGGCCTACTTACACATTTGCTCATTGACACTCACGACCTACATACTTGTCCTACTTCTGTTTGGAAAATCTGCTTAGGAAAAAAGGTGATAATCTATGTACTCACCATGCTTGAGTGGAGTTACAAACTAGTTTTGTAAACCACTTCCCTGATGAAAATTAAACTGAATTGGAATAAAATTGTAATTGAATGGCTACATGGTCATAAAATATTAAAGGCAGCATGCTACATTGTGTACATTGGACTTGTATGTTTAGATTAACTCTGATCTTGTGATAGGGACTTGAACGAGACGAGTGCATCCATCATTAAAGGGAATTTGTAGCTTTGCCAAATTTGAGTAAATCGATTCGAAAGAGACTGAATGGTGTAAAATCATATTGCTATGAGTATAATCAATAATATCTAAAAGTGTCAGAGAAATTGGAACTCATTTACTATTTAAAGAAAAGAGAAAATAAATCAGGTTCTGGAAGCAACATTTTGATTGAAGTAACTGGAGATCAACGTTTGAAATAGTGTTTAGTCTAGCATCCTCATATGTTCATCATGAAGCATTGGTGATATGTGTGCTTATAGTATACATCGTAAAATATATTGTAATATCCTAAAGATAATAATTGTTTGAACTCGCTACTGTGTCTTTCGTTAGTTCTTCGAAAGCACCGACTGCATACCAGCGGGCCTGTATGCAGGTGGGCCTGGTGTCTTCCCCGCTCAGTGTTGAGGAATTTTGGACTCTAGCAGCTAGTTCCAACAGGGATAGCAAGTTTTCATTTTAAAAGTGTGATCTAGAATAATTCATTACATTAACAAAAACTATAATTTTCAGTTACTGATTAGTTTTCCAAAAATTAAATGATGATATAAATACTATGTGAAGAATGTATTATGTGGCTAAAATGTTTAACCATGAAATGTTCATATATCATACTACATGAATTAGATGTACAGGGCAAAGCCTGATAATCACCATCACTTATATTTGTTTCTTACCAACTCTGATATGAAATATACAGAATATACTCTGGTGATTTATTAGAAATACATTATTGGAGGACAAACATGGACATTGGAAGACAAACCATTTGCCTTCCACTACAGATTCATTATAACATATAATAAAGCAAGTTCAAATAACACACACAATATAATGTTGCCATTCACACCTACTTTTCTTTTCTATCATAAAAATAAGACTATAAATGAATAATAGCTGCCAATGTCTGCCCATTTTATTGAATCTTCATGAGGACAGTTGAGAAGTTGGCAGTTTGACACACAAAAAGATCTTTATTTGTGGATTGTGAGGTGTATACATGTACCTCATAATCGACAACTTCATTCTAAACACAAAAGAATGTGAAGTCTAAAATCAAATACTAAATTACAAGTAACGTTTATTAGACGTGATGCAAATCTAAAGAGAAAAAAACAAAACAAAGGCCTTCAGGACAAAAAATTAAATAGTCATATCATATTTCCTATGTATCATTGTGATTCACCGGGTTTTCAAGAAAACATGGAGTTACACCTACGTAAATAATTACATCATATCTCATCCACAACCGATCACCAGGGCAACGGAGAGAAACATCAGCCCTTATCTAAAAACTACTCATCTCAAGACACAAATCATCCAAAGATCTTTTGGCTACCGCAACAAGCAGAGAAGCCCCATTTGATCATGAGACCAAAATAGGTATTCCTCTCATATGATATCATGCCCATGACTTGGCTATGAGACACAATAGGATTACTTCCAAGTCAGTGAGTTGCCTCGCTCCAGTTTTTAATTCTACTCCAGCGATGCGAATGTCTGATTGCGCTACAAATGACCTTCATGATTACCCACGTTTAAAGAACAAATCAATAAGAGTGGAAACCATCATTGTAAAACTCTTATGATATATGTTGTGATGACTCATATGGGTACAGTCAGGCTACTTTCTAATGAATTAATACTATATATCTAGTTAGGGTGAGTCTGGGAAAGCATCAAATTGGCATCACTAGACGTTGGAGGTGTGATCAATCAATTTAGAGAGGAGAAAGTCAGCGTTAGAAATCAGAGGATGGCGTGGGGTTCCGGCACGTAACTACTGGTGTCTCCGTGCAGATAGGCTACTCCTGACTCAACTTAGGGTAATCTTAGAATGAAACAACACAGTGCTGCAAATAAATTCTAGACTTATCATGGATAATTCAACAAGCTTGTATTTTGCATTATACATGTATCTGAATTAGAGTAAATGAAAACTGTATTGCTTCATATACTTTATGGCAAGGGATTTATTGCGATAAAAGTCAACAATTTTCTTTATCTTCTAATGCATGTTTTGATAATAAATTATGGTATTAATAAAGTTCAGAAGGTAAAAATATGTACAAAACAGAAACAACAACCTTTTAAAAACCATTTCTCCTTTTCACTTTCATTTTCTTTACTAATATATATAGATGATATGCATCTGCATTTATTGCTCAATCTATTCACATCTTTAGCCACTTTGTCCTTTTTCAATGGATCTCTCAGTAGAATACCCCCCTTCCCCCTCTCTCTGTCTCTCAGTCCCCCTCTCTCTATCTGACTCATTCCCCCTATCTCTTTCATATTTCTCCCTTTCTCTTCCATGCTCTCTCTGTACCACATCTCTCCTCATGTAATAATACATATTATATTTTCTCAATCGAGATGTAACATGATTATAAACTGAAGCCAATCCAACAAGCGTAGTTGAACACAGCATGACTCTTGGTTGAGGCATTGTTGGGAGCAGTGATGCTCAATTTCTCTCTGATTAAAATCATCCAAATCAGTCAAGCCGATTCATCACTAAAAGCTGCAATAATTACGAACCCTTCCTGGTCTAATCTTCAACACTATGAAACAAAAGATGTAGAGGAAATCCTGTGTTTTTACAGGATGAAAGTACATATAGATTCTTTGAAAGTAAGTGGCTCTGCTGATGGCAATACTAGAACATTATACATCTGGGTGGTATTGAATTTCTCTTTTCATCTAGTCCTATTCTTGTTATTACCAAAACATTCTTAGAAACTAGTCTAGTTTATAATATATATATATATATATATATATATATATATATATTTTATTTTAATTTCATAAAAAATATTAAAAAGTAAAAAATAGAATTGTGAAAACTTTTTCCATATCACGTTGAATGTGAATGAATGTATATCAAACAAAACAAATTATACCAACTATTAAACACAACCATTAAAAAGGGAGTTTTAAAGGTATTACAAAGTTTTGGTATGGGGTCATGAATTTGGTTCAAATGAACATATTGGAAGCATATTCAATGATCGTTGTCTCGGTTGAAATTGACTCTTTTTTTTTTATTGTAAATAATAAACTCTTTATGTTGTATAGCGCCCTCTCAAGACTGATATTACTTTAGCTTTAAAACATTGTTTCTTGACTACAATTGACCGATTTGTTATTCCCGTTTAGAAGTTATATATTAGAACTGCATATTCTGAGATTTTCATGGTCGCAGCTACCATGGAATGGCCTTAGGCGCTATTTCAAATATTTGAAATTTACGGAGAGCACCGGTAAATTTTGATAATTCTATTTGCTCGTAAGCAGAAGTGTTTTAGGGGCTAAATTTTTTAGTGCTTATAATACATCCACAGGGGCATCCAAATATATCAAAAATTTAAAGAATTACTATTCATCCAATCTCAAAATTTCCCAAAACTTTGCATTACCTTTAACTATTATTTCTACAAAATCCTTTCCTTATGACATGATAGTTGATACCATGAAGATAATAATTGATTTTTTAAAGAATTTTCAGAATGAAAAAAAAAAAAATCATGTGAGTCAATCTGAAAACCAATTATTAATTCCACATCAAAATAGAAATTAAGCATTTTCTCTGAGACACGGCTTACTGGCTAAAGAGGAAAAATGTATGACAATGGATAAAAATGAAAAATATACGAGTCATTGTGAGCTTTGTAGAGAGCTATTGATGCATAGATGTAATGCTCACTCTGGCTTGGTAATCACTAAATTACCACAGATGTGCATAAAGGCTTGCAATTTTGTTGCCCTCTTGCATATTTGGTTTAACAACAAAAGAAAATGAAGGAAAAAAAATGGAAAAAAAAACCCTAGAATTACTCAGCAAAACAGCAAATCAAACTGTGGCGATGGCTACATACATCCACACAAAGGAAAGGATTTCTAGCTTATATGGATGGATGGATGAATAGATGTACGCATCACTGCAATCATTCTTAGCTTAGAATGCCACTGGCCATTGTCGTGGCTGCTAGGTTGCTATGGTTACCATACACAGGAGTCCCGTTCTCTTGCCTACAGGGTCTCTCTTCAATTAAATAACACCCATTTCCCCGGATAGAATTTCTTGCTTTCATTTGTTTACCATCTCGTCTTGTCTTGTTCATTGTTTGATCTTGTGATCTCTCTAGGATTCCTGGGGAGTGTTTCACAAAGACTAAGATCGACTTTAAGTTGGACTTAACTATGGCAGGCCGTTCATGCCACTGTTTGCTCTCACCATTATGATCTTTAGATAACATTTTTTCCTTCAATAATGAATTATTAAAAAATCTAAATTCTGTAGATTTGTGACCATGATTTGTACATCCCTTGAGAAAACTATGCCAGTAAATGGTGAGAGCAAACAGTGGCATGAACGGCCTGCCATAGTAAAGTCCAACTTAAAGTCGATCTTAGTCTTTGTGAAACACCCCCCTGGTCTGACTTTTGAACCATACATGTACATGTAGATATCTGAAGTTACTTTTATTTCATGAGAATTACTCCATACATTAATCAGACTGTTAGAAACAAATAAATAACAGAAAAATTTGGGGAGGGAATATGTAAAATGTCTACCAGGTATTTAAAAAGCTGTACAGCTATGCGCATAAAATGAGAGAATTATTTTTTAATTCCTTCCATCATGCCTTTTTTGGGGGTTGGGGAGACCATTTTTTAATGATTACATGTACATCCTTCTGTTTTTGTTTGTTATTACACATTCCAAAATGGGTCATTCCATGTCAAATCACCCAATGGTTTTAACCCGACCATTTTTTATTTTGATGAAACTTAGTGTACTTGTTGAGTGTGATCTCACAGCATCAAATCTCAAATTTTAGGTCAATCGGGTGAGGGGTTTGGGAGATACGCCCACCAAATTTTGAGATTTTTGCAAAAATGGGGTGGCGGGCCTACCTTTCCCTTGTATCTGGTATGATGGGTATTTCAATAAGGATTCCAAATCTGCCATCAATTTGAAGATTGATACATGTTGGGGTACCTTGACCTTTTGACCTAAGATTTGACCTTGAAATTGACCTTGTGGATCACGTGACCTTGACAACATTTTTCATGAAATGTAATCTCTGACATGTTCACTAAAACATATAAAAGTTTCAGAGATATAATATTTTTGTTTAGGAGCAATAAGGATTGAAAGTATCCATACTCACAAATATTCACAATAAACCCTATTATAATGTATACAATACATGCAGTATGCACTGTACAACATACATCTTCCACATGCTTTTTTGTTCTAGTCATATCCATCCTAAATGTAAGCAGTACTTAAATAGAAATATAATGAGAAGTTCATATAGGCCTAAAGGGTTAACAGGATGTATGGCTTCAGGCCTCTGAGTCGGTTCTAGGACAATTACCCCTGTGCAATTACCCCTGGAAAATTAACCCCAGGAAATGTCCCCCGAGGACAATTACCCTCCCCAAAAAACTAACCCCAAGGACTATCACACCCAGAGGACATTTACCCCCAGAAAATTACCTCCTAGGACAAGCTGTCCCCCGAGGACAATTACCCCCGGAAAATTACCCCCTGGAAAATTACCCTTCAAGAATAATTACCCCGAAAAAAAAATCTGCTTTGATTAAAACCAACTTATCAGACTGGACTTCCCTTTAACGAATAGGGGGTAACTGTCCTTAGAGGGTAGTTTTCCGGGGGGTAATTTTCCAGGGGGTAATTGTCCTAGAACTGACTCAGAGGCCTGAAGCCATACATCCTGTTAACCCTTTAGGCCTATATGAACTTCTCATTATATTTCTATTTAAGTACTGCTGACATTTAGGATGGATATGACTAGAACAAAAAGCATGTGGAAGATGTATGTTGTACAGTGCATACTGCATGTATTGTATACATTATAATAGGGTTTATTGTGAATATCTGTGAGTATGGATGCTTTCAATCCTTATTGCTCCTAAACAAAAAATATTATATCTCTGAAACTTTTATATGTTTTAGTGAACATGTCAGAGATTACATTTCATGAAAAATGTTGTCAAGGTCACGTGATCCACAAGGTCAATTTCAAGGTCAAATCTTAGGTCAAGAGGTCAAAGTACCCCAACATGTATCAATCTTCAAAATGATGGCAGATTTGGAATCCTTATTGAATACCCTTTCCAACAATACCAATTTTGTGAAGATTGACCCATCAGTTCCCGAGATACAAGGGTTCAAAGGTAGGCCCGCCACCCCCATTTTTGCAAAAATCTCAAAATTTGGTGGGCCATATCTCCCAAACCCTCACCCGATTGACCTAAAACTTGAGATTTGGTGCTGTGAGATCACACTCAACAAGTACACTAAGTTTCATCAAAATCAAAAATGGTCGGGTTAAGATTTTCAGATTTTTTGGGTGATTTGACATGGAATGACCCAAATATGAAATTCAATTGTAAATCTGTAAATCCATAATCAATATTTTACAAACATTATTGTAGATTGATATGAAAAGTGAATTAGTGTCATGCCAATGCTTCTCAATCCACACGTACATGTACATGTATATGGATGCTGTGACAAATTTGAAGCACACTCTATTTCACAGGAGTAGGGTATTAAAGGAAAAAGACAAATTATTTTCATCAATGATGTATTTCAAGGAATTCAATCTCTATAAAATCTTCATTTGTTGGCTTTCTCACAATTACATGGTACATGTTTCTTTTATCGCAAAAGAATGAAAAACTAAAATATCAATTCATGACATGATTTTTTAGTGCAATAAAGATACCTATGGTAAAAAATCAATGTAATACGAAAGCAACTAACAAGCCAGTAAGCAAATCCTACATCCAATACAGAAAATGACATACATATACAGTACACAGTAGATCAGAGGAAGTTGTGATTTACAAATGAGCTCAACAATCAAATAAGCAACATCCATCACAAGGTGGAGCTGTTTCTTTTTTGTGCACAGTTACATCCATATAGTCCCTGATTTTACAAACTGGCATACAAGCGTTTTTCATGAAAAATTTTGATTTTGAGATTTATATTACCATAAGCTACCTTTGTGCAAAATTTCAGGTCATAAACGCTTCAATCAATAAGAGGTCCCTGGAACTTACGGTCACCTGAGCAGATGAAAAAAGGGCCTTGCAATATTAAGCTACCTTTGTGCAAAATTTCAGGTCATAAACGCTTCAATCAATAAGAGGTCCCTGGAACTTACGGTCACCTGAGCAGATGAAAAAGGGCCTTGCAATATTAAGCTACCTTTGTGCAAAATTTCAGGTCATAAACGCTTCAATCAATAAGAGGTCCCTGGAACTTACGGTCACCTGAGCAGATGAAAAAAGGGCCTTGCAATATTAAGCTACCTTTGTGCAAAATTTCAGGTCATAAACGCTTCAATCAATAAGAGGTCCCTGGAACTTACGGTCACCTGAGCAGATGAAAAAGGGCCTTGCAATATTAAAGGGACCTAGCTCCCATCCCCTTTGCACCAGAAACATACCATAAATCTCCCGTGTATAAGACGCACCTTTTCCCGCCGAAAAAAAATTTGAAAGTCGGGGTGCGTCTTATACACGGGTACAATTTTTTTTAAAGGTTTCGATTTATGCCCCTCCACCTGGCACTGTGCCTGGCAATGTCCCCCAGCTCAGTCATACTACTTGGAAACTAGAACAACACTACCTGAATGTCCGGATTTCTGTTTGGACTTAGAGGAAAATTTGTCTGTCATCTTTATTTTTAAAAACAAATGTTCATTATTCTGATAACTTCGTTCAACATTGTTACTATTATTTGTGAAATGTTCATTATTCTGATACTTCATTCAACATTGTTACTATTATTTGTGAAATGTTCATTATTCTGATACTTCATTCAACATTGTTACTATTATTTGTGAAATGTTCATTATTCTGATACTCAATTCAACATTGTTACTATTATTTGTGAAATGTTTATTATTCTGATAACTTCATTCAACATTGTTACTATTATTTGGGAAATGTTCATTATTCTGATAACTTTATTCAACATTGTTACTATTATTTGTGACAAGTTCACAAGCAAAAATTGGCGCCTCCAACTGCACCTCGCAGTAAAATGAAGGTCCTTCCCCGCGTGGGTTTTTGAACACGGACCTGGCTTGCTGCCAAAATAGGGGTGCGTCTTATACACAGGTGCGTCTTATACACGGAGATTTACGGTAAGATTTATTGAAACAGTAGGGAAATTTAGGGGTGGTGCTCCTAAGTCCCTTGCAGGGGGCAGGTATCTCATTCAAACAAATTTAGGTCTTATCCACATAAAAATGATTCCTTCAACATTTTGGTAGATTTGGGAGATATTAATGTGTTTCAAATGTGTGTAATGTTACTTTTAAGGGACAGATTATGTAGAGAAGTGTCAATGCTTAGTTTTACCACTACAATGTAAAGTTATAAACATGTTCCAAGTCAAGTGATGGTTGTGATATGGCTATAATAGTCATACATGTCAAACGGCATGTGTTGTCTAGCTGGTGGCCTATTAATTGCTCTTTACATGTAGGACCAATCCTACATATACAAGTACCAATTGACTATTTAAGTCAAGTTTGGTAGCAATCACAAAAACAAGACAAGCGATCCCTCAAAACAGATCAAATAACTGTCAACTGGACATCAGCACAAAGCAACCCTGTGTACAAATTTCATGAAAATTTACTTCTGAAATCAATATGAATTGAACTAGATGGAACTTCCGACTGCGCGCAGTCCGAAATGATGCCTCCGCCATAGGGCAATTTTACAAACCAAACTGGAAGCAATTTTTAAAATTCAAGTTTGATTGTAATCCATCTGTCGGTTCTAATGATAATGCGTTCACAAGCTATTTATAGGCATACATATTGAGATTCATGACCTTTGACCTCACGACCCTAAAATCTAATCAGTTCATTGGCTCTGCAAGATACATATACATGTCTTGAGTTTGATGGTAATCTGTCTATCGGTTCTCATAATAATGCGATCACAAGCTTTTTTGAATGCATAATGAGCCCCGACTTTTGACCTTTGACCCTAAAATCTAATCAGTTCATTGGCTCTGCAAGATACATACATGACCCAAGTTTGGCTGTAATCCATCAATCTTTTCTTGAGATAACACGATCACAAGCTATTTTTGCATACATAATGAGCCCTGTGACCTTTGACCTTTGACCTTGTGACCCCAAAATCTAATCAGTTCATTGGCTCTGCAAGATACATACATGACCTAAGTTTGGCGGTAATCCATCAATCGGATCTTGAGATAACGCGATCACAAGCTATTTTTGCATACATAATGAGCCATGTGACCTTTGACCTCGTGACCCTAAAATCTAATCAATTCATTAGCTCTGCAAGATACATACATGACCCAAGTTTGGCGGTAATCCATCAATCGGTTCTTGAGATAACGCGATCACGAGAACGGGACGGACGGACGGACAACCAGAAAACATAATGCCTCCGGCTACTTTGTAGCGGAGGCATAAAAATCTTGAGGTAGTTGCCGTTTGTCGCCATTCAAAAAGCGGCGCCTATGTCTCGCTCTAAACAGTCTAGAAATGAAATCTCACCTTTTAATATTCCTAGTAGAAAGTGATCATTAACTAGCTACTTTGCATGCATCTGCATAGTCTTGGGCAGTGCAGGACACAGGGGCAAGCAGTTCCTTGAATTTCTCAAGGGGCAGGAGGGTCTCTTCACTTTGACGTATCCTTAGCTCCTGCATCAGAAAGAATACAAGAAATGAAGCAAGATGTTTGAATGATATTCATAACTTATATATTTACAAGACTCAAATTCAGTTTAATACAAGAACATCCTTTAATATGGCAGCTGGTGAATACATAAAAAAAAGGAGAAATCAAACAAAATGAACTTTGCGATTATGAATGACTACAGATGCGTCCAAAGTTTGGACAAGTTTTTCTACATCTATGGTAGATGTGATTTTTCAGAGAATTTTTTTTCTACTACTAGTAAGTTTAGTCAACAATTGATCATTTTGACAATTGTCAATGAATCAAACTGAAGTCACCTGAGCACCAACTTGGGTTTAATATTCATTTCATGGTACCGTTTGTCAATGAGTTTATGGGGAACAACAATTTTGAGTCCTGAGGAAAGTTTGATAAATAAATCAGATTTCAGATCTGACATGAATATATCAGATTTCTCACAGTGACGCAAAATTGTATGTGACAAAAGAGCATTAGCACCATCAACTCCCTTATTCTTTTGATAAGTAAGCATATCAACATATACCTTTTTATATTACAATACATTTAAAAACATGTTAATAACATATAGATATTCTATCAGTCTGCTTGAATACTTGAAGCTCAAACATTCCTGATCAAAGATAATATTTAATTTTTTTGTTACTAAACATTAAATTGTCCAAACTCATATGCTGTTTCTGTAAAATAAATCAATCTCAATCAATTTTGTTATAACATATTATACAAAATAGAAGCAAGATAATTCTTATAACCCAAGCTATGGACATAAATGTAAGACTCAGCTCTATATTCTTCGTCAGAAGATGGCGCTTTTTCAAAAATGTACTCAAGCCTATTTTGATTCTCTCAATCTCATGTGTGATAAAGCTAAAGTGAAACAAATATATATTAGCCTTAGTGGGTAGTTTTGCATGATTACACTCAACAGGATAACATTCCCTAACAAATTAAATTAAGTTAACTGATTAGAAAACTTACAAACACAATCTCCGAGAATGAAAGTGTGTTCATGGAAATTTTAATTCATGTTCAGTTGCATGATTAGCTTTGACTGATTATACGCACAAAAAGTAATATTTTTGTGTTTTGTTTATTCTCATGTAGTTGTACTATTTGACAAGTAGTTTCATGATTATATGAAATTAAAGTGTTATAAGGGCTAAAACCAGCTACAAATGTCTATCTTAAGCAACATTTTAACCCTATGTTTGTACAAGTCTCTAACCTCAGATTTAGGAGCAGGTCTGACGAGTCAGAAGGGCAAAAACCAAAAATACATTGGAATAGATTAAATGAAAATTGTATAGCACTTTGAATTGCAACCAGTGAAAAGGGCATCATTACAAAATGCAATGTGATGTCTTTAAAACTATCCATGGCCAAATACAACAGACATTGATGAAAACTTTCAACCCCATGTACTTTTGGCCAAGCACTGAAACAATTGACAGGAAGTTCAAATTGAATGTCAGATAAGTTAATGAATAATGTAGTATCTAAACTGACAATGTAACAAAAAGAGTGAGATACTTGCTCAAGGGGCATTTTCTGAAAACTTTCTTGTTTATCTTGTGTTAAAAAAGTATGTTAATTGCAAAAACAGCTGATGTTGTGCAGAATAAAGACTTGTTACTGGTGCTTGAGCTGGGGTGTTTCACAAAGATCTTAAGTTGAACTTATCTCTAAGTTGGACTTAACAATTATGGAAAGCTGTTAGCATCTATGAAAATATTTTGTTAAAGTTATTTTAAAAGGCATAAAATGTTGATTCAAATCATTCATGTTTTCTATTATCAGGGAGATTTCATGTTCTTGATGGGGAATTTATAAAAAGTCTAAAATACTTGAATTTTCGCTTTTGAATATATTTTATTTTAAGGCTACAAATGGCTCTCCATAATTTTTAAGTCCAACTTAGAGTTAAGTTCGACTTAGGATCTTTGTGAAACACCCCCCAGATGTCTCTTTTAACTATGCATGTAGACTGCCAGTGGCCAGGTTTGCCTTGATATTAACTAATCACTTGTCCTAATTTTGATTTCTTATGACAAGTAATATTATTTTACTAACGTTAATGAAAACAGTGTTTTTAGAATACATGTACTACCCCTCGTTTGACTGAGAGTTCTGTCAAGTGAGTTGGCAACTTTCCTCGGGTCCAAAGATGCACTAACAATGTGCACCTGGGACCAGTTTCTCAAAACCATAAGAGGTCTAAATTCGTGGACATCTCGTTGGAACATGTGTTGTGGACTTAACACACAGTTCTATGAGTTGGCCATGAACTAAGACTTATGATGGTTTCAAGAAACTGGCCCCTGGTATTAAAACATAACATTATATGACTATATGTACTACTACTACTACTACTAATACACTTGTAATACAACAACTACTATCACTACTACTACCGCTACTACTACTACTTCCACCACTTCTATTACTACTACTACTACCACTACCACCACTACTACCATTACTACTACCACTATCACTTCTACTACTACTGCACATGTACTACTAGTATTACTACTACTACTACTACTACACATGTACTACTACTACTACTAATGATGATGATGATGATGATGATGATGATGATGATGATGATGATGATGATAATAATGATGATGATGATGATGACGAAGATGATGATCATGATGATGATGATGATGACAGTGATAATGACGATGATGATAATAATAATAATAATAAATAATTAGAGAGTTCTTACTTTGTTTTGATAGAGAGTTCTAACAAATGAATTGCCAGCTTTGTCTTCATACAGTTCAAAGATGACTGAAGCAGTAAGTGGAGGCCATGCATCATCAAAAGCTTCTAAGGCTAGTAGGAGAGTCATCAGTGTTGTGTCATGGCAGGAATTCAGATGGAACTTGTAAGGACTGAAAAATAAAAAACGGCAATTTTGAGCTTTTAAAGCCATTTTAAGGATTTCTTTAAATAAAATTGTCCTTTTGAAAGGGATCCTACAGAAACAATTCAAACAACAAAGGCCTCCAAAATCTTTCTATATTAATAGTCTTTGCAAACAAACATTCTGCTACCTGGCTTTATTATTGAGAAAATTGTACAAACCCATTGTCTAGAAGTAACCCTGGGTAATGTTGAATATCTGTGGAAGACATCACTGGTCAGTGCATATCATGCCCATTTCACAAACCAAATCTCCTCTCCTATGCACTCAAATAATGCACAGTAAGTAATCAAAAGTTGCATTCACAAACTTCAAAAGGCTGCATAATAGAAACACTGATTTTATGAGCACCTATTTACAAACTCTGAGGAAAGGAAAAGTAATGCCGGGGTATCTGCATACACCCATACACTGATCAAAATTATTCATGGTATTAGGCCCAAGTCATAACTGAATCAGGCCTCCACCATTAATATGGTCAGAGTCCAGATTCATTTTCTCTCACCCGACACATAGATCTCTACATATGCAAAGATAGTAACAATTTTGTATTGAATTTGTACATAAAACCTAAAACTTGGCTTGTGCAGGGGAGAGAAAAGCTTGTCATTTTCACAATATACATGAATGTACATTTAAAGCCTCTCTAAAGTGCTGGGAGCCCCACAAATTTGGTGGCAAAATTTCACTTAAACTGTATCATAATGTGAAAGAGGATGTCATTTAAGACACATTTCTGCAAAGATTTTCAAAACAAATTTGTTTGAAGTCGAATATTGATGAAAGAATACAACATTTAGTTTTTGTACTCAATATTTGTCTTCAAACACATCTTTTGGGGGGAAATCTTTGCAGAAGTGTGTCTTAAATGACATCCTCTTTCACATTATGATACAATTTACCGGGTAAGTGAAATTTTGCCATCAAATTTTTGGTGAATTTGGGGCTCCCAACACTTTAGAGGGGCTTTAAGCTCTCAAGGAACAAATGTCATTATGAACGGGAAGTAAGGATAATGAAAAGAAATTATGTGACATTTTGGATGTGATTTTCACATCCACTTTGCAAATGAGATTGAGATCGACATTTTATCAGGATATTTCTAATTTAGTACCTAAACATACATTTACATACATGCACATACTCTATACATACATATATGAATGAGTGTACAATATAATGCTTTCATATTTTTACAACTAATTGTCATCACATCAACAAGAAAGTAAGCTTGAAAATATTGACAGTTTAATGACATTGAAAGAGAGGTCAGTATTTTGAGATTTCAATGAAAAAAAGAAAAGAAGAAAAAAAGAAGGAGTAAAAAAAAAAGAGAGACTTGGCAATAACTAATTTGTTTTGAACGGAATGTACTAAACTGAAAGATCAATCTGTTCAATGATACCTGAATTATATATATAATTGAATGAATAATTGTACACAGAGTAACATTCCCATGGTTTTAAAAATAATATCTTTGACATGACTATTTCTCCAGTCTAAAATCAGACTACCGGTACAAAAAAGGCTTTAAAATGTTAGATTTTGTAATCATACAATTGCCTGCCTCTGCCTACCTATTTCTAAACAAAGCATTTATGTGCTTTGCTTGTAGCTCTAAAAGAATTTATTAATACTAAAATATGAGAAGTGCTTTCATATGTACAGGAAACAAATGCCTTACTAGAAAATTATATTGAAAATAAAGTTCAAAGTATGCTCAGAAAAGGGTCAAATATGTTTGTAATGAATTTGTATTCTAAATGATTGCATTGTTCACAGAATAAAAGGAAGATATTTAAACGTTCATTGTACTTTCATTTTCTCTACTTTTTCTTTTTATCTGGCTTGTCAGGAAGTAGTTTGCTAGTTACAGGTAATTGTTCACTACTGGGGTTTCCTGCCATTTTAGTAGAACCATGTGATGAACAAAGAATACTTTTTGCAATGATAAACATTGCAGATTAATTTAAAAACTCAATTTGTCTACAATGCTTTCAATGTAACTTCATTCTGATTCCTGGGAGGGATTTGTGTTATTGAGATAAAAAAGACAGAGATTGGTCCCTATTAATATGGATAAATAAGCATCGAGTTCTAAACACAGTAGACCCTTTCCCTTTCTAAAGTCATTTGGTTCACTTTAGAGCCTTAACACATTTTGAGATCTAGACCAATACAGAGATTAAACAATATGATGTCTCAAATTCAATTGCTTTAGCCCACTAGACCTACTGCCCCCTAGACTGATTGTCCGTCTCCCCGGCCTTCTGACAACTTTTGTGAGTGTTCAATGAGCCAATAGCCCCCCTCCTCCCCGAGACTGACAGCCCACTAGACCCATAATGTCGGCCTCATGAGCCTTCTGATAACTTTTTTCTTAGGGTTCCCTAAATTGATGGCCCACCAGACAGACTGTCATGAGACTGACAATTTTTTTCTTATTGGCCTTCTAGCTACTTTTCAGATGGTTGACTAGGCCAATCATCCATGAGACTGACATTATTTTATCTTCTCTAAATATGTTTTGACAGTCTTGATAGCTGTTGGTCTCATGAACCTTTTGTGAATTTCTTCCTTTCTGTATTTTTAAAATGTATATACATGTATCATTGTTTTGTCCATCTCTTGGGCAGCTAGGATAACCCCTGATTCTAACATGTGTTTTTAATACTTACATCTCCTTTCTTTGGGCAGCTTCGAGTGTTTCACAGATATAATGCATTGTGGGTCCAGCAGAGAATTTGATGATATTTTTCCCAGTTTCATTGCCTCCTTCAATAAGGAACCTCATGAGAGTTACGGCATGTTTCTCAATGAGATCCATAACGGGCATTAGAAAGTCAGGCACATCCATGTCATGTTCCTGTCATTTGTAAAGCAGAGAGACAAGAAATTGAGGTATGATGACTGTAAACTTGCTGTATATCATACATGTAGGTGTACATGTATGTCTATGTCTTATCATCAAGGCCTAGTGCATACCTGCATATCCAAACATACAAATCCCTATTGTCAATTTCCTTGACTCATTTACATTTAATTTCACTTCATGACCTGAAATATTATCAAGTACATATTCATGAATCCAAACATGGAGACTATTTAACTGAAATGGGTTCTGTATACTGTCTTTTCTTGTCTGGATTATTCAAAATAGATCTCCATGTCTTTTTATTCTTTTAAAGTGTGATTTTTATTTCAAGTAATCATGTTTTTAAAAGTTATTAAATCTTTTTTTTAAAGGTACATATCTTAATCATTTTTGCCTCTCATTTGTTTAATATTCCATTTATGGCAGGAAAACTTGATAGCATCTTAGTATTGCTACTGTAGTATCTTCCTATTCAGCATCTAAAATCAAAGAAATCTGATGAAAGGTTTTTGAGGTATTGCTAAACTATACATGACCTTTAATGCTAAAACATCAGAAATAGGGTGAATGAAATAACTTACTAATCTAGCAGTGATATCATCCCTCATACTAACGAAGTCCAGTTTCTTTTTCTGCTCCTCACTCATATTCAGAAGGGGGGCAATTTGATCGGTACCGTGTCCTATTCCGGGGACACTAAACATACCCTTCAAGACAGATGAGTAGAAGTGTGACAGCTGATTACAACGTTGTCTGTTGGGGTAGAGGACCTCTCCTAAGCCTTCGTCAACATAAAATTGGACTGGTACTGCTGAAAATACAGGATGGTTTCCTTTGAAAGTTATACACCCTTGACAAAGCTGAAAAAGTGAGCTCTATTGTACCAGTTGCATATATGCACATGTAAAAAGAAATGTTATAAGAGTGAAATTCATATTACAAGCTTCTGTCCATCTGAACTATCAAATCATTTGAGATACAGGATAATGGGATATATATATAGCCTAGAACTGTTTATTCATTGCATTCATCTTTCCACTTTAAAAGAATTTAGAAAAAGCCCTTGGTCCAAAAATATTGTGATACATGGAGTTTGAGTGCATAAAACTGGAGGATTACTGTAATGTTTACATTCAATTACTTTGCCTACAAAGACAGTCTTGTTCACCACATTGACATCATGAACACACTTTCTGAATACTGCTTCAAACAATTATTTTTAAAAGATGAATTCAAATTATCTTACACTCTTTGGATGAGATAGTGTTGCCATATAAACCACCTATCAAACAGCCAAGAGACTGCAATGTCCTGTTGATATTGGTTGATCTGGTGCTGTAAAAATATTCAATACAAATATATTTATTACTACTAATAATTAATTATAATTAATTTGTTTGATACTGGTACATTCTTTTACAAATTATGTCTGATCAATAAATGTCAAAAATTATCTACTGGTATACTTAATTTGTAATTATATGTAGATTTACACCATTCTAAGATAACAAAACAGTTGTGAATGTCTTCTCAATCATTCCTGCCACAATGTTTAAAAACAATCATCTTCAGAGTTTCAAAAATACACAGGTATAATGCACCAAAAATATATCAATGTGCTTGTGTGGTGATACATGATAAGCTATGGACAAAATAATCATAACTTCAAATTTGTTTAAAGTGGTCATGGGAAATTAAAAACCTTTGTTAAGGCTTGTTCAGATAGAAAGTGGTAAACTGCTGCATTCAAATTAATATTTTGCATTTAAAACAGATTTTGTACATGTATGTGTGCGCATCAATGCAAACACATTAATAAATCAATCATTAAAAAATAAACTACCGGTACTCAAACTTAAACTTTTTATGTAATACAGATATATGATTTCTCCTGAAATACTGCTACTGTAGGATTATCAGGTGTCAATTTCACAGCAAAAAAAAAACTTTGTTAATTCATCCTTCTCCAAACATTAGCACTTACTCGAAAATTTATGGACTGAATTCTTTGGGTTGAAAGAGATTGTTCATCTTCAATGTATATTCATCTTTCTCAAAAGTTTTCAAAACATTAGCACTTACTAGACAATTTATGGACTGAATTCTTTGGGTAGAAAGAGATTGTTCATACATTCATCTTTCTCAAAAGTTTTCAAAACATTGGCACTTACTAGACAATTTGTGGACAAAATTCTTTGGTTGAAAGATATTCTTCATACATGTAATTACATCTTTCTCCAAGCACAAACACTCGGTAGACGATTTATGGACTGAATTCTTTGGGAAAAGAGGTTCTTCATGAATTTAATCTTTCTCCAAGCTTAAACACTTACTGGACAATTCGGGGACTAAATACTTTGGGAAAAGATATTCTCCATAAATGCATTGTTCTACTAAAATAAACACTTACTAGACAAGTTGTGGACTGAATTCTTTAGTTAGAAATCCAAGTTTTTCCATGTAATGTCTTCTGAGTTTCTTTCCTAGATCATTGGCTTGTTTCATACCTCTGGCTGTCAGCTGACCCTTAAAAGATCCACCCTGTGTATAACGTTCATGAGAAAAAGATCACAAGAAACAGGATAAGATGAAGAGGTCCACTTCCTGGTGGTCTGATCTTGAAAGTTTGCCACAAAGGCAAAAGATAATAAATTTTATTGGAAAGCATAATACCTATATCAAGATGTATTTCTTTAACAGTAATAATATTTTGGAAAAGTTGTTTGATAAAAATAGCTACAAAATTGTACATAACTCAACTGCATTCATTTTAACTTCAAATTATTTTGTGTATCTTTAAAAAGATCTTTCTTGTGTCTTGCTGGAGTTGCTGACTCATGAAATTTGCCCATCAGCTTGTGTGATATACACCAGTATATCCCACCCAGGGCAATTCAATAAAACAGATTGGGAGTCTACTAAATTAGCCAACAAACATACCTTAAGCGGTTCCTTCCTGTAGTAATTCTCAATTTTCCATTCTGGCTGTGGCTCTCCATCTAAAGCACACACTTTGTAGTCAATGCATAGATCAGCTTCTCCTAGGAATAAGGTATCCTTATCCCAAACACCCTGTGGTAAAAAAAAAAAAATAATGATATTAATTTTCCTTGTACGTAAATGTTTATGTCACTCAAGTACATTCATTTCACTATGATTACACAATGTACTGAAGATAATTTGATTTTAGTTCAATACTCAAGTTCTAATGGGTCTTGTGTCATGTTGGGCATTCATGTACCTAGTATAAAACTACATGTAGCTAAATTAAATCCCTTTGTGTGAATATTTCTATCCTTGGTAATTTGTCGGAGTTAAAATTTTGTGTGTGTGTAACTCATGTTCTTCATTACTGTTTTGCACAGCTTGGCACTTTACAACGTACATATAATTATACAAACCAACAATTTATTACTTACAACACACAAGAAAATGACTAACGGTATTAAGTAAGTTAACACAGAAAAGGATGGAGAGAAAGATATATAGGATGAAAGAAGGCACTTACACATCAAATGTTATAGTAATCTTTGAACTTGGAATTTATTATCCAATAATAAACACATAACAATAGGTATAAAGTCTTAGTATAACCAATTTTGTCTACGTGACATCACTGGATCAACATAAGAGGAATATCCTTTACTTCAATAATATTATGCACATTTATATTACTATTAATATGAAATAATAGAAATAATTATATTACTGGATTTGAAAAGATATATATGCATGTATGCATTTTGTAGATGTATTACACTTTGTACTGATATGTGCGTTGGGTGTGTTTGACTGCTGATAATATTATTAAGTTAACAATTTGGCATTTATTGTTTTTATTTTTCTGTAGGCTCTGTATAAAAAAGCTTGGCTTGTTAGAGCTCTTGTGAGTAGTGTGCCGCGGGGTTTCATATCCTTAAACTGCTGGCGAACAGAGCAACAAGACCAAGCTCTGTAATTGTTAGGTTTGTCCAATAATGCCGAGTTTGTGCCACAGAACTTAGTCGAACAAGTCGATTATATTAATTTTATGTCATACAATTTTTTTTTTAAAGTCTTAATATAGACTAGATCTAGTTACAATCAGCAACTTAATGTATAAGTAGTAGTCTAGTATTGAATTTTGCAACACGCATAACTTACAAAGAAATTCAAAATGAAGCAAGGCACACTGACTTTTGTGCCATCTGTTTTTGTTCAAGTAGTTGTGGTATTTGCCATGCTTAGTTGTAACCACTGCCTTGTGGTTCAGGTTCTCTTTAGAATCTAATTAAGGCTAAGGGAGCAAACCCTAACAGAAAACCATGCCACCGTGACAGCATTGAGGGCGATTGATGATACGGAACCCCCGACATCCTTCGACCAGTCACTGCAGGGTCTAGTGGTTCACACCCGTCCTGGCTTGTCCTCGCCGGTGTGAAACTGCCACAAGTTCCCCAAGAGAGTGCCGTTAGTAACTTGCAAGAGCTACCGGTACTTAACCACCTTTGCAAGCAGCCTTCATGATTATATGCACAACAGTATGAAACTTCAAACCGTTCGGTCGCCTTCCGGGTTAACAAGGACCGCGCTGTTAGATCAGGTCTTCCGTCGACAGTGCCAAGTATGCTAGGAAGCAAACAACAAAAACAAAAAGACGACACCAGCGGAATAACTACAATGACGTTTGGACAGTGGAATGTCAGGACACTCCTCGATCGGGAGGGAACTGGCAGGCCAGAGAGAAGGACTGCCCTTGTAGCCATGGAGCTGGAGAAATACAGAATTGACATTGCTGCTCTGAGTGAAACACGTTTCTCCGAGTCAGGAAGGCTCGATGACATGGGCTACACATTCTTCTGGAGCGGCAAGCCGGACGGGTACGACGAGAGGCTGGAGTGGGATTCGCCATCAGAAAAGAAATATTAGCGAAGCTCACAGAAATGCCAAAAACGGTTAATGATAGAATTATGACAATGACGGTACCACTGACGAAGAAGGGAAATGCTACTCTCATCAGTGTATACGCACCAACCATGACGAGTCCGGATGAAACAAAGGAGAAATTCTACGATCAGCTTAGAAAACGCTATGGACACCCCGGACTGACAAGCTGATATTGATGGGAGACTTCAATGCCCGGGTAGGACGTGACTATGAGAAATGGCAGACAGTGATTGGCAGGCACGGAATCGGTAACTGTAACACCAACGGTGAGCTACTTCTAGCGCTGTGCTCTGAGTTCGAACTCCTACTGACAAACACCGTGTTCAAGCAGAGGGAAGAACACAAAACCACCTGGATGCACCTCGCTCCAAGCATTGGCACCTAATTGATTACGTCATAACAAGACGACGAGACAGAATGGATATTCACAGCACAAGAACTATGCGTGGAGCTAACTGCTTGACCAATCACCAGCTACTAAGATCAAAGGTTGCATTTGCTTTACGTTCAAAGCGTAGGAAGCAAGGAGCTACTAAACTTGCAAAGCTGAACACTGATCGGCTACACGTCAATACACAACGGCTAAATCTAGAGCAAGAAATGGACAAAGCTCTGACGAACTGGGTGTGCAAGAGGGAATGACAGTTGATCAGACCTCGGCATCACTCAGCAAAGTAGTATATGAGACAGGGAGCAACACCCTCGGTAAACCAGAGCGAAAACACCAGGACAAGTTTGACCCAGAAGACTCTGAGCTTTTGATACTCATGAAGAAAAGGGATGAAACACACCAACGTGTATTGCAGACTAGAAGCACCAGGTCCACCATCACCGCATACAAGGAAGCCTGCAGACACTTGCAGAGGTACACACGGAAAATGAAAACCACCTGGTGGGAGAAAAAGGCAGAGGACCTGCAACGCTCCGCAGACAATAATGACATGAAGTCCTTCTACACTGGACTGAAGGAAGTCTGGGGCCCCAGACAAGGAGTACAGTTCATCTCAAGTCCCTGGACGGTAACACAACCTTTTCAGACAACAAAAGAGTGCTTGAACGATGGTCACAGCATTTTGAGACACTACTCAACCAGCCAGGAGATATCGAGCCTGCAGCGCGTGATAGGATCAACCAGCAACCTGTAGTTACTGCACTTGATGATATTCCAACACGAAAAGAGCTAAACCTGGCAATTGCCTCCTTGGCTGATGGCAAGGCCCCTGGAGTGGATGGGATACCAAGCGAGATATGGAAGCACGGAGGAGCCACGCTAATCAACAGTTTACTAATGCTGATACAACAAGCATGGGCAGAAGGCTCTGTACCTCAGGAATGGAAGGATGCTAATATTGTCACCATCTTCAAAAAGGAGATAGAACTCAGTGTGGAAACTACAGAGGAATATCGCTATTGTCGATAGCAGGGAAAGTTTTTGCCCGGATCCTTCTTAACAGATTGAATGCCCACATTACACCGGATATATTGCCAGAGACTTAATGCGGATTCCGAAACAACCGGAGCACAGTAGACATGATCTTCTGCCTCAGACAATTACAGGAGAAGTGTATCGAGCATAACCGATCGCTCTATGTGGTTTTTGTGGATTACACCAAAGCATTTGACACTGTTGGTAGGACAGGTCTATGGCAACTACTCTGAAAGTATGGATGCCCTGAGAAGTTCACCAGAATGATAGAGTCACTACACACGGGTATGATGGCTAAAGTCAAGGAAGCAGGCGAAACATCCGATAGCTTCCCTGTAAGTAACGGTGTAAAACAAGGATGTGTGTTGGCCCCTACGCTGTTCTCCATCTTCCTCTCGGCGATGCTGGAGGAGGCCTTTGCGGACTTTGAGGAGGGTGTATACATACAATCACGTCAAGACGCCGACCTCTTCAATGTCGCACACTTCAAAGCTAAGACGAAGTCTACACAGATTCTCGTGAGGGAACTCCTCTTTGCAGATGACAGTGCTCTTGTTGCTCATACACCAGAGCAGATGCAACATATTATAGATGTATTTTCATCAGCATCAAAGAAGTTCGGTCTACAAATAAACATCAAAAAGACTGAAGTACTATTCCAACCAGGGACAGACCATCGAGAGGAGGAGGAGATCCTTGTGGATGGGACAGCTCTAAACTAGGTAGATGGCTTCACTTATCTCGGCAGCTCTATATCCAAAGACGGACGCATCGACTCTGAGCTGGTGAAAAGAATGTCAAAGGCCAGCAGTGCCTTTGGTAGACTGCGAATCAGGCTATGGAACAACCATCATGTCTCAACAAGAGTTAAGTGCAAAATATACAGGGCTATCGTCCTATCCACTCTCTTGTACGGTGCGGAAAGCTGGACTCTTTACAAAAGTCAAGTAAGGAAACTTCACACTTTCATGATGAGACACCTCCGAGCAATCATGAGAATTACATGGATGGACAAGGTGACCAACAAAGAGATTCTAGAGCGAGCAAACCTGCCTTCTATGGAGGACCTGCTCATCAGGAAAAACCTACGATGGACAGGCCATGTCATCAGGATGCCCTCTGAGAGGTTACCGAAGCAAATACTATTCTCGCAACTACCCGCTGGCGAAAGAGGGATTGGTCGACCACGCCTCGCTACAAGGACACGGTCAAGCGGAACCTTAAGCGAAGGCAAATCGAAATCAAGACTTGGACAACTGCTGCAGGCCAGCGAGCTGTATGGAGAACAGCTGTAAAGTGAAAGTGAAGGCGGTCATTGTCGCTTCACGACAGACAGCTACTACTATAACCAATTTTATACAATAACATAAAATGATAAATGGAACCAGATAATAAATGCTAATCGAGCCTGGTACCTTCAAACATATGAAAAACACTGTTTGGGTGCATAGCATAAACAAACAAATCCGAAAAGTTACAAGTAGTAAAGCTGATTACAAATATTCTCGTTCACATTCACAGTGACATGATCAATGCCAAGTTGTTTGTTGTAACAAACGCCATTTGAAGAAGAAAAAATTTCCATTGCTTGAAGCCTTGAATCCTAGTAAGTTTAATAACACACACTACATGTAGCTAACCGCTTCCACCACAAAATGTTATTAATATCCGTATTGCAGGCAGGTATCCACATGTAGATGACAGCATCATTTTATCTCACTGCAATCAAAGCCAAAACCATCTTTGCTATATATGTACATGTAAGTGTAATGTGATTTTAACTTTAAGTGAAGTACAATGTACATGTATCCAGTATTGAGCTGAAAATTTTAATTTCTTCTGACACCATTATGTTATATTAAAACATCATGACTAAATCTAATTTCTTTTCTAAACAGGAAGGTAAATCAAATTATTATTTGCAAGAAGGTGATATGGAAAAGTATTGAATTACACGTACATACATATACAGCTTCACAAGCTTTTTATTGTCAGAGTGATGAAAAAAGGAATTATAAAGAATAAAGAATGATAGCCTGTTTTTTATAGGAACTTTATACAACACTTTTATAAAGAAACGTTGTGACTGTAATTAAAGAATCAACGTATAGCAAATGCGGTGCACAAACTGGACAACAACATGTAAAGAAATTTTGTATATATAAGAAATTAGTTTTGACTAGGTCAACCGGAAATACTATGAAATACTGGGAAATACTCCAAAACAAATATTTTTAACAATGAAAACCCTTATGATCTTTAGATTATTGAGCATGAATCATCATTACCGGTAGACACAAAAAAGGAATGAAAAGGTGATTTAATACTAATTAGGGGGTCATATAAATGCTTGATACGATGAAAGGGCACGCTATGGCTTACTAGCTATGTTGAAGCTATGGAAAGTACAAACTTTGAAATGGGCAGTGTGAAATATAGTTTAATTCTAAGTAAATTCTATTCAACTTTCAACAAATCCTCTTAATGGGGACTTTTAGATTTGCACGACGAGAACGTGGACTGCTACGTGGATATCCTTTAAAGGCAATGTGATGTCCTTTTAAGGCACTGCCGGGCTGCCAGTGCCTTAAGAGGACGTCACATTGCCTTCAAAGTCCGTAGCAGTCCACGTTCTTGTTGTGCAAATCTAAAAGTCCCTAATGATGAATGTAGGAATGTATTGGAATTCTTAAGATACATACTGTATATGTAGAGTGTACACACCATGAGAATATTCAAGTGATACATATTTAAACTAAACATTAATATGTTTCAGGACATGAGTTGTCTATTAAAACAATTGTCAGCATAATAACTTGTAGGATTGTAGGATGTCACAAAATAAAAGTCATTCAAAATTATTGTTTGTACATTGCAAATGTCTATGACAATTGGCCTTTATATAAGTTTATAGGTAAAGTTAAATGCAGTTTAAAGAATTCATCCAGATGATCCAGGATTACCTGATCAAATGGTCATACCTACGTACATGTATGCATGGTCACCTGTTCTTCCCCACTGAACACTGTGTAATGGGGATAGAAGACATTAATGTGATTCAAGGAATTAACATCATTTCCATTTTCCATTCTGCACTCCCAGGGGCACTCTTGTTTTGCTATGTATACATAGCATTGGTCATAAATGTATATGTACAGCTGTACGTCCTATTAGGACAATGGGACATGATAATTTCAAGCTCCAATTTGTATGTGGGAAAGGGTTTCAATTTCAATAAATGAATTATAATTAAAGGACGAATAGGAGGCAGCTATAGCATGCGGAATATGGAAGGGGGGCACAAGTCAGAAAATTAAAAAGCACCCAATAAAACGGACGGATAAGGGGGCACATTATTTGGGTTCCCATTCCTTTCTTCTTCCTCATGAAGTGCTACTTCATACAACGAAGATTACGCACTGCAGTGTGGTGTGTGCCATGTCCAAAATGTGTGTAGGCATCAATCCAGGTGCAAAATATATACATATACAGTGATGTGCTGTTAAAAAGCGTAGACAGCGATGTGCTTCCATCAGTTGGACGCTTCCTTCAATGCCCTTTTAAAGGCATCCAGAGTAAGGAAGTCTGCAGGGTCCCTCTTGAGGTTTGTGATTGATTGATTGTGATGTTTATTTTACCTGACTGCTAAGAAAGCATAAATGCTTGTAAGTAAGCAACCAGACGGACAACGGCTTTAGGTCCTCTCCGAGGGACCTGGTAGTGAGGATTAATGCCTTACCAAAGGGCACTAGCGCATCGCCTTGGTTTTGAACCCGGGTCGCCGGATTACGAGACCACTGCTCTACCAACTGAACTATCGCGCCTCCTCAGTTGTTCCACTCTCTACTACTTTTACTAGTACGAGGGAAGAAAGATGAAAGGAAAGTCTGGTTGCTGCAGTAAGGTGTCCAAAAGCGAGAGCTGTGCCCCCTGGTGCGTGATGATGTTTCTGATAAAAACTGGTTCCAGTTAATGTCAACCATGTCGTATCTGATCCTGTAGAGCATTGACAGTCGTTGTTGTTGGCGCCTGCTCTCTAGAGAATGCCATTGGAGGTCTCTCAGTAGTGACGTTATGCTGGACCTTTGATCATAGGAACTGGTGACAAAATGGGCACTGCTTCTCTGGACCTGCTCAATCTTCTTGATGTTACGTTGAGTGGGGTCTACAAATTTTTTAAAGGTGGGCACTTTTTGTAGTTTATGTACTTGTGTATGCCACTTGTAATTTCAGTTGGGGCATTGTGCCTCCTTCCCCCCTAATCTGCAAATGCTATAGAGGTCACTCCCTCCCTTATACTATTAAATGTGAATCTTCACCAAGGATGGCATTCAACTTTTGATCAAAGTTAGTTACATGTAGATTGCTACATTTCGATTTGCTATTTCACATTATACAATTTCTGGGGGTCTATAAAAAAAAGTGGGGGGAGGAGCACATTTTGTGGTTTCTGTACTTTTTTTTGGGGGCATGGCCATTGTGCCTCCTTTCCCTACTTTGAATGTTTATGATGTAGGGCCCTGCTGGACATAGACATATTGGTTGAGAGTCAGGACTACTCAGAAGGCTCTATCAATGGCCTTCCTGAATAATGTGCTGGTTGATGCGGGGTTTACCAGGTTTACGATGTTGTCACTCAGATGGTTCCACTCGATGAAAGTAATATTAGTATCAGTATTAGTATAAATAAATAGAATAATAACAAATAAGCAAACAAATAAATGAATGAATAAATGAATAGGTCTAATCATATTCGGCTTAAAAGAAAGAGATAGACTACTGCAGGCAAGATACATCAGTTCACACTTTAGATTAATACAGGTCATAAAAAAAATGTTTTAAAAAGCGTATTACAATTAGAAGTTAGAGCAAAATCACATTAATGATTAAACTTGTCGAAGTTTATTTATTTTAGGCCTAGACTCTAGAAAGATATTATTTATAATTATAATAATAGATGTGAAATTTTTTTATTTTTATAGACTCTAGGCTAGAGTCTTTAAAAAAAATAATTGAATGGTTGAATGGTTGAATTAAAAGTTTAAACTAGAGTAGAGTATGTATGTCTTGCCTCTTCGACATTAGGAATGCATCCGGTTCCTATCGGTGTTCTAGCTCCATGTCTAAAGAAAATCTGCACAAACTTTAGCTCCAAATCATCCCGTGCAACCAGCGGAATAGTGTCATCCTTGCAAGCCGGAACTCTGGGGTCCTTGCCAGCTGTATTTCCGTCAGATGCTGAAACTGAGAGGGAGAAAGTGACATCACGAGTGGTATCCCGACACTGCCAATTGTAACTCCTAAAATGGTAGCCCCAAGATGTGAGGCTTTCCTAAAAAACGACATTTCGTTATTCGTATCAATAAACAGTTTTGGCTAGTAAATAATCAAGTAAATTCTGGTTCTTTCCTTGACTCTATATAATCTAGTCTATTCTGGGTAATCGGTAATGCCAACATATAACGCAATGTAAGGGCACGTCGTCAGCTAGCTGAACGCGCACATGTTCGAACGTTCCCGTACGTACGGTACGGTACGCGCATACTGCGCTATATGTACTGTGATTGTCTTTTGGGGTATATAGGTTAAGGGTCCGTACAAAGTATTTTCAGGTTCAAGAGAGCGAGAAGACAATTAGGCAGAAACATGTATATTATTATGATAAAGGAGGTCTTTGACCCCCTTTCCTCTTCTATTCTGTTTTGTAGTTTATAATATAGATCTAGGCCTATACCACGTACATAAACCGTTTTGTGAGGTCGCGAAACAGACTGAAATGTTTTATTAGAATGGGATGAAATCACCAATCCTGCCAGGATAACTATATAGTATAACTATAACTATAACTATATATAATTATATATATAACTATATGGGGTTTTATCGGGGAAGTCCACCCGATATGAATTAGCTGCAATTAATAAAAGCTGAAAACGAGCTAGGAACAATATCCGATTAAGATTAGGAAAGTTATGCCTTTAAAAGTTGTATTCAGTGGAGCACTAATTGGCAACACTATGACGTATTTTGCGAGGTACAGAAATTTCATAAACTTTCATTTTCTTATATAGTTATTGATGACCGTCAAAGCCTTTTTCATATAGGGGTTGTAGGAACATTACATTTGCAATAATTATATCTATATAGGGTGAATGTATAATTGAATATTTTCTTTAGGGAAAATAGAAATTTCTGATGTTTTTTTAAAGTACAGAGCAAATGGGTAGGAACCTCACAAGAGACACAGGGTTGCCAATACTATGAATTGTGTTTAATGATGTGTCTAATGATCTCAACTTCAAACATTCTTAATTTTCTTATTTTTATTTCATCGGATTTGCTCAAACTTTCACTGACAGTGTTTAGTCTTATTTTCTGCTTCTTTTAAAAACCAATAAATCAGGGTAGACTTGCTCTTTAGCACAATCTCATAAGATATGTCACTTAATGCACGCGAGAGGAGCGAGTTTCGGGGAAATTTAAGAAAAAAATGCTCTCAGTCGCTTAAATTATAATTATAGGGGCACATGTTCTATTGTTTCGGGGTGAGTGGACGATGGATGATAAAAACACCTTGTCAAAGCTAGTTATGGATGACATTTGATAATGTAAATGCAGTTAACTGCTTGAGTTTGAAAACTCCAAATATATTATTGAAAAAGGGCAATTGACTATCTTGATGGATCAGTACTGGTTGAAAAGGAAGAGATACTGAACAGATGGACCGAGTACATTGGCGAGCTTTTTGATGATGTAAGAAAAGAACCTCCACACTGTGCAGGATCTATGGAAGGACCTAGGATTCTGCTCTCAGAAGTGAGGTCAGCGATCAGCATGATGAAGAGGAACAAAGCTGCTGGTCCTGATGGAGTAGTAATGGAGATGGTCGAAGCATTGGAGAACTATGGTGTCATGAAACTAACTGAAGTCATCAATAAAATCTATGATGATGGAAAGTTTCCAGATGACCTGTGCAAATCAATATTTATTACACTTCCCAAGAAAGCTGGAGCAGTGGAATGCGGGCAACATAGAATCATCAGCCTCATGAGCCATATCACAAAGATCATCTTGCGAGTTCTACTTCAAAGAGCAAGGAATCACCTAACTCCAGAAATTAGTAATGTGCAGTTTGGTTTTGTCAGAGATGCTGGAACTAGAAATGCTGTTTTTGTTCTGCGGTCTATAGCAGAAAGGGCCGTAGAAATGCAGAAAGAGGTCTTCCTGTGTTTCATCGACTATACAAAAGCCTTTGACAAAGTAAGACACGATCAGTTATTTGAAGACTTAACCAAGATTGGACTAGACACAAAGGATATCAAGTTATTGCAAAATCTATATTGGGAGCAAACAGCATGTGTTAGGGTAGAAACAGAATTAAGTGACTACATCAACATTAAGAGGGGGGTTCGGCAAGGATGTGTCATGTCTCCAGATCTCTTCAATTATTACAGTGAGTTGATACTTAGAAACCTAGAACAGGAAAGAGGATTGAAAGTAGGAGGACATAATATCACAAACATACGGTATGCGGATGATACTATATTAATCGCAGAATCGGAGAAGGACCTGCAGCGACTTTTGGATGTTGTCGTCAGAGAAAGTGACAAGAGAGGATTATCATTAAATTACAAGAAAACGGAATGCATGGTAATTTCAAAGAAGGGAGGAATACCATGCTCTCTTAAGATCAACAACAATCAAATAAAGCAAGCCACATCTGTTAATTACCTCGGGACTACAATTACAGAAGATGCAAGGGGCGAGCAAGAAATCAAGAGAAGGATTGCACTTGCAAAATCAACTTTCTCCAAGTTAGAAAACATCCTAAAGAATAAGAAGCTGAAGATGAAAACGAGACTCCGCGTACTCAATTGCTACGTGTATCCAGTTCTAATGTATGGATGTGAAGCTTGGACCCTGACATCAGACCTAAGAAAGCGACTGGAAAGTTGTGAAGTTTGGTTCCTGAGAAGGATGCTAAGAATATCATGGATAGAAAGAGTTTCCAATGATGAGGTATTTGCCATGGCAGGAACAAGACGAAAGCTTCTGAATAATATAAGAGGTCGACAGCTGAGCTTCTTGGGCCATGTTATACGGAAGAATGGTTTGGAAAATCTTGCACTGACTGGAAGAATCGAGGGGAGGAGGAGTAGGGGTAGAAGGAGGATTCTGTGGATGAGTAGCTTAAGGAGTGGGATTTCTGAATGTGGAATTGATCTCGGGGAGAATGAATTACTTCATAGAATATGGGATAGAGAGTTGTGGCACTCCATGGTCGCCAACGTCTCAGGATATGGCACATAGAAGAAGAAGAAGAAGATATTCTATGGAGTTCAAAAGGGCGTGGGGTTTAAAAGATGATAGGCTGGAAGATGCCTCTTTAGCAATTGAGTAGAATATGCCATGGTAGTTTATTAAATGGGCAAATGTTTAGTGTAAACACTACTAGCTGCTACAATAATATTCTTTGAGACTAGTATGACAGCCGAAAGGACACACTATGTAAGCGAAAATGAGAAATGCAGGCAAAAAAGGGGCATCATTATGAAAGCGCAGTTATATAGAAAGGAAAATGGACACTTATCAAGATTAACAAGGGAAAATTATCATTAAGAAAGGGACATTTATAAGAAAGGAAGAGGGTTACGCGTCAAAGTAAAAGGAGCAGTTATCAGAGGTGAAAAGGGGCACTATAAACAGTATAAAGGGACACCAAATTATTACAGATGAAAAGGGACACTTACAAGCCTAGGGTAAAATATGCATTTAGTACAAAGGAAAAGGGGCACGTGTCAAAGTAAAAGGGCACCTGTCAGATTTGGATAGGAGCCCTTATCAGAGATAAAATGAGGCATGGGAACTTTTTCAGAGAAGGAAAGGGGTACTTCCCGCATTTGAAAAGGATACCCATCAGAGGTGGAAAGGGGCAAGAAGGACAAGGGGCATTCATTACTAAGGAAAAAGGGCACGTTACAAATTAAAAGGGAACCTTTCGTATTTGAATAGGGGCAATTGTCAGAGGTTGAAAAGGGGCACTCATGAGAGGGGGAAGGGGGCACGTATTAGAAAGAAAATGGGGCACTTATCTGAAGTAAAAGGGGGCACTTTCAACGTACGTAAAAGGAAACTTTGAGGTACTTGAAAAGTGTGGGGCACTGTGCCCTCCTTGCCCTCCCTGGAGCGCTGCCTCTACAAACTCGATACAGAAGGTAAAAGGGCTGTCAGCTATGAGGTTTTCCTTTACACTCGGTCGTCAAGCGTATTTCCGCTATTTCCTGCCTTTTTTATTTGAAAGATGACAATACATAATAAAAATAATAATAGATTAAATTAAATTTAAATTACATTTACAATGTTTCTAAGCGCTTAACAAAACATGGTAAAACGTAAAATAAACATTCAAGTTACAACAATACTATGAAGGGGTGACCAAAGTTCGCGGATATTTTTCTTTTCTTGCACATTACAAAATATCCAGATCAACATATATCATGTTCCATACGTCATAAGCATTGTAATTTATCATATAATCAGATTATATAACATTCCAAGGCTGTATTGACTTCAACCCAATGATAAGACGAGAAAATCGGAAGGCTTACCACTACCGACGTCTGTCAAAAAGTGTGACCAAAGTTCGCGCATGATATTTACTGCCCTCTTGTGGTGGGCTTTATATATGTAAACATTCCAAAGTGACATAGTTCCAATCAGAAGCCGAACTTTATATTGAAACTTTGAAATAGATAATAATTTCTCTCTATCATTGAAATTTTGCCCGAAAAAAATACCCTTGTTAAATTTGGCAAATAAAAGACAATATTTGTCATTGTTCACGTGTTAATTACAGTGTAGTCCCTATCTGCATGTCATTTGTTTGTTTAAAACGTATTTCATGTGTCTCCTTTTTATATGTCAGCCATACATGTCAGTTCTTGCTCTTTTCTCTTTGTCTCTCCACTTTCCCTTCTAAATTTGTATTCTTACGAACCCCGTATGTTTCAGAAGCGGATCTAGAGGGGGTTGGGGTTGCAACCCCCAAAAACGGGGACCATTTTTTAAATCTTATCTTTCATTTTCACACACAGATTTTCAAAAATTTTCTTACTGTGGGAGGGGACACCCTCCCACACCTCCTCTCGCTCGCTCCGTTGTTGGACTCGGTCGCTACGCTCCTCGCATACCACCCCAACCCCCTTTCTAAAAAGCTGGATCCGCCCCTGTGTTTAGAGAATCGTAGATTCATTAAAATTCACAAACATAGATACGGCGCCGGTTCCGTTTTTTGCGTAAGAAATTGAAATTTTATCATTATTTTTCGGAGTAAATCCCGCTAATAAACTGATTTTCATATAAAAACACAATTTGTTATGATAAAAAGCATGAAAAAGCTGGCTTATTCACATTTTTATGTCGCATTTTGACCTTTGGAGTTGTCGACGGTGCTCAAAGATTTCGTTGTCTCAGTCCCACACAGGCATCGCGTATCGTTCTCCTGTTTAAGCGCGTTTAGTGTTAGTACGCGAACTTTGGTCACGCGCGAACTTTGGTCACACCACCATACATAGTCTAATTCTATGAATAACACAACGGCAGATAATTAGAAACTTACTTTAAACAAAACTGCCCTATACATTATTATTCAACTCACTCCCAGATCCTAATCAAATGACTGGTCATACGCGGTCACGTGTGATTCATTTTCTGAGCCTATTGCACGCTTTTTCATGAAAAAGCGTGCAATATTTTCCATTATCACCCGTATCAGACATCTGAGCTGGTCATTAACTAAACCGTATTGCCCTAGTTTTCATTAGCAGTGGTGAACGGTAGGGTATATTCTTTGTATTTTCCTTGGTCTCCCTGCCCGTATAGACTTTGCGTGTAGAGACGAGTGAAAATATAGTCTCATATTGACCGCGCCGTATTTTGTCATTTTCATTGCGCATCTATTATGCGTACGAGAACCTGCGCACTTTGCGCGCACTCTATTGTGACGTAATAATCACACCAAAGGCACACTGTTTAATTGCAGTGCATCGAAAATTTCGTCAAGCACTGGATGTACAGTGCTGGGGGGCGTTTCATGAAACAATTAGTCGGTGGTTTTCACCGACTAATATCATTTTCACCGACAATTTTATCGTCACCGACTATTTTCCAGGCCTCTGATTGGTCAAATTTAGTCAGCACTGACAGTTGTCGGTGGACAAATGTTGATGAAACGCCCCCCAGGTCTGACAAAGTTTGTTCTGTTCTTTGAGATTGTCATGGTGGATTTCTGTATTTGCTCTAGATGTCTGATTTGGATGACAATAAAAATATTGACTGGCTTTTTTCGGGGATATAAGAATATTGGCCGCGCTAAGACCATATTGCCCTCGTCTTCCGACTCGGGGCAATATGATCTTAGCTTGGTCAATATTTCTTATATACCCCTCAAGGCCAGTCAATATTATATAAGTACTATCCAACGATTTTTCAGTGCCGCGCAGTAGTGCGCGTAGAGGTTAGAGCGCTTAATACTGCGTGTACACATGGGCCTATTCTTGCGCAGCACTATGCGTAAATGGGTATAGATAGAGGTGCGCTTGCTATATCTATATTTATGTGTGCGCACTAAATTGAGACTTATTAAAACTTGAGATTTATTTGTCAGCCATAAACTGTCACGAAACAATCTTGAATTAATTATTTTTACATCAAATAACAAGGATCTAGGAGTTTCGTTGTATAAAACAAATGATGCATGTTTTCATTCGTTCATTATACGATCTATCCGCCCTCGTTGATGCTGTGTGTATCTATCGCACTCAGCCTAACGGCTTCGTGCGATAGAAACACACATCCTCAAATCGAGTGCGGATAGATTGTATAATGAACTCATGAGCATGCATCATTTGTATACTATTAAACAAAAAATACTTCAAACTTTCCTTAAAAGACGCTACAGATGGAGATTGACGGAACAGACGGATACTAAACTATCCCATAATTTAGGGGCTGCAACAGCAAAAGCACGATCATCCGTAACGGGTAATGGTTCGGGCCAGACTGCCAGGGGCGCGTATATTAATTAGCATGTGTTCAGTGGCGTACCTGGCATACCTCGTCAGGGGGCAAGCGATTTGGACGAGCAAGGGGGAGGGTGTTGTGGAAGGGGTGAAGGGGACTATGGGTTGTCCCAATAAAACAGTAGGGATCTTGTCGATATCAATATTTGCGATCGGGCGACTTCATATTTTGGTCTATTTTGATTTAAAAGAAAAAATTATCATTAAAACAAAAAGTTAAATGTATTGAATTTTGACAAAATCAGTGGTTAACTTATAACTGGTAATGACAATGTTTCTATTAACGTACTTCTATTATTCCTCTTTGAAGAAGCTATTGACATATTAATATTATGTTCCCAATTCTGCATATATTTGGAGATGTAAAATTATCATTAAAAAAGTTAAATGTATTGAATTTTGACAAAATCAGTGGTTAACTTATAACTGGTAATGACAATGTTTCTATTAACGTACTTCTATTATTCCTCTTTGAAGAAGCTATTGACATATTAATTATTATGTTCCCAATTCTGCATATTTGGAGATGTAAAAAAGTGTATTTGACATTGAATTGAATTGTATTGATTTGCATTTGTTTCATTTCCACATGCACAATTAAAACTAATGAATATTCAGAATATGCATCTATTCACTCAATAAAAATAAATGTAGTAAAGTGAGAAAAAATGTAACAGTAAAATGATATATCACTAGATATAGGAGAAATCACGCACTGGGAGGGTACATACAGAGGCGGATCCAGCCGGCGGCGAGGGGGGCGATTCGTAAGAAAAAATTAGCGGCGTTTTGCACGGACAGGGGATGTGCCCCTGAGAAGCTGAAGAAAAATCGAATTTTCAAACTCAATTCGTGCGATTTGGTGTATAGTTTCCTAGTATCTCAGGTATCACTTGATTGTCAAAACCAGTCAGTACAAGACTAGGACAGCAGTTGGGATGGGCAGACAGCAATCACTTGCGTCGGGCTTCAGCTTCAAACACCTTACATCAGGCCCGGGAACGTTTTTCAAAGTGGGGGGCTAAAGTATTTACGATCAGGTAGAGCGTAGCGAGCGAAGCGAGCGGAGTGTAAATTGTGGGGTCCAGGCGGAGCCCCGGAAATTCAGAGGTTTTAGCAGGCCAGGGGCGGCGGAGCGTCATTCATAGTGGGGAGCACCAACAATAAAGGGCGCTTTCCGGGAAATGGGGCACCTATAAAGGGAAACCTCAAAGCGAAAATATACAACTTTTTAGACATTGGTATTTACCCCTACATTGTGAGTACATTATCAGGGATGATTTCAATGTTTGTTTCTCTCTTTACATGGTCCAAGATACTGTTTAAGCATCATACATGTACTTAGCAGTTGGTTGTGATGGTTAGAATATTTATTTGCGAGCGAACTATCAGAGATTTGTGAGGTCGCAGTGCAAAAAATTACATCTTATAAAGAGGAAAAAACAATCCTGATGGGGTTTTAAGCACAATCTAATCATGAAAGACTGAAAAGATCTTTAATAAGAAACATAATTATATCAATTTTAAATACGAGCGAGCGTAGCGAGCCAGATTTGGGTGAAATTAAAGAAAAAATTGCTCTTAATCGCTTTAAATTAGGAGCACTTTTTATGGGGAAAGGAAAAGGGGCACATATCCAAAGGGAAAAGGACACTTACTAGAAAAGAAAAAGAGCACATGTCAAAGTAAAAAGGGGAATTACCAGAGGTGAAAATGGGGCACTCCTCACACTTAATAAGGGGCACTTATGATAACGGAAAAAGTGCAATTATCAGAAGGAAAATGGTACTAATTAGAAAGGATAAGTTCAAGTTCAAGTTCATTTTATTCAAAACCACACAAAACATGATATAATCTTTACAACAAAAAGACTGGTAATAGTACATTAATCAATTTGATTACATCAAGGGGCACGTGTCAAAATAAAAGGGGCAACTATCAGAGATGAAAAGGGGCACTTATTACAGAGTTAAAGGGGCACCTCTCAAATATGAATAAGGGCACTCATCGGAGATTTAAAAAAGGGGCACTTAATAGAAAAAAAATCTCACGCACAAATTATGCAAAAGCGGTGAGTAATTGCGTCCCGCAGGACACAACAAAAATTCCCAGGTTAGTATATCTGTAAAGCGCTTAGAGACATCGTAGATGTATTAAGCGCCATACAAAAGCGGAATATTATTATTATTTCCGGAAGCTGGAGATGAATCGTTTTCGCATCGTACACTGATTATAATTTTAATGATTTACACATCTATCCAATCTGTCCATATAGTGTAACAGTAACGACTCATCTGTGACACTAAAACGATGTGCATGAGACTGATTTTGTTCGGTATAATTTGCATATAATTATGCGCAGATTGAAAAAGAAAATTTTTGACTGACAGTTCGTCTTTATGCACCTGTACAACTGAATGGAGTGTTTTTACCCAGATTCTGACGATAAAAGTGTGTAATTTTCTGAACGAATTAGGCTTTTAAGGACTGATTTTATGAATCCGCAAACTGCCGAACTCGGAAGCTTTGCCGACATGCTTGACGATGCCTCCGTGTTTTACTTCTCGCATTTGCTATTTTCGCGCTTTAATGTGGTGTCACATTTTGCAGGAAAGTTTTTGCGGGGCCTTGCCCTCGGTTGGTTTCTTCTTTATTTTCTTTAACATACTTTTTCAAAAAGAGGGGCGCCCCTCGAGCCCCGCCGTAGCGCGGGCCCTGTACATTGTGTAACGGCATGATGATTTGACAGATGGACCTGAAGCTAACTGAGTCCTGACATACTTTTCAACGTTGTAACTTGTACGCCCTAGTGTATAATTAGAGCGATCATCGGCATTTTGTTTTAATCTTATAGGCCTAAAACACGAATTAGGGCTAGTTCTGACCTGAAAACGACCCAAATCTCGGAGCATGGCTAGCTGAACCGCGGGGCCTTGGCCTATATACGGATAAGTGAGTGCCCTGGGTCCACTTCTAACTCGTGTTTTTAGCCCTTCTTTCTTCCCTTTCCCTTTTCCTTTCCTTTCCTTTCCTTTCCTTTCCTTTCCCTTCCCTTCCTTTTTTTGCTTGCTTGTCACTCGTCAGGGCAGACTGCCCCCTGCCCCGTAGGTACGCTACTGCATGTGTTGTTGATCGTAATTATGAACGTGATGGAACAATAGGTTTTGAGAAAGTCGTTTAAATGTGCTGGAGCATATACCCATGTTTAATTTTGAATACTATCAAATTACCAATAGAATCTTAAACTGAATGTAGCCAATTAAGAGATCTCAGAATAGGAGTTATAATTGTGTTCATATTTTCTGGTTTGGGTGATGAGACGGGCTGCCGTGCTCTGAATACGTTAAAGTACATCCAAGATATACTTTAAAATAGTAAGTCATGAAAACAGGATAAATGTACTCATCAAAATTAGGGGATTATAATCAGATGATATCATATATCGATGTTTTTTGGAGGCGCCTCCTCCCCCGCCCCCCAAAAACTCCTTCCTCTTTGAAAAACGTTCCGGTGTACCTGGCCCTGTTCATAAGTTTAAATTGAAAATGTTTTATGGGGCACCGGCCGCTCCCCTAATATGTAGCGCCTTGTAGCGACCCCATGCTGGAACAGTTGGAATGGAAAAACGAACGACAACGTGACGACAGACGAGTTAGACTTTAATCTCCAGCCGCGAAAGCGGCAAAAGAGATTCTCGAGCTGTAAAACTGAAATTTTCTAGTTCTGTGAAAGGCGCAGCCTTGTACGCACGAATGCTAATCCTCTAGAGTCCTGTAAAAAAAAGTACGGTTTAGTCATAGTGCAGTGCGCAGATATATTTGCAGCGATAGGCGGTACGGTGCGAAAGTCTTTCTGCACAGGACAGTCTGCACAGTCTGCACGTTAACTGAATGGCGACTCATTTTTAGGAAGAAAGAGCGGACACTCAGAGAACGAGCCGCGGAGTCATCCCGGGGAAAGTGGCGGGAAATTCAAACGAGCCACCCTTGCCACGTGGACCTCAAGAGGCTGCCCTTCAACTTGATATCCTCTTCAGGGACCGTGAATATTTGAGGCGATCTGGTATATTTTAGTTACTTGCACCTGGGGGTAAGACCTGGCCAAATCGGCGTTTTTCTTTGCACTTTTCATTCCACATATCAACAGATAATAATAACCAACTGAATAATATTTGGCCTCTATAAATGCTAGGCTAGTTTAATCATTACAATGGCGGAATCCTCGAGAGGAGGCATACGAAACTTTTGCCACGGCTACTTGTAGCCAAAGCATCCAGTCAGGATCGGGACCAATACAAGGGATAGGCATATTAGAAGTCCGAGAAAAGAACTGGAAATGAAACAGTGATGGAAATAGGAGGGGGAGGAGAATCAACGGATGAGGAGGGCGGGACTGGTTGGCAGACCTTCATATCTCATAGAGGAAGAGCGAGTAGGAATACTGAGAGAGAGAGAAAGAGACCAAGAACAAGTAGCACCTTTGTAGAATCTCCTAAAGAAAAGAGAAAAAATACTGAGTACCAAAGAAATAGATCTAATAGTCGAAGGAGTAAACAACAATATAGCACAAATTACTCCAACAAAAATGGCGAAATTTTTACATCAAGAAATAGGACAAGTCCAAGTAGAAAGAAGAAGGAAAAGTTTGAAAATTATATGTAAAGATGCCAAACAAGTAGCGAAACTGAAAAACGTTATAGATTTTGCAGGAAAAACAGTAAAGGTTACGCCATATAACCCAAACGAATACAAGAAAAAAGCAGTAATAAGAGTAAATCCTGAAGTTCAAGAAGAAGAGTTGTTGGAATGGTTAAAGAAGGATAAAGTAACTCATGCAAAGAGATTCAAAAAGAGAATCAACGGGGAAATGAAAGACACAAGGTCAGTCTTACTGACATTTGAAAGAAAAGAAATTCCAACAGAACTCTTTTTTGCCTTTGAGAAGTACAAAGTGTATGAATACGTGCCACAAGTACCACGCTGTTTTAAATGCCAACGATTCGGGCATGTGGCTGATGGTTGCCATTCCAAAGCACGCTGTGTGCGATGTGGAGGAGAGCATGCATTCAATGAATGTCAAAACAAAGAAACCCCAAAGTGCTGTCGATGTGAACAAACCACTCGGCGGCTTATCTAGGCTGCGTCAAGTACAAAGATGCTGTAAAATACATGCTATTACACAAAGCGAAAAAATTTCATACGCTACTGCAACAAAAAGGTTTCACGAAACGAAGAATCCTGTTCAAATGCAGGCTAAACAAGTAGCTTTTAGAGAGACAGAAATAAATAGCAAGCCTACACAAAGAACGAAAGAGCAAAACCCCAAAACAATAAGAAAGTCCCATCAGGGCAGGCTGAACAAGCAGTCTCCACCGAGACAGAAAGAAATAGCAAGCCTGCACAAAGAAATGAAAGAGTAAAATTCAATGAGAGAGACCAGATTCCCGAATCGGATCGAGGTCCTCGAGCAAAGATAGAAGAGGAACATCCTCAAATAAATAAACAGTGTAGATTTTTTAGCATTTATTGTATTCGTGATTAATAATATGGAAAAGGAAACATCAAACTCGAACAGAATTCGATTAGTTGTAGAAGCAGCACATTGCTGCCTGGGTGTACAAACCATACACCCAGAAATGATTCATGAAAGGTTAAAATAGTTACGGAGTATATAGGCGTGGGCCTCCAACATCTTTTAGCCAACGCCTTAGCCTTCCCTGGCACCTTTCTTTCTTTCCTTCTTTCTTCTCTTCTTTCTTCTTCTTTCTTTTCTTCTTTCTTTCTTTCTGTCTATCTCTCATCTATATTCCTGTCATACTTGATGACTATTGTACATACCAATTTTTTACAGAATTATTATTCAATTGTCACTTTCATGTCCAAATATAATTTGCATTATGCTCGATCATGGGTAAAGTGTTTCAGTGGAATGCTCAATCTATGAACGCTCATGGCTTTGAATTTTATACCAAAATAATTAAAAGCGCTTAGTGAAGAAGAAAAGCCAAGTATTATTTGCCTACAGGAAACCTGGTACGATGATTACAATATCATCAGTTTTCCAGATTACACGTTGATAGCAAAGAATGAAAAATAGGAGAGGAGGCTTAGCATTTTATATACATAAGTCAGTTACTTTCCAAGTGATAAAAACACCAGATAATCAGGAATACCAAATTATAGATATATTTATGCATAATCACATCTTTTCACTAGTCAACTTTTATAACCCTTGCAAAAATTGCGGCACCAGCGCTCGACGAAATGATATTGTATTGTAAGAATCAAGTGATAATTTGTGGGGTTTTAATTCTCACAATCCAATATGGGGTAGTAAGGACATAGAGCTAACGGGAGAATTTTGGAAGAATTTAGACAAATATGATCTTGTGCCTTTAACGAAGGTACCTCGACAAGGATAGACCCCACACAGGTCGTTTCTCCTGCCTAGATTTAACATTTATGACCAAAGAACTAGCAAAACTTAGCAGATGGTCTGTACAGAAACAAAACTTTGGAAGTGACCACTTTTTAATCAGTTTTGATTTGCCTTTTGTTTCAAAGAACCCCCCAAAAGAGGGAAAATTTGAAAAGTACAAAAATACAAGGTTTTTTGCAAGAAGTTCTTTAAATAATGTTGATTGGAAACTGTATAAAAGGGAGATAAAGAACCAAATAAAGGACTGCAAAAAGGAATACCAGGAAACAGACCTGCAAGGTAAGTATGATATTCTAATAAGCATTATTCTCATCTCCATAGACAAATTAACCAAAAGGTAAGTACCGAGCATAAAGCGAGGCAACCGGTACATTGGTGGACGAAGGAATGTACAGAATCGGTCAAAATTAGAAACGCTGCAAAAATCGTTTCATGTATAAAACTCACCAATATGAGGATTTTCAGATTTATATGGAGAAAAAGGATTTACACAATTAGTTATCCGAAAAGCAAAAAGGGAATATTGGAGAGATTATTGTAGGAAGTTTAATCGGACGGCTGACATTGGTGCCGTGTGGAAAAAGATCAAAGACATAAAAAAGTACGAACCAATCAATACCAAATTTGATTATGGAAGCTGGAAAGGTAATTGGTAAAACAGCAACTGAAAAAGCAAATATGTTTTTGAACATTTTTAACTCTCTAGATTTAGCTATAGGGAAAGCAGAAGTAGTCAAGAGAAAAGAAAGTGAAAACAAACTTTTAGAAATAATAAATAACATGCAAAACCACGAGGAAAATGTATTAAATGAAGATTTCCGCCTTAGTGAGCTTAATAGTGCTCTATTAGAATTAAAAAACACTGCTCCAGGGAAAGATGGCATTCATTCCAAGATGATAAGCAATCTCCCGGAAGAAATTATCAAAATGATCTTAAACTATACAATGGAATATGGAATAGAGGTATATTGCCTAGCCAATGGACTGAGGCTATTCAAATTCCGATATTAAAAAAAGGAAAAGATGCTTCAAACCCGTCGTCTTACCGCCCAATCTCTCTAACCCCAACACTGTGTAAACTAATGGAAAGACTTGTGAAAAACAGACTCACATGGTATATCGAGAGAGATATTATTACTCCCATACAATCGGGATTTATGAAGAATAGAAGTACAACTGACCATTTAATTAAATTAGAAACAGATATTCAAAAAGGAATAGCAAATAAAGAATATACAGTTGTGATATTTCTTGACCTAGAGAAGGCGTACGACAAAGTATGGAGACAATGTATAGTTTACGAATTATATCATCAAGGTTTCACAGGTAAGATTTTAAAATGGATTTATGCATTCATGTCTAACAGAATGAATCGTGTTAGAGTGGGAAACTACATATCAGAACAGAAAAATGTAATATAGGCATACCCCAAGGGAGCGTGATAAGCCCCCTAATTTTTAATTTCATGATCAATGATCTTAGACAAATTCAGGATACTGTAGAAATATCATTGTATGCTGATGACATAATAAGGTTTTCGCACAGAAATTATGACACATGTACAAAAAAGTTACAAGCGGCTCTAGGCTTAATTGAAAATGGTGTGATAGATGGGGTATGCATCTCTCATCCTCAAAATCGAGAGCCGTAGTATTCGGCAGAAAAGAAAAGAAAAATATTGATTTACAGATATATAGTAAAAGTATTCAATTAGAAAAAGAATACAAATTCCTTGGAGTATGGTTCGACTCGAGATTGACGTGGAGTAAACATATAAATGAAATTTTAATAAGATGCAAAAAAAGACTTAATCTTATGAGGTGTATTGCTGGTACCAAAACGGGCAATAACTCGGAAATACTTCATTATGTTTATAAAGGCTTAATCCGCTCTGTTAGATAATGGAAGTGAAGCTTATGATGGCGCGAGTAATTCTCTTAAAAAGAAATTAGACACCATACAATTCCAGGCTCTTAAAATTATTACTGGAGGAGTTCATCTAACTTCTTTACAAGCTTTACAAGTTGAATGCGGGGAAATGCCATTGCAACTCAGGAGGAATATGTTTATTGATAAATATCATTTTTATTTACATGCAGCTAAAATTAACCATCCTACCAAAAAAGTCTTATTACCGTGTTGGCAATATGAAAGGTACTCTTGGAAAATGGGCCAAGGTCCTTTCGTCAAAAGATTGAGGAACTTGGAAATAGGGAATATTGAAAACTCACTGAATGCATGACGATTAAACCTTATTGGCACTACAAGATGCCATGTATATCTACAGAAATAAAGGATTTTGTTTCTAAGAAGTTTTCCCATCAATAGAATCAAAAATTATGCTGTAGAGGTCATTAAGAAAAATGGAATTACTGTTTAAGAATCTATACAGACGCTTCAAAACAACAGGAAGGGTATACGGGAGCAGCTTACTATATCCCAAAACTAAGCTTAAGTAAATGCTTTAAAACATCTAATATATCCATCATGAGAGCAGAACTGGTAGCTATATTAATGGCACTTGAATGGATAGATGAATATCATCCAATTGCAGTTGTGATTTTAACAGATTCAGTCTCAGCTTTAGAAGCCATCAAGAATGTGAAAGAATCCAGCATAATAGTTGAGATATACGAAAAATTACTGGCTATAAATCCTTCGGGATTGATGTTAACCTTGAATGGGTACCAGCCCACTGCGGCGCTAATCGATAGCGCTCAGAGAAAATACGTATTTTAGCGACTATGTGGAGCTTCAAGAACAAGGTCTAATCTTTCGAAAAAATGATATTTTATCAAAAGTTAGATGGTTCCTCGATAGCGGAGTAGTCTTCTTGCAGACGGTCATTTCCTATCTCTACGTACAATACATATGTGACAATTGGAGAGGGGGTTAACTCGGATTGGTCCGCTAGCGCTCAGAGAAAATGTCGAGGTTCAAGAACAATGTCTTATCTTTCGAAAAAATGATATTTTATCAACAGTTAGATCGTTTCTCCATGGTGGTATTTCATGGAGTGCTGGTGGACCGATTCAAAGTCCCCCCACCCTTTCCTTAGTCCCATATTATGTATAACACGTAGAGTATGGGAAGTACGTGGCCGTCTTGAAGAAGGCAAGTACGCTATCGAGTATGGTCGTAGCCATCTAACTTCTAATTCCCTGTTTTTTGATATACACTGTATTAGACCTTGCTCTTTAACCTCCACCTAGTCGTTTTCGAGGGTATTTTATCTGAGCGCTAGCGGATATTGTAAAAGTCACTCGTCCACCCCCGCTCTCCTTCGTCAATAATTATGTATAATACTGGGAAATGGAAAGTGACCGTCTTGAAGAAGACTAGTCCGCTATGGTCGTAGCCATTTAACTATTTATTAAAATATAAGTTTTTCAAAAAAATGAGACTTTGCTCTTCAACCTCCACCTGTCGTTTCAAGGGTATTTTCTTTGTGCGCTAGTGGACCGAGTCAGCGCTAGTGGACC